>CM053743.1:21006911-21084999 GCA_028658305.1 Pachyuromys duprasi | reverse complement strand
GAAGTATTTCTGAGAGAGGGCTAATATGCAGAATAAATAGAGAACTCAAGAAATTAAATAGCAACAATTCAAGTAATCCAATTAAAAATGGGGTACAGAGCTAAACAGGGAATTCTCAATAGAGGAATATTGAATGGCAGAGATACTCTCAAAGAGTCATCAGGGCAATGCAAATCAAAATGACCCTGAGATTTCACCTTACACCCATCAGAATGGCTGAGATCAAAAACTCAAGTGACAATACTTTCTGGGAAGGTTGTGGAGAAAGGGGAACCCTCCTCCATTGCTGGTGGGAATGTAAACTGGTACAACCACTTTGGAAATCAATCTAGCACTTTCTCAGACAATTAGTAATAGTGCTACCTCAAGTGGTATAGATCCAGCTATACCACTCCTAGACATATAACCAAAAGATGCTCAAGTACACACCAAGGACATTTGCTCAGCCATGTTTGTAGAAGCTTTATTTGTAATAGCCAGAAGCTGGAAACAACCCAGATGTCCCTCAACTGAGGAATGGATACAGAAATTGTGGTACATTTACACAAAGGAATACTATCCAGCAATTAAAAACAAGGAATCCACGAAATTTGCAGGCAAATGGTGGAACTAGAAAAGATTATTCTGCGCGAGGTATCCCAGAAGCAGAAAGACACACAGGGTATATACTCACTTATAAGTGGATACTAGACATATAATATAGGATAAACATATTAAAATCTATACACTTAAAGAAGCTAAACAAGAAGGAGGACTCTCGGTAAGATGCTCAATCCTCATTCAGAAAGGCAACGGGGATGGACATCAGAAGAGGGAGAAAACAGGGAACAGAACAGGAGCCTACCACAGATGGCCTCTGAAATACTCTACCCTGCAGGGTATCAAAGCAGATGCTCAGACTCATAGCCGAACTTTGGGCAGAGTTCAGGGAATCTTATAAAAGAAGAGGGAGATAGTAAGACCTAGAGGGGATAGGAGCTCCCCAAGGAGAGAAAAAAATCTGGGCACAGGGGTCTTTTCTGTGACTGATACTCCAACCAAGGACTATTCACGGAGATAATCTAGAACCCCTGCACAAACAGATGTAGCCCATGGTAGTTTAGTGTCCAAGTGGGTTCCCTAGTAATAGGAACAGGGACTGTCTCTGACATGAACTCAGTGGCCTGATCTTTGATCACCTCCACCTCATGGGAGTGCAGCCTTACCAGGCCACAGAGGAAAACAATGCAACCACTCCTAATGAGACCTGATAGACTAGGATCAGAAGGAATAGGAGGAGGACATCCCCATCAGTGGACTAGGGAAGGGGCAGGGGTGGAGAAGAGGGAAGGAGGGTAAGATTGGGAGAGGAAAAGGGAAGGAGCTACAGATAGGATACAAAGTGAATAAACTGTAATTAATTTAAAAAATTAAAGAAATTTAGGAAAGAGACACAATGCATCTACCTGTGCAGTATAAGCCAAAGAATCAATCAAAAGACAGAACCTAAATTCATCTTGTATCCAATGTTATAAAATTCAAACCAAACTAACTCTTAACCTTACTGATGAACATAGATAACAAAATAGAATTCACCTTTAAAAAACTTTGAGATGCTTTTTAAGTCAATGGAATGTCATAACAATGTTTGACTAAAATATATAAGGTTAAAGACAAAAGAAATTGCATGTAAGTACTGTATTCTAGTTGGTAATAGTTCTTATGAGAGTTTGAGTCAATAATTCTGAAGCTCCTTAACATGTACCCTGGGCTTGAACAAATATATAAACTGAGGGCAGATAGTGGGAGACAAGTACTCACTATCAAAAGGAGAGTTACACCAAGGACCTACATGGATTGGACTTAGGCCCCCTACACATATGTAGCCTAGGCGCAGCTTAGTCTTTATGTAGGTTTTCCTAGTAAGGGGAGTGGAGGCTGTCCCTACAAAGGGTTGTGTTGCATACTTTTTAATCACTCCCCTCTGGTGGAGCTGCCTTGCCAGGCCACTGAGGAAGCGGCCACATCAGTTCTGATGTCTTGATGTGCTGGGAGTGGTTTGAGGGGGCTCCCTTTTTCTGAGGGGTGGGGAGGAGAGATAGGAGGAAGAGGTAGGGAGTGTGGCACCCGGAGGAGAGAAGGGAGAGGAGGTGCTATGAGTGGGATATAAAGTGAATAAACAAATTAATTTTTAAAGGAGAGTTATTGATCAGCAAGAGGAAATTTGGAATGAGCCCTGTGGCTCTGGAATAGGGTCAGAATTATCAGTTGGAACTTATATGCACATAGATGATAGATGGGTAGGTAGATAGATAGATAGATAGATAGATAGATAGATAGATAGATAGATAGATAGATAATGTGTGTTTCCACATACGTAATATTTTTAACTGTAGTCTGCACAGGTGTGGAAATAGTGAGTCCTCACTAGTGAGGGGCTCAATGGTGCTCAGATCTTTGCAACACCATTCTTTAAAGAAAGGAACCAGGACATTCCCCCCTCCCAAAGTTTAATACCTTGCATGCCTCACTTTGGGAATGAGCTGTAGTTAATGGTTTCATTCCCCCAAAAAGCCTATGCATGGAGAAAAGTAATAGCGTCACAGTGAAGAAATATGGCAAACAATGCCTTTAAAGAAATAAGTGATCAACCTAACATCCCATATTAAATCTTGTTGACAGTGAATCATGTTCCCAGTGGGCTATGAGGCCAGCTTTAACACACACACACATACACACACACACACACACATCACTACCACCACCACACCAGAAGGCCTGCAATGTTCTAGTATCTTAGACTTCTGGATCACAAGGCAAAATACAAAGACAGCTAGATGACAGACAGATGATGAAAGCAAGGCAGGGGGCGCTACCAATGATGCCCTCTCAAAACCAGAACTGACCTGGCTCTTCAGTTTCATGTGTTGACTCTATGGCAAGCAGGCAAGGTGGTGGCTGAGGAAATGGTTCGTGTGTGACAGAATCCTCTGCATGTTTTAAGCTCCTCTTTGGTAGGTAAGAATGATTAAGATAGTGCCCTCCAGATAATTCATCTAGGCAAGGCCCCTTATTGGCCCAGATTTATAGCAACACCTTACTCAAATTGTTTGGATAAACTTCCTGTCTTCATCAGGTCAGGGCCCAATCTCTATTCTACCCTTCCGGCCTTTCTTCTACCACTGATACTTTCACCTGGAGGCCAAAGCACGGGTTGAGGAAAAGGAAAGTGTGGAATATAAGAAGACTGAAAAGGACCATTCTTTACATGTGGTATCATAATCTTTTCAAGTACAGTGCTTAAAATGAATCCATAAAGGATTACTAACAGCCAGCTGTGGAATAATATGCACAATCTGAAACCAAGAATATAATAATAAAGATTTAATATGGCCATAAATGATTGTGTATATAAATTTCAGACAATGCTTGGATAAGTCTATAAAATTCATAGACCAAAGTATATATGAGCAACTGATTCCTGGAATGGAGAAAACAACCTAGCCCTGAATGTAGCACCTGAACTTTTAACATGACCCTTTCGTCATGCAACTCTTGTACTTCATCAATCCAGTGTGCATCAGCATCTATCCACATCACCCAATTTCCACTTCCAACATGGCTCCTCAAGGCTTTATGGCATCATCCTGAACAGTATTAATTTTTTTTTCAGATCACCCACTTTACCATTAAGCTAGTCACTTTTAAAGTCATTCCTATCTCCTTTCTCCCCCAACTCATTCTTAGAGACCCACCAACAAAGGAAAGTCATGGTTCATAAGCTTTTAGTCTCTCATTTAGAGAAAGCATAATGTTGAAATATTGGTTTATATGCTCACTGCCTGTAACTTGGGAGAGTTTTAACATTTATTCTCATCTGCTGAAGTGAAGGAAGAGAGAAAGCTGATGGTTTCCCAGAGCCTAGGAGGCTGCGAGGGTAAAGTGCAGCTTCGAAAAACATAGTTCTAGACCACAGAGTAGATTCTTTTCATTCTTTATTAATTGAAGTACAGAGGTAAGAAGTCAAATGTTTGAAGAAATTTGTGTTCCTTGGGGTGTTGATTTTACATCAACAGAAAAGATGAGTCCTGAGTCTTCATGTCTCTTGTTTTCCAAGGGTAGACTGAAAAATCAAAAAGCAACATGTAAGTACTCTTTGTAAAATGGAATGTTTTCCAAATCTGTTTCTTAGAAATGTTTACTTTCTTAGCTTATTTTTGAAATTTTCAGCACTGTAGACAGGCTAAACATGCCCCTAGATTTAATTAAACTCCCTTGCTTCATAGGCAGACAACATACTGATGTGCATTGTGACACTCCCTCTTTATCACTGGTCCCATCAGAGCATTCAAGTTTCACAGGCAGAGGTCCAGCCATTCCTCAGGGCCTATGTAGCCTACTCATTACCTAATTTATTTCAAATGAAAGCTGTCGTCTCAGAATGCTACAGAATTTTCTTTTCCTTCTAAAACAGAAGTAATTTTTGAAAAATCTCTACACCTGTAGGTTCTTTGCTTGAATACAAAATAAGTATGTGTTCCCATACTGGAGAAGCAATTTTCTTTTGCCACCTTTTTCCATTGTTACCCTAGTTCTAAAATTCTCTCCCAATATGCTACAAAAAAAATTGATCAACATAGTTGTGTTCAATAAGTATTTTCAAAGGAGGCTGTTTTGCCATAAGAAGATAAATTCTGTTAAAGCTTAGCATGCGACACATCAGAAACTTGGAAGCAGGTCACTTATGAAACTGGAATCCCCATAAGATAGCTCCATTGTGTCTTCCAGTGAAATGAATTCACACAATTATTAGGTCAAACTGTATGGAATCATTGATACACAACTGTTCTGACCCAAAAAATGATCTTTCAGTGGGTTTCAGCTTCATTCTGAGGACCCCCTTGGCTGGGCTAACATGACTGGTCCCATGTGGTGGTTCATGAAAGAACAAAACCATGATGAATTCTGATTGGAATTTTAGATTTTGGCTCGCTCTTTCCCTTGTTTGGCTGCCTCTTGGGTAAATTGCATTAACCTAGACCTTTATGTATTCATTTCCTTATCTGCAAATGTAACCCAAATCGGTGAACATATGTGAAGGCCAAGGAGTGGTGGCTGGTGCTAGTCTACGTTGCTCTTGGCAAATGATCATCAAATCTTGGTCGTTTAAAAAAATGATTATGGTTACTTTTTAAGATCACAAGTATAGTTACCTGAGATGCTTGTGGTTGTGATGTGTTTAGGCAAAGACTTTTTGGCTCTCAGCAACAAGTTTTGGGCCCTGAACACAAAGAAATGACAGATGTTAGAAAAATATTAGCAAGACTATTAGACTTTGCACAGTCTAATAGTCATTGGCAATAACAAAGTAAATTCACGTGCCTCCTATAGCTTAATTACAGTTCTCCTAGAATTCCTAAAACAAAGCTCACTTACATCTGTTGTGGCCAAAATTATAAGATAAACTGTTATTAGGCCATGGGGAAAAATGTGAAATGATTCAGACATGTAAATATTCTCCACTCATGTGTAAAATAAGTCAGTTCAAAAAGAAACAGTTCAGGACCAGGTTTAAATGAGTTAATGTTTCTGGGCTTTACAAGTATTTCTAACTGTACTCCTAAGCGTCACAAACTTGGAACTGAGTGGCCGTTATAAACATTTAATATGCCACAGTGTGGTAGGAGATAAAAATTAAGATCTATGTAAGTCAGTTTGGATTATAGTTATGTAGCAAACAAAGATCTTCCTTGATCACGTTGTTCAGTATATGACTTCCTAAGCACTAAATGGGACCAAGAGCACAAAAATTGAAGATGGGCGTACCAAAATTCAAAGAGCTCAGTTACCTCTGTGGAGAAGCATGCTTCCTTGTCTTCCTGCTTGCAGCACTTCTCCAGGAACTCTGCAAAGTCGCCCATCACTTTCTTCAGCTGCTCGTCGGTAGCCTTGGGCTTGTGTTTCACCAGCTCAGCAAGTGCCCTGCATTAGGACAGGAAGTAACAATAGGAAGGAAATGTTTACTGCCATTCAGGAAAATAAGATAGTAAGGATGGTGAGGCCACAGGTTAAGATTACAAAGCCAGGAGTGGCTTTGGCTTTGAGGACCAAGCATGCTATTGCCAGCTTTAATATCCTTGACTGTATATGAGGCTAATAAATACCACTTTGCCAGGACTGGATCAAATAGAATAATCAGTGCAAGTCACACCATGTCTTTCGTATAGTTTCAGGATATCTCCTGAAAGACTCATGTCTTTACACTTAATATAATGGATTTTTGCTCTGTAGCATTTGCCTCACTTGAAACTAATAATGGGGAGGCTATAAAAACCAACAAGCCAAGCAAGAGAAAACGGCTGGGTCTCTGTCGTAGAACAAGCAGTACTGGAGAAAAAGAGCTGTGTGGTGAATGAGTTTTGGAACACTGGACCAAGGTCACAGGTATCTGAAAGTGCTGACAGCTTCCTGTAGCATTTCTTGCTATTGGAACCACACCTGTCAGCCAGGGATCAAGCCTCCTGTGTGCATTTCCAGCTGTTTTTCAGTCTATCCTCAAAACTCAAACCTGTGGCTTTGTCTCGCCTCTGGCTTCTTCATGGAACACTTTCAACTAGTTCTTCAGACCTTGAAATAAATTCTCCTATTTTTTTTCTATAACCAATTTTTCTACCTATACAAATTCACCAGCTAGAGAATTTTAGCTAATGTTTAGTGTTTTCAACTGTTCTCAGTATCAATACATGTGCAATAAGTAAATAGACATCTGCAATAGGAAAGCATTGCTCACGCTTGCTTCTTCATCTGCTTCTCCTTCTCTGGAAGTGTGCAGATATTAGCGTGGAATGTGAAGGTCTCAGCTTTAAATTCCTTGGGGACATATGTTTCATCAACTGGCAGAGCAGAGAAGCATGGTCGCCGGTCTACCAGGGATCCAGAACAGCACTTGGTGACCTGTTCACTCACTGGAGTCTTCTCGTGCAGCACACACACACGGTTCAGGATCGCAGACAGCTAAAGAAGAGGCAGCGGAGCAGACTGGTCACACGTGTTTCCACAAACACCCACTCCCTGACACGCCAAAAGAACAGCCATATTGAACCAGCCACCGTGAATCCTGCTCTGACCGGCACAGAAATTTATCTGTGTTTGAAATTAAACATGGGAAGCTTATAATATCTGTAATAACTGTCTCCCTTTTCATTAAATATAGGTGGCCATGTCCCAGCTACCACACAACATGCACATATGTACTAACACCCTTGCTCCTGAAGGTTGGAGTTGTGGATGTCTAAGGACAAAATCCCAGCACTATCTAATTGGAGGTTAACAGACTCACATAGTCCTCTACACAGGGCATTCTCTTTGCTTCTGGAAGTGGACAACACTTGGTGCCCACTCTTCCTAGGCTTCTGGCAGCTTCCACAAGAGTCGGAGTCGACACCTGAGGTGCTTTCTTGGTGTAGCGAACTAGAACGCTGTTTTAAAAAAAAATATGTAACTTACATGTTTTAATCCATGCAGAAAAATGGCCTGACATAATATATTTCAAGACGAGAAAATTCACCCCAAACCCACTTTGATGGTTTTTCCCCCCCACTAATCAAAGTACCTTTGCTTCTAGGGTTGAGAACATGGTACTGGAGGAAGACCTTGTCCTGAGAAACTAAATAAGTGGCCATGCAAACTACTTGGAGTATATGATCTTGGAATTAGATCTGCACTAAAATCATAAGGAAGTGAGTTACATTTCTCTAACCCAATGGCATTAATGCACTCGGTACTGCTTTAAATAAATTCCATCACAAACCTCCACATATCAAACATTGTGATAAACTCAGAAGATAGAGACCTGTCAAGTAAGTTATCTCCTTTCCCAGAATTTTTTTTTGATAGACCAGGATTATAAATAATGTGCTTTCGTTACTAAAGCTGTATGCTAGATGGCCTACATAGTGTTTTAAATAAATTGATCAAGGGAAAATAGTTGGGAAAACTACTCACTCATTTTGGAATCCATACTCTCCAAGCTTCTCAAAAAGTTCACAGTTGCTTTTGACTAAGTTCGTAGGCTCGTCCACAAGAGGCTGAAATTGATCAAACTGCAACATAAAAGAATGGTGTTTCTAGTCCCCTTCCTGAGAGTCCAGAGTAGGTCACTTTGCACTTCTCCCTTCATTCCGTGCCAAGTTGGGCACATTACATTTAAATTGTTCCTTTTATCCGCAAGGTGGTTTGGTCAATAAGACTTGTCAGGGTCTGGGGTTCAGTGGCTGTATCTGAACCAGCTCACCTGACTTCTTTTCTTCTTGTGTAACTGTCCCTCCAGAGTCTAAGCTTCAGTGGCAGTCAGTTCACTCACAACCAGAACTGTTCTGTTAACCCTCTAACTGGATGAAATGAAAAATGTATCTAGCGTTGCCATCATTTTAAGCAACCTCTTTAGTTGGCTTTGGAGGTCCCTGGAGTGAGAGAGTCTATGCCTAGCCTCAACCACAGAGTGGTGTCTGGTGTTTGCCAGTTTCTTTGTAAAGTATGAGTCTCTTCTGGTTGCAAATAGTTCAGAAACCAGTATGCACTGACAAAAGTATCCTGATGTCACCCACAAGAATTACATCACATAAAACACCTTCTCCAAAATGTTCGGAAATGTTTTTAGGGTTTACAAACCCCTTCGAGATACTACTTCTGATAATTGACAATTGGGGAGATCAGATTAGTGGTCTCTAAGCTAAATAAATCTCTTTAAGTTGGCATTTGAATTTACTCTCCTGGTTTATTCTTAAGAATATGAAATAGGGAAAGCTACAATTGAGATTATACGCAAGTAAAGTTTCTTTCCTCTCTTCAAACCTTCCCTTTTCAAAACAGTCATCGTAGATTCCCTTATGTTTTCTCCAAAGTGTTTATCCTATCATGTTGAAGAATTTTAAGAGTTCGCACTTGCCTCCATCTCAAGAAAATGTCTGAATTGACCTATATATTGACTCTTATTAGTTCACTGTTTCCTTTGTCCTTCTTGGAAGGGCCAGCAGTACCACGGTGTTGTTGGCTTACGGAAACCTACCACGCTGCTGTAGCATGTAGGAGGGTCGGCTTCCGCACAGCACTTTTCCAGTGTGGCTTCATATTTCTTAGCAAGTCTCAGCAACAAGGAAACGGAGTATTCAGGGTGCCTTCTTGAATATTCATACAAAAACCTAATTGAGATGAACATAGGCTGAGTTAAATAAGGGAGCGAGTAACGGGGTCACGTGACTAAGCTCAGTGGTGATTGGCATTCCAGGCATCCTGCTCTGGCATGAGCCACATACAGGAAACCAAGCAGCAAGAACTCGGGACACAGAAAGAACTCTTCCAGGTTCTGCTTTGCCACTGCAGCATATTCTAGTGTTCTACATGGGGAACATACTAACACGATTAGCCCATTAACTTCCTCCATTGTAGGATGGAAATAATGATAGCATCTCTCTTACAAGGTGGCTTGGGATAAAGACATGGCACAGCCTATCCAAGTACACAGTGACCAGTACATAGTAAATGTTTGATTCATAGTTATTTTTACTGCTTGATGGCTTGATGTCTAGTTTGTTTTGAACTATTTCTCCAAAGTATCTCAACAAATGTATTAATAGAGATATAACATTAAATATTCCTTTTTCTTTTGGATACAAGTGAATTCTCTATTAAGTACTATTTAGTGAATAGGGCGCAGTCCTAAGTTAACAACAAAAGGATAGAGTTAATTGTTGCAGTTACTGAAAACATATAGTCATCTGCTATTAATTGTACCCTGTCTTGCCACACTGTGACAGTCTGGTCTTTTCAACCAAGTATGAAGCAACCAGTGTCATATTAATATCATATATATACATATGTATATACATATATGATTGTGTACGTATGCATATATATATATATGCTTGCTGCCATCATAGAAATGCATAGATATAGGAGGATAGGTGAGCAGACAGTTAAATGATAAATAATATATTCATATACATTAGATATTTGAAAATATGCTTATAAGAATGATTAAGTGATACACACAATTTATGTATTCATGGAACATTTCTAAATATTTCCAGAAATATTCCTATGAGGTAAGAAACATTGGGTCCATGCTGAACGCATGTATGATTTCATATAAATATTTTAAATTACTTAGAACACCCTTCAGGTAAATTTTAAAGGCTGGGAACGGCAAGGGTCAACAAATTGTGTGAGAGCCACCGAAGTCATGCTCACTCCAAAGGGGGGCCTAAACCATGCTGCCCATCAAAGCGTTGGAAGGAAGGGCATCTACGTACATGCCCAGGAGGACGTCTTTAGTCTCAGCATAGCTCTTGCACAGTTCCTTGGACTCCACATAATCAGGCTTTAATTCGGGCAGATCGGCAGGTGCGTCGTCACGTTCCACCTCAGCAAGACAATGGGATTTCTGCAACACTGGTTTGTCACAGCAAGCCTGCAGCTTACTGGAGATACTCGCGTGGTTTTCACACATGTACTTGGCAAGCTCCGCCTGCAAGAGAGAAAAACAAATGCTTAAGAGGAATTATCTCCACTACATTTTGTCCCCACACCCCTGTTACGCAGGGAAAGCGTACTCATCCTGCTCTCGGTCAGACACAACCAAAGTGACTTCTGTGAACACACTGCTACACCACACAGTGCTGCAGAACCTGGGGGCTCAGAAACGATGCCTAAAATGTTCCCATTAAGTTAAAAAAAAACTGTTCAGGAACAAAGAACAAGGCATTTATTTATTTATTCATTTAAACTAAATTAATTTGAATATTTATTAATTTTATGTCTCTATGACTGAGATAACGCAGGCTATTTTATATAAAATTTAGTGCCACGTTTTAAATATTTCTCCCAAATTAAGGGTAGACATTTTAAAACTAAATAACTCATTAAAATATGGAGCATAATTAAATAACCAGTAATGTGCACAGTTTCAGGCCTTGCTTACATATACCAAATAAATGACTTAAGGTATTATGGCAGAAGAGGACTCTGGTATTTGGTTATATTTTTAATCTTTGGAGAGAGGAGGTAAAGATGAAACTTGTACAACTCTGGAGAAAGTGAGGTCACAGTGAATTTCTATGTACTTAGTTAATTAGAGGGAAGACTATGGGAGGATAAATGCATCGTTTTGAAAAAGCATCTCCAGTTTATGGCATCTCCATCCCCATTCCTCTCCCCCAAAACATCCTAGAGATCTACATTTGTGACAGTTCTCTGTCAGTGTAACCCTTCTCAGAATGTGGCTGAACAAAGGAGCTTTGGGTCCTTTAATGTTTCAGAAAGCTTTTTTGCTGTTGTTGGTTTGGTTTGGTTTAGTTTTTTATCCCCCCACCGCACCCTGAGGAAGTAAAAGCCGCAGCAACCACCTCAGTGTTCACGGGTGCATCCCCCAGCTAACTGACTCTGAGCATGCAGAGGCTTTACCCTGTCATCTGCGCACTCAAGCAGGTCTCCATGACAGCACTCCTGGGTGACTTTGGTAAGGTCTGTTGCCAGTTTGCCAATTTCTGTGAATTCAGCATTGGGGAATGTCTGGCTCATACGAGCTACTGCCCTAAAGAGAAAAATTCCCATTAAAGAATTATAATTGTATTGTATTTGTATGAAAGCAGCAAAAAGACATCATTTATAACAAGGAAGTTCAAAACTGAAACGAAGAAAATTATTTTTTAAAAAATCACTAGTTTACTAGTTCTTGTAATGCTAGTCTGACATGATACTCATATTTTCTTTGGCAGAATTATCTATTAAAACAATGGGGGTGCTGTGTGGAAAGCTTAAGCCTCATAAAATTAAAATCATAGAAGAATTCTCAAAGTGCAGCAGTCTGAACTTTTGACTCCTTATCTGACTTCTCTCTCTGGCTTGATCACATTTTAGCAGTGTGACCCCAACACCCTAAATCAAAGGTTCTGGACAATTAAATCAAAGGGTCTGGACAATTAAATTACATCATGGCAGGAAAACATTTTCTCATCTGGAAATGAAGATTCGACATCTTTTGTCTTAAGACATATCTTTCTGAATTCTAAAGGTCTGTGGGGGGAAAAAATAATAATTCCTAAATTCTAGAGAATTGGAGAGTTATGCATCCTTCTGCCAAGAAATTGTTCCAGCAGACTGCGTCTAAGCTCTATGACAAGATGTGAAAAGCCAAGATTTTCAACATTTCCAAAATAATTTTTGGTTCCCAAGCTCTGATGAAAAGACTCCTTTGATGCAGCCAGTCCTGATGAGACCTGATAGGCTAGGGTCAGATGGAAGGGGAGGAGGACCTCCCCTATCAGTGGACTTGGAGAGGGGTATGGGAGGAGATGAGGGAGGGAGGATGGGATTGAGAGGGGACAAGGGAGGGCTAACAAGTGAATAAAATGTAATTAATATAAAAATAAAAAGGAAAAGGAAAGAAAGAACCATTGCTAGTGTAACAGTGTTTTAGGTTGGAGTTGCTGTATTGATTGGTTCAATTGGCTTGAAGAATTTCTATGGTAAGACTGACTCAGCGAGGGTAATTCTGCTGACAGCTTCTAGAGGACATGCACAGTATCTGTCACCTCCATTTTGCTGCTATACTGACTAACAGGTGAGGTGCTAAACGGGCAAATGTATTTTTCTTGGCTTCTCTATGGAAGGATGCTTTGAGATTCCACTACAGCATATAAAAGCAAAGAAAGTGTTGCGCAAAACCACAAGATTCTTAATTCTTAATTCTGTTCTTAACAGAATTGAAATTATAAAAAAAAAAATCTGAAGTGGTAACTCCAGCTTGCTTGATGGCTGAATTCTACTATCAGGACATAAAACAGTTTCAGACTGAGGAAAAATAAAGTAAATTAATTACCCTAACTAGGACTGCATTTTTTTTTAAAAAGCCTTTAAAATGACATTCCAAGTCTTTATAAACAACTAAGATTTTAAATACCTGTCTTCTTTTAGACAAAAAAAAAAGCCTTCCAAATTCTTTGGAAGTACTTAAAACATAAATACTGAGGCATAAATGTAAAATTATTACTACTATTCTGATTTCACCTCTATCAACTTTTTATGAAGTACCTTATCTAATTGTCTAATCAAAGGGCTATTTGATTAGACAATTATTATAGATGCAATCTGTGATATTAAAAATAAAGCTACGTACCATGCCTTGAAAGCTCTTTCACCAAATCTCTTCATGCTGGAGCACTTCAGTCTCTGGCGGACAGATGCAGCCACTGCTTTCTCCTTCAGCTCATCAAGCTACAGAAAGGAATCCAGTTGGGAAAAAATTGGAAAAGGCTATTTCTATACACACACACACACACACACACCTTCAAAAATTCTAGACAGCCCTACGCCAAAATACTTGGTTTGCATGGGGAGTTGATATCAGGACTGTGCATTTGTGAGGCAAGAATTCTGCCATTTAGTTGCACCTTCCATCCCAATGAAAAATTTAAAAGATAATTTACTCCTAAGTTCACCAGAACTCCCCTTGGGCAAATAATTATTTTGATGCCTAAGGGAAAAGAAAATCAGTCTGGTCGTGGTGGAGGAGTCTAGGCGTTTAAAAAGCAGCATGGCGTTATGGCCAGGCGCGGAGCGCTGAAAGGAGCTGCAGGACACTATCCTCTGGGACGTATAACGTGGACTGACTTTTTAACCTCCATCACTGTTCATAAAATCGGTAAGGACCTCCAAAGAACAAACCAGGCACATCATAAATACATGTGGAAGAAAGGAATGGACTCCAACTTCCAGCGTCAGGAAAATTCTCTGCTTTGAATTCTACCCCCCGGTAAAATGTGTCAGGGGAGGACCGAACCAAACAAAACCAAAACACCTAGCCCTTGCTGTCCGCTGTGACCAACGGTATTGCACTCCAGAAGTCATCCCCATAAAGAGAGGATAAGCAAACACACGTACAAGACTCTCCTCTCTCAGAACGTCGGGGTTAAAGTTTTAGAAAGAAGAAAGGTATTAGAGCACACCCCCACTGGGAACTTAAGAGGGAAGGTTTCCTAATGACACAGAGGAGTTTCATTCGGAGATTCAGATTTCTGAAATCTAGCCATAAAGTGGTCAAAATCTGAGGCTGGGATACAATGTGGTTCTTCCGCGAGTCTTTCCAGGGATTACCTTCGGTGTCAGGCAGGCCCCCTTGTCATCGGCTGCACAGCACTCGGTCAGGATTGCAGTGTACTTCTCAGCATAGTAAAGGAGCTCCGGGCCATAGAAATAAGGATGTCTTCTGGCAACTTCATGCAAGTAACTGAGTTATGGGAAAAGAAGAAAGCAGGCAATCACTTCCCATAGCACATAACACTACAGAAATGATTAGCGTCAGCCCATGCTCAGAGATTTGTCGTTGGCCAGTTTTACTCGGTGTGGCCATCCGTGAGTGATGGCCTGTTCTGTTGTTCTCAAGTGAGAAAAGGGGGATGAAATTTGTGTCTGTGTGCAAATATTCACAAGTGTGCTCTTCGGGTAAATAGTTAAATTTAGGTGATGTAATGTTGCTGACTAAAATGAAATTGATCCAGAGAACATGAACAGCACGCGCACCCGCGCGCGCGCGCGCACGCACACACACACACACACATACCTTCAGACTATTTTACAACTTCTCAGTCTCAGATTTTTTTTCACACAGGTAATACCTGTTTTCAAGATCAAAACATCTTTGATCTTTTTGTTGTTGTTTTGCATAGTTTTGTGGTATCAAATATTA
Organism: Pachyuromys duprasi; assembly: GCA_028658305.1. NCBI lineage: Eukaryota > Metazoa > Chordata > Mammalia > Rodentia > Muridae > Pachyuromys > Pachyuromys duprasi. The sequence continues at coordinate 21,070,277 of CM053743.1, read as the reverse complement.
TGTTTTTAAAGGTCTTCTCAAGGTCAAACCTTTCCAGGCTTGCTGTTGGTTATTTGGGGGTTTGATGACTATCAGCAGAAGTGTTAACTGTCAGAGCCCAGTGTTTAATTTAAAGCCTAGAAATCTGAGTACTTACTGTCCCATAAACGCTTCAGCATTTTCCTGGAAGGCGGTGCACATGGCATCAGGCTCTGCCCTCACGAGTGCGGGCAGGGTGGGGTTGTCGTCTTTGTGTTGCAGGAAGCATTCGTTTCTTTCAGGCTCTTGTTTTGCGCAGCAGCTGGCCAGTTCAGGATATTTTTCACCAAAACTTGGAAGAGAGCATAACTTGTCTCCAAAAAGAGTGTGCTAGGTGGAAGACAGAGACTGTCACATTCCTGCCAGGACCTGACTCTCTGCATAGCCAAAGAGCAGTGTAAAAACCCAAAGATGCTGATAAAATTTGGTGAAGAAGACATGTGCCTTGTATGTAGGTAAGTACATTAGATGTACCTGCATTGAAGTATCACATGGCACGTTGAGCTATATACAGTTCTATACTTTTACATACAGCTCAAAATAAATTTAAGTATAAAAACGTTAATGAAATTAATTACTTCTTTTAAACCAGGAAGCAAAAGAAAATCATATTAAAAAATTTCCTCATTTGCTTTCCTTTGATTTGTCTGTTTCTGTGTAATTTCCATGATAGTCAAGTGCCACAGGGTTATGTATAGTGAATAAAACAGAGAAGCAAAGAGCAGATGGCCCTGAAAAATATTGCCTTACATTTTCTGTCTGGCACTAAACGCCAGGGGAGAAGTCAGTATAATAAAAAAAGAAATCAAGGGAATTTGAAGGAGCAGATGAGTTCAAGCTCAGGAGGAGAATGTTCACACAACTCCTCATGGGATCTGCTCCTTTTGGAGAAGCCTGAGTTTTTAGTAGGCTCCCTGTAACTGAAGAACACCACAATCTGCTTTAAGTAGTTACTGCACTAAAGTGCACACCTCCTCTTTATTCTAGAAACACCTCAAAGGACTTCATTTGTTAAATAATCCTTCCCTTCCTCATTAATTTTTATTATAAAAGCCATTTAACTTCATGGAAATTTTACTGATCTAAGCAGAATTTACTAAATTTCAAATATGTAGTTTTAGAAATATCAAGGTAGAACTGTACTGTTTTGTGTGAAGTGCTAGTTCTTCAATGAAAGGGAAAGGTGTCCAGAGGAAGACAAGAAGAATGAGTCTAGAGATAAACATTTAAAACATGCTTGCCCATAGGTTAAGTGGCCAGAAAAGCTAAGGTATCAGATTTTGAAACCTTGTGTGCAAATAGCAAAATTTCTAAATGACTGAGAACCCCACTTTTTAATTGCATATAAAATATTTGTGCTCCTAAAATAGTAACAGAAAGCTATGCTATGATTTTTATCCAGCTTTAAAAAAAATAGCAGAGAAATCGGCTGTGTGTTCTGAAGATTACCATAGTGCCATTATGTCAAGAAGACATTGACCCTCTTATGCTACCATAGCATTACCTGTAGTAGTCAAAATGTATAAGCAGCCTTCATTTTCCATTAATTGTCATTACATGCATATGTTTATGCATGTGTACACACATATTTCTAAATATAGCCTGCTTCGTCTGTATGTCACTTGTATGTATGTTTTCAGGGCTGACCATTGGTATTGGATAGCCATTTAGTGGTCTCTTCCTTGGAGAAGGCAATTTCTCCCACTCTCAGCATTCCTTACTTGCCTATAGTCCTTTAGATAGGATTGAGGCATTGTGGCCTTTCTCTCCTCCACTTTAGCATGTCTACTCTTGTCATTGTTGCTCTCACATTAAGGAAGTCATGTTGGTTGGTGAGACTTTTTGAGTGTAGCTTCTGACATTACTACGGAACACAATCTCATAGCAAAACCTTCGTTGCCCTGTCTTTAACAAACTTTCTGCCCCCTCTTCAACAATGTTCCCTGATCCCTAAGTGTGGGGGTAATGATTTGTTTTCCTTTGAGGCACTCAGAAGAACATGAAACACAAAAGGAGATCGTCAAAATCAGAATGTACTTACAAGTGATTTGCCACAGTTTTCAGCAGACTCATCTTGAGCACATGCTTTTGCAAAGGCAGTTACTTCTTGCACTAATTTGACATGGTCTTCATAGGAGCATTGCTGGAGATACTGGGAAAAGGTGATCAGGACACTGGAAAACAGTTACAGAAATAAAACTTTAGTATGAAGCAGTTGGCTCTCCTAAACAGTGAACAGTGTGGGGTGTGTGTGTGTGTGTGTGTGTGTGTGTGTATCATCTACATTTTGTATATCTTTCTTATCACTGTCAAGAAAGCCTATGGTGGTCAGATCTTCTCTGAGGCAGAACAGGGAGCATGCGCCTTTCTAAGCAAAAAGAATATGGATTTCTACCATACTTAAGTGTAAATGCATGTGTGTGTGTGTCAGAAGATTTATGAACGGGGCAAACAAGCAAACTATGTTCTAAATATATTCATTGTCAAGGCTAGACATTATGTAAGTCCTCTCAGTTATTTCTTTTCTAACCCATATAACTCCGTTAACACTATTGACCTTTTAAAAATAAACTAATTACTCGTTTTTCACTACACCAAAACATTATTAAGGTTGGGGATGTGACGACCACATCACAAAATAATGTTCTCAAGATATCGTGCAATCTTGTTGTGTAAAGAAGAGTTGGTGAGTGAGCTGCCCAAGGAAATATATATCATAGACCCCTGCAGAAAATAAAATAAAACTTCACAAGTTGGATATGGGCTCCAGAATCTCTCTCCAGTAAAGTGGTCATTAGCCACACGTGGCATAGAGACAGTAAAATTAAATATTATTTGAATGTGTGCTCTTCAGTTACACTTGCCATGTTTTAAATGCTCAATGGCTATGTTTCCCATGGCTGCCATATTGCTCAGCACAGAGCCAGTCTTCCCATCGGCGGAAGCACTTCTATGGGACAGTGCTGCCTTACAGTTCACACACTCAAGGTGGGCAAAGTCATTTTAGAACTTGAGCTATTGGAATCATTAAGTTGGCTTTGAACATTTGAACTTACAGGCCTTTGAAATGTTTTTCTCCCAAATCCTTAAACCGATGAGCGATCTCACTCTTGTCTGTGGAAACAAGGAGAGAGAGAAGAAAAAAAAAAACACAAAACATATTTAGATATTGATGAACACAGCTAATTCTAATGCTGCTGTTCCTACTCCTTTCCAGTAACTTAAGCTATTCCCTGAAGACGCTGGCCTATAATCTCTAGAAAAATAAATAAATAAGTACATAAGTAAAATAAATTTTAAAAAATCTGAAGATGGCAATGATTCCTTTCTTCTACATTTGAAAAAATGTTCTTTCACCAAGAATATTATTTTAAAACTTAACTGTTTATAGCTTAACATTCAAATCTAAGATTTAATGCTTTTTGTCATATCTGTAGGTATCTACTAAGACAATCTGAAATAAAAATAAATACAAATGGAGGCTCTGTTTATAAAATTAGCAATACACACTTTTAGTTTTTAATATAGAATGGTACAATAAGCAGGCCATTTGAGACTGTGATGAAGTCTGTCTTCAGCTGCATCTGATATGGTTTAGGCCGTTCTGCCTAGCATTTCTTTAAAATTAAAATCCCCCTATTATCGTTACCAAAGGTATCTAAAATAAATTAATAATATAACCGCGCAAGAGTTCTCAGATGCGAACCGTCATCACAGTCTAGAAATAAGCACTAGAGGCAAATGTAACTCTTTAAAGATGTGTCTGTTACTAGGAAAGCTAAGAACAAAATAGAGATATGAAAACATAAAGTTCTTACGTGCTTCTCGGCGAAACACACCCCTGGAGAAAGCCGAGCCAGAGACAAAGAGGAGGAGGAGGAAAGTTACCCACTTCATTGTGCCAGAGGCTAGTGGGGCTGATAGGAAAGGTGAGATGTATGGAGGAAAATTCGCCTTAATATACTTCTCTAACCACTAACTGCAGATCAGTAACCACACTGATCTGGCATTTCATTGGTTCCTACCTGATTACAAAATCGTACCATCCTTGCCAAAAAGTTGTTTGACTAAATCCCTTGTGTATGTTTGCCATCTGGAGCTGCTTTCCCCCACAAGCCTTTGTCAATTCATTAAAGTTATGTAAGACATCATATTTTACATAAGAGTTTAAACTGTTCAAACCTTTCTGTTACTGTGCTCTTCTATCTCCCACTTGAGCATTTTGGTTTAGGTCTTTGCATGGAAACATGGCTTTTTTTTTTTTTTGAGACTTTTTTTCCCTCTGGTTAGCACTGGCTGTCTGGAACTTGCTTTGTAAACTAGGCTGGCCTCCAACTCACAGAGATCTGCCTGCCTCTACCTCCCCAAGTGCTAAGATTACAGGCATGTGTCACCATGCCCAGCTTGGAAACATGACATATTTTAAAAGATACAAACTGAATTACATGGATTACTTATACCAAAAAAGCTTTTATCTATAGGTAACAAGGAATTTGCATGAGGAAGTAAGGGAACCTGATTATAGGCCTTCTGTCTTTCTCATCTTTTTGAAAATTAGAATCTTCCATGAAGCTCACATTGCCTCAGATCTGAACTGAGAAAAGGCCAGAGCAATAAGAAGAATTGCAGTGGATGGTTAGATATTTTGTGTCCACACCAGTCCTGGGGTAGAATATTTTCATCTAATGTGAATCTCTTTCTGGTGGTATTTTAGAAGAGACACTAGAAGAAAGAACATTTACCCAAATGACAATGATGATGCTCTTTGCCACTGTAACATATCTCGTCTGACATGATAGAATGGTAGCAGACCAGTTCTCTTATTTATCTAAAATAATGAGTTAGTCAAGGCTATCATCCAAATTGCCCCCATGGTGCCTATATGTACAGAGACTCCTCAGTGACAAGAAAAACATTCTTCTTCATATCTACTTTCTATGACCTCACCTTATGACCTCATCTTCAGGAAGATAGAAAATTATGTAATCAAACACAGGAGTAAAATCATAATGAAGGAGAAGGAACAAGTATTACTTGCTTGCTTTATGACTCAAAGGAGTCCTGAAGTGGAATAACAGACTAGTCTCTGAAAACACAGATGAAGAGAATGTGAAAGAATGTCACCTGTGGAATTATTTGGTAGGGAGTGGAATTAATCCAAAAGCCCCATGCTGGAAAAGAAAAGAAGAAACTAAAGAGAGAGGACAATTCTTCCTTGGATAAATTATGAATTTCTCTTTAAACTTCTTAGAGAGAGTAGTCACTATTTATTTGAAGTCAGTAGTCATGCCTAGTCCTGTCCTAGTGTGAGTCTGGAGGCATGAGCAACTATGCAATGCTTAAGTTCTTGAATATATTTGTATTAAGAACTCACAAATTCAGGCTTTGATCACTCATACATACACTATGTACACATGGTTTTCCTATGACAATTGGTAAAAATATATCTGTGCATCTACTTTGCATTTATATTGTAGTATAATTTTAAACATTGAAGTCTAAAAAAAGGCAGCATGATGAACTAGGAGCTTGAGTTGAATTACTGACTGATGAAGCTGTAATAATTTTTAAAACATAAGTTAATGCCAACTGAATCTTTCCTTAACAATATTAATTCAATGTTTTACATGGGCCTATTCTAATTAATCATTAGCTGCTGAAAATTAAAGTGCTTAATTCTTAATACTATCTCCATGCTTACTATCTCAACTAAAATGAGAAATGCTTGAATAATTGCATTTGGTAAGAATTTATACTCTTTCTTCCAAAAATCCTGGTTTTGATTCTATGTGCATCTTCTATACTGAGAGGAACAGCACATAATTGCCAGTTATTTGTAAATGTCCTGTGTCTCAAGCTTTCAAACTCCATGGTTAGTCATTAGAGGAGTTCGGTACGAGCATAAATGCACAATTCAAACTAAGGATTTTAAATATGGCTTAGGGACTCTACTTTCCGAATAAACAGAATGATTTTTAAGTGTTATCTCATGCTCATGGGAGGACTTTCAGGTTAGAGACTAGCTGAGAAAAGCTGGGTTGGGAAGAATCACTGTGTTCACCCTCTGGAAGTGGACAACAGCAAAAGCCTCTCCTGCTGAAATGCAACTGGGACCAGCACTTAAGCCCCAGCTTCGGTCTCTTTAGGTCTTTGTTTTCCCTTTGTTATGTTGGTTGGTCCTTGGTTTCTTTTGTTTTGTTATTCTTGATTCTTTTCCATTCATTTTGATAGGGTCATTTTAAAGAAGATGGGTTATCTCACTGGAACTGTTTTTTACTTCCTTTAAGGTCACTCCAATCATGACCTAAAAACCACCTCTCTCTCCCTCTCCCTTTCTGGAAACGTCTTTCAAGCCAGCCCAGCCCTTCTTCTGACACCCTTGCTCTAACACACATATCTCTTCTGCCTTGACTCTAAGTCTTCTGGACCTCCTCCTGAAAGCAGAATGTGTCCAGGAAAATAGACAGCTATATTTAATAATGTCCTCAGGATTTCACCACAGATATTCTAGAAACAGTGACATAACCTGTATTCATTCTAACATATAGAAAATTTGGTTTAATTTTGAAGAAAAGTGGAGACACAGAATCTTTTTCTCCTCATTTTTCCCATAGTTCAGTGGACATACGCAGATCTTGCCTAACCTGAAGACCCAGGACTGCTTCATAAAACACGGAGTTTGAGAAATAGAAGAACATTAAGCATCAAACTCATCAACGGAAACATACCAAGCAATTTAATTTTACATTCGGCTATGAGAATATATTTCCCAATAAAAGTCAGAAATGCCCAAGATATTTGAGCTTGTGTAAAGTTTTCTAATGCAAATAATCGTTGCAATTCAAGCATTAATTGTCCCTCACCATTCCAATAGGTAAGCCTTCCATGCTCCTGACCTATCCACTTGAAGTATTGAGAAATACAGATTGCCCTAAGGTTTTCTTGGCTTTAAGAGTTAACATCACAAAAGGTCACATTAGACAGGTAGATCATGGTGCAGGACTAAGCCTGTTTTTCCAGCTGGCCAACAACTGGCCAGCTGATAGAATCAACATCATGAAAGATGTTCAAGTAACAATCAACTCAGTTGATGAATCCAGAAACTTCCAACTCTTAGATTGCTAAATCTTTTTGATCAGGTTCGTAGAAAATCAGTGGTGGAAAGGTCTGAGCTCACAATCGATGGGCCTGGCCTAGAACATCTGGCCTCATAAACAGCCTATTCCTAAACACCTGGTGCCTCAAAGACAATTTCAAAACAGCCCAAATATAAGCATCGACTGCTGAGATTCTTTGTTCCTGTGTAGTTGTGGGAATCAAACCCAGCACCCCATGCCATGCCAGGCAAATGCTCTATCACCAAGTTATGACTCTAGGCCCTTGAGCGCTGATCTCTGGGGAGGTGGTCCTTTAGGCTGTGCCTTATGGTCGTAGACACATTTAACAGCAGTATCTTCATACTACCAATATCAGAAATTGTTTTAAGATAATGACATTGACAAGCAGTTTGAACAGCACTAACGTGAGAAAAGTGGTTTGAACAGGTGATATATCATTGACATCAGGATCCGGCATTGCTTTACATTTTTTTTAACTTTAAACATTTAGAGATGTGTTTGTGAAGGGGGATGCATAGAATGGGTAGTGGGCCTGTCAGAACTAGAGCAACTGAAGGATTCTGGATGAACTGATGAATGCAACACCAAACTCTAGCACCCCTTTGATATCAGTCAAAAGTACATGAAGATTTTCTTAAAAAAAAAAAAAAAGAAGAAGAAGAAAGAAACATTCTCTCTGTGGTTAGATTCAATCGGTTAAATGAAGACACTGGCTACTTCTATCTGGGATTCTGTGGAGATGGAGAGCCAAGAACCTTTTGGGGATAAAAATAATGCAGATTACCCCCAAAAAGTGAGTTAGGACTTTCTCTATGAAAACTTCTGAGAAGCTTGATAGGGGACATGGGAATGTGGAAGATGGATTTGAGTGACGAGCACGTTTTCCTGGAAAAGAAAGCTGAGCTCTGCTACACGAAGGGATTTAGTGCACCATGCCTACTGACAACCCTGCAATCCCAGCATTCATGAAGCAAGATGGATATCACAGATTTGAGGCCAGCTGGGTTAGTACAGTGACAGAAATTATATCTCAAGACAGAAAATAATAATGTTAGCTATAGATACAGATGCAAATGAGTAGAGAGAAGCTAGTCTCCAAGGACAGGGCTAGTGAGAAAATGCTTTCTGGAACTAAACGGACTCAGCAGGTTATAATATATATAACACACACACACACACACATATGTATATATATATATATATATATATAGAGAGAGAGAGAGAGAGAGAGAGAAGCCTATGAATTTAAGAGGAGAAGAGGAAGGAACAAAGGAGCACTTAGAGGGAAGAAAAGGAAGGGATAAAATTTTGTAAATACAGTACACATACATGAAAGTTAAAAAAAATTCTAAGTGGCTACGGCAGCTGTTGGTGTATGTGCGTATATGGGTATGTGTGCGTGAGTGTGTTTCACTGTTTCAGTGTTTCATTGTACACTGTTCTGACTTTTGTAAGGACATCTTTGTGCCAGTATGTAGTAGGATTTGAGTTTATTCTTCTAAACGCCCACTTTCCTTATATTACACCCTGCCATAAGTCCCCTTTATCCCTCTGGACTGTTTTATGTCTACTTTCATGTCATATATACATACGTGACTTTACCTATCTGCACAAAATCTAGGAACCACAGGTGAGAGAAAACACATGATATCTGTCCTTGTAAGGCTGACTCCATTCATTTAACACGATTTCCTCCAGTGATGGCCAAGCGCTTGGAAATGACATTGCTTCATTCTTTATAGCTGAAAAAATCCAGTGAGTGAGCATCCCTCCTTTTCCTTCTGTTGATGGACGCCGAAGCCAGTCCCAGTACCTAGCTAACGTAAACAATGCTGAAGTGAACGTTGCTGTGCAAGAGTCTCTGTGATGCTGATCAGAGTCCTTCAGGTGAAAATGCTTGGGGGAGGGGAGTGTAACTGGGTCATAGAATTGATGTAGTTTAGGTTTTGGAGGGATCTCCGCCCTCAGTTTCACGGAGATTGGACCACTTTTCACTCCCTCCAGCAGTGTGTGAGGGCTCCTTGATGCTCACATCCACCCCAGCATTTGCTGTTATTTATTTCTTTAATGACTGCCCTTCTACTTGGGGTAGGATGGAATCACAATGGAGTCTTAATTAGCATCTCTCTGACAGCCAGTGATGTTAAGTATCTTTTTCATGTGTTGAGTGACCATTTGAGAACTGTCCGTTCATTTCACTGATTTCTTATTATTTGGGGTTTTTTATTTCTCTATATAGTAGAGATATTAATTCTCTGTCTGATGTAAATTGTGGCTTTACTTGGTTCTTCCTTTGATTGAGCAGAAGCTTTGCAGTTGCTTGTCAATTATTGGCATTGTTTGCTGAGCAATTGGAGCCCTATTTAGAAAGCTTTTGCCTATGACTTTGAATTGTAACAGTCCTAGGTTTTATAGCAAAGTCTTTGACCATGTTTAGTTGACTTTTTACAGTGTAAGAGAAAAGAAACTAGTTCATTGTTCTGCAAGTTAATATCTAGTTTACCAAACACCATTTGTTGAAGAGAGTTTTCCAACATATAGTTTTGATATTTTTTTGTCAAGAATCAGCTGGTTGTAGCTGTACGGTTGCATTGCTCTATGTTTGTGATTTTGTTCTGGTTCTATGCTGGCAGTTTGGAGGAGAGTTATTTGTTTAATTTTACAATGTCTTAGTAGCATAATTTTAAATCGGGTGTGAAAATACTTTCAGTACTATTCTACTTATTCAATATTAACTTGACTCCCCTCCCAGGGGTATATTGTACTTTTCTGTGAATTTTAAGATTGTTTTTGTGTTTCTATGAAGCATGGTATAGGAGTTCTGATGAGAAATTATATCATTGCTTCTGGTAGTATAGATATTCTCAAAATATTAATCCTTCCAATCCATAAGCGTAAAGGACTTCCTTCTTCTAGTGTCTTCTTCATTTATTTTTTCAGTGTTTTAAACTTTTCGTTGTAAAAGTATCTCATTTCCTTGGCTAGGTTTATCCCAAGATATATTTTTAAAGACAGCTGAGGACGGAGTTGTTTTCCTGATTTTATTTGCATATTATCTGTATGCAGGCAGGCTACTGCTGGTAGATTGATTTTTCTATCCTGCACCTTGCTCAAAGAATTTTCAGATGAAGTCTTCAGGACCTTCTATGTCTAGCATCACATCTGCACATAAGGGCAGTTTAGCTCCTTTTCCTATTCATATCCTTCCCCTCCCTTTTTTGTTTTATTGGCTGAGAGTTCATGTGCTATGCTGAATAGGAGTAAAGACAGGGGGCACTTTTGTCTTGCTCTTTGTTTGAATAGTAATGCTTTGAGCTTTCCCCCCTGTTTCAGCATGTGTTTTGTGATATTGTTGGAAGAATGTCCATCACATTTTGAAGCTGTGTTTGATAGTTTAAAAAAATTAAATGTTGAGATTAGGGTTTGGGGTTTTGAGTATTATTTGGTATGAACTTCTTTGAACATTTGTATTTCATTACTGTGTCATACTTAATACTTTGTGAAATGCTCTTTTATTCTCACTTGCTTCCTGCTTGGCTAACCACAATGAAACCTACACAGATAATGCTGAATTTTTTTGATTTACCTGAATGATAATTATGCTAGTGAATGCTCTAATTTTTCATCCAGAACTTTTAGACTTGTCTGGAATGTTTGTATACGGTACATACCTAGTAGTATGAAAAGTTGTGATGGCTTGATGTAAGGCTATTTATGTATTAAGGCACACCATGTGGAGAATATCACCGTTCTTGGTTTATGCTTGTCTGTACCCCTACAGCCAAATTTTATTGCTAGAGTTCAGTCTCATTAATTCACTGCATATGTCAACCAGATTCAACAGAACAGAATTCTCTAATATGATAAATGCTTTGATTTAAATAGCTTTATATGTTATTTTTGGATCATGTCATACTATATAGGTTGCACTTGCAACGCCTATTACCCTCTCACATCCCTCCTCTCTCCTACTGACAACAGGCTCTTAAGGATGAGATTTTGAAATACTTTGTCTTCTGATGCTGGGTCATTTTAAAAAACAGTGTGCAGAGGACTCACAAGATAATCAGTGCAGGGTTCTCCACTAGTGCCAAGATTTACTATACCTTAGAGAAAACAGAAGTAGCTCAGCTTTCATGTAGCTAAGTCCTTCACTATATCATAATAGTCTATAAACTATTTTTCTCAACTAAATTACAATCTAAAAAATGAAAGAATATTGGGAGTTGGCCTGTTCAGCAATGCCTTTATTTTTTATCACATCCTGTGTTTTAAAGTAATCTCTATAACTTCAGGAAGAAAAGATCTACCACATCGGGAGAAATCAGAGTTCTTTTGAGCCAGCATACCTGGAAGCAAGACACATCATACCCTTGATAAGGCTCAACTGCCAACCAGACTTCTGTGATTTGGGTCTCCCTAATGGTTCCCTTTCGAAAGAACTCTCTAATGGGAAGAAAGCAACAGTAGTTATCTTGAAATGATTATGCAGGCTGTCTCATCTGTCCCGACATTGCCAATTCCTTCCTTTTATAAAACACTGGAGTCTCCATTCGTAGTTAAGGATGAAAACAACACTTCAAATCTGTCGCGCAGGCTGGCTAACAGCTGTCACAGTTGTGACTGCACTTCTTTGTCTTCTAGATGCTGTGGCAATGTCCCTCCTCTTTCTTTTTATTCCTTCCATTGTCCCTTTGTAGTAACACTTCCACACTAATTTTTTTTAATAATCTCTACTAAGATTATGAAAAATTAAACAATAATTAAAAATAACTCCAAATAATTTTTCCACTTTTCAAGTAGATTATTTCAGGTATTTAGTTATACTAATAGAAAGATGACTGATATACAAAATACGTTTACAAGGCAGTGTAGAACTGTGAAGATCATAGACATGGGGAAAATTCACACCTACTCCTCTGACTCAAGGAGTGTTCAAAGAGAAGTCTGGTGGTGACCTGGGGAAACCATCCCAGAGTTACAGCTGGGAGAAAGGGGGAGTGGACAGTGCGAACAGGCTTAAGGCTTCTCTCAGACTCTTAAGCTATAAACTGAAAGATATAAAGTGCTAGGAGATTGGCCCTGAACACTGACAACCAACCAAACCCGGGATGAATACAAAACTCTCTACTTGGGCAATGAAGAGGAACATTTCACAATGAAGAAAAGAACCCTTATTCTAGCAGACAAGAGTTACGTTTTGAATGTGCTGGACACCAGAGCACCAGAAGCTTGAAGTTGAAACAGTAACTGACCTGTAGCTCATCTCTCAGGAAACAATGCAAAGGTGATAGCAAAATTTGTTAAGGAAAAAAAATCTGAAGAACACCATCTAGCCACTTAATCCTTTTGATATTCTGTGTCACATGTGTGGAGTACACATTATTTTTAATTGTACCTGAACTGTTCATTAAGGCAAACTGTCTTCTGGCCATAACCTGAACTTAAGGCATGTGAAAGAGAAGAAACTCTGACACAAAGTACTTCTCCAAGCCTGACAGAATCACGCCAGAAGTTATGACCAGAAAGAGAGTTTGGAAAATGCACAAGAATTTGAAAATTAAGCATTGCACTTCCAAATCACCTGAAGCTCAGAGAGAAATGAAAATCTTTATAATCCATGAAAGAAAAACAAGCACATCAACTTTTGTGAGTACAGTTGAGGCCAACACACGCAGAGAAACACCTAGCACTGATTCATAGAGTAAGAAAAAGAAAAAAATTAAATTGATAATTAAACTTATACTTCAGAAGCCAGAAATTGAATGTGCACAGTGAACTCAAAGTAAGAAGGTGGCAACAAATAACACAAGGAGTTAATAAACATGGTAGACATCGCTCCCTTGATGTTAGTGTCTGCTGCGTACTATCCACCACTGTAGAATCCCTGAAAGGATTCCAGGAGACTTATGTCCTTAGAATGAGATCATGAGAATTCTAGCAACAACAGAAAATGCCACTTCAGAATTTGGAGCATATTCAATATAAGCTAGAATAAAATGGTGCTCGGCTGAAAATCGTTCTCACCTGGATGTAATAAGAGTAGTTAAGATAAAAAGAATGCTTAATACAACGATGATACCAGAATATTTCATTTTTGTTATGATTATTTGGCCAGAAAAAAAAATAAAAAGTGAGATTGCCAAATGGTAGAGTTCTAGTTCAGAAAATAACCTGATGTTCTCAATGACTGTGCCCTGCCACGGTTACATAATTGTGAATGGTCAAAGGCTGTGTGCTTACCCTCAAAGCATGAAGTTTCTGGAAAGAAAAGTGTTCCGTGACTTTAAAAGACATCATTACACAGTTATTTGGGTCTTCATTGTTATTGTTACATAAAAAAAATATTAAAAAGAAAAAGAAAAAATGCTAAGGTGAGTAAGTGCTGCACTTTGAAGCTATCAATCAAAACACCTGCTTCCATAGTGGAGTAGTGTACTACTTGGACTGAGCAACCACCAAGATGGCTGTGCTGGGTAGAGGCAACGCACACTAAGACATTCCATTTTGTTCTGCTATCCAACTCCACACAAGTACTTTAGCTGAAAGGCATTGTCTTCTTTACCACAAGACAACCTGTACTTATGGAATCATGTTTTGAAAAGGTAACTACAGAGATGAAGGCCTGTAATCCTGATACTCAGCCAGCCTGGGCTGCAGGAGACCCTGCTATAAACAAATAATTGCTTAAAAATATGAAAGAGAAAGGAAGAGAAAAGTGAGAAAGAAACGAATTTTGAAAACTGTTATTTTGCCCAAAGGTTTCTATCCATTTAAACTACACTTTTTTTTTCATTACAGCACTGTTGAGTGTATATTAAATTCAAACGAAATTACTATTTTCAGTTTGCTTTATCTGTTCACTGTCTTTTACCCGTTGTCCCAATAGCTAAAAAAAAAAAAAAAAAAAAGTACTTTTCTGCCCTTCCTTCTTGCTGGATTGAGCCCCTGGAATCTATGCCTATGCTACTCAAATTTTCTATTTTCTTCCAGTTTCTTAGTTACTGACTTGACAGCTTCATTCAACTTGGTTACAGTTTCTTGCTATATCCTTCCTTGGACCCATAAGTCTCTTAGTGTCTACATGCCATGTAAATCAACTGGAATAAAATTATCCCTAAGGCTCTTCCTCCTTGAAATGCTATTACTGTATGCTTCCCACCTGACAGTCTTATGGGATAAGAAGGCATCCTAATAGGTGGGAAGGGATTCATGAAGTTATGGATTCCAAGCTGCAGAGCTAGTTCAAGCCAGGCTGTATTGTTGCTTTTTGGGCATTCCTCGTTAAACCTATCTAAACTTGTAAATAGTTTAGATATTTCACATTTAATAGATATTTCATCTTTCATATTTAATGTTTTTCTAATTAAAGAGAACTATTAATAATGTCTGCCTGCTTATCTTTTTTTCTTATATTAACAAGCAGAGCATATAAATCGGAAACACCAGTAACCCTGCTCATGATTACTACTGCAGATAGAATTCAGTCCTAAGTAAATACGTTGCTGAACATCTGCTCAGCATCTGTATGTTTTCCAAGCACAATTCAAAAGGCTTGTTAGCCAGAAGATTAAAGTCACAAATCAAAATTTTATAGTCTCTTAGAAAGCATAGACTGTAGCCAGATGGTGGTGGCGCAGGCTTGTAATCTCAGCACTTGGGAGGCAGAGGCAGGTGGATCTCTGTGAGTTCGAGGCCAGAGCAAGTTCCAGGACAGCCAGAGCTAGACAGAGAAACTGTGTCTCAAAACAAAACAAAAATAGCTAAAATATTCTATGTTGAAATTTTTGTAGTTCAATCTTAGATTATTTTCATTAAAGAGTAATATTTGCTTATGGCTATTTCTAAAGCTTTACAATGTATTGATTTATAATCTCTTGGTTCTAGTCCTTACCTAAAACTTCCTAACCTACCACCCAGCTAAAACTTAAAACTCAAGTCCTGAAATTTCAATGAGTTTTGCAAATAACTATGAATAGTATAACAATGAGAAATGGATTCTCTGATTTCATATACCTGTAAATTTTGCATGTATCAAATAAACAATTGTGTATGCTCTTTCTTTTTTTAGAGTATAGGAAATCAGCTGTCGCTTAATTATAGTAAGCTATATAATGTAAATTTTTGAAGGATGATTGTCATATATTATTGGCTATATAAGTGTTGAATTATTCAAAAAATCCTTTATTAAAATGATATATATGGATTTGAGGGGAACATTTTTGCAAAAAGAAAAATTTCCATTTGAGTAGTACCAATGACAAAAGTATGCATTCAAATAGAATGGGGACCTAATATCAGTAACTTATGTCACTGGTGTACTCATTCCCAGACATGCCTGATTCATAGTTGTGACAACTTCAGTGTAATTAACACCAAGAGCCTAAATAAGTAGCCAAAATGTATATAATTGCTATTTCAGCAGTCTTAATTTTTATAACTATTCCTTTTCTACAGCCACATACTCAAAATATGTAAGTTATTCGTATTGCTTTAAAGGCAGATGGCTGTATTGATCAGTCCAAATTTCTTTCTGCAGTTACGTGGGAAACTGGCCAAGGCAAACACATCAGGAATGGTGATATTTAAGAACAAACATTCCCTGGCATCAACAAGCACAGTGTCCTGCTGACAGAGCACAAGGCACAAAGTAACGTTTCGTTCTTATTTTAAGAAATGTCACCTCATGCTTTACTACTCATGATCAATGGATATAGAGTGGCCACTGTGACATAGGCTATTTTCTAGACTGTGAGGATACAAGAAAATGAATAAGACACTCTTGGCTTCAAGGAGCTCACTGCCAAGCAGAAGAGACAGGCACATTGGGAAGTAATTATAGTGTAGTAGGGTACTGTGCATGCAGAATGCAGTGTAGCCAGGAGAGTAGAGAGAGGGGAGAAAGCAATCTCATGCCTAACAATATGTGAGTTGCAATTGCTTTTGCCACCTATGCAACTCAAAAAAAATTACAGTTTGCTTTCACTGGGTGAACCTGGGCTTGTGGAGCAACCTTGGTGAGAGTGGGAGTGGTTAGAGAAATGGAAGGAGCAGGCAGAAAACTGAGGGAAGGGGGAGGATGTGAAGATGGGTAATTTCCAAAAGTTTCACAAAAGACCAAATCAAAGAAGTAGGCCCCACCTTAGAAAAGGGCGGGACTTCCTGCAGGGACATTAAGAAAGAAATGAAGAGTAAGCTGGCCAGTAGAAAAGAAAAGCAGATTTTCAGTTATTTATATTTCCAAGCTTAGTATGGGAATAAGGTTATTTTAACAGTACAAGCTTCCTCAAAAAAATAATAGCCCTGAAGAAAGCAATAGATCTTCCTGGGGAATGATGTAGCTAAGATGACTGATCAATTAGATCATACAGATAATTAAAACAATATCCTGATTTAACCATTACCTGGTAATAGGATCTTGGGAGGTTCTGCTGAGGGTAATACATACAAGCTAAAAAGCTTTTAATGAGCATGAATGGTGAAGGAAAAATAGCCTTTAAGGTAAAAGAAATAGTATGAGGCATTGCTTAAGACAGAAAAGGAAAGAAAAAAAACTAAGAATGATAAACCAGGAATTATGGGGAAGCCTGGTGTGGGATGAGGTGAATATATAGAAGGTAGCATGTCATATTAGCTATAATAAACATTTCATCTTGTATTCAAAAGCTGTTGAATGGCTTCATTAGTTCAATGATATAATCTGTTTATGCTTCAGAAAAATTACCCATGTGGGAAATAGGTTAGAAAGACAAAAGAAGTGCATGTACAAAACTAGTCAGAGAATTAATGCAATAATCTCAGCAACAGAAGACAAGATCTTTAATTCCATGGTTCAGAAATGGATAGTGGTGGAAATACCAGAGAGAAAGAGACAAAGAATAATTTTGGCCTTTGACCTAATAAGAAAGCCTTTTTCACTACAATATGCTGGAAAATTTCCTTTGTTCTTCAGCCATGTTGTTCCCCAGATGTCAACAAAAATCCATAGTATGTGCATCCAAAAGTCTTTCTCCTCTTTTAGATGGTGACTATGGAATTCCATATCCAAACAGCCTTGAGAATATTCCGGGGCTTGTAAGGGCTTCTTACATCAGGATACCCTACTATTTCTCAGTGGTTGGAAAGCATTGGCCAAAGACAGGAGTGCTGTAGCAAGATGGTGTAGGGTCTGGTCATGCTAAAATTCAGGCATATTTGAGTCTTCTAAAAACAGATATATTTTTATGACTATTAAAGAAATAGAGGTCCCAGGCAAGGCCTAACCTAGAAGCACTATTTGTGAGTCATGATGAGAGAGAAATTGCAGTGTGGTGGCAAACAGCTGTAATCACCACGTCAAGGGGTCTAAAGTAGAAGGATCACAAGTTCTAAGCCAATGCGGGCTACATACTTAGACCATTTCTCAAAAATGAAAAAAAAAAAAAAGGATTAGCCTGGGGAGAAAGTAAAATGATGTATGAAGAAGAAAGCCATTATGGAATCTTAAGAAAGATTAAAGATCCAAGAGCAGGTGACCAGGGGCACGGAAGAAAATCAAGACAGTGTTATCAGAATCAACAAACAGGAGAGAACATTTAAAGAGTAAGAAAATGTGGGCCAGTCATCTCCCACCCTAGCTTCTTACTGGACTCATCATATCCCTCTGGTGCCCTTCTACCATCCACATCCTCCAACACCTGTCTTGGGCTCCCCACCAGGATGTGCTCAAATTCTCTACCGTGAACCGGCTTCTAATGCCCATGGAAATTGATAGAACTGTATCAATTGATATAACCAGTTCAATTTCCATCTCTTAACTTTCTGCCCAAGTTAGTGTCATGATATCTGCAAAGCACACCTAACCATCCCTAAAATACAGATATGTAGAGGGACAGTTGCTCTGGCACTGACTACACAGTGGATGGAATCTCACTCAGGATGGGATGAAATAGTCTCCAAATGTCATCAAATAGTTCCTGTCTACTTGGACGGAAGGTTAGTCGTCCCTTGTAAATAGTGGCTAAGGCCTGAACTTTGGCCAGCAAACTTTGCAATCTCTTTGGGCTAGTCAGAAATTGCTTGTTCTGTCCTTCTTTTTTTTTTTTCTTTTGTTGTCACTAAGGTTGTGACATTAATGTTTCCACGACACTGAAATTTACAGCTTTGTGTCCTACCTCTTGCCTATAAAAGAGTTCCCCGAAACCACAAGCCAAATCTTGAGCTCATCGTATCCCAAACTCAGCCTTACTCATGCCTGGGGTCAAGGAGTCATTCAGAACATTCATTGATTGCCTTGTTTAAGCGGACCAATGAAGAGGGAGCGGCATGTGGCAAGCAGCCATGAGCAATTTCACATCACATGTTCTCGCCCACTTTTCTCATTGGGATGCAATGAGATGAGTAGTCTCATTGTTAGGGGGATAGGGTAGAGGTAAGCAGGTTGGCAGCATTGTCTTATTTCAACTCTGGCCAACTGAAGAGACCTCACTCTGGCCATCAGGCACACTGAGGTCTCTTTAAGAAGTCCAGCGATCGAGCCCCCTACCTTCATCACCAAATGCTGGTGACTACAACAACGTGCCTTCTTTGCCCTATAGATCTCCAAGCAATACTGTTCTAAACACACATTCTTTGGTATTCTCCTTAGGTTAGTAAGGAAAGAGGATGTCACAGAAGTTCAAAGGTAACTATATCCCCAGTGCCTTGGCCATCCTGCAGTTAAGCCATTTGTGGTAGAGAAACATGTTTGTGGCTCCTCACCAGATAGGTGCATGCAGTGGCTCCTTTATCAGTGAAATTAAAGCAACAGAACACTCTACACCAGTCCACACCAGTCCAGACATGGCTGTTTGGCTCATAAAGTATATATAATTGTGGGAAACATCAGGTTTTCAGTGTGCCTGAGAGAATGGGGAAGGGGCTGCTGACAGTCCTTTATTAACTAGGAAAAGTCGCATAGTCATATCTTTACACATCACTTACTTCAAATCACAATACACATGTCTCAAATGTAGCTATTTCTAACATCTAGGAAATGACTATCTAACTTAACTCTTGTGTCTGAAAGACCCTCTGGTTATGACTTAACGATTTGGGATTAAGTTGTGTATTCTGTTAACTCAAACATATTTCTTAATCACAATTCTAAAATCTCTACCTACCTTGCCTTTTCTTTTACAAGATCCTTACTGCCAGAAACACAATACTATAATGTTTCAATTCCCAACCACCGTTAGGACAGTTTTCACACAACCATGAAATGATTTGTGTGTTGTGAAAGTACTTCTTAGTTATGAAAAATGAATAGACTAGAATTGAATTGATTAAATCATTGAAGACAGGACACAATCATAAAATACATACGAGGCTCTGAGTTCAATCCCCAGAATCCCAAAAACAAGGACAAAAAGTAATCAAAATCCATTGCAGATAGGAGCATTGCTGCTGTTTTTAAAACTTTATTCTGCTTCTCTATATTTGCTCATCACATAAAACCTTTGTCTTTCTATAATCACTGTTAAAAATAAAATGGAGATCTGTCTCTTCTCATGAAACCAACTTGACACGAGCACAGAATGGAAGCATGTTCAAAACCAGCTGGTTACCATCCTCTGATGCTCATCGAATTTTTTCCCTAAATAAACCTTTTAAAATATTTTATTTATATTCATACATGCATGTAATGTTTTCATTCTGCGGTTCCCTCCCCTGCCATTTCTCCTTCTTCCCTCTCCGTCTCTCTCACGCTCTCCTTCCCTCCCTCCTTCTCTCTCCTTGAACTTTGCATGTGTCTGCTCTGAACTTTGTGATCTCTCTCTCTTTCTCCCCTTTCCTCCTTCCTCTACCCCCTCTCCTTAAATACCTGCTGAGTCCATTTAGTGCTTCCTAGATGTTCACATGCTTGGGACCATCTCCTGGCACACGCTAGCCTTTCAGCACCTGTATGCCCACGTCTGCCTCCCTCAGGAGCTATCACTTGCCAGTAGCTCTTCAGGTCGGGTGGGACTCCGTGAGCCTTCCTCCACACATGTTGTCCTGACCCTGTGCAAGCCTTCAAATGCAGTCCTAGCTGCTGTGAGTTCATGTGTGCAACTTCAGTCAACTCTAGACCATTCTGTTTTAGTGAGGAAGTCTACTCTCTCTTGCTCTTAGAATCTTTCTGGTCCATGCTTCAAAACGACTTATTTGTCTTATGATACCATAATTCTCCGTGTCACCCATCTTCACAGCTTTGGAGCAACTTATCCTAAATTTTTTTAGCCATCATCTAGTTTTACTTAATAAACAGTTTTGATCCACCCTTATACTTACCCTGGCACTCAGGACACTGGCCTTGCTCTCATCTAAGTTCTTTCTCTCTGCTCAGGAGCAATGCCCACAACTCTAGCCCTACCTACTCTGGTGAATCCTAAAATGTTACTTCTTAAATATGCTTTGATGACTTCCCATTAACTTCTAAGCAAGTACAGCTCTTTCCTTAGTACTCACAGTGTCGGTAACCTGATCCCACTAGTTTACAAAGTCCCAGAAAGCAGTGCTCTGGCTTTGCTCAACATTGCAGCACCCCTGCTGTCTAGCACAAAGCTGACACATCATGCATGCTCAAAATGTTTATTGATTGGAAGAGTATAAGAACAAAAAGGAAATGAAATTATCTCTATGGCATAATCCTTTCTTTCTCACATACAAATTCTGTCATTAATCATATGGCGACGTTTTTTGCAAACCAACAAAATACAAAACATAACATTAGGTAAGCAATATGTGAAGTGATTATATATAAGCAATATATAAACATTTCCCCCAGCCTGCATGTTCATTTCCAAACCACAAGTTCTGCTTTCAGGACTACCTTCCCCTCTAGTCCATGTAAGTAACTCTCATCTTTGAAGTTCATCTTTAGTTCTTCCCTTCTTCAGCCTTACAGCTCTAACTCTTTCCATCACGATTACAGCGTTCACTTTGTTTTCATATTTACTTACAATTCTTCAACTTACATGGTTATTAAATTGGAATTATTGCTTACTTATAACTGTTGTCCCATTTGTTATGTTAGTTTTGCATTTGGAAGAGTGTGAATGCTAACAGCTCAAATGTCTTCACATTGAGCTGGAGTCTCAGTGACCCCACTGAGCATTATGTACAAAGGGAAAAGACGCCAGGGGCTATAATGTGTTTAACAAAGAAATAATAAAATGCCTGAATTTGTCAGCTCTCAGCAGTACATTTGTTCTTCCTGAAAACCTTATTTCAGAATATCATTTTGTCTTGTCTTATAAAACCAACATTAAGATGGAATGATATAGATAGTAATGTTTCTAATTCCAAAACCAGTGAACAGAGCAGATCATAAATTAAGGGTCTGGGATCAGTGGTAGAACACTTGCCTGGCATGCATGGGGCCCTGGATTTAATTCCTGCTATTTAAAAAAACAACAGTATGGCTGTTCTTGAGTCCCTCAAAACTATAGTATTGGCGAAGTGACATCGTGGTTTTTTATGATGAAAATTTCAGAGGAAAGGTGATGTGTTTCTTGTTCCAAAGTGTTGTGAAGATGAACCTTCGGTCTGGTGCTTTGTTGTTCTTGGTTCCCAGAGTCTCTGAATGTCATAGGTGCCTTGTACTTTCTCTGTAAAATTTCTAGTAGTAAGACAAGCAGTTTGTAGAGGATACAACACAATCTGAAGAAGAAGAAGAAGAAACAAAAACCACTGGTTACAGTCAAGGAAATGAAGCACTAGTAACCCTGTGACTCTGTGTTACAGTAGTCAGCCAAAGCATGAAATCCTGTCTTTTGAGACATTGTGGGAGGAACTAGGGGCTATAATATTAAGGGAAATAAACCAAGCACAGATAAGGGCTCCATGACCTGCCCAAGTGTGGATTCCGGAAAAGTTGATCTCATAGAGTAGAATGGTGATTACAGGGGATGGGGAAAGTTGCAGAGAGGCAAGAATAATGAGTGATAGGTCAATGGCTGTCATCTTAAGGTTAGATAGGAGCAGGAAGCCTGCTGTGCTATCTACCACACATTGACATTAAAGAACAACAACTGATAGGCTTTCTCATTCAATTAAAATATAATTACATCATTTCTTCATTCTCTCTTCTATCCTCTCCCTATCTTCCCAACTACTCCTAAATTCATAGCATCCTCTTCTTTAACGACTGTTGTCATTTATGCATATAAACAAAAACGTATAGATACAACCTGCCTTGGGAATATTTTAAAAAGATTAAAGGATTTTTTTAAAGTTTTCACCATAATAAAATGAAAAATGTTTGGAGAGTTACATGTATTTTAACTCAACTTAAACATTATACAATTTGGGCTGGAGAGCAGCAGTTAGAGCATAAACTGCTCTCACTGAAGGGCCTAATTTGGTTCCTAGCACCTAGATGAGGCAGTTCATAAAACTCCATCTCCAATGGGATCCAAACTTCCGGCCTTCATGGGCAACTACTCTCATGGCACAGACCCATACATAAAAATTTCAAATAAATACTTTAAATTTATACAATGTAGCCTTAATCAACATACCAAATGCTGTCCGACTGATAAGTATAATTTTTATTTGATATTTTGCTGTGCTAAGAATTAAGCCCAGGGACTTACTAATGCTCTACCACTGAACTACACTTTTAGCACAATTTCTAAGTTTTTATGTGTCAGTCAATAATGAGTTTAATTTTTTAAAAGTTACCATGGCTATTTCAAGCAGCATCCAGACTCACTGTAGCTCCAAAATGAATCGCACTACTCTATATTACACTTCTAGTTTTAGAACGGTCGTAGGGAAAGTGAGATGGCTCTGTGGGTAAGGGTGCTTGCCGCCAAGCCCAACAATGAGTTCAATCCCTGGGACACAAATGTTGGAAGGAGAAAACCGACCTTTCAAGTTGCCCTCTGACAGCCCACCATGGCACACACACACCACAAATATACACATGCACACACATGTGCACATGGTATGCTTTTTTTTTTTTTAGTTTTTAAAAACAGTTGTAGGATACTTTGATATAAATGTTTTCAAAACTCTAAGCCCAGATATCAAGCCCACATACACTTGTTGTGTAAGAAGATTGGGTATGAGCTTGTTTTCGCTCTGCTTGAGTTGATGATAAAACTTGAAACTAAGCGAGTTAAGCGAAACATCTGTGGAATGTTTGAAGACGGGTGGCTGCTCAGATGCGAAGCTGCTGCGAAGAGCAAGAGCAGAGTGGCCTGGAACAGTAAACACGAGCCCGACGAAGGGAACAAGCAGGAGAAAAGCGGGGTGCAGGCTCTGGGAAGAACGAGCTTTCTTTCAGCATTGATTGATAGGTTTTCTGAGAAGGGTGCAGAGCTACCACGGAACTGCTGCTCACATTCTGTGTCTCTACCCACCTCGTTCACTCAAACGATGAAGTGGCGGCTGCTGTGCTTCGCACATAGTCCCATCCTCTGTCGTCAGCTTTGCCTGAGAACCCTGAGCACTCATTGGTTAAGAGCAGACATGGAAAAGGACTTCCTACTCAAACGCCCGCTCCTCCTCTGCTTACCTGCTATGTGAAAGTCAGTCAATTACTCATCACCACGCCTTGGCTCTCTCCTGATTATTGGGGACAGTACTAGCTCGGCCTACAAGGATTCAACCAGATGATAATTCACATTGAGTGTGGGGAACATCAGCATATGCTGATGTGAAATAATTTTAGAACTAAAAAAAAATTGTGCACATCTGTATAGTATATACGTGTAGTTTACGTGTGTGGTACATGCACACTTATATGCATAGGCTTGTACAACTGTGTATGCACTACAGAGGCCCGGGAGGACATCAAATATCCTGCCCTATCAGTCTTGGCCTTGTTCCCTGGAGACAGGGACTCTGACTGAACGTGTTGCTAAGCGGCAGCCTGCAAGCCCCCGGGATCTTCCCTTCTCTCCCGCCCCTGGGGCTAGGATTTGAACTTGGGTTTCCATGCTTGCACAGCCGGTGCTGTTACCTACAATGCCATCTCCTTAGACCTAACACTAGCACATTTTTATCAACATCATCATTATTGCCACTTATAAAAGCACACCTGGACCACCAGAGCCTCTTACTCCAAAGGTGTTCAGAGGAAATAGCAGTTGGGTACCTGTAGCAAAGCAAAGCAGTACCCAAACTGGCCACACTGTCCTACCGGTAACCCACACAGAATACGAGAAAGTTCTGTAGTCTAAGTGTAAAGACGTGCTTTATTGAGGTATCAGAAACTGAGTACAATTCTGACATTTTATGGATCTCATTATTCAGACCAATCTGTTGAGAGAACAGAAGAGGATTTTCCATTAGCAAAGTTCTTAGAGATACCTAGCTTCATGCCCTTACTTCTTACAAATAAGTTATAAAGGCCAGCTAGCCAAAGTTTCAACAACTGTTTTTTTAAGACCTACTATGTATCAATCTCTGTGTAAGTACTAGAAATTCAACATGCAGAGAAATTTGCATGTCCCTTTACCTGACAGAGCTGTGAGACCATAAGTAAGCTACAAGAATGTGGGACGCAGAGGCCAGGCAACAGAGATTGGAAGCATGTGTTATGAGCTTGCTGTACAAAAGAGATTAGGGTTTCTATCACTGTCTCATGTGAACCCTGAAGACATTAAGGGTCTTAAATTCTTAGTTATTTTATTTGTCTGTTACCTACAGTACTCAATGGAGGCAACTATATTGAGACATTGTGAGAACTCAGTAAGGTATAGTTGGTTGATTGTACCCATTGGCCACACAATGAAAACCAAATTAATTTAGACAGGAAAGCTAATGAGCTTCCATCCTTTTTGTAGGTCTTTCAAATTGCCAGAAGATAAATCTGCATATTAGCACTTAGTTAAACTAGGTAACAATTATTGGCTAGTCACTTCACACTAGCCAGTAACATGAGGACATACAGTGGTTTTTATGGCATAAAATCTATCTCGATGACTATGCCTGCACGAACTTGATCCTAAAATTAAATATCGTGTGCAAAGAATAAGATCAACAAATTCAGTTGTTTGATTTGAGCAGAGTTAGTCCAAAAGCTGTTCTCAGGTTTCTATTGTACAGGAACAGTTTGAAGCCTTTATGAGAATGTACACATAACCTCTTCAAGGGTTTTATTAATTAAAAGTAAAGACAAGGAAAAAGAAAAGAGACACACAAAACTATAATGCAAGACAGGGGGACATAAGTGCCAGTTACAAGCACCATGCACTTCCATTCACTCACAGTACTTTCATATTTTCATTATATGTAAATAGTCAGCAATTTACACTTTACAGTCACCTCTAACAGTAGCAAATGCATTTGTTGGGCAAGAAGTTTCCAGTAGAAATCACTGGATGTATTAAAGAATGAATTCTTTTAAACTTTTCAACAGCAGCTTTTCTACCTCCAAAGGCCACTGACCTGATATTTGCACTGTAATCTTTTACCAAAGAAAATTTGCAAAGTCCAAGCCGATGGCAAATACCTTCCCCCCCCACACACACACACAACACCCATGGACACAGAGTGAACTATGTCCGTTGAAAAGTATACTCTGGGCAAATGAATTACAGAAAGTCCACACATACAAATGCCTTCCAAGGACTAAACTGGATTTGGGAGAAAGAGATCTGCTGAGTCCAGCAGTTGTGTATCAGCTGGGAGATTGCACGTGGGGAGAGAGTCAACAATGAGTCCTGTCATTCTATAATGTGGGTGACAGTTCGCAGCTCCGGAAAGCTGCAGTGATAATCAGAGAAAAGTCACTCACTAAGATAAGACTGGCTAAAATGGAGAATTAAGTCCCACACCTTTGTATTAAGACAGAAGGCTATTACAAATAAAGTTGCTACAAACATGGTTGAGCAAATGTCCTTATTGTGTACTTGAGCCTCTTTTGGATATATGCCTAGGAGTGGTATAGCTGGATCTTGAGGAAGCGTTATTCCTAGTTGTCTAAAATGGAATATTACTCAACAATAAAAAACAAGGATATCATGAAATTTGCAGGTAAATGGTGGGAACTGGAAAGGATCATCCTAAGTGAGCTATCCCAGAAGCAGAAAGACACACGGTATATACTCACTCATATAAACATATACTACAGGATGAACCTACTAAAATCTGTACACCTAAAGAAACTAATCAAGAGGGAGGACTCTTGCTAAAATGCCCAACGCCTATCCAGGAGGACAAAGGGAATGGACATCAGAAGAAGGAGAGGGCAGGGAATGGGTCAGGAGCCTGCCACGGAGGGCCTCGGAAGGGCTCTGCCCTGCAGACTATTGAAGCAGATGCTGAGACTTATGCCCAACACTTGGGCAGAGTGCAGGGAATCTTATGAGGGGAGTGGGAAATAGTGGGATCTGGAGAGGACAGGAACTCCACAAGGCGAGCAACAGAACCAAGTGGTCTGAGCACAGGGGTCCTTCCTGAGACTGATGGTCCAACCAGGTACCATGCATGGAGGTAGCCTAGGACCCCTGCACAGGTGTGGCCCATGGCAGTTCAGTGTCCAAGTGGGTTCCATAGTAATGGAAACAGGGACTGTCTCCGACAAGAACTGATTGGCCTGCTTTTTGATCACTTCCCCCTGAGCGGGGAGCAGCCTTGCTGGGTCACAGAGGAAGACAATGCAGCCACTCCTGTTGAGACCTGATGGACTGGGATCGGAGGGAAGGAAAGGAGGACCTCCCCTATCAGTGGTCTTGGGGAAGAACACAGGTGCAGAGGGGGGAAGAAGGGAGGGGTTGGGACAGGAGGAGGGAGGGAACTACAGGGGTATATAAGGTGAATAAAGTGTAATTAATAAAGAATTTAATAATTAAAAAAAAAAGACAGAAGGCTTGGGATGCTGGGTGTGAGCCTCCCTCAACTGTGGATGAGCTTTTGTCATTGGAAAGGACAACTTCTTTCCTCAGTTATAAATAGAGTATATTACTTTGTTTTGATACATCTAAAAGTACTGAAAATATACCAGGCACATAGCAGACGTGAAATGTCTCTACTTCAACAGGATCAGAATAGAAATGGATTTGTGCCATAAAAATAAATAAAATAAAGAAACTAGGAACTAGTTCAGGAACTAGGCTGTTAGTGTTCTTTTAATTATTATTCTAGAAATCCAGCTCAATACAATAAGAAAGAAAGAAATGAGGTACAAAATGCAAAATAAATTAAAATATCTTGGTATATTTTAGGATATCTGAAAGAATCAAAGAAAAAAATCTCATCTCACTGTAATTACAGAAAGGTTTCAGGATATAAGGTTAATATTTAAGAATTCATTACTTCCCTACATACCAACAATTGACAGTAGAATTTAAAATTAAAAGGACAATAGATAATCTGTAGATTCAAATCTGTAATACGAATTGTTTTACCACTGGGCATATTGGCACACGCCTTTAAAATTAGCACTTGGGAGGCAGAGGCAGGTAGACATCTGTGAGTTCAAGGACAGTCTGACCTACACAGTGAATTCCAGGCCAGCTAGGGCTCCACAGGAAGACTCTGTCTCAGTTAACAATTTTAAAAGAAGGATCTTTTTAAAAACGTTTTAGAACTCCATCAATGAGCACTGCATCTATTGCACCCACACCCTCCCTCCCTACTGTACCTCCTCCTGTACTCCCCCAACAAATTCATGACCTCTTCTTTAATTATTCCTGGTGTGTGTGTGCGTACAACCTGCGGAGTCCATTTAGCATTGCCCATATACCCATGTGTCCAGGGATAGAATAACCTATGTGGGAAATCATTCCTGTGGGAAACAGATTTTCTCCTTCTTAGCAACCGTTGGCCTTCTGCAGCTCTTCATCAAGGTGTGGGGCCTTGCAGGCTTTCTCCCACTCACATTGTCATGTCAATTTGGTGTTGTCATTATGCTGGTCTTATTCAGGAAACTGTGTTTGTTGAGATGTCATAGGTGCACATTCCCTGTCATCTCTAGAAGACACTATCTAGCAACGGACATCCTGTTCCTCTGGCTCTTTTACTCTTTCCTCTACTCTTCCATGATTTTTCCTGGGCCTCAGGTATAAGGATGTATTGTAGTTGTATCAATATAAGAATCTTTTTTGGTTTTTTGTTTTATTTTTATTGGGGGGGGTTGTTTTGTTGGGTTTGTTTTGTTTTGTTTTTGAGACTGGGTCTCTCTGTGTAATAGTCCTGGCTGTCCTAAAACTTAGTATGTAGACCAGGCTGGCCTTGAACTCACAGAGATCCGCTTGCCTCTGCCTCTCGAGTGCTGGAATTAAAGATGTACACCACCATGCCCAGTTCAATACGAGAATCTTAACAAGAAATTTTCTACAAGATTTGTACAAGAAAAGTTATAAAACTTATTAAAGGAATCAGAAAACAATATATTCATACATTCTATGTCCAACCTTAGAAAAACTTGGCATTGCCTTGCTTATTTCCTTTCAAGATGTCTAGTGGGCTTAGTTCAGTAACAATAAATATTCTACCAAGTCATTTTGGAATGATTGGCAAGCTGACTCTAATGTTTATATGAAGAGCAATCAAGAAAGAAGAACCATATCACATGTGACCACAGGTTAAAAGACTTTATCATATGACCTATATGTCCCATACCTTATTAATTAGCCCAAAGATATGGAAGTTTAGCTCTATGCCAGTGACTTCTACAGATAATACAAAACATTTAGTCCTAGATGGTAAGCCTAGAAATCACTAAAGTTTTATTTATTTTTTTAAATTTATTCATTTATTCATACAGGGTCTCTCACTCCATACAGCAGGAGGTTCAAACTCATAACAATCTTCCTGGGTCTGCCTTTCAAATGCTGAGATTATATGTGGGAGCCATTATACCCAGTTCCAAGATGTCCTTTAATAGGTAGATGAAAAAAGAAACTATGATATATCCACATAATGGATATATTATTCATCACTAGAAACAGGTGTGTTGTTATTCTATGAAAATACACGGAGGAGAGTTAAATGCATATGAAAAGGTTACATATTAGGGCATAATATTCAGGAAAGGGCAACCTTGTAAAGGCAAAAACATCAGCACTTACCAGGGTTAGGGTGGAAAGAAAGATAAAAAGACAAAACTGATGATTCTCAATACAGTGTAGCTACTTCATATATCATAAAGATGGGCATGCGTCATAAATCTGCCCAAGCACATAGAACGCACAGGGCTGAAGATGGACTCCACTGGGCATGGCACACAGGCCTATAATTCCAACTACTTGGGATACTGAGGCAGGAAGATTAGGAGGTCCAGGTCTGCCAGGGCTACAGAGTTAAAAATCCCAACACGGGCAACTTAGAAAGACCCTGCCTCTTACATTTTTGAGTTTACATGCAGGTCAGTGAGGGTATTTCAGGGAAATTATGGTGAATAAAAAATATGAAGTGTGAGAATATCTCTCAAGGACCTAAACTGATTCCCCAGTACTGAATAAAAGGGTATTATATGAACACAGGGGCAGGGAACAGAGAGAATGTGGGAACTCTACATCTCTGACCAATTGTGTTATGAACCTAAAATTTAGCTGCTCAGAAGGCAGCTAAATAATAAAACTCTTACCCTGTGTGCACAAAACCTTAGGTTCAGTAGCTGACACTGTCTAATTTTATACCACTCAAATAAGCAGAAAATCAGGTAAAGTCAAAATACTTTATCACATCTAATTGGCTAGGTCTAATCACAGCAATCCTATTAGATATCATTTTAGAGATAAATATACACAAAATAATATACAATAGACCTTTTCAAAGTGGCGTTTTTAACCCTCACAACTTAATTCTATTACAGTAACAAGTTAGTAGCATAAGCTAAGAGGCTCAGAAATCAAAGCTGAAGTATATCAGAGGCTGACTATGCCTACTAAGTGGTGGGCTTCTGGGTGGTGAAGGCACAGCAAATGCTTGATCAGTGAATGAAAAGGCAAGGCAATAGCGCAAACCACACCCCAACATCCTCAATGTGCCTCACAAACCCTTGTAAATTTGCATATGCAGAAGATCTGGACAGCTGCCTGCAACTAGTTTTTCCTCATGTGTCTTCATCTCTAAGATAGATCTTTGTCTGCTATTGCAAATATGTCATTAAATAGGACAGTGACTTAAAGTACAATTGTCATCTTAAGATCAATAAGAAACTCAACAACAACAAAACCATAAGAGATAACAAGATCTTTACAGAAGAAAACTTTTAAATGTATTTATAAATATATTTCCTAGAAGTCACAGCTCTCTTTACCATATATATCTAATATCACTACATGTGTCTCCTTCAGAAAAGTAGACATGAGGTCAGTTTCATCATTGTAAGTTCAAATCAAGAAGCTTGAGCGGTTTAGTTCATCCAAGTAGCAAGCAATGGAGTTGGGTCTAAATCCTGGCCATTTGGCTTCTGAGTCAGCATGCTAAACCACTACCTTCTGCTCTCTGTCTCAGAGTCACACACCCTCTCCCATCTGACAGCCTGGTCGTTTCAGCTTCCCTACATGTTAACCAAGAACTCAGGGTCAGGCTGAACAAGCATGGGTCAGAGGTGCATCAAGAAATGAAAGCAAACCGATACTGGAAAAATATCATAACCAAGAAAATCCCATCAAGCACTAAGATTGCACTGTAGTATCTAGAAAATGAAAATCTCATGAATACTGAAGATTCTTAGACATTATTGTTATGGTCAAAATGTCCACCCTGCTCTTCAGAGGTCATCAGTGTTTCTAGCTTCTCACTCCTACTATTAAGATGCTCCTCATGTTAAACTGAAGGGTCTTTGAGGAGTAATACTTTACCCATGTAGATTCTCACTCTACCCCAGTGAGTGGTCAATAAGTATTTGATAAATGAATGAGAGCGTTTGCCGAATTAAGATTCTTTTTTAATTTCCTCTTACAGAAACAATAATTTTTCTCCTTTTTCCTCTTCTTGTAACAAAATAAATACATTTAATGGACAACCATGTTACCCTGAATTTTATTGTCAGCTTACTGAAGACCATGTTACCCTGAATTTTATTGTCAGCTTGTTGTCTTACTCTGAAGAGTAAAACGGTGTGTGAGTCTTCCGTGTGGAAAATCACCACCTGAATTTCCTGACACACACTGATTTTTCTTCAATATTATGTTTAATTAAAAGTATGTTTAAAACTCAGGGGTAGATTACTTGCCTAGCACACAGTTTCATCCCAAACCCTGCGGGGGAAAGTCTTGGTTAGATGTGACTTAATGTTATGCAGTTTAAAGCCTCCGCTTTATGTTCACAAAGACAAAGGGAAACACCTGTTTGAATACGAATATTCGTTTTTTAAACAGGTGTTAGCTAATCTTTTATTTCAAGATCTTATGAAGATCTTAATAATGTGTTATATGACTATATCACAAAATGACTTACAGATTGCTGAATAAAATTCTTTTAACAGCACCAGAAGTCAATGAGAAAAGCTCAGAAAGAAGAAATGTCTCCAAAATTAAAATATTGTTGAGTGGTAGAATCAGCATGAGAAACACAGTCGTTTATGATTTAGGAGTCTAGTGACCTTGCACTACACTAGTAGTCGTTTAAAATAGTTAACAAGAAGGGGTACAATGGGAGGGAACAGGGAATAGGAGAGGATAATGGGAGAGAATATGATTAATGTACATGAAATTGTGAAAGAAAAATTTTAAAAATAAAATGCTTAGAAACTTTATGGGCAAGCATGAAGATTTGCCGACTACTACCCATATGTCAAAAAATGCATAGGCTGAACATAGATGCCAAGTAAAAAATTATTTTTATGAAATGTTAAAGGGTGAAATCCAAGATGATTTGATTGGGATTTGGATACTCATTATAAAGTAGAAATGCAGATCGATCTTTCAGAAAGCATAGAAGAAGGCTGAGGACTCACACTGGGGAAACCTGAAAGGGTCTCTAGAATACATTCTTGCCCATCAGATAATACTGAATGAGCTGCGATGGGTTCAGCATCAACTCACTATCTTTGACACTTTCTTGGTAACATAATTATTAAGTGACCAATTAATAACGAAGCATCTAGTTTATATGATAAAATTAATGTCTATTTCTATTCCAGCAATTAATGAATTAGCCAAGAGACCTACCCTCGTTAAGCAATCTAGTCACAAACCTATACATGCTGTTTGCAAGCCTGATGACTCCTACCAACTCTTACAGGCTATCCTACTTCAAGTTGAATGCACTGAATAAAATTAAGCTCTAAGAAGAAAAAAAGTTTAGTGGAGCATCAAGAAAAAAGCACACACAAGGTCATCAAACAAAGCATCCAGCTTTACAAACCAAAGTAACCTGAAATGGAGGTGCATTGCCTAAATCTCCAGACAAACATTGCTGAGTAAAACATGGAATGTGGGTCTGGGACTCACACGTTTGAGCTCCTGTTAAAGAGCATCGAGGTTATCTATCATTGCTTCCCTAAGCAAACCCTGAAGCCCACGCATAGTGACACTTTAACAGAGCGCCCCCGGGGGCGTGCTGATTGCTTCAGGTTACATTCCGCTTGTCGGAGAACTTTGAACCAGCCATTTGGTTTAGAAAACTTGTAAGATGTTGTTATCTCTTTAAGTTAAACAAACCCTTGGACATACACACTTGCTGTTTAACGGATGTTGTGTTCTAAAATGGAAGATCTCACAAGGGAGGAACTGAGTGGAAAAATACAGACCACACCAAAGACCCCGCAGGTTGTAAAGATTCGGCATCTGCAGTCTTCTGTTCCTGCATTTCATGCAGAAGCCATCACTACCTTTCTATTTTAATCTTCAAGAGAATGGTCCCATATGATCTTGAGTTACACTTTTTTTTAATTAATGTTAACATATGAAATTAAATATCACAAACTTCCATTTCTTTGTTTGACAAGATCCTTATTGAAATGTAGATATTTTTCCTAAACAGTTTTCTCATAGCCTAATTTTGTTTTCTATTGAATTGTATTAACATACCTTAATTTTTTTTATTTTTTAAAGATATTACTTGGTTTTTTGGTTTCTTTGTTTGAGATAGGTCTTCACAGCCAGAAAGCCCTCGCTGGTCTCTGACTCACTATGTAGACCAGCTTAACCTCAAATTCACAGAAATCTTCCTGCCTCTGCTTCCTTAGTACCAGGATTAAAGGCATGTACTATCATTTCCAGCAAAAATTAATTTCTTTATAAGTTAAGGTGACACAGTTCTGTAGTAGAGATGGTTTAAATCACTTAATTGACTAAATTTTTAACCTAATTATCCATAGAACTTGGTAATGATCTTTCAGAATATTAAATACTACTGGGATGTAATCACTGTTTTCTTAGAATAAAGATTCTAGACATAGCACAGAGGAGACAGCAGCCATAGTAAATCCTGCGTTTAGTGACTTCCTCCTCTCCTCTATTGAACACCGACATGCACTTCATTTACCTTTTGTTCCTGCTACAGACTAGGCTACAACTCAGGAGAGTTTATAATTAAACATTTTTAACCATGCAAAAATAGCCTTTTGCAAAGTACTGGGTAACAGCATAGTCAGTAATAGTGACAATTCCAGTGAACTAATATTGTCACTTTTCAGTGTCCTCATCTAACGCAGTCATGAACAGTTGTGCTATAAAATGTCCGGTCTACCCCACCAATACATTTGATAGAGGCCAAGTTATCTGATGCAAGTTAAGACAAGGAGAGAGGAATTTCAGAAGGCCCCTTCTTGCATCTTTCTGCTTACTATCAATATTGAAACACACTGTTCTCCATAGTACATGTATCAATACAAATGTTTTAAAAAGAAAGAATTTTAATTCTGGGGCTGCGCTGGGTGTCACACATACACTTAATCTCAGCACTCAGGAAGCAGAGGCAGATGGGTCTCTGAGAGTTCCAGGCCAGCCAGAGCTACATAGTGAGACCCTGTATACAAAAA
This sequence comes from Pachyuromys duprasi, assembly GCA_028658305.1. Lineage (NCBI taxonomy): Eukaryota > Metazoa > Chordata > Mammalia > Rodentia > Muridae > Pachyuromys > Pachyuromys duprasi. The sequence goes on along the minus strand of CM053743.1, from coordinate 21,036,251 downwards.
ATAAGAGGAGGAGGAGGAGTAATGAGAGGAGGAGGAACAGAGACACCTGATAAGCTAGGGTCAGATGGAAGGAGAGGAGAATCTCCCCTATCAGTGGACTTAGAGAGGGGCATGGGAGGAGATAAGGGAGGGAAGGTGAGATTGGGAGGAGTTGAGGGAGAGGCCTACAGCTGGGATGCAGAGCAAATAAAATGCAATTAATGTAAAAAAATTAAAAATTAATTTTAAAAAAAGAGGAAAAGGGAGGAATTTGTCACTTTTCAGTTTCCTCATCTAACTCAATCATGAACAGCTGTGCTGTAAAATTTTAATCTGCCTGCTGTTCAATGGATTATATATGTATTATCTAGGTCACTACAGACCCTCACTGTCCTATTGAGTTTCTAACTTCTAGGTTAACCTGCCATAGAACCTACCAGAGCAATGACAGCCTTAAGGAAATCTCTTTTGCCATGTCAGTGAAGGGAAAGGTGGAAAACAGTCACAGCCCTTCATCAGAGCATCATGAATTCTGGATGCTTGCAAACCTCACTGCTGTTCTGATAATGGAGTTCAGAACTCTGCCGACTGAGAAAGCTCCACAGGAGGGTAGCACAAAACTGCAAGGTGAGGTCCTGAGACCTTCCTTTCCCTGCAAAGCATGAGAATCAACCTAACGCCTGGTTCTGAGCAAGAACTTCCAGTTCATCTGTATGGAGTTCCTTCCTAACTAAAAGTCTGTTAGACCCATAAGTCCAGTGGGCAAGCTGCTTGCGTCTCTTCACCTCCCCTCAGCTGAGTGCTAGCCTTACCATTGCTGAGGAGCCCCAGTTCTGCCCCAGGACAAAAGAATGTGCTATATTTTACATGCATATGGAAGGCCACGGCCAGTGACATGGAGTTAGTCTCTTCTCTGTGGACCAATGAAATCACATCACCCTGTTGCCCATCTTCCTCAGGAATCAATTGTTCGCTTTCTTATTTGCTGGCAATCTTTTCTTTAATTGGAAAAGAATTTCATATACTATATTTTGATCATGTTTTCCCCTACACCAGTTCCTCCCAGATTTCCCCCACATCCCTATTCCCTGCCCACCCTGCTTTATGGGTTTTCTCTTTCTCTCTAAAAAAACAAAACAAAATAAACAAACAAACCAAAAACAAGAAACTCAAACCCCCCCACACACAAAAAGAAATCAAAATAAACAAAAAAGACTAATAGGACAAAAAAATGCTCAAGGAAAAATGAGACAAAAAGTCTACAGAAATAAGTTTGTTGGCCAACAACTCCTAGGCATGGGGCCTGCCCTGAAGTATGGTTAATATACCCAGTAAGACTCCAATGGAGGAAACTGATTTTTATTGTTTATTTTTATTTTTTGTCAATGGGTATCAGTTGGTTATAGCTTCTTGGTTAGGGGTGTGTCCATTCACTCCCACTTCTCAGGGCTGGGCCCCTGACTGGCTTCAATCTGTGCACATTTTCTGTGCACTGCCACATTCTCTGTGAATTCATACATACATCGGTCCTTTTGTTTCCTTGGACTCATTCATCTTCTCTGGCTCTTATAATCTATCTCTCTTCCTCTCCTGAATAAACCTCTGTGCCTTTAGGGGAGAGCATTGATGAAGATAACCCATGTAGGACCAAGTGTTCCAAACTCTCTAACTCTACGCATTGACTGACAACCTTTTCCTATCTTCTAACCAAAGAGTTCCTTGCTCCTTTAAATCAGTCATTTCAGTATTAATTATTGCAACCTCTCTCTGCATTTCCCCTCGTCTTCTCTTTTGTTTTGTTATAGTTATATATTAAATACACATGAATCAAATGATTAGAATTCTGCATGCTACCATCCAATTTATTCCCAGAATGCCATACATGTTTATATTCACTAGGTATCTTAACCACACTTTAGGGGAGGCCTTATGCCTGGGGGCAGTTGGCCGACACAAAGTAAGCTCAGTGGTATTTTTGTAGGATTTTTGTCTCATTCTGCTTTATTACTCTTCTTCCACTCAAAAATTTATGTCAGAAAAATCGCCAAGAAGTCCAAGACCAAAGTCTACAATAAGGTCTATACTGCTAGTTTCAGACCAATCAGAGTTACAGAGCAAAATACTTCCAATAATAATAATAATAATAATAATAATCTATTTCCTATAAATAAATTCCAAACTCTTATACTAGGCTCTGTGTTCAATTGTGAAAGGGAAGTAGCCAAAGAAATCAGAGACCTCAAAATCTGAATCATTTACCCAATGGGGGATGACAAATGAGACCTTTTCTAAGTCAGTTAAAAAACCAACAAAGTAGGAACACAAAGTATGAACAGGAGGGGATTGTATATAATCACTGTTTAATAAATGTTAATCAATGACCAAGAAAGCCAAGCTTTTATTAGGGTAAGGAGATACAAGGAGGAGGAGGAGAGCAGGGAGAGCAGGATCAGGAGGAGGATGAACAGGAGGAGGAAATAGACAGGATTGACATAGAAAGGCTGAGGACCATCCATGCACTGGCGAACAAGAGGAAATGATTGATCTAGATTGTACATGAGCTAGGTGAAAATAAAGAAGTAGAGAGCAGAAGACTGGTGAGGACAATAGAATGCTCTGCAAGGATCACCCCCTAGAGGCAGAGAGAAAAGAACAGGAATGCAGAGCACACAGATTTCTACAGCATGTGTGCCAGGATCCAACCAATCTACTGAAGGCAGGAAGGGAAAGGAAGAGGCAATGAACAGACATAGGATTGAAAATAGACACACACAAGGACAATTTTGAGGGTCTTTTTTCTTTTTGAATTTCTTCTGTATTGTCATCTCCTTTTTCAATGCTTTAGGGAAATTTTAAATCTTTATAGAAGGGATGAATGTTAATATCCATCTGTCACCATTACAGAGCTTCCAAATGACACAATAATCTTGACACTTTCGGCTAGGAAAGATTTGACTACTTCATCTCATTCACCTACCTGTCAAAGGCAAAGTTGGAACGGTCTGAACCTGGACTGTCTTTTGTCTTCTTTTCCAAACCATAGATGTGAAATTCTGACTATAAGTAGAGGGGCATTATGTTGTAGTTGAAAATAAAATGGAGAGCTTTTCCAGAGGAATGGGAAGAGAAAGTCATAAGAACACAGACATGATGCCTACATCCTTAACATCACTCAGACCAAAGATGATGTGAGTGCTGATGGACTGAACAGAAAGCCAAAAAAAAAGCAGTTGTCACAGCCTCTCACTTGAAACTCTTGAAAATGGTCTCACAAAGCACCTACCTAGGCCAAAATGGGGAGACCCCTTGTAGAACTAAATGATCACAATTATCCGGTGTTTAGAAAGCTCTTAAACTAGCATTGCTTCACCAGTCTCCTAATGTTTAGTCTGTTACCTTCATCTACTCTATGTGTCCTCTAAATCAGTCACTTCTTCTTGTTCACCAGTGCTAGAGCATTGAATCTTCTTGGCATGAGGGGTATTCTATGCTCATGTGTGTGTGTGTGTGTGTGTGTGTGTGTGTGTGTGTGTGTGTACGGGTACACATGAGAGAAAGAGATAGACAGAGAGAGAGCATGTAAAGGTCAGAAGACATCTTGAGTGTCATCCCTTTGGTGCCATTTGCTTTTTTACCTTTTCTTTTGAGACAGAGTCTCTCGTTACCCTGGAGCTCACTGAGTAGTGAGGCTGGCTGGCCAGCTCTCCCTCCCCAGTGCCGAGAGAACAAGTGAGAGCCACCACCCGGCTTTTTGATATGAGTTCTAGGGGTTAAATTCAGATCCATGTGCTTGCTAAAAACCAAGTACTTTACTGACCTAGCCCCAATATGAATCATAATAGTTCAATCAAATTCTAATGAATGAATAAGAGCCGTGTACAGTAAGTTCATTGGCCCTGAAGTAAGAGGCGTTTTACAACTTCAGTGGATTTGACTCATTTGCTATTATATGTGAAGAGATCCAAATGTGGTCCCTGCAAAGCTTTACTTTTGGCTTAAGTGCAGAAGGCACTGTGGCATTTTCGGCTACGAGGGATTTCAAATATTCTCAAAGGATAATACACAGTCATAGATAAGATAGACTGCGATAGGACAGGGTTCTGTGGAATAATGGAACTACATTCAAGAATAGTACATAATAATAATACTCTCAAGTAGGGAAGTATAGGCCCTTCTGTATTTAGCAAATTTGGTTCATTAAATCCTAATCATCCTTTGTGTTGGCCCTAAATCCGAAGTGAAGTCCTGGCCAGTGCCATCATCAAATGTATCACTCTGTTCATTCAGTCCTCGTGATAACGCTGCCTTGAGGTAAGAACATGGTGTTCCGAGTGGATCTCAGGCAGAACGACCTGTTAGAAGGTGACAGTCCCTTTGGCAAGAGTCTACAGGCATCACATGGAAAACTCACCTAGAACATTCACAACGTGTCTCATCCTGGAGAGCCCACCCACGCATGTTTGCCTACTGTGTTCTACAAACCTAACCAGCTCTCCACAGATTTGTTGACTCTGGCCACAAAACACCAACCACAGGAATTAGAGGTCACTTAACATCAAATCAGAGCTTGCCCATACTAACTCAAGAGGGAGGCAAGGAAGGCATCGGATCCCTCTGCTTTTCTGTCCACTCGTGTCAATGCTTTTCACATCATCTTCAAAAATGGTTTCCATATTTCCCTTATGTCCAAAGACCTCTGCCATTTATCACCAGCGCAAGAATTACTGTCTTCCTTTCTCTTGTAGGATTCTCCCTTCTTGGTGAGAATGTCTTTGATTGTTCGCTTTCTTCTAGCTTTTCTCTCCACTGGGATTTGGAACTATCTCACTTCACAGGAAGGGAATATAAGGGGGAAATAATCACAAGTGTTTGCCATTCCAAAGTCACTCTGATGAATGCGCTCCACACACACCTGGAGGAAAACATTTTAGCCTCCTATCTCAAGATGTCCACTGAGTAATAGAACAAGCTTTAGTAAGGCATATTCTTCAACAGCATCGCACACTGTGAATGATTTCATCAATTTTAAATTGAGCTTCCAACTGCCTACATGCCCTCAAAAGTGTGCCAACCAATACAATATGTCTGTCTGTAGAGAGAAAAAGAAAATGCCTCGTGAATATATATAGCCTCTCTAAATGCCAGGGGGGCTCCTTCATTTGCCATTTCTCTAAATTAACGTATTTTCTGGCTGTGTTCTAAATACTTACCTTTATACCGACAGATGAGTGTAGCTCTTACCATTCATTAAAGAATCTTCCATTTACAGCAGACGGAGGCTGTTCCATCCACTCTATGGATATTTCATAACATAAGAGATACTCATCTAGTTAAAATGCAGAGAATGAGTGACCATGGAGTGCCCAGCCCAAACAGGCACATCTTTAATGCAACTCCAACAGCTAAGACTTAGAGAATGGGGGCAAAAAGGTTGTAAGAGCCAGAGGAACAGAATGCCTGCTGTGAGACAGAGTCTTTTAGGCAGATAAGGGTGCTGTAGCCATAAAATAAAATAAAATAAATCATTACACAACAGAACTAATCAACATGCCAAACTGGATGGTAAGTTTCACAAGACCCTACCCTAGGGCACAAATGAGAAAGGCTAAATATTCAGTGTGTGTGTGTGTGTGTGTGTGTGTGTGTGTGTGTGTGTGTGTGTGTGCGTGTGTGTAACAATAGTTAAAGAAGAGGTAAAAAATTTGATAAGGAGTCAAGAGGAGGCACAGGAGGTATGTGATGAGAAGGGCTAAAAATAAAACAAATGTGGTATTTGTGTGTGAAACCCTCAAAAATTAAAAACTTAAATTTAAAAAAAAATTAAGAAAAGTGGAGTAAGAACAAAGTTTATACGATGTTACTTTGTTAATCACAAAGACCCCAAAGACCAGCAGGAGACTGCCCAAGAACAAAGCGCCTAAGAGCCTTTGTTTGGGGCTTAAGCTTAACTCCCCATTGTCCAACCCAGTGGATTAGGGAGGGAGCCCCTGGTAGCTGCAAAGTTGAGTTTATATTATGCTTTGAGCAAGGAAAAGGCTTCAAGTTACATGATTGGTTACATTTAGCAGAAGCAAGCTTGTCATAAATTGGTTGAGGCTAATCTAGGAGATAGGGTGGACTGCGTGGAGTGTCCAAGTAACAAGGTGTGCCCAGGCAACAAAGAGTGCTAACAAAAAGCACCCAGGTAACAATATCATTTTGACTAGCTAAGCAAATGTTTCTACCTAACCTTAATTTGATTGGTCAAGTGCTTGGAGACTTTTCAAGGTGGTTACTAGATTATTGTTTCTGATTTTCAGAGAGGTTATTGAGTTATTGTATCTCATTTCCGTGGACTATAGTTTCATGTTCTGAGAAATAGAAACGTGATCTAAGCAACTATGGGAACATTCCCAGGAAACAAAAACTCAGGCTTACAGCATCTTATGAAGCCTGTCATGGCAGCACAGCTGTTGCTGTACAGCTCCTTGGACCCTTCAGTTACTACTGCCACATAGGGTAACAGAAAGACAGGGTACATTGACAAGGATCTATAGATTCTTTCTTAATTGTTGGATTTATTTATTTACTCCATAATCTTAGTGTTTTAGCTGCATGTATATATGTGCGTACATGCATGCCTAGTGCCTTCAGAGGTTAGAAGAAGGCATTCGATCTCCTGGAACTGGAGTTACTGATGATTGTGAGCCACTATGTGGGTACTAGGAATCAAAACCCAATCCTCTGCAAGAGCAACAAGTGCTCTAAACTACTGAGGCATCTCCCCAGCCCATATCACTTCCTGAATAACTCATAACGAAACAACTTCTGGAAGCGTACACAAGAAAATATAAGGATTAAATTTGCAGGGGAGTTGGATGGCTACAGAGCAGTTGTGAGAGGCATATAGGCATTGAATTCTTGCTTATGTCTCTATAAAACAGGTGTTACTGCATTACATCTATGGAACCCTGGGGTGCCCAAAAACATCAACAAATATTTTACTTACTTTTTAAAAAATACACACAGTTTAAGCTCTACAATGTGCCTTCTATATGTGCATATGCACACATGGCCATATATATATATGTATATATATACACATATATCCATTTACATGTTTTATTGACTCTGAAGATGTGTACATTACATTTTTAATATAATATGACATATCCAAATAGAAAACTTGAGAGAGAATAAATACACTAACTTCTATAGTCAGAGCAGTTTATTTTTATACAGAACTAGAAAAATTCTTCTCTGAGCAAACATTTGAAGTTCCTGGAAATGCCAACCCTAAGAAAACTAAGCCTTTTTTTCTATTTGTGTTTTTCTAAAATTCAGAACACAGAATCTCCAACTGGTAAAATTCTGTTTAAAAGGCTAGTTCCAATGTTCTGGGAGGGAAACTTCTAAATAATCGTGTCTGCACTGGACATGGTGGCATATAACTGTAATCCAAACACCTGGGAGGCAAACGCACGCAAGCTGGTTTTGATTTTGAAGACAGCCTGGTCTTCATAGTGAGTTCCAGGCTAGCTTGGGCCACCAGTACGATCAGTCTCAAATAATAAATAAATAAATAAATAAATAAATAAATTTATTTCAATACTTTTATTTATTTTCCCAGTTTTCAATATGATATATCATCCTTGCTTCCTCCTGAATCCAGAGTTCCTGATTCATTAACTTTATTAAATAATTCTGTGGTCCCCTGCTGTAGTCAGGGAAGCATGGTTAACTTAAGAGTTCAGAGAGGAAGGGATATCTGAGGAACAACTGGTGTTTTTATTTTACTTAATCCTTCAGTTATTCTGAGAGGACTTAATTCTAAGAAGCTGGCCAATTCTAATTGGAGTTAGGTATCCTGCATGAACACTAGCCAATCCCAATCACAGTCACATAGCTGAGGGGTCTGGTGACTACTGGCATATCATCCCCAGACAGCCCTAATCTATTCTGATTGGTCCTGAATGATATTTGAATAAGATGGGGCAGATTTTGTGTCTATTGGCTAATCTGAAGCCATGACAGGCTTCTTTTCTCCGCTTTGTCTGAGTAGGCCTGAGTTTCTGTTTCTTGGAGTTCAAACAAAGAATTACTGAAAAAGCCACAACCTGAAGACACCCAATCAACTTACTGGTCAAGTTGGCCAAAAGCTATGTTTATGAATATTTTTTGGTCCTGCTGTTCTCAAAGTAAAGCACAACCAACCCTAACCAATCAAATTAAAAGTCAATATATGAGTAGAAGCCAAACATCAATGAGTCAACAAATTCCCCGGAAATAGGTAAAATCCTAAATAATCAGCCAATACTGAGTCCCCCTCATACTTCTATGTCATTCTAACCAATTAGTTTAAAAGTTACCACACAAAGCCCCTAATATCTATAAAAAGAGCCTGTGTATTTACATCTGCGTCACCAGTTTGCCTTAATGGTGTTCCCAGTATGCTGGTAACTTTTGCAGAATAAACGCTCTTTGCTTTTGCATACTACCTGAGCCTGGGGTCTTTCTTCAGTGATTCTCGGATCCTAACAATTCATCCTTCTTTCACTTTTATCTTCAAGGGCACGGGTTTCTTCTTTTTATGTTGATTTCTTAAGCTAGACAGCATTTATCAATTGCCTTTTTGTTTCTATACACCTTATTCGTTTGCTAGGTGTGTGACAGAAAAACACTAATAACTGGATAACTTAAAATAATTGACTCTTTCAGTCTCGGGAAGTCAGAATCTAAAGTCAATGTGCCAGTAAGGCAATGCCCTCTCTGCTCACTAGGTTGCCCAGACTAGCCTCCTTATGCCTTAGCCTCCCAAGTACCTGATTTATGGGGGAGGGGTGTGTGTGAAGGGGGGGCTGATATCTTTTCTTAAGTATATCCAGTCACGAACTATATAACATTGACATTTTGTCAAAGATGGCTCCCATGCAGCATATAAAGGTGTAACACAGAGCCAAATAGATGGTTCAGTGAGGTAAAGGAGCTTGCCACCCAACCATGCAAACCTGATTATCTGAATTCAAGTCCTATAACCCATGTAATATCAAAAGAAGAGAAATAAAGAGCAAAGTTATCCTCTCATCTCCGTACGTGTCACATATAACCACACACATCACACACACACATCACACACACACACTAAAAACAGATAATTTTAAAGCTACAGCACATACAGTTGGGCCCAATACACAAAACTGGATAATGACACTAAACAGCTATGCTTCTTTGTGCATTGGCTGCACTACTATTGATCATTAAAAGCCAGGGGGCAAGTGGGCTTTTTCATTTTAAAAAAACTAACTCAGAGAAGAAACTTCTCACCATTTTTATCCCTACCTCTATTCAAAAAATCATTACATGGAGAAATCTAATCCCAAGAATGACTGAAGATGCTATAGTTGACTCTCTGCCCAGACAAACTTGAGGACTCTTATTAAAGAACATAAAAAGGGGTGTCTTTCAAGAATAGTAGTCTCTGGGGAGGTACAATGTCACTCAAAATGGCTTCCTGATATGTGAAGCCAATTTGTATTGTCTGTACTAATTACCAGATACATACATGGCTGAGGTAGCATCAAAGATGTATCCTCACTACGCTCAGATAAATGGTATAAACAGTCTTTCCCCCCTACAGCCAGCCATGCTTCTTCTCTTTACTGAGTGGTAAAGAAAGGGATAAAAATTAATTTTTGAAATATAATATTTCTTTCTCCTACTTTGGAGAGTCTGTTTGAGAACTCAGTCTATTTCTGCTTTGTTTTACTTTGTTTAACAATCTCCACTCACCCGGCACTGCAGTAACTCTCCCTGTGTGTCATGAAGCAGTGGGAAAGGACAGAGTGCATGTGCTCGCAGGGTCTGGGGAGGAGGCGAAGGGCGACACCTGAGCTTACTGCCACTTGTCCAGTGGCCCCAGGATCCCTTAGTTGGATGCTTTTAATCTCCTAGAAAGATAAAAACAAAACCCTGCTCCAACTCTAATTTGGGCGGGGAGGGAGATGTTCCTCTTTGGAAGGTTATATCTTTTCTAGGGCAAAATGGTTTTGACAACAACAACAAAAAGTATTATCTTTCTATTGAAATTTAAGAAAATATTTTGAAATTTTGAAACTAAATATACCTTAGTACATGTAAATAAATATACCTATATTCCCCTTTCTCTTTAGATGTAAATTCAAGGCTTAAGTACATTTATTTTGATATCACAAACGACATTGATTTTGAATTTCAGCCTGCCTTTTGCAAATGGCTTTTTAATACCAAACAAAAAACTAGTTCTTTTATTTAAGAAGAAAACTCAAAAGCTGATTCCAAGATGGCATGAGCCACATGGCAATCTACAGTCTAACATTCTAACATGGAATTAAGACACATGGCTTAAGAAAACCCATTTTTCATTTCATTACAGTAGGGCAAGTGTGCCTTTGGTAAATTATCAACAGAAAGCTGTAAAATTTCAGAGCTAGGAAGAAACTCAATAATCTAAAGTTAACATCCAGCTTCTTAATATGTTTAGAGATGTATAATTCAGAATATAGTTGTTGACTGCTGCTGTTGCTGCTATTGATTGTTGTTTAATTCATCTATGAAGCTTAGGCTTCAAGGTTTTCATTACAAACTTCTTTTTTTTTTTTTCAAACTTACACATCAGTAGAGGAAGAAATAAACTGTAGGCATCAAAATCAGAAACTGTCAGCATTTCACTGTGTGGCTTCATCTATAGACTTCCTCCTGCTTAACTCTCAAAATGAGTTTCAGCAACAGTGATATAGGGTTGTAGCTCAGTTAGTACTAGCCCATAGTTCGCAGAGCCCTGAGAGCAAATCCCAGCGCCATGTAAACTGAGCCTTGAGATAGGAATCCATCTTCTCCACCCCAGCACACAAGAATTCCAGGTGAGAGGATCAGCTCTTCGGGGTCATCGGAAGCTACATGGGAGATTTGAAGCCAGTCTAGGAGATATGCAATCATGTTTCAAAAACAAATGAATAAATGTCAGATATTCTATTTCCTTCTCTCTTTATATTTCTGCCTGAATTCTACATAAAAACTCCTCCAAAAACAATAGCATTTGGGAGCCTTAAGCTAACTAGGAAAAAAGCCCGAACAGAGGAATGCATGAGAAAAAACTTCCCTGTCAAGCTGGTGAAATATCAAATTTTAAAAAAATCTGCAATAAATTGTTTTTATGTTTTTCACTTTACTCTGACAATTTACATTTTAATATCTTTGTACTTAAAACTTTGTCATCCTTTCTGTGACTAAGATTTATTGTTGACTCAAAATATTATTTGAAATTTAACTGTTCCCTTTGAATTTTCTTACTTGAAAGTTTATTGGACATTTTCTTATTACAGTAAATAAAAGAAAGCCAGAATGGAAATTAAATATTCACTGAGTGCAATTATGTTTCTAAAACATGGATTTGGAAAAGGAAGCATAAACCATAGGCATACATTTGTAGAATTGAACAAGTCCTGTTCCCCCCTACACACACAATTGAAGTTTCTAGTCATTCTGTAAATATTTCACTTCTGTGGAAGAAAATTACATTGCAAAAACAGAAAAATTATAAATTCTCAGGAATTTCTTAATGTAATTTTCTGATCTCTTTGGGTTTTTCTGATTTTTTTTTTTTTTTTGGTTTTTGGTTTTGATTTTTGATCCAATGTCCTTGTGAAACTGCAAATTATTTCCACTGTTTATACAGTTTACACAATATATACCAAGATTTGTAAAATGGCTCCTCATAACAAAGTTAGAGTGATCTTGTTTCTATTAAACATGCTCCATGAAAATTTTCCAAAGATAAATGATGCAAATACATTATGACAGGGAGACCAAACAGTTGAGAATGCTTTCATTCTGGGGTACATGGAAAGTCTGTGTGATACTATTTAAATGCTGAGGATTCTGCTGAGTTTACAAAAGGCATTGAACACAGGAAAAAAAAGATCTTTTATGCTCTAATGTATTCTGCTGTTTGGTAACTTTCTAATTCATTTGAGCCTGTTGTCATGTGCAAAACATAGAATATCTCTCTTGCTCATGTGCAAAACATAGAATATCTCTCTTGCTCTCCATCTGTCTGTCTCTCTGTGTTTCTATCTCACTCTCTCTCTCTCATAGACAGTGTAGGTAAGCACAGTTCAAGAGCATGTTATGTTATTGTAGCACTACTTGTTTTGAACCTAATTTGTACTTATTTGTATCTAATAATCAAAGGAGAACTAGACAGTGGTTATAGAAAGTGTCTCATTAGTGGCAATATTAAAAAGCCTAATGAATTCCACAAGCTTAACAGAAACTAGAGTTTAAAAGAAAAGCACTATGTTCAGGAACAAAGCAACACAGAGAAGACTACAGGTTGAAGAAGTACCAGAGACTATACAGAAGAAAGATGCTGTGTCTCAGAAACCTTAAAATAAACAAACAAATTTGGTAAATCATGTCAGTAAATTGTGTGATAAAATAAGCTTTCCTAGATAAACATCCAATAATTTACAATCTAAATTGCTAAAATCCATGTCTTCAAGGAACTTATATTTTATAAAAATTGTAATAATAATGCTTCACCTTCTTAAAATATCAGAGTGCTATGAAAATTAAAACGTATTGCTTTTATAACCAGAGTAGCAACAAGTTGTTTTTGTACCCTAAACAGGCTTGTATATTATATCATAATAATTTTAATAGCATGGCAATCCTAATGGTGGTTTAAATGGATGTGCTGTGTTATATTTTGAAGTAATACATGAACATACAATTTCTTTTGTTTACCGACACCATCCTGTTGGACTCTGTAGGTGTTCAAGTCATGTCTGTAGAACTGGATTGAACTAGTTAGACAGGGATTTTGTCTGCCAGTAATCACTACATGCTTCATCAAAGAAAGCTACTCAAGTCTGAATGTAGCCAAGAGCCCCAGAAAATTCCTGCTGCTTCTTGTAGACAACTGTGTAACTATCCAGTGCACTTCAAGTAAGCAGGAAGTGTCCAAGGAAACATTTATACCAAGGAAAAATCAACTCACTTTGTAAAAGTCCTTTCCTTTCTCTTCTAGTATCTAATCATCTTGATTCACAGATGCCTCAGGAGAACTTGGGGATGAAGACACTACACGTATAAAGAGAAACTTCCTCATTACCTTTGTGCACCATTAAGCAATCCAAATTATTCTTGTCAAACTGCCAGTATTCCAGCCAGCTCGGACTTTCTTGGTGTTCATCCAAACGTTTGTTTTTTCGTGTCATGTTCACTCCACGGCCATGGCCATTTCTAACATTAAGTTCTTCTACCTTTGGACTTCAGGACAATAATAGATGATAGGCATTTTAATGATATTTTAGTTAAGTGAAGAAATACTTACTGGGTACAGATCATTATATTAATGTTGTGTTTGTTGAACACTTACCATGTGCCAAGCAGGAGATTTTATAAGGGTTTTTTTTTTCCTTCCAGGTTAACTCTCACAGGAAATGAGAAAATTGATTTTCAGGGAAGTTGGGTAACTTATTGAAGGCCAAAGAGCAAGCTAAAAAATTCCAACCCAATTCGGACTTAACCGTTTAGTATTGATTATGTTGTTAATAGAAAAGCAAATCATTAAACTTTACAGCACATTCAGTGTCTGAGGAACACAAGCCAGGGCATGGTAGCCATGCCTACAATCCCAGCGCTACTGAGCCTGAGGCAGGAGAATTGCCAGAAGTTATAGGCCAGCCTTGGCTAAATACTGAAACCCTGTCTCAAAAACAATGAGAGAGAATGAAACCTTATCATTTTTTCTATATATGAAAACATTAATTTTTTTCCTGTTATTGAAGTGAAAGACTAAGAAAGGAAAAAATGTCAAAAATTATCTTCTAAAATATAAGTAAATTTTTTACTCCTAATGATATTCTGCTATATTCATAGATCAATACCTAATTTAGCCATCATCAGAGAAACTTCCTCCTGTAGCAGATGGGAACAAATACTGAAACCCACATATGCGGAAAATGAGAGACCTTGAAACACTCTAAATAGGATGCCTTCTCTGGGGCTCAGGGAACACCACAGAAGAGGAAGGAGAAAGCATGTATGAATTAGAGGGATGGAGGACACCAAGAAAATGAGACTCTCTAAGTCAACCTGAGCAAAGCTCGCATGCTGTCACAAAGAAGCAGCAAGCACAAAGCCTACATAGTCTGCATCAGGACTCTGTGTATATAGTTTAGCTTCCAGTTTAGTGTTTGCATGGGATTCCTGAGTGCAGGAACATATGGGCCTCTGATTCTTGTGCCTTTTCTTAGTCTCGTTTCCTTTTGGTTGGTCTTGTCCAATTTCAATCTAATAGTATTTTGTTTTCTCTTATATTTCATTTTGCTATATTTTATTTTTAGCCCTTAGAAGCTTAATTCTTTCTTCTTTTATTTCTTTCTCTTTCTCTCTCTCTCTCTCTCTCTCTCTCTCTCTTTCTCTTTTTTTTTTTTTTTTTTTTTTGAGATAGGGTTTCTTTGTGTACTGCCCTGGCTATCTGAATCTCACTTTGTAGACCAACTTAGGCTCTCTCTGCCTTCCAAGTGCTGGGATTAAAGGTGTGTGCCACCATGCCCAGCTCTAATTCTTTTCTAATGTGAGACTGAAAGGGACTGGATCCAGATGGGAGGGAATATGAAGAGGAACTGAGAGGAGTAGAAGGAGGGGAAACCGTAATCAGGATATGGTGTGTGAGAAAAGAACCTACTTCCAATAAAAGCAGAAAAGATAAAAATAAGAACTTTCCAGCACTCTAAATAAAGTATGTATGCTAAATAAAGCATATGCACACAAAAAATTAGTGATTTTTCTAAACTTTTGGCATAACTGATCAATAAAAGAGACAGAACAAAAACTCAAATTGAAAGACCATGTCATTGAATTACAACAGAGGTGACAAAAAACTGCAGGTGTTCCAAACATACAAAAACAGAGTAGTGTAAATGAATTGTGGAGGTAGCCAGGGCTTGCACACTGTTTATTCAAAAGGAGGATTCAAAGACACATCCCCAAGTTTATTCTCAGAGGGTCACAATGAGTTTACATTCAACTGAGTGCACTACTGTGTCCTGTGCCATCTGTGTGTCCTTTCCTCTTGACATGAAACAAAGAAACTGACCCTTGGTGTCACTTACCCAAGAGTGGCCTTGATTTGTTTAGAAGAGCTCTGATCTCTGATCTAGTCTCTTGAACAAGAGCTATCAATTGAGGCTGGAGAGATGGCTCAGCAGTTAAAGCACTGACTACTCTTTCAGAGGTCCTGAGTTCAATTCCCAAACAACCATATCACAACCAGATCACAAACATCTGGAATGTTATCTGAGGCCCTCTTCTGGCATGCAGGTGTACATGCAGATGGAGCACTCATATATAAAACAAAAATAAATAGATCTTTTTTAAAAGCTATTGAATGACACAATGATTATATCATCAAAAAGAATGAGGAAATTTTGTCTTAATCTTTTCACAAAGGAGAAAATTTTTGTGTTGGCCCTATTGACTCAGAAAAGCCACAAAGCCAGAATCAGATGTTATCAGTCTATATGTACATGATGATTTCAACATTTTTCTTGTATGGAGACATTGTTTTCAGTGCCTTGTTGTTTCCAGAAAACGGTTTTAAATCTAGCCACCACATCTTATGCACACATACATTGTTCTGAGTCAGGGGCATGAAGAGGTAACAAAGGAAAAATGGGCACATGACAGTACACAGGAAGGTACTCTAAAGCATAGTAAGATTGAAAACATTGTTTTTCTTAAAAGTCAGTCTCTTCTTAACAGATTGAGTACAATATGCAAACAGTATGAGTACATAAATGATCTCAAAGCACATTATTATTAACTTGACTACAGGTTCAGGTGAAAGTTTGATTTGTAAATGTAAACTTTAAATATCATTTCTCAGAAAATCCATTTCCGCACTACCCTGTCTTCTTAAGTACTTGCACAAGCAACCACTTCTATGTATAATGTCTTCAGCCCAGATCCTACTTAATCCATTTCCAGCAACCAAAGAAAGCATAAGAACTTAAACAATGAAGTTGAAAACACAGAAAAGAAAATACAGAGCCATATAATCTACAATAAATACCTGAAAGATTAAATGCAAGATTGATGAGTTCGAGAATAAAGAACTAATGGACTTCAACAGGATTATGCTCCAGCCAGCCTTTCCAGAACACCTCTGAAGCAGGGTTGGAAAAATGGCTCAGTGGTTCAGAACAGTGGCTGCTCTTTCAGAGGACCTGAGCACCCACATGGCAGCTCACAACTATCTGTAACTCCAGGGAGTCGGATGCATCCTTCTGTCATCCGTTAACACTACACTAAATGTGGTACCCAGACACAGAGGCAAGCAAAGCACCCACACATTGTTTCATGTAACTTATGAAATGTTTTCTGTTGTGTGTTATTATGTAATCTAATCCAATTTAAAACAATTTAAAAATAACTTCCAAATACAAATGTGCTAAGAAAGGAAGGAAGGAAGGAAGGAAGGAAGGAAGGAAGGAAGGAAGGAAGGAAGGAAGGAAGGAAAGGAGGAAGGAAGGGAAATGGAGGGGCCACAGGAAAAATATGCTTTACTTATTATAAACACTATCATTGTGTTTTTAAATATACCATTTCATTATGACTACAAAAATAACAATACCATGAAACTAAAACAAAATAAAATTTGTTGAAAAGAACCTTTGTAGCTGGGCATGGTGGTGCATGCCTGTAATTCCAGCACTCTGGGAGAGAAGGCAGGTGGATGTCTGTGAGTTTTAGGCCAGCCTGGTCTACAAAGTGAGTCTAGGACAGCTAAGGCTAAGAAACCCTGTCTTGAAAAGAAAGGAAGAAAGAAAGAAAGAAAGAAAGAAAGAAAGAAAGAAAGAAAGAAAGAAAGAAAGAAAGAAAGAAAGAAAGAAAGAAAGGGGAGAGAGGAAGGAAGAAAGGAAGGAACGAAGGAAGGAACGAAGGAAGGAACGAAGGAAGGAAGGAAGGGAAAACAGAGGACCTCTGGGAAATGGTAACCACCCTACTTCTATGTCTCTTTTACCTCTGCTCTTCTCCATAATTCATTGTGCTCACAGTACCCCATAATATGGTGGGATTTTTTTTCTTTACCTTACTTCCCATATTTCCACATGTTGGTGTGGCCTTTAAACACTGTCTTTAGGTCTCTAGCATGTACATAAAGAAGGATTTTGTACTACTGAGTGAATCAAGGCAGAAGGCAATGGAAATAATTTTCTTCACAAAAACTGAACATAGAGCATTGTCCTGCAGACATAACAAAAAAAAATGCATGAGGATGAGTGTGTATTGTTTTAATACAGATAGCGAATAACTGAATAGGTTCTAAGTTTTGGACAAGTTAAGGTCTGTGCTGAGCCTTTACTCATTTTGGTAGATCCACATTACACATATTTCACCCTGATTTTGCCACAGGCAGCTGATCTACTCAGATGGTATCACTGGCTGAGTCCTGTTCCCTCTATATCCTATGGGTTCTGTGCAGACGGAGTCTCTGGGTTAATGAAGGGAAGGTGCTGATACTGTTTGCTCCTTGCCTGGTCAGAGAGGGCTCCGGTTGTGACTGAGCCAGTAAGCACGCACAAAGCTACCCATATCTCCTGTTTTCTACTTGTTCTCCTTCCTTCTTCAAGCCTGAGACTAATAGAGTTTTGTCATTTTTATGTCCCTGGGGAAGTCTGGTTTTCTAAATTTGGCTATACATACTTGAACAAATTTTTAATCATCTAGATAAATGATTCTTAAGAGGACCATGACTATTCACAGTTCTGCATAACATCTTGAAAAAGAGAAATGTTTCATGGTTGAGATCAGGGTCCTGTACTGGTGCTGCTCTTTAATCCAATGAAATTATAATAAATGTCTAGGAAAAAAATTAAGTTAGTTAATTAGCAGAGAGGTGAGGGTGAGGATTCATAATTATAGGAATTGATAGTGTAAACCATAGCTAGAGAAACAGCAGCATAACTTATCTGTTTTATAGCAGAAAACAAGCTATTATCCAGGAAAATTGTTGTTACCGGTTTTTTTTTCCTCCATATCAGTGATGCTGCTTAATTAACTTTGTATATTTATAAAGTGACAAAATTTTAGAACTATTAGATAACACTTCCTATATCACTCTTGGGTATAGATGTTTGGTTTGAACTGCCAATTCCAGCAACACTTTTCACCTGAGGAAAAGTTCTGAGCGCCTCTCCCAGACTCACAAAGACTGGCTATAAGAATCTTCTATCTCTGTGGAAGGCCTGCTCCTGGACTTAAAAACTTCACTTACCTCAGGCTGAGCTGGAGCTCATCCTAATCCCTAATTCATTCGAACATCAATACTGATTTTCCAATGACTGAGACCTAAACCTCATACAACTCATCAGTTGCCTGACAAATTGAAACAACAGGAAACAAAGCTTTAAACACCCATTCAACAAAAGAGAAACAAGATTTCCACACCAAGAAACCTACCAAAAGCCTAAATCCAGATCTATAGACCAATCACAAATACGAATAATCAAAACAATATGTCCCTGCCAAAAATTAATTCTATCCTGTGATTGTTCACCAAGAGTGTGGGATTCTACTGGGTAAGGTTGAAGTATGACATTTCTGAATAGCCTCTGTGCTCAGTCTATGAGAATCGAATCTCTTTTCTCAGCGGGATTCTCTCTCCACTTAATCTGACAGCCCCAGATTTTTGTAAGGAGTGTAACATAGCCCTCAGGGAAGATTACAGGCCAGATCGTTTCTTATAAGAAAACCTGCTCAGTAAGCACCAAGGGATTCCTGGAAATACCCCACCCTATGCTAAGGAGATCTTCATTTTCAGCAATGACCTTCAGTTGTACTTGGAGACTTTTCCCCCCTCTGTAGGATAATTAAGTACTGTGTTCTCCTTCTTGTGATGGAACTGTGCTGCTGTATTTCAATGAGGTACTCTAACACTACATGTAAATCAAGTATCCCTAGCTTTTCTAGACACATTCACCCTCGAAACCCCTCCCACTGCCCAAAGTTCATAAATCCCTGATTTCAGAAGAAATAAAGGTGCTACCATCAGCTTTCCACCGTAGCCACCTGCAACTCATCATTTATTCTGGGGAAGGGCAGGCTCCCTTCCACTCCAGAAATTCACTGTTGAACTCCTGGGCTTGGCTGCCAGCCAAATTGGCTGCCTGCCCCACCGCCACAAGATCGATGACCACCAGCGAAGCACCCACTGGCTTGGACTTGACTTCTGGCCCTCCCTTACCAGACCAGCCTTCCAGCCTGGGGCCTGAGCCTTGCCACCTGCAGGCTGACCAAACATGGGCTTTTGCCCACATCCTTTGCCGTGCGTAGCACAGCGGCTTATTACGGAGCTGTAACACTTCATCTCAGGCTTCTGGAACTCCTGAATTTCCACTGCCTCTGATACCGGCAATCTCATTTAAAAGAGCTCAGCTTCCTGTAACACCCAGATGGAAAACTCACTTTTATCTCTCTCAGTGAGACCAGGAGCCTCACCTAGTGTACAGGCCTCTCCGTAAAGCACGCTAGGTCATTCCTGAAGGAAATGGAACTCGGCTCCCGGTGTAGTTCTGTTCTTCATCCACAGCTGATTGCCACTAGACTCCCACCAGACAAAGAATGACACAAGAGAAGTAGCTTAGATGATATACAGAGCAATGATTTCAAAATAAAAATGATAAATATTATCAAAGAACACAGAGTATATGAGTTGATCCTGGAATTAAGCCCATAAAGCCACAAATGAACAGTTAAATGAAATAATGAAAACAATGAAATGAAAATGGAATTTAATAAGGAGACTCTGAAGAAAACTAAAATAAAACTTGAAATAAAAAATTCAAACAAAAAAATTCAGAGGAAAGACCAAAACCTAATCAAGGGATGGGATTAAGTGGAGAGAGAATATAAGGTCTTGAAGACAATGTAGAGGAATTAGATGACTCAAAAAACATCAAGTCAAAAAAAAAAAAATCCAATAATGGAACATGTAGGAATTCTGAGACACTATAAAAGAAAAGGCCATAAGTACAAATAGTGCGTATAGAAGGAGAAGAGACCTGGGTCAAAGAGACATTAAATATTTTCTGAAAAATAATAGGAGAAAAAAAATTCTAGTGTAAGGTAAGAGATGCCTACTAAGGTCTAAGAGGCACACAGAATATAAAATACACAGGACCAAACAGAAACTCCCTGCAGCTTATAATAATCAAAGCAAATAAATGTACAAAACAAAGCAAAGAAAGGATACTGGGGTGCTGAAGAGATGGGTCAGCGGTTAAGGGCACTGACTGCTCTCCCTAGAGGACCCAGGTTCAAATCCCAACACCCACATGGAAGCTCACAATCATCAGTACCTTCAAAATCTGATACTCTCACAGGCAGGCAAAACACTAATGAGCAAGAGATAAAGGTAAAGAAAGGATACTGGAAAGAGGCAAGAGAAAATGATTCAAAAGTGGGCCCACTTTTGAATGGAGACTATGAAAGCCAGAAAATATCGGACCAAGATTCTGTAAGCTATGAAGACCAGCTCAGTCTCCTATAGCTACAAAAACTATCAATTGCAGTTGAAGGAGAAAGGACAATTTTCCACAATAAAAACAAATCTAAGGATGCCCCGAGACAATCCCCCAGTCTGGCATCAGGCTTGGAACAAGCCTGAGACAAACTCTAAGCCTGGTGCCATGGGCCCAGATGTGGAACAAGCCTGAAATGATCCCTGCCCAGTGCCACATGGCATGAAGAGGGCATAGCACTCCAGAGACCACTCCTGAGATGACCCCAGACACCTGGACACCACTAAGATGAGCAAGTAAGGAGTGGAGAGACAGAAGATAAGGAGAAGCAAAAGGATGTGTGTACAATGAAGAGAGACAGAACTGGAGATTGAAAGGTAGTGAGGAGCAATCTGATATGAACAGCTTGTGATGCCACCTAATGCCATTGAGGTCCTGGCCCATGCTGCCACTGAGGGCCATGCGTGAGTCCATGGCCCTGCAACTGTTTGGGGGGGAGGGGCAGGTATGCTGTTACCACAAAAGGCCAGGCAGATGTCCCTATTGATGTCACCGAGGGCTGTGCAGAGCTAGCCACACCCCTCACCTGGGCATTGTGACCCCAAAGGCAATGAGAAAAGGAAAGCTGGTCCTGCCCCTCATCATCCACAGTAGGTGGAAGGGTTTCCCTCTCCAATCCCCACCCCTCACCCAGGAAACACAGTACAGATGGCCCTGTTGTCGGAGTTGCAGGTGGGCCAGCTGTCCCACTCTTGCGGCTGCCACTCATCTGCCATGTGGTACTGTGGGAACAGAGATGCCCTCCCACCTCCCCATCTATGGAAAATGAACGAGCTAGACAGAGGTCACGAGCATGGAAGAGTTGTCCCTGCCCCTCACAGGCTGCAGCACTTGGGCAAGCACGTCCTACACCTCCTCTGGGCAGCAAAACAAAGCTGGCACTGGTGGCAGGGCCACAAGTAGCTGCCCCAAGGGCATAAACATGGGAGAGCTGGCTATGCCCTTGCCAGCTGCAGCATTGGGTGAGCTAGCCAGGGCAATGCTGAAGAGCACACCTTGGTGATGTGGATACAGACCAGCTCAGCTACTACACAGGCTCAAATCCAGGGCTTTGAGTTGGTCCACTCCAACGTCTACCCCATCTGTGAACTGCTGGAACATGGAAGGGACTGGCCCTACAGACCCAAAACTACAGGACCTCCACGACACAGGGTAACAGCAGGATATCCAAGAGAAATCCCAGTGAAGATCCAGTATGCATCGTGTCACAAAAGCCAGAGGCCTCAAAACAGACCAGTGACTCATTGCAATGAACATTTGCAAGCAAAAAAGTTGGGGGAGGATATCCTGTGGGACACAGTGGGACACACTTCAGCTTTCACAATGAGTTTCTTCTTTTTTCTTTTTGTGAGCATGTTCCAAAGGCAGAGGGAGGATACAAAGAGGCAAGGAGATGAGGGAGATTGGTGTGCATGATGTAAAATTTACAAAGAATCAATAAAAAGTTAAATAAAAAAATTTTAAGTAACTAACCACCCCCTTCACAGAGGATACTGGAAGGACTTTAGTCTGAAGAGAAGGTAAATGCCTTAAAAGGCAAAAGGAACAAGCAATTTCAGAACACTAAATCAAAAGAGGACTAATAAGACACCACAGAAGCAACAAAATATCAGGACTTAATGTGCATTGTTCAGTTAAAAACTCTGAATATTAAAGGTAGCAACTCACCAATAAAGAAACACAGACTAACAGATTGGGTCAGACAATAGGATTTGTTTCCTTTCTGTGTCCAAGAAGCACATCTCACTACCAATGATAGATGATACACCTTAGGGCAAAAGAATGGAAAAGTGAATTCTGAAAAAATAGAACCAAGAAACAAGAAAGAGTAGCTATTCTAGTATTTGACAAAAACAGACTTCAAACCAAGATTAATAAAAATAATAATAATAATAAGGGACTCTCTATACTTATTAAAGGAAGAATCCAATAATGGAATATTATATTTCTAAATGTGTATTCACCAAGGACAGGAGCATCCAAGTTCATAAAAGAAACACTATTACATTTAAAACGACAGAGTAAAACCAACCTGGTGAGAGTGGACAATTTCAATAACTCATTTTCACTTTCAGTATTTAGGCAATTAGAAAACAATCTAGATAGAGAAACTCTGTAGTTCAATGACATCATACATTACATGAATCTAACAGAAACCTATGGGAACATTCTACTCAAACACTATAGATGTTTTTCTCAGCAACCCATGCATCCGTCTCTAAAAGAGAATAAGTGTCAATAAGTGTAAAAAAAATTGTAATCACATTCTGTAGGCATTGAGACAATAAGTGGGACCTCATGGAACTAAAAAGGTTGCTGTAGAAAGGACATCATCAATTGATTGAAGATGCAGCCTACAGAGTGGGGAAAAATATATATATATGACAAAGGGTTAGTATCCTGAACATATCAAGAACTCAAAACTTAAGTATCAAGAACACAAACAATCCAAGTTTAAAATGGATCACAGAACTAAGAATGGAGTTCTTAAAAGATGAAATATAAGTTGCTGAGACTTTTTCTTAATATTTTTTAATATTGAACATCCTTCGCCATCAGAGAAAAGCACATAAAAAATGTTTAGGCTTCATTCCTATACAAATACTGGAGTGGAAATAGGAGAGTGGTAAAGTGGTCAGCACTGGAGCAGACACTGTGGAAAATAGTGTGGAGTTTCCTCAAGAAGCTAGAAATAGAGTCACCTATACTGCTCTTAGGTATGTATCCAAAGGATATTACTCTAAAATTACCTGTTTACCTATGTTCATTACGGCTATATTCACAAAAGCTAGGAAATGGAATCAGCCTAGATGTTCATAAGCATATCTTTATGTGGTATATTTACACAATGGAATACTATTCAGCTATTTAAAAAAATAAAATTATTGAGTTTGTAAATAAATGGATGGAACTGAAAACAGTCATTCTGAGTAAGGTAACCAGACCCAGCAAAACAAATGTTGTGTGTTTTCTTCCATCTGTGAATTTTGACTCTGAATCTTGCATGTTTCATTTCCAATACCCACAGAGGTTAAAAAAAAAATTACTAAGTGGGGCAAGGCAGAGGCTTTCAAAGGAGAGATAGAATGCATTGGTATAAAAAGGTCAAGCAGGAATAATGGAACACGAAGGGTTAAAATGGGGTGTAGGGGAGGGCAAGCTAGAGAAGGGAATATGTGGAGAAACGCTTTTGAAAAATTGGGGCTGGAGAGATGGTGCAGAGGTTAAGAGCACTGCTCTTCCTGAGGTCCTGAGTTCAATTCCTAACAACCACGCGGTGGCTCACAACCATCTATACTGGGATCTGATGCCCTCTTCTGGCATGCAGGTGTACATGCAAGTAGAGCAGTCATGTGTAAAATAAATAAATCTTTTAAAAGGTTATATAGAAACCTGCTAATATAGAAGTTATTTTACATAATTATATATTCTATATTACCTATAATATACAATATATTGCAATATAATAATATATTACATATAATTTATCACATAATATAGTTATCTAGTATATATGTAATGCATATATATATGATACATATATAATGCAGCTACCATATAATAATGCGATGATGTCTATACTACAAGCCAACTACAAGCCAACAAATAAAAAGCCCAGTGCCAGAAATGGGTTATTTCTTGTGGAATCATTAGCCAGTGAGGTCTGAATGTCCCCAAACATTACAGGCCATTATCATACCCTCCAGACCTTATTGTTGACACCACATGCTTGATTTATAGACCATGAAGAGATCAAACTGGTACTGACCTAGAAGTTTCATCTCTACTGGCTTGCTTCCATAGTGCTAGAAGGTGTTACGCCCACTCTCAGAGGAGAAAAGCAAGCACCAGTCATGCCCGGCTGTGATCCTGCAAACTTCGGTGACAAAGAGCCTGCAAGAAACATAGAGGATTACAATAGTGATGCAAACATCGTGTGAGTAACCAACCACTTTCTCGTTGAATTTACATCCCACTTTGGCTATGACAGATTATGCAAAAGCCCACCCCTGATTATAGGGCTATTAGAAATTGTTAGCTGTTAGGCAAGGGAGAGATGGTTTTCTCTAAGAATGTATATGTAATAATTCAATCATGCTTCGGTGAAAGATCACACACCCAAGAGTATTTGGGCAGCACAAATTGGTCCTGATGGGTTATACAAATTTGGCTTGGTAGGGAAGGGGAATTGGATCTGGAAATATTTGCAGAAAATGAATATAATGAAAACACCTTATATGAAATTCTCAAAGAACCAATAAAAATATCAGAGGATTGCATAAAGCAGATTGCTCTCCCTGGTAAGAGTAGGTTTCATTTAGTCAGTTGAAATCCCAGATAGGACTAAAGATTGTTCCTCTATTCCATATGAAGAGATAATTCCTTCTTGACTGGTTTGAGCTATGACATCAGTTTTGGATTCAAACTGAACGAGCAAATCTCAAGTCTTGAGCACATGGCCTTCAGCCTGGTGTGACACACTCATCTCTCTTGTGCCTTCAGTTTGCTAGTTACTGATCATGAGTCTTGTCAGCCTCCATAATAACATGAACCAAAGTTCAAAGTCAGCCTCTTTCTTGTACCTATATACATTCTGATGGTTCTCTTTCTCTGGGTGCCCATGACTCATATAAGCATCACCCAGCATTTGAAGTGTGGCTTTGCAGTGCTAGGCATGGGCTGTGTCTCAGGTCAATTAGCAGCTCCAGGAAGATGGTCCTGCTCTTTCTTCCCATTAGTGGAGGAAGCAAAGGCTCAGAGAAGTAGGGATCTTGCCGAGGCCTCACAGTTAGAAAAGCCATTGCTGAGATTTTAGGTTTCCTGTTGGATCAAACAATCAGGGTCATATTGGATAATGGGAATACTGGGGAAGCACTTTTTTAAAAAGAAAAACTGGAAACCCAAGACCACTAGCTTAAGGTAGCACAGTAGTTTTTCTTATTCATTTAAGAAGCTGAGTGGTTTAAAAAGGCTTTTTTTTTTTTACCAAGTCAGAGACTATGTGCAGCATTTTCAGTCAAATACAATTAATTCTTAACTTCACATGAGATTTTTTTCATTGTCCCCAAAACTCCCTCTTTCTCTCTCTCTTTTTTAGTCTTACCCTTTCCTCGCTTTATTCTTTCCACTCATGACAACAGTTTCAACTTCATGAAAGGAATTGAAGTTTCTGTACCCATGTTCCTCTACTGGACTGATGGTAGATCCTATAAATTAAAATGGAACCAGGCCAGGAGTAAAAAAGTGTCTAAGACCTTCTTACAGTTGTAGGGTATGTACATTTGAAAGGTGTTAGACTGTGTAAGGTCTGATACCATGAAAATACCTAAGAAGGAGAGCCAATATCTCCAGGCAAAATCTATGTGATACACAAATAAATACAAGATTGGAATGCTTATAGACTAAAGTTACTGGACTTATATGAAAACAATAGATACTATCGGTTAGGTGCCCTTATAGGGTACTGTAGTATGATAATTTCAAGCCTTGTATAACTATAACTGCCCTCTAGAAGTGGTCAACAGAGGCTTCTAGAAGGTGATATCTTGTTGAGTCAGAAAGAAGAATCAGGAATCAACCATGAATATAAAAGATAACAGTTGCAGCTATAATGGTCCACATGCACAATTACAGAAGCAAAAAGAAGGATGCAATTCAAGAGCTGTATGCACTTCAGGACTGAATGAAGGCTGAAAGGTTTTAGAAAACGAAGCAGGATCTTATTTGGAAGACCAAAGGAGACACCATTTTAATATAGAATTACCACTACATAGTATTGTTTTGAGTGTAAAGGGAACAGTGAGTTACAAAAACAAAAAGAAGTATGACTAATAGTGCACAACAAATCATAGTTCAGACATTGATTTTTGCTGTAGTTCACTACCGTGCCACACTTTTTCTAAGAAGGGCCACTTCTGTCTCTGTGTCCGTCTCTTGAGGGAGTCTCAGACATGTTTGTGGACTATATCTTTCAAACTTATAAATCCTGTTTTTAATGCCACACCAGTCTCTACAGTGCTCACTGGAACAAGACTGCCACCTCGTGTTGTAACAGTGGCTAGTCACAATCGTAGCAAGCTTCCTCTGCACTTGGCTAACTCCCTTGAAACTTCATCCCATGAGTGACAGAAAAGAGAGCCTTTTTGGCAATGCTTTTTCCAGCTGTAACAGAAAAGAATCCCTAGACTGTCTGTCTGTGCAGTATTTGTACTAAAGCCTGGAGTTAGCAGATTGGCTGTGATGTGCTGGAAGGTGCTTGGCCTTTGTTTTCTGAACTCCTGCTATTGTTACAGATAGAGGATAGATAGCTAATAGACAAATGGTATAGATGATAGTTAGATAGATAGATAGATAGATAGATAGATAGATAGATAGATAGATAGATAGATAGATAGATAGATAGATAGGGCAGCTGAATTACTGTCAAGGAGCTGAAGCGGTTAAGCATAAACTTGCCCTGTTCTTTGTTGTAGATGTCCTTATTTAATAGCAAGTTCTTAAAAAGGCTTGCAGAGTTTTTGAAAGTACATTCCTTGATGTCTGCAAAAGAGGCTGCAAGCCCTTGCAGGCAGACCAACTATTTGAAGAATGATGGAGAAAGCAATTGCTTTAAATTCCTAGAGAGGGTTACGCTTGGATTCTTCCTACATCCTGCTTCCCCGTGACTCTGCAAGCAGGTTTTTGTTTTGTTTTGTTTTTGTTTCTTTCCAATTTCTTCTGGCTTTATTTTTCCCATCACATATGTTAGGGAGGGGGAACAAAAACCTCCAAAGACAGGACTATTTTCTTCAACAAAATAGAAGCCAATCTGCCGCGCTACACATCTAAAATTGTCACTGAGTGCCCATGATAAGTTTATAGTGCAAACTGACGTGCCCCTTCCTCCCCCCAAAAAACATGGATAAACTTTTAAAACTTCATGCTAAATTTTTAAAAAGGCACAAAAAGCTACAAGTATGATTCCATTTATAATTTTTAAGAAGTAATAGGAACAGGGACTGTCTCTGACATGAACTCAGTGGGCAGCTCTTGGATCATCTCCCCCTGATGGGGGAGCAGCCTGACCAAGCTACAGAGGAGGACAATGCAGCCACTCCTGATGAGACCTGATAGGCTCCGGTCAGAGGGAAGGAGAGAAGTACCTCCTCTATCAGTAGACTTGGGGAGGGGCATTAGAGGAGGGAAGAGGGAGGAACGGTAGGATGGGGGGGGATGAGGGAGGGGCTACAGCTGGGATACAAAGTGAATAAATTGTAATAAATAAAAAAATTTAAAAAAAGAATGGTAACAAGAGAGAAAGTAATTTATCAGCTAGGTGGTACAGATAGAATAAGGAACCTGGGCATGATAGCTAAGGGATGGATGTGGGGTTTCTTTGGGAATAATAAAATGTTCTAAAATTGTAGTGATGGAAGCCTTATGAACATATCAAAAGCTCTTGAAGTGGACATTTAAATGATGAATTATGTAGTGTGTGAATTCTATCTCGAGGAGACCCAGGTTCTGTTCCCAGCAGCCATGTTGTGGCTCACAACCTCAGTCCCCTTCCAGGGTTCCTAGCAGCCACTTCTGGCTTCTATGGACACCAAGCATGAGCTGCACATAAATACATGCAGGTAAAATACTCATACAGATTAAATAAAATAAATCTTAAAAAGACATGAATGTAAAACTGCAAGTCTTGTGTAGGTGCCCTTCAGAAATGTACTTAATACATTTTTGCTTCAAGAGAGTTAATAAACACAAAAAGAAAAGGTTGCTTTGAAGATGTTAAAGATGGCAGACAAGGAGCTTAACTTTAGGTTTCCTTAGAAAATGGGTCAATGTCCTTGTACCATAAACAAAGTATTGATATACTTAGACAGTTTTCAGCTTCTTTAACCAGCCTTAAAATAAAAATGGCCAATCATAGACCAGAAACCACTTTAATTCTGCAGAAACCATATTCTTGAAGTAGTCACTGTAAATGAGAAATTGATGAGGAACTTTGCTGCTTATGATTCACCTGTCTTAACAATGAAATCTTGGGAGGCTCCCGGGTAAGACAGCAGACTAGAGGCGGTCTCTGTGAAAGCTGAAGAGACAGAATAAAAACAAAAATAGACTTTATCCCCCAAAAGGAAACAGTGAAGCCAGGGGTGGTGGCACACGCCTGTAATCCCAGCACTCAGGGAGGCACAGGCAGGAGGATCTCTGTGAGTTTGAGGCCAGTCTAGTCTACAAAGTGAGTCCAGGACAGCCAAGGCTATACAGAGAAACCCTGTCTTGAAAAAAAAAAAAAAAAAAACAAAGAAAAAAGAAAAAGAAAGAAAAGAAAAGAAATAGCGTAAAGAGTTTCAGAAATGTGCAAACGAAGTAAAAAGACACCAAAACGCAGCAAGAAAAAAAGAGGGCTATCTAGATATGCAAGCAGGAGTCCCTTGGGCAGCTCCCTAGCAGAGGCAGGAGAGAATGGCTGCTTCTGGAAGGTAAGACTGAACACAGCAGGGAGTCCCACCCTTAGGACAAGCCGCCGCCTTCCCAAGTCTCAGATTCAGCAGTAGGTTTTGGTGAGGCTGTGAATGTTCTGGGAAACGGGTCCTGGGAAGGAAGTCCTGGTTTAGGAGATTATATGACATATAGACTTTGGTAGTAAGACCTAATGATTGTTTGGATTTCCTCAGTGTCTGTAGTTATGTCCCCCTTTTCATTTCTGATTTTGCTGATTTGGACCATTTCTCTCTGCCTTTTTGTTAGTTTGGCTAGGGGCTTGTCT
>CM053743.1:20955630-21006411 GCA_028658305.1 Pachyuromys duprasi | reverse complement strand
TTTTTTTTTTTTTTTGGCCTAGTGAATAAACTTGCTTTACATATTTAGACACTTACAGATGCGATTTTGAGAAAGAGATGGCTGCTTCTGAGGTTCCCTGTGTGAAACAGGCAGTTTCATAAAACACTCCTATCAGATGGAACCATGCTGGGTCGTGATGAAGCAAGAACCCGCAGACGTGCCTGAACCCACACAGCATGTACGCGGCGTAAGCTGTGGAGCTGAGCTTACCTCTGTCCTGACCAAGCAGAGTGGCGACCCTTCCTTTCCTCCGATGACAGTTTTCCCCCAAACGTTCATCTTCCGCCTTTCAGATAAGATCGAAGGGGCCTCTTAACACAAGTCTATGACCTCCAGACAAAGTCCTTTCGGGAGCCATCCTGCTTGCCAAGTTTCCCTCGAGTCCTGTTGTCCTGCGCTCAGACTGCGCACTGCCTCCCCCACGCCCACCACGGTGTTCTTTGAATCCAGGCTCGGGTATGATCCTTCCGGAGACCCTCAACCACTCATAGACTATTGATTTCAACTTGATACAGATAAATTAATTGGTGAACAAAACAGGTGTGTTTTTTTCCCCCTTAAATAAATACCAAGGGGAAATTCTAGTTTATCATAATCTATCACTCCAGGTTAACTTTACTAAATTAAACAGTGTCTTTTCTCAATTCCCAAAACACTTTGGACAGTAAACAGGGAAGTAAGAATTTTGACAAGTACTTGTTAATCTTCTTCCCCTAAATGTGTAACTATATGCATATTCAAATATGTAAACTGAATTAGTTCTCCTGTTCAGCAATATTATAGTAGAACTGTTTACGAAAGATATGATAATCCAGTTTCTGTTTGTTTGGAATATTCTTATATTTCCGTTTTTGTTTTTTAATAGTTGTGTGTGCGTGTGCTGTGTATTGCATGTGCATTTGCTATATTGTACCTGTGGGGGTCCAAGGGTAACATGTAAGAGTCAGCTTTCTCCTTTGACCACATGGGTCTGAGAGGTCCAGTTCAGGCCATCAAGCTTGGTGGCAGCCACCATTACCCGCTGAGCTGTGCTGTGCACACTCAGGCATATGTTCACAGGTATGTGAACTCATGCAATTTGTGTACAGGCACGTGAACGCCAGAGGTTGATGTCAGGTGTCTTCTTCGATTCCTCTCCACCTTATTTTCTGGGACAGGCTGTCTCCCTGAACCCAGAGCAGTCAGACTCTGTCTGTCTAGCTGGGGGATCATATGCCTCTGTCTCCTGGAATTAGAGGCACGGCACCACACAAAACCCATGTTTACTTTGTTGTTAAAAATTTGCACCCTCACTTCCATCCTCCCATTTAAGGGGCAAAGGGTTTCTCCATAGAGTCATCTTTTCTGGCCCATGGAAGGACACTTGATACCTGGAGGCTTCCTACTAACTAGACTTAGGCCAAGCATAACAGATACAGAAGGGCAGCACGCTGAGATGCAGATGGAACCTGAGTTGGAGAGAGACCCCAATAATGGCAGGGTCTGGGGGAAGTGTCAGCCCCTCACTGGGAGCCAAATTCTGCCACCCTTGACAAGCGAGGCCAGTGTGGAGGGCTGAGTCACACTACACAAGATTTCCTGAACCATTTTTTCTTATTTTACAAAGGCAGGATTTCCTAGCTGGCTTAGGCTGGTGTCAAATTCTTATCCTCACAAAGACAGGGATTGAAGGCATGAACCACCATGCCCGGTTAATTTCTTGAATTCTTCTGAAAAGTTCCATGGGAAGAATGGTTTCCCACAACATGAGAACAATCTGTTTGGTCATGTTTTATTTCTCAATATAATTTCCTGTTCTTAGCAGCTACCCGTGACAGCATTTCCACCAAACATGCAGGAAATGAAGCTTGCTTTCCTTGAGTTTGACAGAAATTGGGTTTCATGCAGTTACGCAAATGGGCGAAAGGAACTCTGGTTGACTCAGCATGAACATCTTTACTCATTCTACCCTCTCTGATGTATTTCAAAGGGTGACATGTGGCTGATCTCTGGAAGAGGTACCTGAACACTGTGTTCCCTCAGAGACAGCTCTGCCTCTTCATCCTCCTGAAGATGTCCACAGTGAGGCCCTCACTGTAGCCTGTAAAAAAAAAATAAAAAAATTCTTCACCTGAACTCATTTAAAGTACAATGAAATAGGCACAGCAGCCAAGAGAGTTTGCCTTCTTAAAACCCAATGGGAATTAAATAACAAAGTAGATTTGGGGGTACCTAAAACTGAAAACAAAATGGTGACCCAACATCAGACAAGTCTGGTCAAGACCTTGCCTCTGTCTGTCTTCATTCTGGCCTCGTCCTCATCCTAGGTAAAGCATCACAGTCACAAACATATCTTCCTTGCAGGTTAGAAAGCTTTTCTTTTTCTTCTCATAATCCCCAATGACATTTGCAAATCTTGACTCAGGTTAAGCAGAGTAAGTTGACCACTCTTGGAAACGGTGTGAGAATGTGTTGACCCCCTGAACTAGGATGGGTCAGAGCCCTCTGAATTCATGGTTACTAAGCACAGCTATTTCCTTAAAAGAAAGTCAATGTTGGATGGTGGAGAGAATCAGATTCTGGTCAGACCCTTGGAGGACGTTTCCATTTGGACAGCATCCCTGTGAAGTTTAGTAAACCGTGATATTTCATCATCCCTATAGGTGGCAGTGTTGGGCTAGACTTGGCCGAGGCCACAGCCGCTTTAGTTACTAACAGTTACTAAGGGTAAATTTATGCAAGTAGCTTAACCAGCCTCAGCTTCCCCATAAGTAAAACGAAGCCAATAGAATGGTCCTTGTACAGCTACCAAGAAGCCTGAATGAATGGTCTTGTACGTTCTTAGAACACCTGCCAGAGCCTTCAAAGTACTTCTCTGAAAGGCGTGGGCATTTGAAAGACCTGGGCATTTGTGTGCTGCCCCCTGTGTTCTGAGGCTGATCTCATCCTTTCTCATGGTTTTCATTCGCCATTGAATTCATTTGTGGCAGGCTCGGTTCTTTGACCTTACGACTAGGTGGTAGTCTGAAATTGCAGAAGCACCATACTGCAGTACCAGAAGTACGCACTCTGGCACATCACGTGGTACTTGCTCAAAAACGACGATGTCTCGTCACAGGCAGAGTGGATGCCGTTCGGAAGTAACTTCACAGCTTGTTCCTGGGCTTTCTTCTACCATGCAAGGGCCAGTAAATCCTGCAGAGGAATAATGTTTTGAAGGCTTCTTTTCGCTTAGGAAGTTAGAGGACTAAATACATCCAGAAGGCAATAATCAGAAGATCTCTGTTTGGGCCACGAACCCATTCCTCTGATTTAAGCTGAATTTCACATTGTAAAAGACTTCAGAGTGAGAGAAGCCAGGGCAATTGGGAGATGAAGTAACCCAAGTTGTTTGTCTTCAAATTCATCTTCGTCGGGGGATAAGCTAGAGCTTGGACTCTATTTCCTTCAAGAAAAACTGAATAAGCTTTGTAGTGTGTGAAGTAGCAAATATGCACTGATTACATCAAGTATCTCTATCTTATGAGAGAATTGCTTTTATGTATTTACCAAAGCAATAAACTTGGTGAATATGAAGTATGATTTGTGCTTATATTGAAGTAGTGAGGGCAAGGAAAGATGTTTTGTTTTTTGAGGCAGTTGGAAATCTACCCTTAAATCCTGACAGTCCTGTCCACGAGATGTGCTCCTTTGGAAAAAAAAAAACGTCTTTAGCCTCAGTTTCCAAATCTGTGAAAGAGGAATGACACACATTCTTTGTAGAGTATGTGGGATGTTTAGACATAATAGATATGATTGTCTAGCACAGTGCATGATAAATATTTAAGGCACAAAAAAGGTTTGTATGTGCATTTGTAAGGAAATATCTGTTGCAGAATTCACAGTGCTCCTTTCTCGGTGAGCCTGTTGAATGTTCTCTACCTATCATAAAGAATTCTCAATAGGGAGCCTCCTGGCTTCAAGTCTAACCAGGAATCCATATGCTTCCTAGTGCCAGAAAGGAGCGCAAATAAGCTGGAAATGCCAGCTCACCAGGCCTGCAAATTCTCAGTCCTGGCCAAATACTCATTCAACAAACCTCAAAGCTCCAGCTGCATCTTACATAATTCAAATGTCTGGGCTTGAGCTTCACACTGGGGCTTCTTCAAGCTCTTCAGAAAACTGCAGGTGCAGCCAAGGTGGAGAATGGTTGCTCCAATCACTCTTCTCGAACTCATGGAGCAGGAAGTTACCTGTCTTCCTGTCTTGCAGTCTTCATGCTGCCACTCTGGGTTGGGGCCTGAGGCCCTGCATTTTCAGCTCTTAGTCTTTAGGTCCCCAAGCAAGGACCATGCTCTGAGTAAGCCAGATTTTCGACAAGACTATAATTGATTGTAAGAGGTATATTGCCTCCTCTCCTCTTCCATTACCACTCAATTTGTGGAGAAATACCTAAACTGAAACTGTGAGAGCCCAAAACCAAACTTTTGGTAAAAGACCGCACCCATCCAATGCCTCCCTCCCTCCTCAAGCCACAGCCGTTTTGATCCACGCTCAGAGCAAATGTTACTACCCTTCCAGTTTCAGAGTTACCCCTCCCAAACGCTAGATTTCAACTGACGGTGTCATGCAGACCAAGAAAGTGCCCTACCACCGAGCAGCGTTTTCAGCACCGTATTATAGGTCTTAGAGAAATTTGGACTTGTATAAGAAATGTATCACTCTCCTCTCAGCAGATGGTGAGTATCATTTAGCCAGTAAAAAAGAAAAAGAAAAAGAAAAAAAGAAGCTGTGAGGTGTTTGGTGTAACACAAACAGGCAGATGCCTTCAGAAATTTGAACCACACGGAACAGCATTCCTTACCTTTATAAAACAGAAAGTATGTGTGCATCCGCGCATGTGTGTGCATGCATGCCTGTGTGTAAGTACATGCCTGTGTGTGACTACATGCACATTGTGTGTGTGGTCGCTGGGAATCTGAACTGAGCTCCTCACGCTGTGCAGCAAGTGCTCTATTCCCTGTGCCGTCACCTTCCTTATTCTGATCTGGAGAAAGTTTTAAAGGCAACGATTTCACACAACAGAAACAAGCAGTATTCATTCAGGTAGCAAGAACTCTTAATATTTCTGCTCTTTAGATCTGAATCCCTAAGTTTTCTGCAACCAAACTGTGCTGAACTGTCCTGTTCAGCATGCGCCTGGCTGCTGTTCAGGTGACTGGACTCAGGGTATGGAAGCTCAGCTCCTGGGGCCTCCTGGGACTCGACAGTATTCACAGCAAGGACAGTTGCTGTTGTGTAGTACCAGAGTAACCTTCAAAGGAGGTGGGCGGTTGAATGTCCAGTTCTTACTTAGTTTTTAAAGTCTTTAATCCTGGCATAAAGGGCTCGGTCACTGGCTTTAGCATCTGACATATCTGAGGTTGAAATCCTGCCCCTTCTCTTGATTCTCTTTGTGTTTTGAACAAGGTAGTGTGCTCATTTGCATAAGCAGCTGCTTATTATGGTCTCACGTAGCAGGAAATCCCAAGCTGGTTGGTTTCAAACGTGCCTCAGGAACCTGACCACATCGTCAAGCCTCTTCTAAGCCTGTCACCTTGACAATGCCGTTTAACTTGTCCCTTTTTAGACATCATTTATTTACTTATTAATTATTAACTACGTAAATGTATGCCGAGGCCTTTCTATGACACCCATGGCATGTGCGCTGTCAGAAGTCACTCATGGCAATCGATTCTTTCCTTCACCCGTGTGGCTCCCAGGCATTAAACTTGAGCCTTTCCCACCATTTACCTGCTGAGACATTTTTCTGGCTCATGACATCTGTCACGGTTCTGAGATGACAAGTTGTCTCCAAGTATCATACCTCCATGGTAACAGACACATCTTTATCATGAACTGTTACATTATCAGAGAAGAAAAGGTATTCATGTGTTTCCCTGTAAACACCCACATTATCTATCAGGCTGGGAAAAGATTTGTAGTTAACCCCAAGCCAATCCGTGGGAATGGGATTGTCAGATGGATCCTAACCAGCCCTAATTTAGTCTGAGGGCTTAGACTCTACCTTTTCACTGTGAGGAAACACATGATCAAATCAGGATCCTCCTAGAATAGGAAACGGTGGGCTGCTAGGTTGGCAGCCAGTGTCCTGATTGTTCCCAGCTCTGAACTAGACAGTTGGACATTGGTCCTGATAGAATACTGGCAGCATTTCGTTTGCAATGATTACTTACAGGAGAATGTCTTTAGCTTCCACCATGGAGATTTTGTCTCCTCGAATTGTCCTCTAGAAGTTCTTTTTAACAGTGGAGAACAGTAACACCCCTGTACTTTTTTAGATCTAGGACTAAGAGAGTAAGCTTTCTAAGTTACCTTCAAAACAGGTTTTGCCCCAGACAGAAAACCAGACAGATTTGTTCCACTTGGATTAAAAGGTCATGGATGTTTGTTGCTTCGATTGCTGCATCCTGAGCAGCTTTTTGTTCATGGTGACTAGAACTTATGTTTGTGCTCTAAGATGCTAATATGCTTCTTGGTTCATAGTTGATGTTCAGTGAAGGCTGTGCTGAAAATAAGGTCCACACATGCAGTTTCGCCCAAAGTCAGTTGGCAATATGGTAAGACTTTTTGTCTTTGTCTTTGTTTTCTGATTTCTGTACCTTAGATAGCTTGACAGTGACCTCCCAGGTTAGCAGCCACCTTTCAGCTTATTTTGAATTTGCTGCATATCAGCTCATAGGTGCATTCTCCGGTATGTGCTATGTAGGCACAGAGGTTCATCTATTCTCATGGCACACAGCCTTCTCTTTGCCCCAAGCTTGTTTGTAAACAAGGCCCACCACTCTAGGAGAGAAACATCAGTCATGCAGGAGCCAGGTCATCCTACCAAAGACCTCAGTGGGGCCATGCTTGGGTTGGAGCATGGGGAGTGGACAGCGTCCATTAGACCTTGTTTGACTGGCTTTCACGGATTGAGTGATTATGAGCAGCTCACCTCAGTTTGAAAATGGAGAAACAATATGTAATTCTAGAAGTTTCTAAAAAATGGAATACTTAAAGGTATTTAAAGAACATTTGAGGGGAGTAAAAATTGAGATTAGCTGAACATAATGGACTCTAGAATATGATTTTTCTGGACTGCAGAAGCCTGTAAGTCTTTACCCTCAGTCACCACATAGAAGATATTTTTTTGTAGGATTAACCCTGTTCATGTGTAGCTGAGACTCTACAGGCCAGAGGGTGGTGTGCACTCATCAGTACTGTATGTGGTCAGACTTTGAACTCTTTTGATAGGGGCAGCTCTTTGAGACTCTGTCGTGTGGACAGACCCTGGTTAGACCAGTTAGTTACCTGTAGCCTTCCAGTCACTCTCAGTCTCGAGAGCTTTTGTCATCTTTCCTGAAAGGAAAGAGAGGGCATGTCTTCCCTCAGCAATGGTTTTTCATGCTTACAATTTGCCCTGGGCTTGAACTTGACATGTCAGGAGTAACAGTGAGTCAGAGAGTACTGACAAAGCGCTCAAGGCAACATGTTCTGGGTTCAAGTCCAGATCCGGCTGCTCTCAAGCCATCATGTGACTTTGCCTTTTTGTCTCATTCTCTTTGCCTTTAACCTAGAGCTGCAACAGAGGTTAAATACAAACTGTACGTGCCACACAGAAAGCACCCATAATGCACTCAGCCCAATTCAAATATTCACCCAATTAACAATTGTGGGTGGGTGTTGGGCACAATTAGTATCAGTAGCTAGGGTACATGAGTGTTGCCAGTGTTCTGCATTAATATTTGTGTTTTAAATATTTTTCTTACATATCTTACTTGTAATTTGTTTATCCTCAAATTAAAAGTAAAAATTCCTTTCAGTTTCTTCACACACATAGGACAGATAGGATGCATTTATGCAAAGTAAAATAGATTATTTTCATAACTAAAAATTCCATTGATAGTCAGGTCTTTTCCAGTGCCAGGACAAATAGGCAATTAATTCTGTTACCTGCAAAGCCCCTGGTTGCAGGACAGATGAATCTTAGGGTTGATGTCATTGTTCCCAGGGTCATGATCTGTTTAGGATATCACGTAATCTCTCCACCCAACATCCTGAGACACTTGAACTTCCTCACTGTCTCTTGCGGTAAGAAGGATTGAACAGTAGGATTACTATTCATTTAGAAGAAAGTAGAGATTGTGGTACCGCGGAATTAATCTGATTGAGAGCTTGAAAAGACTCACGAACAGGTCATATGAGGGTAGGATTTCTTTTTAAGCAATGATGTAGCCAGTTGGCCTGCTCTGAAATCACAGTAGTTTCCGATCTCTTCTACAAGCATATGTTGTACACAGCAGTGCACCCTTGTCTGACAGAACATTTGGGCTTTCCGGGCCCTGAAAATCTATGTCCAGATCTGTACACTCCATGTTGTGGGCCACTTAGAGTAGACTCTCCCAGAAGGGCTGTGGATTTGGCCCGTGTTGGGAATGTAGAAGCTGATTAAAGCGGTGGCTCTAGAATGTAAGATCCAAAGTTGGTGGATAAGTACAAGGACACACTGTCCTCCAGATACAACAGGGCAGCTGCACGTACAAATGCTCAACAACCATAACAACACACCAAGCTCCATGCAGGCTCAAGCTAGATACATACCCCTAGGTGAGGAACTATGCACACACACACACACACACACACACACACACACACACACACACACACACCTGGCAGGTGATTCTAGGCTGGCTCCATGACCTAAGGTTCTATTTTCTTGCCCAGAGAACCAAACCGGTGAAGGCATTATTTACATCATTAGGTGGCTATGAGCATAAGCTAAAAGACTGTATAGAGATTGTATATCAAGTATGTTTCCCAGATACTCTGCAACTAGCACTCATATTTCAGCGATTAGTTCTCTCTTTGTAGAAGATATTTTCCACAATGACACTGAGTTGATAAACAATTCAATGATGAGAGGAATGTTTTTTTTAAATGTATCTGTCTGTCTGTCTACCTGTCTATCGAGGCTTTTTAAGACAGTGTTTCTCTGTGTAGCCTTGGCTATCCTTAAACTCTCTCTGTAGTTCAGGCTGGCTTTATACTCAGAGATCTGCTTGCCTCTGCCTCCGGAGTGTTGGACCTAAAGGTGTGTATCACCGCTCCCCCCAGTGGGGAATTCTTGATTCTGCATTGCTAAGTAGCATGCTGATAGAGACCACTCTTTTCCTGATTAGTACCAAGACTTGTTCAGGGAACTCTAGTTGGTGTTTCTATTAATGGTTTTAAGACTCGTAAGACAGCAAGGTCCTGGAACTGGATACTCACCTTCTTTCTGTCTGAACTAGTGAGTCATAATGAGACAGACTGTGACCTTATTATGATCTATTCAGTGAGACCAACTTCTTTCTATTGTTTTCCTTGACAGACTAAGCAACTAGAAACCCTCAAGGCTTGAGAACAAGCTTTTGGAAGGGAGAAATGACTTGCCAAAACCCACATTGAGCTCAGTTCAGTTTTAGTAATGGCCATCTTTAACGAGTATTTCCTTTGTGCTAGCATTGACTTGACTACCTTTAGAATAGAGCTTTTATTATCTTACGTTTAGAATTGAGCTTCTATTAACTCATGTAAGGAGAAACCTATAATTTACCCAATTCCACAAAAGTTGTGAGAGTCAGGATGCTTCCTGAGTTCTGTAATAGGGGATGCAAGAAGAGCTGGCTGCGCTTGGATCACTGTAATTCTGCTTTTCACCTTTCAGAAACTGCAAGGTTACTTTCACTCATGCAGAGCACTTTGCTCATGATCATTTATGTATGTATGTATATATGTATGTATGTATGTATGTAGTATTTATTATTTATCTCTTCTTTTCCTTAGTTCTCTGAGAATGGTTTGCAATATGTTTTGACCATATTCACCCCTTTCCCAAACTCCTCCCAGATATGTTTCTCTTCCTTACACTGCTAACTTGGTGTCTTCTTTTTCTCCTATCAAGTCCAATTTGTGCTCTTCACATATTTAAGGATATATGACCTACTCCTGAAGCATGGTTGATCCACCCATGCTAATATGTTAAAAGAAAACTGACTCCCCGACTCTCCCAGAAGCTATCAATGGCTAATAGTTCCTCACCTAGGGGGGTGTGTCTAGCTTGAGCCTGCATGGGCCTGGCATGTTGTTATGGTTGTTGAGAATTTGTACGTGCAGCTGCCCTTGTTGTATCTGGAGGACATTGTTTCCTTGTACTTATCCACCACCTTTGGGTCTTACATTCTTTCTGTCTCTTCTTCCATAAAGATCCCCGAGTCCTTGACAGAAGGATCTATGATTTCGGCATCTCCTTCAGAGCTGAGCGTGTTTCGGTCCTCTATTTGCTGTAACGTGGCTTGTTGTAGGTCCTGTGTTTATCACCATCTACTGCAAATAGGAGCTTCTCAGATGAGGCTTGTGAGGTGCATTAATATAAGGGCAAAGCAATAGGTCATTAGGAGTCTATTGAGTTCAATAAGAGTAGTAGGTTCTTTTTCAGGACCTATCACTTATCTTGCCACTGGTTCTTGGCTCAATAATGGTGCCAGGGATATAGTTCATCTTGTGAAATGGAAGTTAAATCCAATAAGGGTGTGCCTGGTTACTTCCATGAAGTGTGAGCCACTATTTCACCAGTGGTCATTTCTTGCTAGGTCAGGATAGAGTTGTTGACAGTGTTCGCAGCTGGGTAGTAGTGATGATTACTTTTCTTTTCTAGTAGCTTGCATAGCACGTTCTAGCACCATGAAAATCAGCTTGTAGGCATACTTCCAGGTCAGTATCAGCTTCATAGCTCCATGTTCTAGGACTCAAGTACATGCTGTCTTCAGCAACAGGGTTCTACTCTCAAGTTCCTGGGGCTAACCAATAGCACTGACAATAGCCTGTTAGCCAGCAATTAAAAATTTTTGTTTCTGGGAATGGGCTTTTTATTTGTTAATCTGTGGTGTCTAGCAGTGTCATGGGGTCCCATTATAGGGTAACTCTATCTATCTATCTATCTATCTATCTATCTATCTATCTATCTATCTATCTATCTATCTATCTGTTTATCATCTTTCTTTCTACAGACACACACACCTTCTGTTGTGGTAGCTAGACTGCTATATGACTTTTTAGAGTTTTTTTTTAAGTTACTTATCTCTCCTTTTGTTCCCTCTTCTGCTCTGCCCTCCCATCCTCCATTGCAATTTAATGCTTTCTGTTCTGTTCCATTAATACCCTTTAAGGTTTTACAGCCCAGCTATCTATCAGCCCTCTTTTGGAATCTCTTTCCACCACCCTATGACCCTACTGATTTTTCTGAACTTTACAGGTATTCCAAACAAAACACATATCTGAAGATTCAAGCTAAAATTCACAAATAAGCAAAAAAAATATGATGATTTGAATGATATGTCCCCCATAGTCTCAGACATTAGAATACTTAGTCCCCAGATGGTGACACTGTTTGAAGAGGCTAAGGAAGTATGTTCTTGCTGAGGAAATACATGACTGAGAGAGGGATTTGAGAGTTTAAAGACTCGTGCCGCTTCTAACTCACTCTTTGCTGCGCTTGTGGTTCAAGATGGCTTCTCAGCTTTCTGCTCCAGCTACCATGTCTGCTTGCTCCCACCCTTCCCACTGTGATGGTGATGGACTCTTACCCTTTTGGAGCCATAATCCCAAATAGACTCTCCCCTTTATAAGTTGCCTTGGTCATAGTGTTTTGTAGACCAGGCTGGCCTCAAACTCCCAGAGATCTGCCTGCCTCTGCCTCCCGAGTGCTGGGATTAAAGGCTTGTACCACCATCCCCAGTCCTAATTTTTATTTTTTAAATATAAGAATAATACTCCATTATGTAAATAAACCAGATTTTGTTATCCATTCATTTGTTGATGGATATCTAGGCTGTTTTTATTTCCTAGCTATTGTGAACAGAACAGCAATGAGGTGGATATGGAGTCCTATGGATATATGGCCAAGAGTGGTATAGCTGTCTCACACAGTAGGCCTATTTTTAGCTTTTTGAGGAACTTCCTCAGTGGTTTCCATAGTGACTGCACAGTTTGTCCTCCTACCTATAGTAAATAAGTGTTCTCCTTTCCCAAATCCATACCAGCATTTAATGCCCTAAAAAAGAGTCTTGGCCATTGTGACTGTAGTAAAATAAAAATCACAAAGTAATTTTAATTTCCCTTATGGCTAAAGATGTTGAACATTAAAAAATATTTCTTAGTAATTTGTATTTCATCTTTTGAGAACTCACTGTTTAGTTTTATGCTCCATATTTTAAGCTAGTTGTTTATTTTTTTCAAAGGCCCATCTATAGAATCTCCCAACTTGGTATATTGTCAATTTCATATTAGTATAATGAAATATTTGAGGCAAGTAAGTTATGAGTAGAAAAGATTTACTTGGGCTTACAGTTCTAGAGGTCCTAATCCAAGGGCAGAAGGGTGAATTTCTTTGCCTCTGGCAAGTGTCGCACACCAGAGAGGAGCATGTGGTAGAACAAGCTGCTCCCATCTAAAGCCAGGAAGTAAACATAAGGAGGACTGGAGAGGTCAGGATCTGAGAACTTCTTCTGGGAGCCCCACACCACTGACTGAGCATCTCCTGCTGGGCTTCACTTCCCAACATCTTCCAATAGTGCCACGCTGGGGACCAAGCCCTTAACACGTAGACCCTTTTGGGGACATTCATCTAAATTGCAGCATCAAGACATACTAAAGACCACACTGAAATTAGACATTGATGCTTAGAGACTTGTCACAAAGGGTTTCTGTCCTGTCCTGTGACTCACTTAGAAAATACAGAGCAAGCTTCTTTGTAATAGGCAGTGTCTGGAGCCAGGAAGCCTCTGAAGGGAGGCTGGGGTCCTGTCCTCTGCCATCTTGGCGAAGGGAAGTTTCTGCAATTATGTTTCCTTGGGTATCAGTGGTGGTTGTGCAAAAAAGAAAAAAAAAACAAAAAACAAAAACAAAGACAAAAAAAAACCCAATGCCATGCTGTAATGTGTTTGTGTAATTCTAAGGTTAACAGGTCTCTTTAGAGATTTTATTTGACAGTATTTGTGGTGAATTACTATGAGTTAAAATAATGAAAATGACCCTAGAATCCCTTTTAATAGTTGTATCGTGGAGCTGCTCTCCTGCAGAAGCCATTTTTAGAAATCCTGGTAAAAATGGTTTAATACAATGACATGTGGTTAAATCTAGGTTCCGCTACTTACAGGATGCACAGCTTGCAGAAGATTATTCCAGGCTACATCATTTTCTTCACTAGCAAAATTAGTATCATAAACTATATCTACCACTTAACATTTTGTGTCTGATATGAGATAGCATTCTATACATGCCATCGTTCAAGAATGATACTTGAGGTTCTGAATAATCAAGTTAATTTCTTCATCCTCATATAACTTGATTGATTTTATTTACATTGTCACCTGTTGACTTTAGAAAGAGGAAATCCCTGAAATGAAATAAATTGGACTTAGGTTGTAGGCTGTCAATTCCCCTCAAACCACCAGAGAAATCTGCTGATGAAGCCACCTGGTATCTTACCAGACTGCCAAGTTTTGGTCACAAATAAAAATGCTAGATTGGGAAAGTAACTTACAATGTCTTAGAGCTTAAGATGAGACATTTTAGGGCAAAATTTATGAGGGGGAAAGTGGTACTGAAAACTAGAAAGAGCAAGGTACAGATCTTGAAGTAAGTCTGGATGAGGCACTGTCAAGACTAACAGTGCTAAGAACATTAGTTTCATGTCAATTCAAAGGTTTTTTTTTCCAATAAATTTAAGTGTTAGAATAAGTCATCAAGAAAACCTCTTGAGCAGAAGTTGCTATTCTCATGTTCGGCTTTCTTAAGCAGGGAATGGCCAGCAGAGCATCTCCTCAGCATGCAATTATCCTGTCTCCTAGACAACACTTTCTTGTGGAACCCTGGCTGCATGGACTGCTACAGCCGACTGTGACTTCTGTTTTAGAAGACCTTGCTCCATCTATGCCTCCTTCAGAAAGCAAGGCTCTACCTGCCTTGCAAGACATCAGTCTCAGGTGAGTTTACTCCAAACCCCCTCCTTACCTTGCAGCCATGAGTTGGGAGGTGTGAGTTATCCTGTCTGCCCCACAACAAGGTTTACTAAATATAAAGGAAAGACAGTTCCGAGTCATGGAAGTGAGTCCCGCAAAATCTGTGGCGTTGTCCAAGGTCAAGCTATAGCTTTCTAAAACTGGTTGAGTTGAAGTGAATAGGAAACACCTTACTTAAGTATCTTGTGGCAGATTTACTAGTTTTGTGTTATAATCATTCTCCATTAATAACATTTTAAATAAATTCCCCAGGGAAGGGGACATCTTCAGGGAACACTTTGAAAATGATGTTTATTTTTTTTAAGTTTTCCAAAACATTGTTTGTGTGTGTGTGCATGCCTGTGATGCATGCGTGTATGTGTGTCCATGCACATGCATGTGAAGGTTAGGTGTCTTCCTCTTGTTGCTTTAATACATGGAGGTCTGATTGAATCAGAAGCTTGCAGTTTTGGTTAGACTAGCCAACGAGCTCAAAATGAGCTTATCTTTATCCACAGTATGACAGCCTTCTCCATCAGCACTTTGGGATTCAAAAGCCAGGTCTTTATGCTTGCACAGTGAGTTTTTACCCACCGAGCCATCTCCCCATTCCCAGATTACAAGGGGGAAAGTGGTATTGAAAACTAGAAAGAGCAAGGTACAGATCTTGAAGTAAATGGGGAGCCATC
The DNA here is from genome assembly GCA_028658305.1 of Pachyuromys duprasi. NCBI lineage: Eukaryota > Metazoa > Chordata > Mammalia > Rodentia > Muridae > Pachyuromys > Pachyuromys duprasi. The sequence goes on along the minus strand of CM053743.1, from coordinate 20,991,662 downwards.
TCCCCATTCCCAGATTACAATTTATGATGTCTCATTCTTCTCAGTAATTCAGTGTAGACAGGCTCTATCATCTGCTGCCAAAGGAAGACTAAACAATCTCTCTCTCTCTCTCTCTCTCTCTGTCTCTCTCTTTCTGTTTCTCTCTCTCTCCTTCTAAAGATAGTTCTTTTCTTCTTTCACATTCTGGAATATGAAACTCAAAGAAGTTATATAGTGTTACAAATCAGGTTTTCTGATTTTTTTTCCCCATTACAGTATTCTGTCCTTCACGGTTCCCTCCTATTGCTTCATACTCTAGTAGCATCTTCTCTCTCTTCTGAAGCAACAGGAGGTAAAAATGTACCAGTAAACAAGAGCATTTCGAGAGAATGGATTTGCTGCCACCAGACTTTGGGGTCAGAATTTACCCAGGGCTGATTCTGGATGAGGATAACGCTTGGTATTTTTAAAAAGTTGTTGTTTCTGGTCAGAGTGCATCTGCTTCCTGTGAAACTGTATTTACTTTTTTAGTTCATGTTTTAACAGTACAATTGATTTTCAGTAGCTCGTCTAGAGTTCTTCAACAGTGGCCCAGAGTCCCGGGGCTCAAGGGTAGTCCGTGACTACCATGTTTTTCTTTTTCATGTATGAATGATCTTAGAAAGAATTCATCATCCTTACATTTGAATTGTTGTATCAGGTAACAAAGCTTCTTTTCATGTGAGCAATTGTTTATCTACAGAACAAAGGCCACATCTTAGGTCAATAGAAACCTCTCTGCTCAAAAACAAAAGGAAAATAAGTTGACTCATCAGTTTGAGTGGAGTCTTATAAACACATAGTGTTTCAATATATTTGACTCATGAAAAGCAAGTATACACTTCAAAACCAGTTTGTGAAATCCCCTAATCCTAAAGTGGGTCACCCTTGCTATGTAGTCCAACATGGCCTCAAAAACATAATCTCCCTGCCTCAGCCTCCACAGTTATAAGATGAAAGGTGGGCTCTACCTCATCTGGCTACTGTGTTCACTGACTTACTGTTTCTTCTGGTGTAAACTCTGAATAAGGACAATTGATTTCCTGGTGCCTAGAAGAGTGTAGCACTTACCACCCCAAAGGGCCACCAATCTACTTATAATGCACATTTGTCATATCGTGTGCAGTTTAATGGATGCTTACTTAGATATTCCCCTCCTTCTAAGGAGGGGTCTTTAAAAATAAAAAGCTATTTTGATACCTCAGATAGAAGTGGATCAACAGGAGGAAGTTAGTTACTGAGTGAGAAATGCTTTGATCTTATCACATTTTATTTTACCATGTTAGTTTTTAGTGTAAGTATAAAGTGGCAATACAGTCATTAGTATGCATTACCTTCAGCTGAACATAATGCTCATTAATATAAATCACAATGACGAAGAAGTAATAAGCATCTCCATTAAGCTCTACCTCTGCATGATTTGCAAATATTTCATACAGCAAAAATGTTTATATCTTCATTTTTATTTCATGTGACTTTTTCTTACCCTTTTCCGCTCATATTTTAATCACCTTGATGAAAGACAAAAAGTTGAGAATATAGACAAAAAAACCAAACTACCTACTATGTGCTACACTGTTCTAGGCACCAGGAAATCTATTGTCTTCAGTCAGAGTTTATACAAATTACAAAGAAGGGGCAATACATCAGTGAACACAGTAGCCAGATGAGGTAGGCCCCACCTTTAGTCTCATAACTGAGGATACTGAGGCAGGAGGATTATGGGTTTGAGGCCATGTTGGACTACAAAGCAATTCTGAGGCCAACCTAGGTAATACAATACCTTGTATTAAAATGCAATAAAACAATACCCACCACAAGCATCATTTCATACAGGGGAGGACTTATTTTGGCTGTGATGATAATGAACTATGACTTTGAGCAGTGTCTCATTCTGGAATCAGAGTCCTCAGGCAGAGGTAAGACCGCAGGTCAGAATGGCACTTGGATTTGAAAGCAGACAGAAGCTGCAGCAACAGAGGCAGTGACATCAGAGAAACAGGTGGGAGTTTGAGGAGTCGGGGGGGGGGTGGGCTATGACAAGGGGATGCACTTTATTCTAAAGTGTTGAAGTTTATAAGCAAAACAACCGTGTGGTTTCTCCTTCTTCTTCAGATTACTCTGGTTACTGTATAGAATAGAAACAAAGATGTTATTGGAAGGTTGCTGCAGTGATCCAGTAAGGAACAATGATCTTTGGGCTTATGCAGTGAGGATTCACAAAAGCAGACAGAGTTGAAACACATCTTCAATGTAGAAGAGGACATGGTGGATTAAGCTGCCTTGTAGCAGGGAAAGAAAAGAAGCTAGCACGAGTTCTTGGCTTTTGACTGAGAACAATGGTAATTTTTGAATTGAGGAAGTCTTGGGTGTGTGTAGTTTGCAAAGGGAACATCAAGAGCTTGCTTTGAGCCTAAAGATCCTTGGAAAGCCTTAGACTTGTGAGTAGAGCATTATGGGTAATGATAGCTTCCACTTACAAATTTTACCACATATATTTATCTTTTTAATTTGTGTGACCAGTAAGTCAATTGGATGTGCAGTTCAGGAGATGAGTGAAACCAAGAGGGGGAACAGAAGCTTGACCAAGGGCATTTTCTGTTATATGCATGATTGATGTTTGTTGTTAAAACAGCCTCGGCAACTCTTTGATAAGTTCCCTCTCTCTCTCTCATGCATTCTCTGGAAGATATTTCTGAGGACTGAAATGAGGCAGTTTCTAGGTAAAGGAAAACAATCATAAGAAGAGAGAGGAAAGGGAAAGGGAAGCTACTTAAAGGGCAATGAGAGAGAGAGAGAGAGAGAGAGAGAGAGAGAGAGAGAGAGGAGAGAGAGAAGGCAATTTTACCAGTATATAGTAATAGAGAGACAGTTTACAGAGAGAGAAAGAGAGAGAGAGAGAGAGAGAGAGAGAGAGAGAGAGAGAGAGAGAGAGAGAGAGAGAGAGAGAGAGAACTCGGGTGAAGACCAAATGAGCCTGGGAATGAGAAGGAGCCAGGAGATTAGAGCAGATTGCTTGAGATCCTTTGCAGCCAAACACAAAAATTCAGAGGCTGAGAGGAAAAGCCAGATTGTATAAGTTAGCTGGGAGAGGAATTAGAGCCAGAACAGCTGAGCTGAGCCAGCCAGCCCAGAGTGTAATAAGCACAAGTAGGGGTGAGCTTATTAAGCAGTAAGTCTCCGAGGATGAAAACATGCTAGGCCTAAGTTCGCAGAAGGAGGCAGCAAGCCTCTGAGACAACAACTGTAACTGGAGAATAAAGATTACCTTTTGAAGTCCTCACTTGCCTTAAATGATCATATTTGAATTATTTATCACCTTAACTGTCACCCTAACATTCGTGAACCACTTTTGTGAAACCTAGGAACTAAGAAAGCCCAATTCTTATTTCTTTAATGTTTATCTTTCAATAAATATAACTCAATTCATTTACGATCATAGCACTGAAGACAGATCTTATCATTGGTTCATTGTTTTCATATGCTCAGTTGCAGCTGAACTTCATTTTTAGAGCGATGTTACTTAAAGTTACTAGATAATATTTATGTCAGTATTACTTAACATATTTTATTAATTCTTTGATAATTTCATATATGAATACAATACATTTGATGACATTCACCCCCTGATATACATGTGTGTGTGTGTGTGTGTGTTGGTTTTTATTTCCTTTCAATAAATTTGAGCATTAGAATAAGTCATCAGGAAAACCTCTTGGGCAGAAGTTGCTATTCTCATGTTCAGCTTTCTTAACCAGGGAATGGCCAGCAGAGCATCTCCTCAGCAAGCAATTATCCCGTCTCCTAGACAACCCACACGTTTTAAACCCTTTCCCACTGTCCTGTGGAACCCCGACTGCACGGACTGCTACAGCCGACTGTGACTTCTGTTTCAGAAGGCCTTGCTCCATCTATGCCTCCTTCAGCTAACAAGGCCCTACATGCCTTGCAAGACATCAGTCTCACACAAGTTCACCCCAAACAGGCTCCTTAACTTGCAGCTGTTCTCACTTAGACCAGGATGGACTTGGTGGTGGTAGGCTGCCCTCAGGGGCTCAGCAGAAAACTTATAATTTGTGAAATGTGAGGCTCGTGACCGGTCCTAATGCAAGGCCCATGACTGGTGGATTTGGAATCTGTGCTGTGATTGGTACAAATTACAGTGCCGTATTTGCATACCATTCTCATGCCAGGTACCTCTGCTGGCTGTATAATCACGTCAGCTAGGACATGGACTCCCGTGTTGCTTCCCCCTCGTATTGCCACGCTAGGTCCAAAAGAGACTTCTGAACGTTCTCTTCTTGACTGCTTGTGATCTTTATCCTGGGGAGAATGGGAAGAGCTGGTTAACGGAAACGGCTTTCAGCGCTGGGAGGAGTAGCAGCAGTGACAGAAGCTGAAAAAGCTGAGACTGTGGCGGAAGGGCTCCAGACAATGAGCAACGGCAGGCAGGTGGGAAGGAAGAGGCCTAGGAGGCAATGGAAGACAGTGGAAAAACGCACAAAACAGAGGCCACGAAGAGCTGAAGATGAGGGAGAGCACTAGTATCCCTAGTAGTCCTAGCGGGCTGAAGATGCCTGCACCGAAGGCTCACAGTAGCTGCCGTAAGGAATGTGGGTCCTGACTCCCAAAGCTTGGAAAGTGTGATAGTAACCACATGACTGCAGCGTTGCTACCTACCTGTAAGGGATGAGGATTATACTAGCTTCAGAGGTGTGGGCTACTGCCGATCAAAGTGCAGAGCAGCAAGATTTGAACCTGAGCACTTCGGTTGTGAGTCTTTGCTCTCTAACCTGGAAACCCAGAGCCTCTGGTTCTCAGGATTTTCAGGTAAAAACCTGTGACCCTGCTAACCTAGCCAGTAACCTGTTAGCTCTCCAGGGCTCAGGCCCGTCAACACGAGGAAAACGTCTTCATGCTTATCTATAATTACTGAGTAGAGAAAAGTACATAAGCCAGCTTGTTGTTAGCACGAATATATTTGTGTTTAGGCAACGTAAAGGATAAAAATTATAATTAATTGTATCTTTCAGTAACAAAATGAACCTCTGCTGAAGCACGGGGTATCCATTTTAATAAAAGGCTTTTTATTCCAAGGGAAGCAAGCTTGTGTGGACATCCAGCTGCCTTGGAAGAGACGGACACTTTTAAGGACTGAAGAGAAGTTCCATATGATTGGATCTTGTCATGTAAGGGGACCATGTAGTAGAAGAATATGGAGAACGTTTTAACTCCTAGCTTAAACCTCGTTTTAACCTGAAGACAATTTTAAGATGAAAAAGAAAATGCAAGCCTGTGTTGTGAAGTCAGACTAAGCCACTGTTTAGAGCAGTGGTTTTCGACCTGTGGGCCAAAATCCCTTTGGGGGTCAAAGAACCCTTTCACAGAGGTCATATACCAAATATCCCGCATATCAGATATTTTACGCTTCAGTTCATAACAGTGTCAAAATTATAGTTATGGAGCAGCAACAAAATAATTTTATGGCTAGGGGTCACCACAACATGAGGAACTGTATTAAAGGGCCACAGAATTAGGGAGGTTGAGAACCATGGATGTAGAGGAATGTGGAAAAAGCAATGGCTTTCTTTTATAATCAGACAATTTCCTCAACAGAAGGTTAGAGTGCCTCATCCTTATTCCTTATTGCCAGCACCTAATACACAGAAGGTACTAATTTTTTTTTCTTAGTGAACATATGTGTGTCGCAGTGAGTGAGGCATTTAGCCAAGTAAATTAATATACCCAGCAGCATGACTCATGCTATAATACTGGCGCAAATGCTGCTGGCAACATCTGTGGGAAACACTCATCTGTCTGAATATAGACGCAATACCATCTAATTGAGGGTAAGCAGATACAATTACAGGTTCACAGGAGGTGAAATGCAAGGGTACCTCTGAGGTCACCTGACACAAATTCTTGTTTGAAGCTGTTTTAATACGACTGCCACGTACATCCCTGGTTCAGGCTCTCCACAACAGCCTGTTGTCAAGAAATGAAACACCTCCATTCACAGTCTGGCTTTGTCCGTGACTTTCTTTTTGGTGGACACGGTCCTATTTACATGCGGAAACTTGAATGCTGCTGTTTTGCAGTTCTCTCTCTCTCTCTCTCTCTCTCTCTCTCTGCATTGCTTGATGGTATGAAGAGTGTGGTATTTAATTATTCTATGGGAAGTGAAGACACTTACATCCCAGGAGTGTTCCGTGTACACTTGAGATAGAAGTACATGCCCCCTTGAGGGGAGACTTAATTGAACAACCAACAAATGTTAGAAACTCAACAACGGGGTAATACAACTATGCTTTTTGAAAAAATTGTACTGTGGGCTGGCACAGTAGTGTTGCAATGATCAAGACTGAAGTGGTAGACTTCTTGAAGTTACAAAGAGTGGATGTGATTTCAGGAAAACCCTTTGGGCTAAAATCTTACCTATGTGTTTTCAGGGAATTCAGTTATGCATCACATTTTTCTTCAGAAGAAGAAGGGCAATTTAACAGGTTTTCCTAGCGAATACTTTGAAAATTAATATTTTTCTAATTAATGCAATGAATTTCAATGCTGTTATAGTAATCTACTGTAGATAAAGAGGCTCGAATGAAAGTCGTTTGCCACCCTGTACCATTCTGCTCCTATCATCAGTACTGTCATCTTGGTGAGTACCTTCCCCCTTGTATTTAATGGAGGAGTTGGAATACATCTGTTCTCTACAATCATACAGTCTAATTTCCTCCTTAATAGCACAAATATTTACAGTATTCTTTAATATCTAGGAATGAAATACAGAAGCAATGTAATCTGTATGTATGCTTAGGATTGTGAAAGTCGATATAGTACCTCAACTGTTTTGTAGGGAATGTTCATACCATGTTGCATGCAACTGCAATGAAGAATAAAATAACTTACAACTAAATAATACACTTTTGTCATGTGAACTTCAGCATAGCTCTACTGGAAAACATAAAGAGCAGATAGATACTTCTAAGTTAACAAAACTTAGTTTGTGAGAAAGTAATATGTTCAGCTGCCACTTCATCCAAGAAGTTCAAAATTGCAGACAAAAAGTCTGAGTGTGCACCTATAAGATAGGATAAACATACTGAAATCAATAAAGATGATAAACAAGAAAGAGGACCCAGGGTAAGAGGGTCAATCCTCATTTAGAAAGACAAATGGGATGGACATTGGATGTAGGAGAAAACAAGTAACAGGTCAGGAGCTTACCACAGAGGGCCTCTGAAAGACTTGACCCAGAAGTATATCAAAGTAGATACTAAGACTAATAACCAAACCTTCGGCAGAGTGCATGGAATCATAAGAAAGAAGGGGGTGTTAGTATGACCTGGAGAGGACAGGGCTCCACAAGGACCAAATATATCTAGACACAGGCATCTTATATGAGACTGTGTCTCCAACCAAGGACCATGTATGGTTATAACGTAGAACCTCTGCTTGGATGTAGCCCATGGTAGTTCAGTATCCAAGTGGGTACTCTATTAAGGGGAGCAGGGAGTATTTCTGACATGAACTCGATGGCTGGCTCTTTGACCTCCCTCCACCCCCCAAGGGAGGAGCAGCCCTGCCAGGCCACAGAGGAGGACTTTGCAGCCAGTCCTGAAGATACCTGATAAAACAGGATCAGATGGAAGGGGAAGAGGTCCTCCCCTATCAGTGGACTTGGAAAAGGGCAGGGAGGAGATGAGGGAGGGAGGATGGGATTGGGAGGGAATGAGGGAGCGGGATACAGCTGGGACACAAAGTTAATAAACTGTAACTAATATTAAAAAATAATTTAAAAAAGAAAGTAGAAAAAAATAAACATAAAATTGGATTTTGCCAAGAAAAAAAAAGTCTGAGTGTGGATACTACAAGTAAATAGTTGGGGTGAATGATGACAAGTCAGGCTGGTTCATAGATGACAAAAGGAGGAAAGCAAGCACAATAAGGAAGTATGCTATTTCTCTGACAGCTTTGATAGTGTCTTTGTAAAATGTTTATCTTAATCTTGATGGCTTTATTACTTCATTTGGGAAAAAATAAAATGTTGGCAGAGTGAGCACATTGCCATGGGGAGATACGAGGAATGGAAAGTATATGTGTGAGGGGAATTTCTTTTTAAATAGTGTGGCTAGAAGACATGGCCTGCATCCAGGGAGCCAGGGCACAGCTGGAGTGGAGCTTTGACAGAAAGTTCAATTCAAGGAAAGAGTCAAGGGAACAATTAAGTTGATAGATCATGGAGACCAAACGAGGCTGAAGCAAAGCAAGGGCATGAAAAATAAATGCCCTTGAACGTAGGAAGGGCAGAGAATTGCAGGATATTTCGGTCTCAAGAGGGAGATGAGGGAGGGAGTGGGAGGGTAGGAGGGAATGGGGAAGGGAGCTACGCCTGGGATTCAAAGTACCTAACCTGTGATTGAGATAAAAATAAATAAATTTATATATATATATAAAAAAAGAGATGAGTCTAGTGGCGCTTGTGAAGATGGAATTCTAGAGGTTTCATGCTAATGGCAGCTACCCCATGATCCAGTGGCTTTCCTTCCTATGTTCTGGTTTCTCACTGTAACACTCCCAGGGGATTCTTCTCCTTTCTTCCATATGGCCAACTCAGGACTGCGTGCAGCTACTTAGAGGAAACGAACCCGGAACATTTTTGTCTAATGATTAAAATGTTATAAAATGAAAAATGTATAGTTTTTCTGAATTTTGTCATACTTTTACATTCTGTCTTTTCTTTTGGGCCATGTTTCCCTCCCCCCCCTTCAAAATCCTACAAGTAAAAAAATATTTTTGCTTTTGTTGTTATATTTGCAAAAACATATTACAACCATGATTTTACAAATTCTCAGAATCTTTGTCTCATATCATTTGTGAAGGCTTGAAGAACTCTTTGCTTGGCAGAAATGCCTATTCACACATGGATTTCTGGACTGCAACATTCTCCTCACACATGGATCTTTTTTCCCATCTTAGATGTTTCCTTAAAAATCATAGAAGATATTATCTGGATTGGTGGCACATACCTTTAATTCCAGCACTTGGGAGGCAGAGGCAGGTGGAGTTCTCTGTGAGTTCGAGGCCAGCCTGGTCTACAAAATGAGTTCCAAGACAGCCAGGGTTACACAGAGAAATCCTGTCTCAACAACCCAAAACCCAAAACCAACCAACCAACCCACCAAACAAAACCGTCCAAAAAACTAAACCAACAAAATACATAGAACACAAATGGATAACAGGCTATGATTTATGAGATAAATAGTAGCCATCTATTCTGTGATATTCCCATCACATCTAAGATTAGGGCTCACAGCGAAATGAGCCTTAAATTCTGGGTTCTCATTCCAGAAACATTCAGAGAATATCTGACCATGGGTCAGGTGCCCAGCTCCAACTGCTACATCTACAGGGTAAGCCCCATACCTAAGGCTCAGAGAACATCACAGAAGAGGGGGCGGAGAGACTGAAAGCCAGAGGACCCAGGCATCTGCTGCAAAGGCCGTCGTGTTTCTATTTGGCACTTACAAACTGAAAGCAATATAGCTGCTGAACACCACCTAAAAAAAGGCAATAGCAGCTCATGTGGCAGCGCTGATGGAGTAATCTCACAAGGTTCTGTTTTTTGAGGAAGAGCCACAGGCAATCGTTACGACTGTTGTGGGAGGGATACTCAGTCTTCCACAAGGATGAGCCCATGCCAGTTAGCCAGCCTTGAAAATGTATACAGAGGAGCAACACTAGAAAGACTTAGTAACTTGTATTTATACATTTACTCGCTTATACACATGGATGTAGTGATAAAACTTAAAGGGACAGAGACCATGAACTTGGAAGTGAGGTGGTGGGCATAGAAGGGGCTGGAGTGAGGTGGGGATGATGTAGACATAGTACATGCATGTTTTTTTTTTTCCTTAAAAATCTGGGTTCTTGCTGCGTTTAAAAAATAATTCATCTGTTTCTTCTACCTTTGAAACAAATTTTGACTAAATGTCTCAGAGTAACCTCCAGCCTGTGTAGTTGATATGACTCGTACTAAAATCTAGTGCACGGGGCTGTTTTGTTCTTTAACAGAACGATATTAAATTTGACTCTTATTTCCACCTCCACTAGATTAGTTGCATTCAGCTACCACTTCCCTTCTCAAGGTACTTAACTCTAAGGTCTGAGGAAACCCAGGCAAAGAAAATATTTGGAGATTATCCCTGTGGTCTTATATCACTTAAGAAAAAAAAAAAAGCAGAGTTGCATGCTGGCAACACAGAAAACCCAAGCTTTGCATAGACTCCTGAATTTTAAGAATGGAGTTCAGCCTGAAAGTTTCAGAGCTTGGGTCCATCTTTCCGCTGTATGAAAGACAAACACCTTCCCAGAGTCCTGTCACTTCTCTGGGGACGTGGCAAAGGGGTTCAAGATCCCCCTTCCTGAGGGAAGTCAGATCTTTACGTGTGTCTCAGTACTGGGTAGTTCATATTCTCTCCCACACTCAGATATCCTTGTCTCCGAGGATATCTTTCCTCCCCACTCCAGAATTATTGTGACAATGTCCTCCTCAAAGACGTACAACTTTTACAAAAATAAAAAAAAAAAAGAAAGATGAGAAGAAGCAAAAAAAGCTAGTCCTTTGATATCTCCTGCGTCAGAAGCAATGAATTTGGAGCTTTTCTGTGGGAAGCAATAGATGTGATTAGGCTAACTCTCTATATGGTACTGACACCTGACCCTGCCCTAGCACTGGAAGATCTATCACATGTGAAGGACTTGAGCCTTTGCCTTGACTGTTTTGTGCTTCAGCTAGTCCTGTGCTGCTGACAGAGAGCAGAAAATAGAGTGCATTCAGAATTTCCTCAGTGGGTGAGAGCCCAGCTAGGCAGAGCTTTGCCACCCAGACTCTAGCCACACACAGCCACACTCACCCTCACGCTTACCCTTGGAGGACTGAGAACAAACTCAACAGGCTTAGTCTTACAGGATGGCTGTCAGGTTGACCTACTTCCCTGATGCCCCACTGACCTAAAATCCCACAGGTCCTGAGTAGTGTCATCTGATCACTTTGAATAACAGTCACTTGGGAGGGAGATTAAGTTCCACAGCAGGAAAGCCTTTCCACTTCACTGGGCTGAGCACTGACCTTAATGCAAAGGTGCTTTCAGGGCAAACAAAGGTGGTTCTGGGAAAGAAAACCCTGTTGATTTGCAGCATCCTCTGGCCAAAAGCTTTGAAACAGGAAACAAACATTCTCTGTGGCCTTGAAAACAGCCTTAGTTAGCTGCTTGGGACCAGGTGACTCAACCTCCATGACAGTTCTGTCAACTTTTTCTCTCTCTCTGAAGACTTCCCACAGCCTCATTATTATTTTTAATCTTTCTCCTACCGAAAGAGCTTGCTGAAAACAGGAAAGAAATTGGGTGTGCCATTTTTACTTGATGAATTCTTTTCTGTTGACCCTACTCTTTTGACTGTTATTTGATATGATAACATTGTATTAAGTGATAAAAGCATCCTCTTCAGGACATAGGACAGGGAACAGGCCAGTGGAGGGGCAGTAGCAGTAAGTGAAGAACCTGTTCCTGTACAAACTCTCTTAGTGAGTTATGTCTAAAATGACTCTGTCGCTTGGTCTCACTTGATGATTAAAAACCTTCCCATATAGTCATTCATTAAAAAACAAAACAAAACAACAACAACAAAAAACTCATTCTGGGGTCACCACAGAGGCTGGAGCCACACATGCTCACTGTTGCAACATCCTCGGTTTCAATTTCTTGCTGGTTAACATAAAAAAATTTAAAAGCAAAACAAATCCAGTTATGTTTATTTGAACAAAAGCAGACCTCAGTATTTCTGGATGTATAGTGCCTGGAAATGGCTCAAGTGATTATTTTAAAACTATTAAAAACTTGTCCTTTTGAACTTGGAATAAAAAAATCACATTTTTGTCTTCATAATACACATCTGTTATTCTGGAGGATTCTCACATTAGAAAGTTGGCTTCACTGCTGCTGGTTACTTCCCCTTGGAAGAAATATACTCCGAAGATCAGAGACTAGACTGTACAGTGCTATACCCATATCCATCCTTTCCTTCTCACATTCCTTCCCTCTTTCTTCTCCTTTTATTTCTCATACTTTTGTTCTCCTTTTCCTTTCTACTGTCTCCCTTTTCTTTTTCCTTCCCTCCTTCCTTCCTTTGCTTTCTCTTACCGTGCTCCTTCTCTTCCTTCTCTTTCAGTTTATCCATTTCCTATATCTTGCAGAAAAAAACAGATTCTGGGTAGGGCAGTGATAGTGGGAAGTTGAGTCCTTTATTCAGAGAAATATGCAGTCATATTTCTCTGGCTTTTGAATTAAAAAGGAATTAATCACTAGCCTTATGGCTTTAAGCTGAAATTTCCAGCACTGGATTTAGTTGTCAGTGAATGTATTTGACTCTTCTTTCCAATAAGCCGACATGCTATTTGGATTCTGCATTTTGAAACTTACTCTCCTAAATTTGTATTTTATTTATAGGATGAAACCATGTACTAGATGTAGACAATGAGGGTCCAGAAGTAAACCCATGATTCCTACTGGAGAAATTATTTCCTTAGAATAGAAAATAAAATCAAGGCATAATACCACTTTAAGTTGAGCTCTGGTAAGAAGTCACAAGGAAATTAAAGCACTTGCACAAACAAGTGCTTAGGGCCACATAGTGAGGACTTGGCCCAGGATGTGAATATATAGTGTGTTATGAACCAGGGGTTTGTAGTTCTGAGGAATTATAGAGAAATAAGTCTAGTGAGAACTCAGGAGGCAATGACAGTTTGATTTAATAGTTTGAAGGATGCCTGGTGTACAATGGGTCCCCATGGTTAAGACAGGTGACATCAGTTCATACAGAATGGGAAAGACCGAAGAACATCATAGACACTGTCAACAGTCTAGACTTCTTTATTGCTCTTCCATTGGTTATCTATACAAAAGTTAGCATAAATCTTTTAATTAAATAATTGACCCCAAAGTGGAATTTTAAGAGAGCTTAATAAAGGAATTCTGTACAAATGCTTAACACAAAAGAGATAGCATTGCACACCAGTAGAGAAAAGTCCTAGGACTATTATGGACAATTTTATATGCAGAAAAATGAATTAAATTGCACTAAAGTTTGGTTCATATTTCCCATTCAGAATAGTGACATTAATTCACCTTGCTTTAGCATTGATGTTGGCAGTTCTAGCTGAATACTTCTTCAGGAATTGCCCTTGGCCTACAAAAGGTGCTTTCTTGGAGGCTACATGCTCTTTCTGAGACAGTACATACCCATGTAATGGGTGATATTAGAGTATAGTGTTATAGATGGGGGATATTAGATTCTTGAAGGCTTTTCCATCCCTGCTAGTTCCTAAAAATTTAAAACAAAGAGATTCTGATTGATTTTATGAGCTTAAAGCACCAAAAACTGGGCAAATATCAACCTTTAGTGCAATCTTGTTATCTCCTAGCTCTTTACCTGTCTGGGCTGCTTCTGTTCCAGTCATCTGTCTTTATGGTCACATGTTCAAGGTCAACCTTGAAGGATCGCCTGCCCCAATGGCGACTTCTTTCTCTCCAGATTCCTCTCCTGCTATATCTTCTGCTTCCTCTCTCTCTTATCTCTCATGGTCTCTCCCAGACCCTAAGCCTGGGAACCTAAACCCCACCTCCCTCTCTTCTGCCCAGCCCAGGCTGTCAGCTGTATTATTAATAGCCAGCCAGGGATAATTGGGGGTCAGAGTTACACAGCATCACTTGCTGTGCATGACAATGTGCTCCTCTGGAGTGAAACCAGATCTTGGGCGACCGGTAATTAACAATTAAATACATAGCACAAGACCATCCCTCAACAGTCTAAGTTCCAGGGATTGGAGGCAGCTTGGAATGGCCATCCCAGAGCCAGCATCCCTCACAGTGTCTCTGGTGGTCACTTTTGCATGTTTCACCATTCTGGTTCTTCCTCTGCTCAAACCAGTTGGGCTCAATGCTTTTTAACTGTTGTCCTCACATTCGTTTTCCAATAAGCATCACACACACAGACTGCAAGCCCAGAGACTGTTTCTCCAGGAGACCTACTTAAGACCCTCTTAACTCACACGATGACTCAAGAGATACCTCCAGAGGAAGACCTCTATAGAACAGAGAAATAGAATAACCTCCATGAAGTCAGGCATGTGAGTAACGATGGAACTGGGACTTGAACCCAGGTAATCCAGCTTCACAATGCCCACTCCTAGCCACTAATGGAAAAGAAAACAAATCAGTTATGGTCATATGAATGTCCTGGGTGAATCACACAAACATACTGCAGAGTGAGCAAACCAAGACACAGCAACACAAACATTACCATTCCATTTATATGAAGCACCAAGCCAGAAAAAAAAGAGTTCCCAAATTAACTAGTTTTGAATAAGTGGCTCTACTGTGCTTATGGGGTAGGGCTGCCTGTACAATGTTCTCTCCTCCTGTAGCCACGCAGGTCAGCATTAACATTCTGAAACAAAACTCATCAACTTGACTATCAGCTTTCTAAGATCTTTCTTACTTTTCCTGCTTAGGATTAACTTCCTAAATCTTGAGGGGGATGTGGAGGAGGAAGGCGTGTTTTAACACAATAATCCTGTTAGTCTAGGTAGACGATCCGGCTACCTTTCAGGTTGCCAGTTCCCATCAGCGTGGCTCTCTCTCTCTCTTTTCCTTTATCCACGTGTGGTTTGACCAGAAGAGAGTTAAGAGATGCAGGGTAGACAAGAATTTACCTGTCTGCCAAAAGCAGAGCGGTTAGCTGTTTGTGGGGAGGAAAGAGACCTGAAAGGTGGGTGGGAGGATGAGAGGTAAGAAAAAAATATATAGATACGTATATAAAAATGTCATAGTGAAACCCATTTCCTTGTATGCGAAACAAAATTGGTAATTAAAATAAAACCAGAGGCTGAGAAATGGTTACTGTGTTCTTGCAAGAGACCCAAGTTTGGGCCCCTGCACTCACTTTGGGTGTCTGAGGGTCAGACGAATTAGCTCCTTCTGATATAGAGCTCACCATAGGTGCAGAAGGCCACCAAGATGGTGATAATATGGAAACTGAGGTACAACCAGGAAAATGAAAGCTCATTATATGTTTGTCTTGGTTCTTTGATGGATGGAAAGCTTAGTCATGAGGCAGAGCCATGGCGTGATGGTCTGTGTAATTAAGACATTTCAGTTGTTCGGTTTTATGAAAAAAAAAAAAACACAACACATTTTTTTCCTCACTAATGCAAAGAATAAACTTGTGTTTCTTCACTGAAAAAATTCCCAAGGTATTGGTATTTCAACAGCAGGAAATTCTTTTCTCAACTTGCACTTAGCATGTTAAGAGGCATCAAATTGCTGGCGAATTACTAGGCTGGGAGCTCCTGCCACTTCCTGGTGGGCCGCTTTCACAGAGTAGAAGGCAGGGTTTGCTGTTTATTGTGTTTCTTGAGAAGAGGTCCTGAAGGTCTGAACGTTGCGGTGGGTTGATGGGAAGCGCGGCTGAACGGCGTGGAGAGGAAACTATTGTAGACCGAAGCTGTGGAGTTGTGGTTTCAGGTGGACGTGCAGCAGCAACAGGCCCACCAAAGCCTTCACCCTCACATGCTCTGCCTCAGGAAATGCTGCCTCATGGGTTGCAGCTCCTTGTAAGGTCTATGACTCAACCAACTGAAATATTTGCTAAGTGAGTCCTGCTTGCACAATTCAGCTGCTCTCCCGTGCCAATACGATGCCGAACATAATCATCCGCAGATCTGTTCTGCTGTCAACAGGCGGCGAAGAGGCGCAGACAGGAGCCCGAGGAGAAGCAAGTCCGACCCTGGCTGCAGAGGTCAACAGGGTGCCAAACGACACTCGACACTCGCTGCTGTTTTCCTTCTCCGGAAAGTCAGTTCAAGCCGAGGCGACATGGGAAATGGTTTTCCACGGCTGCTACGTAGCGCCAAGCATTTCCTGGTTTCCTTTATGACAAACATGAGTGGTATTAATCTGTTTTTCTAGCTTCTAAATTTCTTGTGAACTAATGACAACGGGAATTCATTTCACAGACAGGCCAAGGTCTGAGCTGTGAGGCCCCAGGGCAGGATGAGAATGCCAGGCGCTGTCACTAACACCGTTACCCCCAAGCTTTCTCCATCTCCAGTGGCGGGTTTCACGGAAGGATCACCTAATCCTAGGAACAAAGGATTGTGACCGGAGGGCCGGTCCAATTCTCTTCAGCCAAGCTTCCTTTAGGAAAAATAAAATTTTGACTTTCAACCAATGGCAACACTGAGAAGATTGCAGCCTTGAGTCATTCAGAAGTAAGTTTCACCAAAATAAAACATCCAGAAAAAAAGGATTTTGCCAGAGGAAACCTGGAGTTCTGTGGTCCTGCAGCAGAGCACAGCTGGCCAGCAGGAGTCTTGAGTTCCATTGCTCTACTGTGTGAACACACGTTGCTCCCACCCCTTGAACTTTTCTTTCTCGGGCAGCTCCATTTTCCAAGTTAACCTTCAGTCATGCCGTTTTTCCCCGCTCCATCCAGGATGCTTCTTGGCAGATAGATAGTTATTGTTCAATGAGTATTTTCGTTAGACCCTGGCTATAAGCCATATCCACAAAGGTGCGAGAAATGCAGTGGCAAAGATCTAGAATTTACTCCTCCTGAACTAGCCTTGCCATTCTGAATGTGCTGGGTTGGTGCAGCATTCAGGATCCAGAGAGCGATTCTCAGCGACGGGCTCGGAGCCTGCGTTTCCTGCTCTCACCCATTGTTACGGCATGCACCAAGTGGTAACCGATGGTCAAAGTCTGCAAGCTGTGACAAAAGGGGGTATTAAATGGCCCTGAGTGGGAAGAGAGAGAGAGAGAGAAAGAGAGAGAGAACAATCAAATGTCTCTCAATTTTCCAATGAGCAAAAGGGAAGCTTCAAGTTCATTCATTCATATTGTGTTGGTGGGGCTGGTTAAGGCCGTGACTTCCGCTTTGGGCCACTGCTAACTGCGTCAGAATTTTTTTTAAGTATATTAAAATTATTAACATGTATTCAATTCTCAAAATAGTTGCTGACTCTCCTGGGGCTTACTATGTATGTTAGACACAGATCTAGGTACTGGGGTTCCCCACAAAAAATCCTTGCCTTCCTAAAATTCAGTTTCAGTTGCAGAATAGATTGCAAGAAGAACATAGCATGGATTATGATGATGGCTTTTAGTTGTCTCATGAAACAGTGAGATAATTTTCACTGGTGATGACTCGCCACTTGGTGTTCAAAAATGTGGTGAGCATGATTTTCTTTGTCATCTCTGGCATTCCTAACTTGAAACCCTCAAGGATAGTGCCAACTTGGAACCAGGTATTTTGGTCTTCCGGTGTGGTCACTTACTGGGCTGGCCTGCATGTAAGACATGATAGAGAGACAGTCACTGGGGAAACAGTACTCTAAAGCCAAAGCAGAAATGTACTTAAAACCAGCACCAAAAAGTTCATGAACTTTTACCTTACAATTTTTTTTCCTTAAGAGTGATATGAAATTGGAGTTTGATATGAATATTTTTATTAAAGCCATTGTATATAAAACAAGGAAAGAGTTTGGGGACTCAGGAAGAGATTCCAGCTGTGGGGATGCCTGATGGTGGTTTCTTTGTAGAGAGACCTCTCCTTGTCTCCGAGAAAACAGCCTGCAAAGCCTCTACTTTGCTTTTGTGTTGAGTCTTTTTATTCAAACCAGCATTATGTTATCTAGATTTCAGGTCAGGATACTGGCAGCATCCTGGGTTTTCAAATGAAAGGATTACTTAGGCCACTCTGTGTGCCAAGATGTCTAAATTCCTTTGGATAGCAGTTTTCACCCATAATAGTGAGTTGACGACTTAGAGAAAAAGTGATTTCTCGAAGACAAGTTATTTACATGCTCCATGGTGGATAGTCTTTCCAGGACCCAGACCCATAGTAGATAGTTTACAGTGTAGGAAAGAGACAGTGGGAGACTATTCTTAGCAGTTTAGACCAAGGGCCAGACCCTGGCTGTCTGGACTTTGTGTGTAGTCAGTATCTTGTCCGTGTTACATAGACCCTCTCCATTAAACCAATCCCCTTTGAACCTGTTCAACGTGGCAGCTCTTCCTGTCAAACAGTGGGACTCACCTGCAAATGAAAACAGCATTCCTCCTTCTTTAAAAAAAAAAAGTTAAGTTTTCATAGTGGCATGGGTAAACATCTTGACAGTCTTCAGAGGGCTTGCCTTGGGTGATGTTGAACAGACTCAGGGTAAGCAAGGTGCCCACAGCAAAGGCCTTGCTGTCAGCACTAGGAGGAGACTCACCGAGTAAAACCGAGGGTTGAACCCAGAGCTTCAACACACTACTCCTGAGTTCTCTCCCCAGTCCTGCCTCTCAACCGTTCTTTTGGATGTCTGGTTATGCAGCTATCCTAACCTCGAAGTTGAGGGAATCCTCCTGCTTCAGTCTTCCGAGTTACAAGGATGGGCTGCCATGCCCCACACAGGACTATTTATTCATGAAGGAGACAAACTTCTTCAACTCTCATAATGTTAACTACTGGTATTAATATTGGGCCAGGGCTTTATGACGATATCAGTCTCCTGGCTGAGTCTAGAGTGCTATCATTTCCCCATTTAGAGAAGGAGAAAAGGAAACTGAACAGATTACAGAGATGGAGTTCCAGCCTGGGAAGGCTGCCTCAGCAGCTGGATGGCCCTCTGGAGTCTTTGCTACTAGTCAAGGTAGTCAGTGGAATGTAGTCACCAAATATCTGATGAAAACTGTCGAGAGATGAGGCAAGATTTCATCGCATCCGGTCCTTCCTGAAAAGATCTGACTCAGTTATTCCAACAGATGCATCTTCATGTTAGGTGAACAACTCTGACTCCAGCAGTGAAGGGGAGAACATTTTGTCTTCTTGCCAGGGCATGGAATGGTATTGGCGTCACTATGAAAAGGGAAATGAGTTCTCTGACTAGGTTTGAGGAACAAGCCTGCCAGAGTACCAAGAATTCTTGAACTCTAGTCATGATCAGTGTCCTGAGTCATCAGTATCATCCTGGCCAGGATGATGAAGCAGAGAGCTATCAAGTGGGATGGAAAGTTTAGAGCGTTTTGTAAAACAAAAACAAAACAAAACTTTATTTTGTTTTGCTTTGATCTAGGGGTAGCCTGTAAGGACACACACACACACAAATATATGTGTAAATATATTTAACTGAATTATAAAATTTTTCATCTCTTAATTTAGTTTTGTTTGCTCATGGTAACAATGAAGGCGCCAGATTATTTATCACAAATTCTGCACCTTAACCTACATCAACTTCATTCTTTGTAGAGCTGATTTTTTTTATTTTTTATTTTTAGTATACTATATAGGCTGACAAGGATGTGGGAGATGTTGCCAAGGTCTGCACTGAAGGCAAGGTTTGAAACTGAGCCGTCAGCCCAGAGACACCTGACTTAACTGTGTGTTCCCCAGCCCTGTGTTGTAATGTTCAAGAACAGAGTTGAAAATGCAAATGTAATGGTCAAGCAGTGCTGTGGAGGGAGAAAGTGACAGGTGCGCAGACTTCTGAGAGAAGATGGTATCTAGAGAAGCAGGAGTTCATACAATGAAACCAAAACAAATTGTCTATTTTCTGTTGTTCTTTCTCCATAATCAAGGTCAGAAAAGACTAGGAGATGCTTAAAACGCCAGATTGATGTACTCTTGTTTTATTTTATTTCATTTCATTCTTTCTACATTTAAATATTTTTGTTTGTGTGCCGGGTTGGAGGATCATGTATGCCTTGGTGTGTCTGTGGAGGTCACAGGACAACTTGCAGGGGTCGTTTCTTTCCTTATTTGTGATTCCTGGGGATTGTGCTTAGGTTATCTGGCTTGGAAGCAAAAGCTTTTCCCTGCTAAATCAGCCCTTATAGTTCAATTTAAATGCATAGGGGAAAAAAAGAAAGCAGTTTTCAATCTGAATAACTTTAATGAGGTAAACTTACAATGTGCAATGTGAGGGGACTAGCGGAAGAGAACAATCATGCAAAATAACTAGTACAGACCTGCTTCAAATAGGTACCTGTCACTCCCAGCCAGCTCCCTGTCTTTCTCCTGCTTCATCTATTAAAATGGTCCCTCGGTCATTATTTTACACCCAGTTTATGTCTGGGCACCAGAGGTGCTCAACCCTAGGAATGAATGACTACTTATGATTGACACTTAGTCTCTCCTTCTGACATTTCTCCTTTTTAAAATTGTATTTATTTTCTATTTACAAGTGTGTCTTCTCACTGGAAGAGAACACCAAATGGCATTATAGATGGTTGTGAGCCACCATGTGGTTGCTGGGAATTGAACTCAGGGCCCTTGGAAGAATAGCCAGTGCTCTTAACCTCTGAGCCATCTTTCCAGCCCCTGATATTTCTTCTTGTTGCTTCTTCATTCCTTACTATTTCTAGTTGGGAAGTTGTGTAACTGAGTGTTAGGCCATTTCTAATATGAAAATGTCTGTGTTTCTGGGCATATAGGAGATGTGAAAAAACTGCTTAAGAATGAAAGAAAGAAGAAAGGAACAATGGAAAGGGAGAAAATTCAGGATGCTACAGGTCATTGCTAACCTGTGATGTCAAACCTGAGATGGCAAAAGAAAATGGAATTGTTTGTTCTGATATTGTGATTCCTTATGGTAATCACAGTTCAAGTGACTGACAATGTCATCTTGACTGCAGCTATTGGACATGTGACCTATAAGAACAGAGTTTTTGATATTAGATATTTCTTCGTAGTGTTCTCAATTTGACCATGCCAAGAAAACTAATCTATTAAGTTCGACTTAGGTTTAGAGTGATGTTTTAAGACAAGAGAAGTCAGTGTGCATGCAATTGTAGAGCACATGGCTAGATAGCTCATGGGTGTGTTTCTCCATTTCCAGAAACCAGGTGATGAAACATTAGCAGATATTTGAAAGGAAGGGTGAAAGAATTACTCATTTCACAGTGATGTACATACTGAATAAGGTCATTCTTCTAAGGTACAAATGGACACCTCTAAGTGCATGGGGACTTGTCTAGAACACCGTGGTAAGCCTGTGGTGTGGGAGAATGCTGGCTTTGGAATTGTGTTGCTTGATCAGGATCTAGATTCAATTTATTAATCATATATGTATTATAAAATCACTTGAATGTTCTAACCTTGTTTTCTCTGCAAAATGAGGCTTGCATAGACCTTATCAGTACCCATTCCCAGTCCCTCCACAAGCGGTCTACTTGTCCAACAGCTGTGAAAAATCTCTGGCTAATGGTGTCTCAAAGCTGCCCCTTTGCAGGGAGAAAGACACTTGGGTGTCTACAGAAACTCCCTGTTTTCCCAATAGTTTAAAACCAGTGAGGAGCTGACAGCAGTAAAAAGGAATAAGAGTTTGGAAATAAAATAAAAAGATACATGGTGCTAGTGAAAATGTTGAAGTTAAAAAATAAAACAGAAATCCGGAGCTGCAGTTCTGTTTGTAGCATGTTTGGAAAGCATGTACAAAACCCTGGGTTTGACCCTGGTTTTGTTCTTCAATTTTTAGCATCACATAAAAAATATTAAAAGCAAAATCAGGCATGGTAGTGCAGATTTTTAGAACCAGGCTTACAAATTCAAGATCAGCCTGGGCTTCATGGAGTTTAAAAGTACTCAAGACTGTCACACAAACAATAACAAAGCACGCACAAGCACACACATACACACACACACAGACAAATTTAGGAGGGGAGGAACTTTAAAAAAGGAACTAAAAATTCTAGCTGTCTGTTAACCTTTACTGTCAGAGGCATGATGTCAAAAAGGAGAAGTCATCCATCACTCTGTACACTTTCTAGGACAGAATCCTGGCAGAACAGTTGACACATAGAGTTCAAAATGTGCAGGTCTTCATAAACAGAATGAACTTCTAAATCATTGCAAGAGATGCCGTCTCGTGATGTCGCCAATAGCGTGCGAGAGAAGAGGATGTTGTTCTGTGTCAGGCTGCCTTCTGTCGCAACTTCCTGAAGAATTACCAATATTCATACTTACAAATAACTAATATGAATGACAGGGCTCATTGCTACTCTGAACCTATTTGACTAAGAGTGATTCTCTGGGGGTCATCTCAGGGACAAGCTAGAAATGTAGTGCAATGGAAACTCCCATTAATCTATGAGGGTGACCCTCGCTAAGACTCCTAGTAATAGAAGATACAGAGCCTGAACCAGCCATCTCTGTAGCCAGGCAAGACTTCCTGTGGAGGGACTGAGACACCAAGCCAGCCACAAAACCTTCGACCTACAATTTACCCTGCGTAGGAGATGTGTTGGGGTAAAAGTGGCACAGAGCTTGTGGGAGTGGCCAATCAACGACTGGCCCACCTTGAGACCTGTGCCAGAAGAGAGAGCCCACCCTTGACACTGCCTGGAAGTCCAGAAGCCAGAGGTTGGATAACCCAGAGACCTAGAACACAACCAAAAACAATTGGCAAAAAAAAAAGTCAATGAAATGATTCGTAACAGGATTCTGCTCTACTCATAGCTAGGTGCCTAGCCTGACTGTCCTCAGAAAGGCTTCACCTATCAACTTACGGAAACAAGTGCAGAGACCCACAGCCAAACTTGAGGTGAAGCTTGGGGAATCCTGTAGAAGAGGGAAAAGGATTGTAGGAGCCACAGGGGTCAAGGACACCACCATAAAACCCACAGAATCAACAATCTGGGCTCAATAAGGGCTCACAGAGACTGGGCAGACAGCCAGGGAGCCTGCATGGGTCTGCCCTGGGCCCTCTGTGTATATGTTTCAGTAATGTAGCTTGGCCTTCTTGTGGGACTCCTGATAATGCCTATGCTACTTTTACTATACATTGCTTCATATGGCTTGTGCTCATATGAATTAAGTGCTCTTTCTTTTCACATTGTGAGACATCTTCTTACTGTGTTGGTTCAGGCTAGCCTCCTGGCTCAAATGGTTCTCTCCAGTAGCTGGGGCTACAGATGAGCCCCCCTTTCCCTAGATCTTCTTTTCCCCAGGATTGTTGTTTCTCTGAGAGAGATCTTCATTTCCATGACAACATATTGTTATGTCTAGAGGTATCAAGAAGAGGAAGAAAAACTATGCCTCAGAAAACGCAATGTTGAAAGTGCCAAACTGGGCAGCCATTGTGTAGGTGTGCTTGCGTTCTAAAGAGAAAGAGGTTCAAGGCTTCAGTGTCATACTTCAAATGTAGGGAAATGGTGTGTGTAAAGGCAGGCTGGGCAGAGCTAGTGGCTGTCGAAGACAAACACATGGGATCAGTATTAGAAGCAAGTCAACCTGAGCTGGGAAAGCAAGTGTGAGTATTCTTTCTAAGTTTCTGTGATGTGCATCTGACATCATTTCTCTTCCCAAAGAATGTTTTCCTGATTTAGTTGTTCTTTGTGGAAGGCTGATGGTTTTCTCCTTCAGCAATGAAGTGCCTGCTGATATGAATTTACCCCCAAAACACAGTGCAGAAACACCAATGGATGATTTACAAATGTTCTCCTTGGGATCGTGTTTAATTTATTCTTAAGAACTTGAAGGCACAGTCAATGGCCATTTTCTGCCTAAAGTGTATCTAACTTGTGGATTACCTCAACAATTTCTGGATTTAGTGTAATGTCCCCGCTGACCTTGGGAATCTTTTAAATTTACTTACCCATCTTAGGGCTGGACAAATTATTTGGGATCAGGAAGCAAAATGTGAGAATAACACACAAGCAGATAGATGCTCAGTACAACAGTTGAAATAAATGCTAAGTTCACACCAAAGGCATTTGGAGACCACTGCAGCCCTCACTGGTGACATGCCACTGTCTTAGGAGCAGCATGTTCAGCTTAGCCCTGTAACAGCCCACCGAAACAGGTGATTTTAAGGCAACACACACCCGAAGGTGGCCCGTAAACTCTTAAATATACAAAATATAATTTTTTCCCCTATAAGGGAAGACATAATGCAAGGAGATCATGGCTAATACTTTGAGAAACCTCAACTTTCCACACAGGATTTGGTTGAGGAACTTTAAGGATGATGTCATTGACTGAGACCATTTCTCCAAATGAGAGAAATGCTTTGGAGGCTCCTCATGTAATCCATCACCAGGGACCTGTAAGGGTCAGTAAAGAACAGACTGCCTACTTCAGAAGCTGGGCACCTGGTGGCTTTCTCAGAGTCACAGAGCAGCAGAGCCAGTCTGTGCTCTCTGTGGCTATCTCAGAACACCTGAAAATACATTAAGGGAGAGGAGCTGAATGAAGCCATTTCAAGTATTTCATTATCAGCTTTTACACCAAACAGACTTTGTTATCTGAGATTTATTTGCTCTGCTGGGCACACACAAGGTATTTTAATAGTTAAGAAGTTTGTCAGTGCCTCGTGGGTCAAACCCCTCAGTCAAAAAGAAATGTGTCAGGTTATAATTGACAGTTCATAGATAAGATGCTGAATCCACAAGAAGTCACAGGTTAGGGATTCCTATAGAGGTCCTGACATACAGCTCAGTTCTCGTGCTAATAATGTCCACTCCATGTACACTAACTTCGTTTGACTTGCTGGGTAGACACTCCTTGTTCCACAGAGATTTCTAAATCCTACAATGGTTGTTGTAGACCATATTCGGAACACACCACAGGAGACTGTCCTGAGTGAAAACCGGAGAACACAATAACGCAAGGTGCTTACAGTTCCCAGCCTAGACGTGGCAGAGTAGTGTAGCTAATTTCACTGTGTGGGCGCTGCACATGAGAGAGTTCTTTTATTAAGACACCTTGTGCACGCACACTGTCACACCAGATGGGCAGCATGGATGAGTAAGAGAGACCTACTTCTTTGTCTTGGGAGAGCCTCGCAGGGCATGGCCTGCTGTTCAGATGGCAGCCTGTGGGATTAGACCTTGGAGTTCAGGTTCTGCCACCGACTCTTGTGAACCTGCTGAAAAACACTGGAACCACTCTGCTTCAGACCCTTCTTATACAAGAGGGCGTGATAGCACTGCCAACTTCCTAGGTGATGATTTAATGACTGAAAACATGGAAGGCGCTAAGATAATTTTGGGCACAGTGGAAATATGTTATTAAATATGCTTTGCCGTAATTGACTTCAATTCTTCTCTTTTGATAGCCTAGACAAGGAAACCCTCTCAGAATCAGTGAGTATTTTTTTATAGTCTAAAGAATAGAACCTACCTGCTATGGGTTTAAACCCACATAATAAACGTCAATGAATTCCCCAGTGTGTGTAATATTACTGGTACCAACAGCTTATTTTAGACTTTGGGGGAAAAAAATCAACATTTTTTTTTCCGTAAAAATCTGATTTCAGTCTGACTTATGATCTAGGGTCACTTTAGGGCTAGTTTTAGAAGTCAGATACATATGTAATGTCTGTGTGGTGTGCTGTTAGAGGAACTGGGAATGCCCCATGACTAAAATATCCACCCCCATACTGATGTCTGCAATTTTTACTCCCTATTGAAAAACAAGTTTTTTTAAAAATTTCATATTAAAGAAAAAAGGGAATATTTTCCTATACCATTGAAAAGCTATTTATATTATAAAAGACAACAGGAAAAAGAGAAGTTGGTCCTACGAAGACACTATAGGAACAGCATGGGGCTACACTGTGTAGGAATCACACTAGACCATGCCACCAATGCCCTGCTTGAACAGTCCCAGAGTAACATTTGTGATGGAATGGATACGTCTTACTATTTTTTGCAGCGACACTGGCACCAATGAAAATGACAGAATGCTGAAATAACACATCTCTGGCTCCGCAGAAAGATGGAAAATTAACACACTCCAACAAATTGTCAAATTCAGCAGAAGTTGGGGGAGTGAGGATTATGTTGGAGACCATCACAGTAGGCCATTTCTTCTCTGCCTTCCAGCATAGTGCCTCCAATAGCACAGGCAGAGCTGTGGATAAAAGCTTGAAGGTCCATAGAAACTCCTTCCAATCTGGTGCTTTCTCAGACAATTAGAAATAGCGCTACCTCATGATCCAGCTATACCACTCCTGGGCATATATCCAAAAGATGCTCAAGTATACAACAAGGACATTTGCTCAACCATATTTATAACAGCTTTATACATAATAGCCAGAATCTGGAAACAACACAGATGTCCCTCAACTGAGGAATGGATACAGAAATTGTGGTACAGCTACACAATGGAATACTACTCAGCAATTAAAAACAAGGAAATCATGAAATTTGCAGGCAAATGGTGGGAACTAGAAAAGATCATCCTGAGTGAGGTAACCCAGAAGCAGAAAGACACACATGGTATATACTCACTTATAAATGGGTATATAATATAGGATAATCATACTAAAATCTGTAGACCTAAAGAAGTGAATCAAGGAGGACCCTGGGTAAGATGCTTAATCCTCACTCAGAAAGTAAAATGGGATGGACATTGAAAGAAGGAGAAAACAGGAAGCAGGACAGGAGCCTACCACAGAGGGCCTCTGAAAGACTCTACCCATCAAGGTATCAAAGCAGATGCTGAGACTCATAGCCAAACTTTGGGCAGAGTGCAGGGAAGCCTGAGATAGAAAGACCTGGAGGGGACAGGAGCTCCACAAGGAGAGCAACAGAACCAAGAAATCTGGGCCCAGGGGTCTTTTCTGAGCCTGACATTCCAACCAAGGACCATGCATGGAGATAACCTGGAACCCCTGCACAGAAGTAGCTCATAGTAGCTCAGTCTCCAAGTGAGTTCCTAGTAAGGGGAGCAGGGGCTGTCTCTGACGTGACCTCAGTGGCTGGCTCTTTGGTCACCTCCCCCTGATGGGGGAGCAGTCTTACCAGGCCATGGAGGAAGACAATGCAGCCAGTCCTGATGAGACCTGATAGGCTAGGGTCAGAGGGAAGGGAAGGAGGACCTCCCCTATCAGTGGACTTGGAGAGGGGCATGGGAGGAGATGAAGGAGTAAGGGTGGGATTCGGGGGGATGAAGGAGGGAACTACAGCTGGTATACAAAGTGAGTAAACTGTAATTACTATAAAAAATAAATTCCTTCCAGATCACTGAAAAGTTCAAGAACTATTTTATACTTGATAATTTTGCCCCACTTTCATGATTCTTGTATACATTAATGAAATATCTTGTAACCCCAAAGATCAGAGTACCACTCTCTGGGGCTTGGATGACTGGCACATGCAGCCACACACATACAACTGTTCATATTTGATGTCTTTATCCATCACTGCCATTGCATATCTGTTCCATTAAAGGTTTTGATTCACAGTCTCTGAGGATTCTGTAACTGTTGACCACTGACACCGTTTAGCTCAATTGCTGACAGAGAAAGGAATGGGTTAGGGAAAAATGAAGTCCAAGTGGGAGCTCCATGGTGAGCAGGACCTCACAGGTGATCGAGCTCCTTCAATGTATTGGAAAGTTGTGCCTTCCAGATTTTAGACCCAATATTTAAAGGTTCATTTTTTTTCTGGTATTTGCAACATAAACATAAAGATTGAACATGTTTTCCACCACCCTGGAAACAAATACTCTAAACTCCAGTGAGGAAAAACACCTCCCTCCCTATCCCTTTATGGGCATTTAAGAGACACTAAATAATTGCTAAAGAACGAAGGCAAAAAGGAACAACAGAAAGGGGAGGAGGAAGCTAAGGTGTTACAGGTCGTTGCTGATCTGCAATGTCAAACCTGAGGTGGTAAAGTTCAGTGTCTGCCCTTCAATGCCTACTTTGCTAAATGTCAATCTCATTCTGCATTCAAACAAAAGGGGAAAACACATGAAGGAGGAGAAAGGGGGAAGGAAAGCACTTGAAGCTGTGTGTGAGAGAAGCTAGATGCACCTACAAAGTAAAACTGTGCGCACAGTCTCTCTTTGTGCATCTCTTCAAGGTACGTGACAAGGGTATGCACTGTATGGTTTCGTAGCACAGTGATACTGTGATTATTTTCGCTTTTGCCACAAGTAGAGCATAACTCTTAGGAGCTTCTGGGGGAAAATAATATCTGTGCATTACAAATACAAACTATGCTTAACGGAATACTGATATCAACATCAATGGATATTTAAGAAATAACAACTCAATGGACGAGTGAAAGATGACAAATAGCAAGTGAATGACAGAGTGCCTTCTAAGAAGGCAGAGAAGAAAAGCCCTGTGAATGATTATATTCTAGGAACATTCACGGCTTCCTTTTATGTTTTTGTATTTTGCGGGGAACTAACATTGTGTGATCCGATCACCCAAGCTTTAAAGATACAATTTTGTCACTCTCCATAGAAATCACTCAATTTTGACATTATATAATTTAGGTCAGCTGAAAATAGAAGATATTTGTGTGTCTATTTGTGTATAGCTTTTTAGGTCTCTGGGCTCCAACCAGGCTGGGATAATGCCATGTTAAGGAATGTGGTTTGGAGCTGACACCCAGGATGACCCACACACTGCCACAGAGACAGGTTACTGTTCCTGAGATTTGCTTTGCTGTTGTTGAAGATCATCCTATGTTCAGTAAAAGGCTAGACCTCAAGAAAGAGCCACCTAGAGTCATTCTGGGTGAACTGTCTTCTGATATTTCAACTGGAAAAGAATATCCTTGCTATTTTATCTCTAAACCGTACTAGCTAAGTTTGTAGATAAACTAAGCTTAAATGTGTCTGTGAGCTTGGCCGCGTTTATCTTCTGTGACATGAGTGTCTATCAATAATCTTTGAGTTGCTGGTCATCCAAGAGTCAAGTTTCTCTCATTGTCACGTTTTAGTTCAGGCCCTAAAGTTATCTTCAAATTTTAACTCACATGTGCTTTGGTGGTTATAGTGTTAGTCAAGGAAGAAAACAATTAAAATTGGGTTTCTGCACTACGGGTAGGCAATACTCATTAAAAATTACAGGTAAGTGTGAATTATGGTAGTTGGATGGTTCTATTTTGGTACTGGGAAGAAAATTTAACTCCTAGGCTTCTTTGGTCCAAGATCACTTAAATCAATACAAATGCCTTTTATAGAGTTCCTCAAAAATATGGGGCCACATGAATCCTTTTATTTGCAAATACTGTAAAAAGTACTAAGACTTTGTATTGAAATCACTAATACATAGTTTTAAAAGTTTCATTTTATTTTTTAACTATGTGTACATGTCTGTTTGGATACATGCACATCTGAGTGTAGGTACCCGCAGAATCCGGAAGGGGGTGCCAGATGCCTTGGGGCTAGAGTCTCATGGAGAGAGAATGTCTTGTGTACTCTATTGAGGCATCACCTGTTAATAAAAAGCTTATGGCCTATTAGCTGAAGCAGGAAATAGGAGGTGGGAATTCTGAGAGAAAGAGAGGAACTGTGGGAAAAAGAAGAGAGGCTGGAGATGCACTCTGGGCTCTGAGGAAACTGAGAAGTAACTAGCCACGTGGCACACACAAAATAAAATAAACAGGTAAGTAAGTTGTAAGCTAGTATAGGGATGAGCCAAAGTTTATGGCCTAGGAATTTATAAATAGATAATAAAGTCGCAGAGTCGGTATTTTGGGACCTAGAGCAAAACTGTTTGTTATAGTTTCAGGCAGTTGCAAGTCACCTGACTTGGGTTCTGGGACCTGAATTTGGGTTCTCAGAAAGAGCAGTAGGTATCTGCTTAACCGATAAGCTGGTTGTCCAGTCCCTAATATACAATTACTAGCACATTTATAAGTCTGTCTTAATACCTACTAGTTCAATGTGTAAGTCTGAAATCAGAACACTTTAGGGAAAGAGGACTTTGGTTTGTGGCTTCATGTTTAAGCTGTATGAGCAGCTGTTTACCTAAATTTGGTAGCTTGGAGTAGAAAGTAGATGTGTTTAGTAGGGTAATAGATAAACTAGAATTTTTCCCATAGGAAGCTTCAATTATACCACATGCAAAGGGGCTTTTCTGTCTACGACACAATATTTTTTTTCAACATTCTATTCTGCCTTTCTTCAGTCTAAAAAATCACAAATAATTTTCATTGAAGGATACCTTACCAAAATGTTAAGATAAAGCCTATAGAACTCTCTCTTCTCCTCTCCCTTTGTCCCTATTCTCCTTGGTGACTCCTGATAGCTAGTGAGAAAGCTTTACGGAGCTGGCAAGCAAGGCCTTATTATTGCTGTTCTTGAGATAGTTTTCAATGGAAAATTCATTGAAGAAAAGGGGACTTAGAGGGAGATTTCTCAAATCCTTGGGAAATTCCACTTGTGGTCAAGGAGTTCATCCCCGTGACTCCTGGAGTATGACAGCAAACAAAATTTCACAGGACTCTGTTGTGATTCACACCTCAGGAATCTGATGCTGGAGCCGAGCCTTCGGAAGGAAGCTAACCATCAATTGTTCCTGGGCTGGAGAACTCAAGCAGGGGCTCCTCTCTTCAGTATGTTTAAATCCATTATTTATTAATGTATTGCAGCAGTAGGCATAGAACCCAGGGCCTCAGATAAGCTTTGCAAACTCTTCTGCTGAACTATAGCCCCAGCCTGGTGAGGACCTTGGAGGACCTTGGGGAAACTCAGACCCCGGTACACAGAAAATTGCTCTCCACAAGGCAGGGAGAGACAGCAGACATCATGCATGAGCAGCACGTAGGGCTAAAGCAAAGGCTCTTAAATTCTGTCCCCAGGACGTTGATTATCAGGTGTCCCTTAAAGTCTTGCTAGAAGGGCTGATTCTGGAGGGACCCTTGACCTCCTGTAACATTGTAGGAGCAGAGCCCGTGACTGGCCAATGTCTCATGAGCCTGCCAGCTGCTTCGGATGCACCCCAGAGCCTGAAGCTGTACCAGGTGTGAGGGGTGGCTTGCAGACCTCAGCCTACCCAAGCCAGGCGGAGAGCGGCGCTGAGAGGAGCATGTGTCTTGAACATTCTGTAAGAGTCACTATTGAGAATGAAAGCTGGGAGGAGTGTCTCTCAGGCAGAGGGTGTGCACACAGAAAAGGTACAGGGAGGAAGGTAGGACAGGGAGGGCTCTGCAGAGATTCAAAAGGGCTACGTGGAGAAGGACATTTGACTGAGATGGAACGTGAACATAGTTCTAAAGACCATGGCAATGATTAGATTGAAAGCTAAAGCCTGAAGACAAAGTTGGATGTGCCGTTCAGGAAGGTCTCTTGACAGGAGTTCTGGATAGGAGGGCAGCTGAAGTTGTAGTCGGGGTCACTTAGCCTTGAGAAAGCAGTAGTACCTTTGGCACAGTGGGGCTGTGAACATGAAGACCCTCAGGTAAGAAAACATTAAGAGAAAAGACTAATAATCACAGAAATAAATAAAATAAAATAGAAATGTTGACGAATGGCAAATGCTGGTAAGAGTTGGTACAAACTGCCTGTCTGCAATTCCAATCTTGATACATGTAGAATAAATACACAACTTTGGAAAGAACACATCAATATATTTCCCTGGGTGGTGAGGTTACAGATAATGCTTTTCTCTTACATTTTGTTATGTTTTTTTGTTTTGTTTTGTTTTTTGGTGTCCTATACGGAAAGTGTTTCATATTTTAATTAGAAATTCAAAGTCGGTGAGGAAAAGGGCAAGAAAGAAAAGGTAAAAGGAGGGAAGAGAAAGAGTCAGAGCTGAAAACACATTGGGATGAGATCTGGAAAATCAAGACGGTTCCAGGGCTGCCCGGCTGCCCCGGCTGAAGCGCTGGCTTGGCCACTGCACTGACTAGAAAGGGATGAGGCTGAGGAAATGACTCAGCAGTTACGGGTTCATACTGCTGTTGCTGAGGAGGACCCGAGCTCAGTTCTCAGAACTCATGCTGGCTGGCTTACAACTGCCTATAACTACAGCTCCAGAAGACTGGATAGCTTGTTCTGCCCTCCATAGGCATCCTTACACACACACACACACATCCACACACACATGAACATGCACACAAATGCACATACACCCATGCACACAACTAAAAATTAAAAAAAAAATCTCTCTTAAAAACAGCAGTGACAGCTGGGCGTGGTAGTACATAACTTTAATCCCAGCACTCAGGGAGGCAGAGGCAGGCGGATCTCTGTGAGTTTGAGGCTAGCCTGGTCTACAGAGGGAGTTCAGGATGGCCAAGGCTACACAGAGAAACCCTGTCTCAAAAACAACAGCAACAAAAAACTCAAAATAAAAAACAAAAACCCAGCAATGACAGGACATGTGTACGGTCTCTGAGCGTGACATGTTAGATGGGTCATCTCCGAGACCCTACCACACGCTAGGCTCCCCTACACTGACTTAGACTTTGATGATGTGGTTATAAAGATGTGTTGTCAATATGAATGTATTGGAACAAAGTGGGGATAAAAACCCATTCCATGGTTGCCTTTCTATCTCTCTCTCTCCTCTTTAGAAACATATTTCTCTGCCAAATAATGCAATGATACACGTTCCCCAAACCTAATGAATAGCCACACTGTAAGGAATCTGTGGGGTAATAAGACACTCTTGTCAGGCCTCTGAAAACGCAGCGTGTTCGTCAAGTGGTGGGTAATGACGTAGATTTCTGGTGCTCATGGGAGGGAACAGTGGCCAGAATTCCAGGAAGTTATAATGATAACAACAATGTCCAGTGTAATTTGTCACTGCACTGAGCACTTTACAAGTATTATGTAGCCCTTACAGTAATCATATCCACTTTCAAACATGTTTCGGCTTGAAAATGGGAGAAACCGAGGCCTCAGACATTGAGAGAGTCTCCCGGGTCAAAGGAAAAACAGTAATTTTTAAATTTTATTTTAAAATCGGTACTAAGAGTTCTGGAGACAGATGGTGGTGGCTCCCCAGTGATGTCACCGTACTTACAAAAGTATATACTTTTAAAATGGTTAGGATGAGAGACACGTGTTGCTTATCTTGTGTGAGTATCTTTGTGTGTGCATGCACACACATGTGACTGCATGTGGAGGCTAGTGGCCAAGTTGAGAAGTCATTCCTCAGGAGACAGCCGCCTTTATGTGAGGCAGAATCTTTTTCTATAGAGTCCCTCAATGAGGCTGGCTTGCCTCACACCCCACCAGGCGTGGTGCAGCTTCGATGCCTCAGTCTCCTCTGACCTCTTTTCTAGCCTTCCCCTTTCTAAAGCTTGTGCCCTCCTCCAAGCGAGGAGAACTTTCCCAATGGCATTCAAGGATAAGCCCAAATTCTTGGAAAGTGTTGGTAAATCTGACTGTTGGAGAAAAACCCCTCTCCCTGCTTGCTAAGCGTCGTCAGATAGGGAGTTCTGTTTCTTACACTTGGAGCTTCACAGAAAGCCGTAAGAGAAGTGGGGTGGGTGGGGACAAATGCCTTTAGGGGGTACGTGAAGAGCCTGAGGCCTCACTACTAAGTAGGGCTGGTCTTTCCGCTGCATGCCATGCTCCTGTCCGCAGAGCTCCCTCTCATCCTTCCAAATCCTCTCCGGTAGATGGGGGCAGGGAGAGTCTAAGAGTGTTGCAGAGGTGTGGTCCCGAAGTCTGTGAGATTTGTAGGCACAAGAGAGGAACTTTCTGAGGCTTAGCTGTACTTTCTATTTGGAGAATAAACTTCTTTCTTCAAGCTGTTCGATGCCTCCAGTTTGCTTTCTTACCTGGAAAAGAAAGGGAGGATAATGAACAGCACAATGTGGGATCGCTGTGCCTAGTACCAGAAATAAAATATCATATGCTTAGTTATAGGATTCCGTCTGCTCAATTACTTTCAAACAGCAGCTCTGTCCCCATTGCTGAAGTCTAACGACGTCAAACCCAGAAAAGAAAAGCGACATTTTAATTGATTTCTGGCTCTAACACCTGCTTCATTTCTCTCTGAGTCCTTGACGGTGTTTCCACCGTCTTGCTTTCCTGGGTGAGTGTAGATTGTTTCTTGTCCGCCTTCTCCCCACTGGTTTCTATTTTGCTGTTATCTCCAGCTTCCCAGGGGATGGCACCATTATTTTCCGACCCTCCCCTCACCCTCAGGGAAAGGAAGTGCATGGAAAGTTCATCCACTGGCTTTGGACCAAATAGCTTTTTCTTTCTTTTAAAACTTCAGTAGAGCTTGAGGGCAGCGGTTTCCTCCTTCCTGGTTTAGGAACCTCAGAGAGGGATTTAATTAGTAAGTCATGTGGGAGAGTCAAGAAACATTTGATTGCTGTGATGAATAGTAAGTCATCCCAAGTGGGAGAAGCAGCCACTAAACAGCAAAGGGGTTCAACCTGGAAATCATATTTGGGGCCCCAAGATAAAGGAGACAGGTTAAGAAGTTTTTCGTTATTATCTTTGCCATGAATTTGGGGGAGGGGAGCAGATGACCCCGGTGTCTAAAGCTGTGCACAATATGAGTTGTTTTTTCATTTTGTTTCGCTTTTCTGCAAAATGCTGGTGTAGGTTTTTGTTGACTCACTTTTCTGTTTGGGGACCTGAATCGATCATGAAGGATGAACATGGTTCCCCACCGCCTCTGCCAGTGTTTGCCATTACTCTAACTTTAGCCTAGCCACTGGGAAGCCTGCTTTATTGGCAGGGCGACTCA
This sequence comes from Pachyuromys duprasi, assembly GCA_028658305.1. Classification (NCBI taxonomy): domain Eukaryota; kingdom Metazoa; phylum Chordata; class Mammalia; order Rodentia; family Muridae; genus Pachyuromys; species Pachyuromys duprasi. The sequence goes on along the minus strand of CM053743.1, from coordinate 20,957,143 downwards.
CTTTTAATCCTTAAAAAACCAGATTTGGTTTTGTTACAGTGAATAAGGAGAAGGGAAACATTTTTTTGTATATTGATTTTATGTAACATGAACATTCTTCCCTTCATCTTCATTCAACTCTATATTCATTTCTACTTCCTTTCCTGAGAACTTCAAAAATATTTTTTTCTGGAATTTGCACCTACAGCATAGACAGAGAAAGTAAGAACCAGGAGTGGGATTGCGATTATCTCTTATTCAGATAAGTTGACTCTGTGTGTGTGTGTGTGTGTGTGTGTGTGTGCGCATCAAACATACAGATGTTTGGTTTTTCAAGACAGGATCTCTCTACAGGGCCCTGACTGACCTGGAACTAGCTATGTAGATTAGGTTGGCTTTGAACTCAGAGATCCATCTGCCTTTGCCTTCCAAGTGCTGGGATTAAAGGCATGTACCACCGCACCAGACTGAACTGACAGTATTAAACTGACTCCTAATGACTTTACTGTGAAACTCTTAGATCAGCGCATCTCACAGCTCTCATCTGAGGAGTTTCTATTTGTAGTACGTGGTGACTAAGACAGACCTGGCCAGGGCACAGAGGGTAAGAGACTGCAGGAAAGCTGAGCCCTAATGGAACATATGTGTTGCACGGCCCCTCCCTCAGTGGAAGAGGTGAAGAAGAAAGTTTAAGAGGGGCAGATGATTGCAAGCAAATATTATCTTCTAGACACAGCAGGGTAGCTGAGTGTATGAACTGAGAGCTGTTGTTAGAATACCTTGGACAGGAAATGAGACAGGAGTAAAAATATTTTTAATTTGTTTTATATTCATTTATTTGGAGAGAGAGAGTGGGGTCAGCTCTCTCCTTCCATCTCAGGAATTCTGGGATTCGAACTTGGGTCATCAGCTTGGCAGTAAATTCTCTTACTCACTGAGCAATGGCCTGAGGAACAATGGTATTTCAAAAGGTAATGATAAATGGAAATAAACAAAGGTCATTTGTAGATCATTGATTTTCAAGGTAGAACTCAATAGAGGATAAAGGTGTTAGGTGAACACGAGATCAATTTATGAAGTTGCTTTCTTATTTGACAGGAGCAAGCACTTGGAAAAGGCGAACTAAAGCTACTATGTAAATTAGCCCTAACGTTTAAGGCAACACGGAAGAAGAGGAACAGAACCATCTAAGAATTCTATGGTGGCAGATGGGTTATTGTATTGGCTCAAACTCACTCTATGTAAATTCTGAGTTAATAAGGCTTTTCAAGATCCTGAGGAAGACAAGCTCAAGCATGTTCATCAGCTTGATGCAACACAGACGATCCAAAGTCCCCTAAAGTCACATGCTCCCTTCATATTTACAGAACATGCTAAGGGACATCTAAGGTGAGGAAGAAATCATCCTCTGATTTTTCTTAGCGATGCTGTTGTTATCTGATTACTGGCAGTCAAATGGGTGGCTGCAGTTGCTAGTCTTTCTGTGTGTCACTATCATCTGTGGGATGGAGCCAAGTTCGGCTGAAAATTCCTG
>CM053743.1:20905942-20955130 GCA_028658305.1 Pachyuromys duprasi | reverse complement strand
CCTAGAACCCCCGCTCAGATGTGGCCCATGGTAGCTCAGTATCCAACTGAAGACCCTAGTAAGTAGAACAGGGACTGTTTCAGTCATGAACTGGATGGCTGGCACTTTGACCCTCCCCCATACACGCCAGGGAGTAACAGCCTGGCTAGATCCCAGGGGAGGACATTGCAGCCAGCCCTGAGGAGACAAGATGATCTGGGGTCAGATGGAAGGGGAGGAGGTCCTCCCCCTTTGGTGGACTTGGAGGTGGCGGGGAGGAGATGAGGGAGGGATGGGAAAAGTGGGAGTGAGGGAGTGAGGAGGGGCTACGCCTGGGATGCAAAGTGCCTAAAGTGTGATTGATATAAAAATAAATAAATTACATTAAAAAAAAGACTAAGGGTGAGAGAGGAAGAAAACTAAGGAATTTGATAAATCAAAGCTGCATTCTGTTTCAATGCTATTAACAAAGTTATGTGCACACATGGAGTTTTTTAAAAAGAAAAAGACTTTTCATTGATACTAAGTTAGATCTAAAGACAGAGCATTTATTGGCCCGCATGCTTAAACAAAATATGGGAGCTAGTACCTCAGACCTTTGGTCCATTTGTATGAACTTTAAATTTCAATTCTAACCTAACAATTAAAAGCAAATTTAAAAGGCATAAAGAGATAATAAAAAGTGTTTAAGCTTTTATTAAATGTAAAATATCATATACATGCATTGAATACACCACATACAAAATCAAATAGTTTTCACAATTGGCATTTTTGGAAGGAAGTAATATCTATATCATCTTTAATTGCTGTTATCTATGTTTATTCAAATTAATTTTAATCAAAGTGAAAATGTTACAAAAGTAGTTCAGAATGACTAAAGTCTTTGGCTTCAACTGCAGAGTGATAATTCAGCAATCCAAAGGAGGAAAAAGAAAAGCAGAGTGAGTCTAGTAAGTGATGCAATTTATCAGAAACAAGTAAGAGGTACTAACACACCAACAGTTACCTGAGTGAGAACCTATTTCTATTATTGAAGTAGAGTTTTGATCAACTACTACTGCTACAATTGGCAACTTGACTTAAGCGTTACTATTCTTACCCAAATGCGCATGATCAGAGAAATCAACCACGATCCTGCCCAGCACTTAAACATTTATTCTGTTCCGATTTAGGGCCGAAATGTAGTTCGCGCGTCATGTGTGGTCTCCAGGTGGTGGCGGTATTTGGGAGGTTATGGAAACTTGGGGAAGAGGCTCAGCTGCGGGAAGTAGGTTGCTGGGGGGGTGGGGCGTGGTTGCTTGATAATGTTTTATTCCTGGATCCTCTCTTCCCTACTCTTCCTGCTTCCTGGTATAACCTGATGAGAACAATGTGAATCGGAAGCTCCTGCTGCAGTAGCCTGAAACCAGGTACTAAAAGAAATCTCCCTCCCTTAAATTGCTTCTGTCACGTATTTTAGTCCCAGTGACACAGAGTTATGAGTACAGATTCCAGTGAGAAGAGTAGCTCTTCAAACTGGCCTGACTACTCCACCGAGGAGAGGTCTGTTGCCTTGCTGCGGCGTTTGGCTTACTGTGGTTGAGAGAGCAAGTGAGTCCATGGCCATCTACTTGTGATAACAGGCAAGCGTAGGTTTAGCTTCTGGCTGATGATGGTACCTGAAGTAGGGTGATAAAGGACATAGGCTTCTTTTATGGCCAGAAAGGACCACTGCAAAGAATGGTACAGAAGAATGTGATGCCTTTGTGTCTCCTGTCATCACCGTGGAAAAAGAGATGGACGTGTTGATAAAATGAGCTTTAGGAAAGATGTTCTACTGGGATCACAGAACAAAACAGCATCCTAGGGCCTAAAGCCTGCTCAATCCCAGCTTGGTAACTGAGTCACCATCACTCTCCAGCTACTAAACAGCAACTGAACACTTTTCTGCCTGCAAGTGTGATATATGATTGTGGCACTGAGGGTAAATATGCTAAGAAGATTTCAATATATCAATATTTAAGTATAGCTATGTGTAATATTCTCTATTTTGGCAAACCTAGTCGTCATAAAAGAGTCAAATGATGTCATTAATTTATGAAAGGGAAAATGAATATGATGATGAAGTTATCACACTAGAATTATCTAAAGCACACATATAAAATATGTGATTTAATGGAATTATAAACAAATTAAATGACATTAAAATAAATTGAAATGTCTCTTATTTTTATCTTATGGTTTTGATCATTTATAAAATATTGCCACACTATATTAGTGGACTTAGATATGTATTCAGTCTGTGAGTTACTGATATAAGTTGGGTATATCTGGCCAATATTACATTAAAATCTGTAATATTCATAATATTTACAGAGTGTACATTTAGTTTCCTGGTACTAGAAAACAGCTGGCAACTTTTTAGCTATAAATTCACTCTGAAACAGATTCAGCAGGAAAATTTCCTGAAAGAAAAAAATATTTATTCTCACAATTTTATTAAAAAGATTTTTACCTCAAGATAAATTTTGTTATCTGGGCCATTTTTGTGAATTTTGGAAGAAAGTATGAATTTACTTATGTTAGAAATATGGTAAATAAAAATTTTCTAAGTTCTACCAACTCTACAAGAACCAGAAAGTTTCCTGAGACAGAAATTTCTCCACCGGATTCTTATGAAGAAAACCTGACAGTGAGCCAAGGTTTGTTGCATAGTTTGTATTTACAGGAACTGTATACAACAATTAGGGACTTTTCAAAGTGTCAGAATAGGTACTGGGCCAACCTAGGACAGTCAGGGGTTCTCCAGCTCATGAATAAAAAAATACCGATTTCTGTGTTTCCAAATAATCAACTTGAATAAATAACATTAATGGAAACTAAAGATGGTAAGAAATCATTGGAGATTTTACTATAAACCTATTTAGTGCTATATACTTCATGGTGTCCTTTAATTAACTCATAAGACACACTAGCAGTATGTGGTAGAAATGCTAAATAAATTGCTATCTTTGATATACAAAGATGAGAAGACAGTGAAAGAAGCTTACACCCAAAATTCAGCCATGTCTAGATGAATATTTAATTACTCTTTAAAAAAAATCAGTGTGAGGTAGTTTGAATGTATCTAATAATTCTGTTTCGTGGAGTGCATTTAGCTTGTTTACCTGTGTTGCATGGAAAAGAGGAGTGCGTGGTGCTTAGGCATTCACAGATCTGCAGCAGCCTCATTCTGATGTGTGTGCACCATCTTCCTCGCCACCTTCTGCAGCAGAAGTTCTTTACAGCTGCCAGTCAAGTTTTGGGAATAGCTCATTTCTACGCTTTCTCCAACCTTGCTATCAATCCAACTGGCAGGAATACTCCTGCTGAGAAAATGCAGATCCCTCTTGGAGGTTTTGAACTTCTTAGTTAGTTAAAGACATCATGAAACACACTGTTAGGTATGACTGAAGTGGAATTGTCTGATTTTTTAATCATCTTTATTTTCCATCAACGCAATATATTCTTTTGTCCACCATATCACCAAATAACATTGAAACATTACTCATAAAAAAGAAAACATCCTTTTTTTTTTTTTGGTTGGTTGGTTTTTAAGTTTGATGTGTACGTGGGGATGCAAGTAAGCACACAGGCATGCATAGACACTTGCAATTTGTTTATTTTTCTAGTGAGCTTGGTCTTGGATTTGGTTTTCCTGGAGAATTCCAGATCAGCCCTGATGTAAATTTTTTGTGTTAGAATCAAGTGGGTATTTACCCTCGTAACTGAATAAAGAAGAAAACCTCAGCACTTTTTCTGTTTTGTTCTGTTTTCTTCTGATTCCTCTTACATTGGGTGAGATTTTCACAGGTCTCTGCTGACAGGACAAAGTTCCTGTATCTACTTGTTTTTCATCTAACACCAATTTGTTTCTGAAATAATCTTTTTTAATCCCCTAGCTGTAGAAAACCAAAACAAAAGACAGGGTGGGAGACACGTGAAGACAGAAAAAAGATGGATTGACACACGCAGAGAATAAAATACAAAGACTAAATCTGCTCAGTGGGACTTCATGTGGACCGTTTTACAACTCCACAACACCTGGTCTGGTGTTCGGCCAAAGCAAAGACCCTCTTTAATTTGGTCCGTGACTTTCTCCTTGGATCGTGTGATTTCCCTGACTGCCTTCTGTTTCGGCAGCTCTGGCTTTGGATCATTTCCTTTCCTCTGTAACTGCGCCCTTCTCCCGTTCTTTAGAGATAATAATGGAGATTGAGTTTCCAGGTTTGACCCTTTGCTTCTCTCGTGACTCGTACGTATACTTGCCCTTTGCATTCTTTCTGCATCTGTGTGGTTAGAATGGCCTCCAGTTGGATTCTAACACAAGGTTGAAGTCTTCCCTTTATCCCTAAAAACAAGGAACTCGGCAGTCAGAAACAGATGTCCTAGAACTGTTGTATCTCGACAAGATGTAGGTGTGGAATATTCAAGTATTTTTTTCTTTTTTAAAATTAGTGTATTTATTCTCTCTCCTCTCTTCCTAGTCCCACCCTCTTCCCCCTCCCCCTCCCTTGCTCCTCAGAAAATGGGAGCCCCGTCCACCCACCAACCCACACTAGCTCATCAAGATGCATCAAGACTGAGTGGGTCCTCTTCCCCTGTGGACTGGCAAGGCAGCTCTGCCAGGGGAAAGTGATCAAAAAGCAGGTAGTAAAGTACATGTCAGAGAGGCCTCCTGCCTCCTGCTCCCCTTACTTTGGTAGCCACACAAAGCCTGAGCTGCCCCTCAGCTACATCTGTGTAGGGAGCCTAGGTCCAGTTCATGTATGGTCATCGGTTGGGTGCTTCAGTCCCTGGAAACCCCTCTAGGCTCTGGTTAGTTGGACCTCCAAGTCCTTCTATCCATTCCTCCACTTTTCCACTAGACTCCCTAAGCTTCGCCCAATGTTTGGCTATGAGTCTCAGGGTCTATTCAAGTTCTTTTTAATTTGGACTGACTGTATTGAATTTCCAGTATAAGCATAGGCCCTGTCTGTATTTTATTTCCCCCTGTTATTTAGGTAAATATTTATGTAGTTATAGATTGCCTTCCTATCTTCTTTTTTTTCCAACCCAGTCTCCCACTTCAACTGCTCCCCCCACCAAGGCACAAGTCATCATGAGATCTTTAAAATTTTACCAGGTTAAAAAAAATTTTTGTTCAAGCCATCACGGAAATGCAAATTCACATTACTTAAAGATTCCACTTCACTCCAGTCAGAATGACTATGATTAAGAAGACAAATGATGATGAATGCTGGCCAGGGTGTGACAAAAAGGGGAATCCTTGTATACTGTGGGTGAAGCCACCATGGAAACTATAAAGATAAAAATAAAATTATCACATAACCCAGCTATGTCACCCCTGGCCGTGTACTCAACAAACCCCATCCTACCACAGAGATTCTTTCAGATCCTCATTCATGGCTGCACCAGTCAGACCAGCAGGAAATAGAATGAATCTAGGTGTCCATCAACTTATGACTGGACAATAAAGAAGTGGCACATATCCATAATGGAATTTTGTTCACATATAAAAAAAAACGAAAGCTTCAGGAAAATGGGTGGGACTAGAAATGCTCTACTGGGTGGAGTAAGCCAGGCCCAGTAAAAGAAATGCCACCTGTTCTCTCTCACTGTGGAGCCCACATTTTTCTTTCTTTTCGGGTGTGATTTTATTTAATTTTTTTTTAGTTTTGTTGTTGTATTGGGTTTTGTTTTGTTTTGTTTTTTTTTTTTGAGGAAGAACTGAAAGTTGGGTGGGTAGGGATGGGGAGAGGATCTGGAAGGACTTGGAGAGGAGGAATATGATAAAATATATTTAAATTTAAAAATATTTTAAATAATAGAAATATAGTAAAATAAAATTCAGAGAGAGAGAGAGAGAGAGAGAGAGAGAGAGAGAGAGAAGGGGGAGCGAGAAAGAGATGGGGGGAAGCTTCTGGAGGTTCTGAACCTTGCTGAGCCTTGTCTCCATCCTTGCTGTATCTCTCCATGCCGAAGGAGCCATTGAGGGGAGTTACTGTTGAATGTCATCACAAAATTAGTTTCGAATTTCTATGACAATGGTAAGCAAACTGCACATTTTATGCTAGTACTACACTATTACAAAGAGTAGGAATAAAAACACTTTTTAGGCAAAATTTCCTTCCCTGAGGTATAAATATTTCTGAATGTAGTAAAATTCATGCGCTTCTTTACAGAGAGTAGGAACTGTATGCATTGCTAGTTATTTCACAGTCTGACATAACTTGATACCAGTAAAGCCTGTTTATACTCATGCTCTAAATAATGACTTTATAACTTCTCATAAAGGCTTCAAGGAAATTCTTTCTGTAGGGGAAATCAGGTGGGAAGGTTAAGCCAAACCTCATTCTAAGTGTGAAAACACAACGAAACAAACTAGCCCATTCTTACCGAAACTTTTTATGTTAAAAACTTACAAGGAGGAATTGTTACACACACATTACATTCTTATACCTGCTTTTAATTGATATTTGCGAGTGCTTTTATTTTAATTCAATATGTTGAGAGCATATTTTATATGTGTAATTGTTTGTGTATGCAGGTGCGCATGTATGTTGGCTGTGTTCACATGTATGTGTGAGCATATTCTTCAGATTCCATCTAATTTTCTTTGGAGACAGGGTCTCTCACTGACCTGGATTTCACTAAGTGAGGTAAGTCTGGCTAGTGAACCCCAAGAATTTGCTCATCTCCATCTCCCTGGGGTTGGGATTACAAGTGTGCATGTGCCGCCAGGCTTTTTAAAATGTGGGTTCTGGGGAGTCAAACTTAGCATCTCAAGCTTGCAAGGCAAGCACACTACTGACTGAGCCGTCTCTGAGCACAGTACTTGAGAACGGAACAGTATCCTGTCAAATGGTTGGGATTAAAATTCAGATTATTTATTGGACTTGTTCAAGATTACCTCAAGCCACAACTTGGCACCGGGTCCTCTTCATTGTTACAGAACCGGATTATATGGGTTCATTCCAACCGGTTTCATAAGAATTAACTACCAAATGTCTCTTAGTCTCTCTGCCGGAAAGTTGAGGCAGTATATGTAAGTCACAGCTTCTTTTCTTAAGTACTGAGTAAAAAGTACTCATTAATATGAATGCTGTCTGCAGTTGCAACACAAATATTCCATATCCCACAGGCCTTGGCAAGTGCTGTGAAAGTCTTTTTCATAAAGGCATGCACTTCTAAGAAATGTGGGCAGATGCCAGCTATAACCCTCCTACTCAGAACTAAGGAATTGAAACAGAAGGATCCCAGGAATGTTGATTCAGGGAGAGACTTTGAACCTTGTGCCCATGTTAAACAAGGCAGAGAAAAAGACACCAGATGAAGCTGTACCCAAGCACTGTGTTCAAGGCCTTGTCAGAGTCTAACAGCCACACAGATCTTGCCAGAACCCATAGCTTTATTCGTTCATGGGACATAATGGTACAACTCTTATCTTTACTAGATTATATTGGTCAAAAATTTACTAACTATAGAGGAACATCTATGCATACCTAGCCCATTCTGTAACACTGGCAGTGTGGTACATCAGACATCATTTGTCTGTATCTCCCACAAATGTGTATTTTCTCCTCTCTTTCTCTCTCAAGTGTCCCTCATGTTTCTTCAAATGTGATAATTCCATTCATTGTGGAGTCATTTGGGGCTGGTGAGATGGCTCAGAAAGTAAAATGCTTCGCTTGCCATGCAAGCCTGAAAACGGAGTTTGATACCTGGAACCCAGGGTTGAAGCAGAGAAACAACTCTATGAAGTTGTCCTTGTAGCTTTCTGTGCGTGCTGTGTCATATACATGTCACATACATGTCACAGCCGTAAATGCAGACACAGATGTGCACACGCACACATACATGCACAAACACACACACACACTCACAAATTCATTACGCTATAAAATAAACAAGTCGTGTTTCTATATTTGTAAGATTCTTCAAGAACTAAACTATAAAAAAATAAAGATTTAGAAAACAACTAACAAGCATCTAGTCATTTCTTGGAAAAGCAAAATCTGCAGAAAATGAAAATCCCAAAGTCTTACCTCATTTGGATGTATCCTAGAAACAGTGAGGTGTGTCAGTGTGCTGAAGTATTTTCCTATGTGGTTACACAAATATTTTTCCAGCATGTAGCCTGAATTTGCTCTAATGATGATTATGGGAAATAAGCAACTTGCTGAGATCAGGGTAGAGCTATATCTGCAATATTTTTTAATTTTTGTATATATTGTCTCCTTAGGTCTTAAAACCACATTGTACTACTATGGGAAACAGTTACACACCCTTGAAATAATTTTTTTTCTTTTTGGTAACTCCAGCCTAAAATCAGAATTTGCATTGGTCCCTCTGAAGCCAAGACATAGAATTACAGATCAGTTGGGTGCCAAAAGAAAAGAAAAACCCAAGCCACACACCACCAACAAACCAGAATTAGCAACAGTAGGTCATTTACAAAATTTCAAAAACCCATGTTTGACTTTTTCAGTTCTGGAGACTATTTTCCAAATCAGAGCATAACGCTAGCCATGCTAACACATTCTCTTGCTTTCTGAACAAAAACATTTTTTACATGATTTTTTTGCTTCATTTTTGTAATGTCCATGAGTAATCCTGACCTTTTGGAATGTCAAATAAAGACATGCATAGAGCCTTAACGAAACAAAAGGGAAATCAGTTCTTTACAAAACCTGCAGAACTGGGAATCACCGTAACAAGCTGTTATCTCATCCAGCCTGGAGCCAAAACAGTAGGAGCACTGTCCTATGACTTTCTGTCATCCTTTGTTTGTCTGCTATAGCAACGAGAACAAACCTTGTCATAGCTGATCATTTCTATAGAACACAGTCAAGAATCTGGGGAAATGATGGTGGGTGAGAGAGCTTTCTCTGAAGGCCTGAGGATCTGAGTTCAAATCTCCAGCACCCATAAACACAGCTGGGCATGTACACGTGTGTCTGTAATCCCAGGCTAGGGAACAGAAACAGAAGGAACCCAGGATCTTGCAGGCCAGCTATCCTAGCTAACATGGCAAGTTTTTGGCTCAATGAGAGACTTTGAACCTTGTGCCGTAGTTAAACAAGGCAGAGAATGACACCAAATGTCTTACGATGTCTTCCACATGTGTAACATAGACATGTGCACACACACACACACACACACACACACACACGGACAGAGAGAGACAGACAGACACAGAGAGATAGAGAGACTGAGAACCAGAGAGAGCCAGAGGACATTTAAGTGTTTAAGTCACTATACTTCTAAAATTTGCATGAGTGGTCAGGATATCCATCAAGATGTACAATAAAATGGAGGATGGATGGAAGACAGCTATTATGAATTACAGGAGGATGTGAAGTCAGCAACATCTTGATTCAAAGATAAAGTTAAATTTAATAAAACATCATCGTTTTTAATTCATTAATGAATTACATCCCAATCATAGCCCCCTTCCTCAAAACATCATTGTTAAAACTGATGACAACATACATGGCTGGGGAGATGGCCCAGCAGGTAAAGAGGCTTGCAGCACCAGCCTGGCAACCGGGACTCAGTGTCTGGGACCCACTGTGGATGGAGAGGACTGATATCTGAAAGAAGTCCTCTTACACCCATACTTGCATGGTGGCACATGGGAACCCGTACACACATATATGCATACTAACAATAAATAATGGTAATCACCAATGGTATGAAATTATTGAGTAATTAGATGCCCTTCCATGTGTCAGTGCTGTATAGTTGACAAAAGACCACACTCATCCAAACTACAAAATTAAATTCTATGTTTGGTGTGAATCTGAGCAATTGGAACTATCAGATTCCGCTGGTGAGAGTGCAAATGATGTAGCAGGAAGAACTGGACCCATATGCGAAAGGAGATGCAAATGTTACTCATGACCTAATGCTGCGACTTGAACGTGTCCTCCAAGGGCCAGTGTGTTAAAGCTTAATTGATTATCAGCCTGTGTTACTCCTGGGCCCCCTACCTTAGGATGGAGGCTTATTGGGAGAAAATTGGATAATCAGGGTGTGCCCTTGAAAAGGATATTTATGCTCCAACCTTTCCTTCTCTTTCTTCCCAGCCACCATGAGTTGAGTATCTCTCTCCACATTTAATTTCAGCTATGAGACACTGCCTTCCCACAGGCACCCAAACAATACAGCCAGTGGAACGTATACTGAAACCAGGAACAAGAACAATTTATACTTATTATATTATTTATACTTATTATATTAAAAAACATACTTGCATAAAGTAATAGATGCTTTTTGAAGTCAGAATCTTGGTAGGCCTTGGGGCACAGATTTGATCTGAAGGAAATATGAAAATGCTGTGTATCTTGAACTGGAAGCTGGTTCAGCTTCGTGAATATTCTCGAGTTTGAAATTCGAGCACCCTTCCTTCGATGCCTATTCCACATGCAATTACAAATATTCAATAATAGTGAGTAATCATGGCTCGAAGAGAACAGAACATGGACTAACAGAGAAGGAAGTCCATCCTGGAAGATGGAGCTAGAGATATGGATGGGATGAATGTGTCTGGGAGAAGAGATTAGTATGATGAAACACAGAGCAGTGTTAATAATCCCAAGACACTGATCTAGGAGCAGCTGAGATTGTACTTGGATGTATATATGAGTTCGTCTGAACTCTCCAAGAAGGAAATGTCAACATCAGCTTAGATGTGCAAGGAGGTTTACAAAGAAAAATGTGTGTAGGAGAGGGACGAGGGAGGGGCTGGGCAAGCTGACAAACGGTGAGGCTGTGCTTCCTCTTGATGAAGAAGGAGTAGGCTGCATGGAAACATCTTGGGTTGCAATGTAGTTCAAAGGAATGCTTAGCAACATCATTGGGGGAATTTTAGAGCCAGTTATGTAAGTCCCAGAAAACTCACATGTTCTAGGAAGGGGTCTACATCACTTTCTGCTTGGCTTCTTTATTATCTAAGAGCAAAGGTCAGGAAAGCTGGGCTTGAGGCAAAATTGGTGATGGATTTCAGAACCTGACACATGCAGCTGTTGGGTTTCTGTCTGTTGCAAGGCTGCTTTCATGGTGTTTTCACAAAAAGCTTACCAACAAGAAAACCCTGATTTTTTTTTGTCTTAGAAAAATCTTTAATCACAAACATTATTCTTTCACTTTACAAAATAAAATCATTGAATAAAAAAGATTTGTCATTTCAGTATTTATATAGATCTTAAATTCCTATTTTGGCTCGAACTTCTTGGGTGTGATTTTGTTCCTATATCAATATTAATCTCATTTTCTGGAATAAATCATACTTCTTTTTTATTTTTTAATTTTTATTTTTTATATTGGAATACAAAGTAAATAAACTCCCTCCCAATCCCACCCTCCCTCCCTCATCTCCCCTCAGTCCCTCTCTAAGTCCACTGATAGGGGAGGTCCTCCTTCTCTTTCATCTGACCCTAGTTTATCAGGTCTCATTAGGACTGGCTGAAATACCAGTTTCCAAGTGTAAATGCTCACAATGTGCTCCTCTTAAGCTCTCTGTGGCTTGCCACTGGTTACTTAGGTTTCTGGTTGTCTGATAATTGGCTCTCATGAGCCAGTTCCTGTAGGTCATTGCTAGAGAAGTTGAACTTCACAAAGACAAAGTTTACAAAAGCTAAAACTTTAAACGGCTTGTTAAACAGGAAGTCATACTTTTTTCATTTGTTCCCTGATAAGTCAGGTAATTGCCTGAGATGACAGAAGTACTACTATATTGGTTAAGGAAAAAACCCATTAGGATGAGATAGCAATTCTAAGCAGATATGCACCAAATTTCATAAAATAAACATTATGTTATATAAAGGCAAAGATTTACTTCAACATAACAGTACTGTATAATGTTATCATCCCATTCTTACCAGTAGGGAGGTCATCCAGATAAAGAGTTATCAAAAAAAAAAATCAAAGTTAATGACATCTTAAATCAAATGCACATAACAGAAACTCTTAGAATATTCTATCCAACAGCATGGAATGCATATTATTCTCAGCAATACATGGGATTTTCTTTAAATAAACTATGTATTTTAGGATAAAGAAGAAGTCAGTAGATTTTTTTTAATGAATGTAATGTCTTATATTCTATTTAATCATATTGGACTAAAACTAGAAATGAGCATCTAGAGTAATTTCAGAAACTAAATATTATTGAATTATTAATTAACAGCGAATAAATACAGTTAGAAAGAAAAATAATTCAGGAACCAAATGAAAACAAAAAACAGCATACCAGAATCTGTAGGACACGATGAAAGTCTTTTTGAGAAAAAAAATAATGATAATGTATATATCAAAAATCACTTATGTCTCAAATTAATATCTTAACAACTTACCTCAAAATCTTAGAAAACAAGAACAAAGCAAACCAAAACTAGATTGAAAGAAAACATCAGGGCATAGGTTAATGAAATAGAGATTAAAAAAAAAACCCAATAAAACAAAAGCTAGCTTTTTTTGAAAGATATAGGCTGACAAATCATTAATCATACTAAGCAAAAGATAGTAAGAGAAGACCCAAATTAATAAAATTTGAAATTGAAAGGAAGACATTACTACAATAACAATGAAATTTAGAGTATTGTTAAGCTGCACTTTAAAAAATCGATGTTTCAGGAACCATTGTAAAAGAGGCAGAAATCACAGAGAATTCCAACAGTGACTTCTGCATGTGACAGCACAGCTCTACTGATGAACTTAAACCAGCTGGGGTTGCTTGCACAATACCACACAAGGTCAAGTCAGCCACCATTCTAACATGGAATGTGCAGGGCATGAGCCCTCAGCCCTAAGTGAGGAGCTATTGACAGTTGACATCTTCTGGGGGAAAGAATTAGTTTTCTTTAAGGGTATGGATACTGGCACATTAATCACAGTCTAGTGGAAAGCCCCGTTGAGTATGAGGACAGCGCAAACTGGAATAATTAGGCTATTAACAAAAAATACATAGGGGAAATGGGATGAGGTGTGGGAGGAATTGGGGGAAGAAGTGAGAAGTGAATATTATAAAAATGCATTGTATACATGTATGAAATTCTAAAATAATTAATAAAAATAATGTTTATATTTGGACAATTTAGAAAATCTGGAAGAGATGAGTAAACTTACAGATACACATAAACACATATGATCAAGAGTATATAAACAACGTAACAACAAAGAGTATATAAACAACTTAAATAAGCCTATAATTAGCAATAAGATTAAAACTATAATAAACAATCTCTTCACTAAAAAAGTCCATACCCATGTAGATTCACTGCTGAATTCTACTTGACCTTTAAATTGGAAGTAAGGTCAATGCTCCTGGAATCATTCCATAATACATAAGGGAAAGGAATGCTACCAAACTCACTTTGTGAATTACACTGATACCAAAACTAGGTAAGAACAGAGCAAAAAAGAAAACTATAGATTAAATTTACTTGAAAGGCATAGGTTCATTTTTTTTCAATAAGACACTTGCAAACTAAACTCAACAATATGTTGGAAAACTATTTCATCATGACCAACATAGCCCAAAATATCTTTATTCCAGGTGTGCAAAGACGGTTCAACATTTACAAGTAAATAAATATAATAACGCAGTAAACTCAAGGCCAGAAATGAATCATCTTAATAAATGAAGAAATATCCTTTGATAATATGCAGCACTACTTCATGATAAGAGCCTCAGAGAAACTAGATATACCTCCACACAGCATATAGGATAAATGTATAGCCAATACTATCCTATATTTCAGAGATCATAAAGACTATGTCAGAAAACTCTTAGAGCTGACACTTTCAGAAAAATAGCAAAATTAAAAAAAAACAACATCAATACTCAAAATTAGAAGCTTTCTTCCATGCCAGCAATAGATATGTCAGGAGAGAAATAAAAATAACACCATCCCCAATAGCTTCACGTAACTATGGATAAATCTAACCAAGAAGATGAAATATCTTCTACAATAAAAACTTGTACAACCATTGTAGAAATCAGTCTGGTGCTTTCTCAGAAAATTGGGAATAGTTCTACCTTAAGACCCAGCTATATCATTCCTGGCCAAATATACCCAAAAGATGCTCCACCATACCACCAGGACATTTGCTCAACTGTGTTGATAGCACCTTTATTCTAATCGCCAGAATCTGAAAACAACTTAGATGTCCCTCAACTGAAGAATGGATAAAGAAAATGTTGTGCCTTTACACAATGGAATGCTACTCATCTATTAAAAACAAGGAAATCATGAAATTTGCAGGCAAATGGATGGAACTAGAAAAGAGCATCCTGAGTGAGGCAACCCAGATTCAGAAAGACATACATGATATGTACTCACTTATAAGTGGATTTTATCCATAAAATACAGGATAACCGTGCTACAATCCACAGACTCAAAGAAGCCAAGGAAGGCCCAAGGGAGGATGTTTGAATCTCACTCAGAAGAGGAAATAAAATAGACATTTGAAGTAGATGGGGGGGGGGAAGTGGATGGGAGAGGAGTGGGGATCAGGAGTAGGAAGAGCAGGGTTGAGGTTTGTTGGGAGAGGAGCAGAAGAAAGGACAGAAATTGGTGGAGAGAACAGAAATTGTCCCCTGGGGCAGGGGATTCTATGGGGGTGATCCTTGCTGAAACTCCTAGCAGCCAGGATTAAGAAGCCTAAAGTGATCACCTCCTGTAGCTAGCTGGAACTTCTGGTGGAGGGAGGGGGACAGCAACTCATCCATAAAACCTTCAACCCAAAATTTGTCTTGCCTATAAGAGATGTAGGGATAAAGATTGAACAGAGATTGAGGGAATGGCAAACCAATGACTGGCCTAACATGAGACCCACCTTGTGGGAGAGAGCCAACCCCTGTCACTAATAATGATACTCTGCCATGCTTGTGGACAGGAGCCTAGCATAACTGTCTCCTGAGAGGCTTCATCCAGCAGCTGATGGAAACAGATGTGGAGACCCACAGCCAAGCAATAGGCTGAGCTCAGGGAGTTTTGTGAAAGAGAGGAAGGAGAGAGGGAGCCTGAGAGGTCAAGGATACCATGAAAATACCTAGTCAACTAACCTGGGCCCAGGCGGACTCACAGAGACTGAACCACCAATCAAAGAACATGCATGGGCTGGACCTAGACCCCCTACACATATGTAGCAAATGTTCAGCATGGTCCTCATGGCTGTCTCTGCTTCTGTTGCCTGCCTTTGGATCCCTTTCTCCTAGCTGGGCTGCTTGTCTCACCTCAGTGGGAGAGGATGAGCTTAGTTGTGCTGTGACTTGAGGTGCCAGGGTGGGTTGGTACCCGTGGGAGAGGGCTCTGAGTTACTGAGGAGAGGAGGAATGAGGGGAAGAGGTGTGAGGGTGGAACTGGGAGGAGAGGAGGGAGGGGCCTGGGATCAGGCTGTAAAGTGATTAAATAAATAGATAAATGGAAAAAATAAACAAGTACATTAAAATAAAAAAAACTTTAAAAAATTCTTAAGAAACTTAAGAAGACACTAAAAAGTGAAAAGATGTTTCCATACTTATGGTTGTCTAAATTAATGTTGTGAAAACGTCTATGTTAACAAAAGCAATCTATTCAAACATATTCCCCAACAAAATTCTAAATACGTTATCCACAAAACTAGAAAAAGCAACCCAAGTATTTGTATAAACACAAGTAATCCTGAACAGAGAAAGAAATATGAGCAAAAGACCGAAGCTAGAGGTATTGCTACATCTGATTTAAGATTATACTACAGAAATATTGTGACAAAAACAACATAATATGGCCTCAAAACGGACAACTAGATCAATGGCATAGAACCAAACACCCTAAAATAAATGCAATCAGCTATATCCCCCTGATTTCCATGAAAGGATCCAACAATAGACATTGAGAAAAGACATTCAGCAAACGGTGCTGTGAAAGCTTGGGTAGCCACAAACTTGGATGAGACTGGACCCATAGCTACCACCTTGTCCATAGCCAATTCAAAATGTCAGACCTGAAACTGCGAAGTTGTGAGAGGAAAACACAGGGAAAATACTTCATGCTATAGGTATAGACAAGGACTTTCTGAAAAGGTCTCTGATGTTCGGAAAATACATCTTAATAATTGACAAATAAAACCATATTAAATTAAAAAAAAACTTCTGTAGAGCAAAAGGAACAACAGCGAAGAGATATTCTATAGAGTGAAAGAAATCTTTGACATCTAAACATTGCTAAAGAACTAATACCTAGAATTAATACCTATAAAAAACTGAAAAATTAGACACCCCAAATAATCCAGTTAAGTGAGCAAATGAAATAAACAGTTTTCAATAAATCAAATACAAAATCTTTTAACAAATGCTTTCAAAATGTTCATATTTTTAACCATTGAGAAGAGCATACAAAACTTCCTGCTATCCCATTTCACCCTTCAGAATGGCAGTCATGAGGAAGACAAACAACAGAAGCTGGTGAGGTCGAGGGTAAAAGCAAACTCTCTCATACTATGGTGGGAATGTAAATTATTCTGCTTCTATGGAAATCCGTGTGGAGATTTATCAAAGATTAAAAATAGAGCAACCGTATGTGTGATACCACTCTGGAACTATATCCTTAAAAAAATCCAAGCCAGCATACAACAGAGGTGCCTACAATCCTTGTCTATTGTGGTGGTAATATTTTCATTGGCTGAGTTATGAATTCAGCCTAGGTATCCAATAACAGATAGTTTAGGCACACAATGGAGATTTAGCCAACTGTAAAGAAGAATAAAATCACATCACTTGTATGAAAAAAGTTAGAGGGAGAGGTCGTCATATTAAACGAAGTCATCAGAAAGACAAGTACCACACTTTCTCTCACATGTGGATCCTAGATGGTATATGTAATATGCATGTACATACATTAACAGGTAGCATGAAAGTGTAAGAGTGACTATTTGGGAAATAGAAGGGAACTAAACTAGTTGGTGTAGGGAGGAGAACAAGACTAAGAAGGATGTACAGGTGAGTCAGTGTAGTAACTAAATTTTTGTAAACACTTGAAGTCTTTTTAGTACATCTTAAATAAATCTCAGACTCTTTTTTTTCATGTGAAGTTTCCAGGTAGATCGTGATTTTTTTATGCTGCACTCTAGCATCATACTGTTGAATGCTGTATATTTTGTCACTTACATCTTGAGTTAAGTGATGTGTATGAATTTAGATTAATAATTCCTGATGATTATATGCATTTCATTTTTGAGACAAGTCTCACACTGTAGTGTACGCAGGCATTAAGGTTATGGCAATCACCCTGTTTAGCCCTTAAGTGCTGGAATTAAGCTCTGAGACACCACACCCAACTCAAGTCATACTTATTTATATGAAGAGTGCTTGAGAAATTCAAGGTTTCAGGATCCAAACAACAAAAATAAAGAATGCCATATAAATTTAGTTTGTTAAGGTCCCTTTGGGCTACAGAAAATACAGAGTAAAGGTATTTTCTCTCTTTATGTAGAATAAATCTTGCTAAATTAAGTTACCTATCCCACAAAAGGTATGTCTTTCTGGATAGTTTGATTCCTGTAGGAATCAATTCAGTATGTATCCAGAAAATTTAGTTCTATTATATGAGTATTCCAAGAGCATACGAAACAAATATATAATTTTTATCTTTGCTATGTATGTACTTATAGCTATACTATCCATATACATATATCTAATTCCGAATAATCTTAATTAATTATGATAAAAGTAAAATAGTATAACACTGGCATTTAAATAAATAAAATAATTTTTATTTTATAAGTCTTATGGAAGTATATTTAGAGGATTGCAGACATCATACTGTCCCATACATGCTTCACTAAGCTGCCTCTAATGTTTCCATCTTTCAAACCGTGGTCCATTTACCACAGCTACTGAATAATGCTAGTGCTAGGAACTAAAACACAGTCCTTTCTCCGGATAGCATGAGATTGGAGCCCCAATCCAAGACATATTTCATTTAATTTTGTGTTTCTGTGAGTTCCTAGAGCATCTTTTTCTCATTTCTGGTCTTTGATGACTTTCACCCAGTTAATGGAATTTAGCCAGGCATTTGTTAGAATACGTTTCAGTTTGACTGATGTATTTTCATGAGAATTGTGCTCATTAGTTTTTGTCAACCTGACACAAACCTAGGGGCACATGGAAAGAAGGCATCTTGACTGAGAAATTGCTTCCACAACATTAGCCTCTGGGCATGTGTGGGGGGCGTGTTCTTGACTGCTGATTGATGTAGGCAGCCCCAGCCCACTGTGAGTGGTGCCAGTCTTGGCTCTCAGTCCTGGGTTCAGGAAGAAAGATGGCTGAGCAAGAAGCAAACCAGGAAGCAGCTTTCCTCCATGGTTTCTGCTTCAAGCTCCTGCTGTGAATTTCTTCCTTGGCTTCCCTCTGTGATGGGCTGCTCCTTAGAAGTATGAGCTGAAATAACCCTTTTTCTCCCCAAGTTGCTTTTGGTCATGCTGTTTTTCACAACAGAGAAATTAACTAAGACAGTCACCAAAGAGAACCAAATATAAGACGTAAGGAGAGAACATTTCATTTTAATTAGCAGCTTGGCAGTGGTGAAGCTAAGGGCACTTAAACTTGGATAGATGGATGGATAGAGCTATGGATGTGCATACAACCACTTTGGAAAACAGCATAATACCTAGGTGAGGATATGCATAACTTGTGTCCCAGTGCTACTGCTTCTCAGTGACATCCTTGAGATGTTCTGAAGCCCATACAGAGTCACACAGAGATGATACACACAGCGATACACACTGTTGTGAGAACAACTGTGGTCCATTCCTAACCAGACCAATAAAATTGCAATGCTAGACGAAACTGAAAAGCTTCTGTGACACAAAGGACACTGTCAATAGAACAGAAAGACAGCCTAGATACTGGGAAAAGATCTTCACCAACTCTACATCTGACAGAGGGCTAACACCCAGAAGATAAAAAGAACTCAGGAAGTTAAACACCAACAAACCAAGTAATTCAATTTAAAAATGGGGCACAGAGTTAAACAGAGAATTCTCAATAGAGGAATAGCAGAGAAACACTAACAGAAATGTTTAACATCCTTAGTCATCAGGGAAATGCAAATCAAAACTACCCGAGATTCCACCTTACACCCACCAGAATGGCTAAGAGCAAAAAATCAAGTGACAACACATGCTGGAGAGGTTGTGGAGAAAGGGAAACTGTCCTCCACCACTTTGGAAATCAATCTGAAGCCTTCTTAGAAAATTGGGTCTAGTGCTACCTCAAGATCCAGTCATACCACTTCTGGGCATATATCCAAAAGATGCTCAGCTCAAGTACACAACAAGGACATTTGCTCAACTATGTTCATAGTAGCTTATACATAATATCCAGAATCTGGAAAGAGCCTAGATGTCCCTCAACTGAAGAATGGATACAGAAATTGTGGTACATTTACACAATGGAATACTACTCAGCTATTAAAAACAAGAAAATCATGAACTTTGTAGGCAAACAGATGGAACTAGAAAAGATCATCCTGAGTGAGATAACTCAGAAGCAGAAAGATACACATGGTATATACTCACTTGTAAGTGGATATTAGACATATAATTTAGGATAAATATACTAAAATATATATTCCCAAAGAAGCTCAACAACAAGGAAGACCCTAGGGACCTCATTCAGAAGTGAAAACAGGATAGACATCAGAGTAGCAGAAGATAGAGAATAGGACAGGAGCCTTCCACACAAGGCCTCTTAAAGACTCTACCCAGCAGGGTATCAAAACAGATGCTGAGACTCATACCAAACTTTGGGCAGAATGCAGGGAATCTTGTGGAAGAAGGAGGAGACAGAAAGACCTGGAGGGGACAGGAGCTCTACAAGGAGACTAACAGCTAAAAATTGGGCCCAGGGGCCCCTGCAGAGACTGATGAATCAACCAAGTACCATGCGTGGAGAGGAACTAGACCCCCTGCTCAGATATAGCCCATGAGCAGCTCAGTGTCCAAGTGGGGTCCCTAGTAAGGGGAGCAGGTCAATCACTGGCATGAACTCCATTGTCTGCTCTTTGGTCTCCTACTCCTGGCAAGATGATGGCCTTACTGGGCCACAGAGAAAGTGGATCCAGACAGTTTTGATGAGAGTAGGGTCAGATAGTAGGGGAGGAGGACTTCTGCTATCAGTAGACTTTGGCAGGGACAAAGAGGGGAAAGAAGAAGGGAGGGTGGGACTGGGAAGAGATAAGGGAGGTGGCTACAGCTGGGATACAAAGTGAATAAATTGTAATCAACAACAACAACAACAACAACAATAATGAAAAACCACAATGCTAACAGTTAAAATGTAACAGTTCTCTAATTAGATTTATATGGGTGCCTTTAAAACATACTTTTGAGGAAAGACAGACACAACATTCTACATTCAGTATGATGCTATTTATATGAATGCTAACTCACTTAATGGTATTGAAACAGCATTTATAGTAGAGAGAATTAATGAAAATGACATTTATGGATGCAGGATTTGGACAGTGAATGGGGAAATAGGGCTGATGAATAGGACTCTAGTGATGGTAGCTATAGAAATACCTGACCCAATTATAATGAAACATTACTACAATTTAGTCTGAGGTGAAAATTTGTTTCAAAGTTTTAATAATGTCAAAAGAGTTCAGTCTATATGGTTTATTTTCTCTTAATGGGGAAACTAAGGGAATTTTATAATTTCTCCATCAAAATTCCTTTTAACTTTTATTTTGCCAAGCTTCCTTCTTCCTTGTTACAGGTCTAGAAACCACAAACCATATTTACTTCTGTGGTTTTGTTCTGAAAAAGAAAATCTGGCTTCTTTACATAAAACACAATCTTAACCTAGATTCTGAGTTAGAGGGACCAAGAGGAAGTTACTGTTTGCTTTGGCGCAGTTGAAGCAAGAAGGCATGCTTTCAGTGTTAATCCATCTTCTGGCAAAGTGCCATGGAGATCACTGGACCTTGTGCTCCTTCGTGGTGCCTGCACTGGGGGCCTTGGAGCTGATCCCTAGCCCAAAGGGCTCAGCGCAGAGTTCCACAGAGCATGGGAAGGAACAATCTTTAGAAGGTGCACGCTGTGGGCTCTGGCTCCTATAAACAGTACTTAACGCGCTGTTTATTTGCTTTCAAGTTTGCTCCTAAATATTGATTTTAAATGGTGACCTCAATATTTCTAAGCCAAAGAAGTCAGCTCTGGTTACTGCTGATGGGTTCCTGTATAAGTTTATGTTTTATATATTTTTTTCTACAGCTTATACTTGTCAGTGCACACTTGTGGGTAGAAGGTATGACTTTCTATACAAAAATGGAATTAATTCTAGAATCTTCATAGTGTCTCATACCTTTACTGGCATTGATATGAAAGCTTATCAGCATTTATCATAACAATTTTATAAAAATATGTGATTTTTTACAAGTGAAAAAAATGACATCTAACTTAAATTACTCAGTGTATGCAAACCAAAGAAATGCTTCCTAAAATTATTATTCAAGATGAAACATGATATTTGATGATGATTTTTGATGTAGGAATTAAGGTTAGAAACATATATTTTGAGCACAGTTAATGGTGTCATTATAATGTCTATGAGTTTATAAATAAAAATGTAAATTAGAAAGTGGGCAACTATATCAATGCAATCTAAAGTACTTTAATTATACAAAATAATTAATCCATTTTAGACTTTGTGAGTTCTGTACTTATGCCTTAATTTTTTCTTGCGTGTGTATGTGTGTGTGTGTAGGAGAATACAGCTACTGTAGAATAAAACACATTCTCAAGGCTGTGAGGGCAAACAATGGCCAAAGAAACTGTTGATAATCACCATTTAAACTTTAATTTCTGTGATAATTAATTAAAACACAGAAGCGCTGGGCTTACTCAAAGTTAGAAAAGTGAAAGGATTTTTTAAAGTCCCATAAAATTAAAAGTGGGAAAATGCTTAAAACGAGCAGGTCACATGAGATGAAGTTGACAACTCTAAGATAACATGATATGTAAATGGAATAAATATCTTGATTAAAATTAATGCCAGCAGAAAATATACAGTCCATGTGTAAGCTGTTTGTAAGAGGCATACAAGAACCATTCAAATAATAATTACACAAACAATTCAACATTAAAATATGGAAAACTCAACACATAGAAACCTGAATAGCTACATTAATACTGGACCAATTATACTACATTTCATCATGTATAAAATATAAAGTCATTTCATAAGGAAAAATTTCAATTTACAAAGAAATTATAATCCCAAATTGGTGAATGTTCAGCAATATATCTCAATATATATATATATATATATATTTTTTTTTGCTAAGGTTAAACAAATTTGCAAAATAAGTAAATTCACATAAGATATTCATCAAAAGCACTTTGCTTATAAAATAAACCACAATCTAACTAAATAATGTGTAAATCAAAACAAACAACCCTTTTCCATTGAAGAATACTTTAAGATTAAGGAAAAAATTACAAATGACTAACTTGTTTCTTATATGTTTTTTTCCATATTAATCATTGCCTACATTTTAAATTATGAATTTTTGTTACAATTATGTACAGATATAAGCATTTAAAAATGTTTCTTTCTGCTTAGTGCCTATAAACGATGTAATTTTTCTTCAAATCAGGACAAGGTTACCATGCTTTATTGAATTAAAATGGCATTTTCTAAAAGGCGGCTCCGTATTAGTCATCTTTAACATTTTTCATTCAAGCTCAATTACCAAGAAGAAAATTCCCAGGGGGATTGGGGTCATGCCGAGTCGGCAGCTGGTGAAAGCACACTGGCCCACATTTTATGAATCAGAGGGAGAATGCATCAGCTGAGGGCACCAGACGAAAACATTCAAAACCATGCGTCTAGTCTGTTCTGTAAAATGTGCAGCGTGCCGTTATCAGAGTTACTGTGCTGTGTAACAGAACACTGGGACGTACTTCTTCAGTGACCACAGCTCAGTACACACCGACCAGCCTTTTCCCCTCACAGCTTCCTCACTCCCCAGCCTGTGGGGGTCACTATTTTACCCACGGATTCTATGAGATCAGCTCTTTTTGTTATTGTTTTAACTTTTTATTGATTCTTTGTGAGTTTTCACGTCATGCACCCCAGTCTTGCTTATATCTGCCCTTTGCTCTTGCAACCCTTTCCCCCAAATAAATACACACACACACCCCACCATCATCAACCACCACCACCACCAACAACAACAAAATGAAGTTTTAGGGCGTCACATCACACTGTACCCCACAGTATATCCCTCTGTGCACACATCTTCACTTGCAAATGTTCATTGCAATGAGTCATTGGTCTGGTTCAACGTCTCTGGCTTCTGTGACACCACCAATATTGGATCCTCACGGTTTATGCTGCTGCTGCCCTGGTGTCATGGAGATGATGCAACTTTGGATTGGCAGGACCTGCCCTTTCCCGTGTCCCAACCATTCGCAGATGGTTGGGATGGAGGAACTCAGAGGCTTGGATCTGGGCCTGGGTGGTAGCTGAGCTGGTCAGTGTGCCGGCTCGCCGTTATCTGCCACCAACCAGGGCAGGTTCTCCAGCACCGCTAGGCCACCTAATGCCACCAGAGCCAGGAGGCAAGGTCAGCTGTCCTGTTCTCATGCCCGGGGGCTCAGCTCACGCACACCCAGGCCTTCAGCGCCAGCTCCGCTGTGCTGCCCAAACAACACGAGGGACCCATTCTGCCAAGTGCTACAGCCTGTGAGGAACTGGACAACTCTGCTGCTCTCAGACCCACGGGGCTGGCTAACCTGTGCCTTCACCATCAGGGCCAGCTCCGCTGTGTTGGCCAGGCGAGGTGCAGGGCCTGCTCTTCCAAGCGCTGCCAGCTGTGACAGTTGGGGCCAGCTCTCGACAGTGTGGCGTCCAGTGAGGGGCGGAGCCATTTCTGAGCAGCTCCTGACTATCCACACGGACCCTGGCAGTTGCCCGGACCAGGGACATCCCCATGTTCTCTACTGTTAATATGAGCCACAGACGTTAACCCCGACTCCTGCCACTGCACAGCCATAGACTCAGATGTGGCCCTCAGCGGCAGCTCAGGCTGGGCCATCACCACGGCCCCGGGTGGCAGGGATGGCCGCTTACCACAGGCTACTCCTCTTCACCCTCAAGCTGCTCGGCTTCTCTTTCTGTCCCATCCGTCCACCACATCGCATTGTGGCAGCTCCCGCTGCAGGCTGGCCACGTGGTTGGTGGGCTCCTGGGTGACATCCTCCATCCACGGCGCGTAGTGTGCCAGCAAAGTGTCTATGGCCCACCTGTGACGTGTGATGGGTGGTGGATGGGAAGGTCTGTGGGTGGCACGGCGGTTTGCAGCTCTGTCTCCTTCCGCCCTTGCTGTGACACGTGGATTTGACTGGATTTTTATGAGTCCTAGGCATAAAACAGCTTTGGCCACCAAACCAAGCGTCAGGCTAGGAAGAACGAAGGACTGCCATCTTCTCTGGCCCTGATTGATAAGAACACCGCCACCTACACGGTGTCCCTTCGTTTTTTGCACCACCCCCTCGGCGGGGGGAGGGAGGAGATCAGCTTTTTAAGATTCCACGTTAGTGACATTGTGTCGTAATAGTCTTTCTGTGTCCAGTTTCCTCTTTCCAATGCTGTAAACTCCAGTTCTATCTCGATGTTGTCGCAAATGGCAAGTTTTCATATTGTATATCAGACTGCTTAGAGCGTGAGCTTCTCTTCTGTCTGGTCTCATTCAGCATCAAGTGTGTAGAAATGTGTTCATATGTGTGCAGCAGCCCACGCCTCGTCATTGCTGAGTGATACTCCATATCACAAGCATATAACCCGACCTTGCGCTGCTGATGTTAGCCTTGGGTTATCTTGAATGGGTATTGTACTGTGGACACATGCTTTCATTTCTCTTGGGTCGATACGGCAGAAGCCATCATTGATCAGGCAACTGATCACAGTGAACCGATTTCATGAGAAACTGACAAGCTGTTTTCTGAGCTGGTTTATACTCGCTTCAGCAATAGGTGAGAATTGCGTGTCTCACATCCTTTCTGGTACTCATATTATTCATATTTCAAGTTTTAATTTTTGCCTTTTTTTTAAATCTCAGTGAGATTTTTAATTTGTGATTCTCTCCCAATAAATGTTGAAAATAAGTTCGTGTGTATATGTTTGTTCATTTATATAATTTCCACAACAGACTCAAATTTTTCCTCTACTTTTTATTGAATGACTTGCTTTTTAATTTGTCTTTGAAAGTTACCACATATTTTTTTCTGTTTATTAATTACAATTTATTCACTTTGTGTCCCAGCTGTAGCCCCCTCTCTCATCCCCTCCCAATCCCACCCTCCCTCCCTCATCTCCTTCCATGCCCCTCCACAAGTCCACTGATAAGGGATGATTTCCTCCCCTTCCATCTGACCATAGTACTAGGTCTCATGAGGACTGGCTGCATTGTCCTCCTCTGCAGCCTGGTAAGGCTGCTCTCCTCTCAGATGAGAGGACAGTGAGTTCGAGGCCAGTCAGTCTACTCATGCAGTACAATGTCTCAAAAAAAGAAAAAAAGGCTTCCAGTACATCCAACCCCTTCTCCTTCCGGGATTACCAGATCAAAAACTAAAGGCCATTCTCTTTGCCTTTCTGGATAGGGATTGAGCATTTTAGCCAGAGTCCTCCCTCTTGATTTGTTTCTTTAGGTGTACAGATTTTAGTAGGTTTATCCTATAGTATATGTCTATGTGAGTGAGTATATACCATGTGTGTCTTTCTGCTTCTGGGATAGCTCACTCAGGATGATCCTTTCCAGTTCCCACCATTTACCTGAAAATTTCATGATATCCTTTTTTTTTATTGCTGAGTAATATTCCATTGTGTAGATGCACCACAATTTCTGTATCCATTCCTCAGTTGAGGGTTATCTGGGTTGTTTCCAGGTTCTGGCTATTGCAAATAAAGCTGCTACAAACATGGTTGAGCTAATGTCCTTATTGTGTACTTGAGCCTCTTTTGGATATATGTCTCAGAGTGGTATAGCTGGATCTTGAGGAAACGCTATTCCTACAAGAGAAAACAGGGAACAAGTCAGGAGCCCACTACAGAGGGCCTCAGAAGGGCTCTGCCCTGCAGACTATCAAAGCAGACGCTGAGAGTTATGGCCAACACTTGGGCAGAGTTCAGGGAATCTTATGAAAGAAGTGGGAAATCTTAAGATCTGGAGAGAACAAGAACTCCACAAGGAGAGCAACAGAACCAAATAATCTGAGCACAAGGGTTTTTCCTGAGACTGATGGTCCAACCAAGTACCATGCATGGAGATGGCCTAGGACCCCTGCACAGATGTGGCCCACGACAGTTCAGTGTCCACAGTGGGTTCCATATGAAACCAGTCGGTTCCATAGTAATGGAAACAGGAACTGCCTCTGACATGAACTGATTGGCCTGCTCTTTGATCACCTCCCCCTGAGGGGGCAGCAGCCTTACCAGGCCACAGAGGAAGACAATGCAGCCACTCCTGATGAGACCTGATAGACTAGGATCAGAAGGAAGGAGAGGAAGACCTCCCCTATCAGTGGACTTGGGGAGGGCATGGGTGGAAAAGGGGAGGAAGGGAGTGATTGGGACAGGGGGAAGGAGGGAACTATAGGGGTATACAAGGCGAATAAAGTGTAATTAATAAAGAATTTAATAAAAATAAAAAAAACAGTACAAGGATAAAAAAAAAAAAAACAAAATCAAAACTAAAGGTCAGAGAACTTCCCATGAAGATGAACAAAGAAAGGCTCCTCCTCACTGGGATTCACCTCTCTGCTAAATTTTCACTTGCAGTTTAACAAAAACGCTTCACTGAGGCTGAAGCACAGAGCTGTCATATTGTCCTGATCATAAACAAATGTATGCAATACAGGTGTGTACACTGTGAAACTGAAAGCAAGTTTTCTTTGTTTGAGACCACAGTATAACACATATGGCGTTTGATGGCTTCATTTTTCTTTTCTTTGGAAAGTACAACTCCAGGGCTGCAGCATGAGTTAGTTCAACCTAACTTAAAGACATCCCACTTTCCAAGAGGCGGTGACACAGGAGGAACCGTCTGCCTTTGTTGGCAGAACAAACTCGCAACCAGTTAAATGTGAACAAGTATGTATCTGTTCAGAGTTTCTGACCGTATCCCTTGCAGGCCTCTCTCCGTGGTTCTCGACTGATAACTGCCAAGCTGGCTCCACCAGCATCTGCAGGTAAAACTTTGCCTCCATTCACATACTCTGCGTGCACTGTTTTCCTCAGCACATTTGAAGCATAATGAGACCACCTTTAATCCAAACTCCCTCTTCTCACTGCTAAATCATGGATCAGATGAGTACATTACCCTCTATGTCTACAGCTCTTTGTTAAAGCTCTAAAATTTGGTTCCCAACACAAGAATAGGTATTTAGCAGCCCTTGGTGTATCAGGAGAAGGAAAAAAAATCTGCATTTCAAAGAACAAGCTAACTTACATTTGCATTGTCCAGGGTGGGGTTAGAAAATGGGCAGAGTGAATAAATAGGTGTGGCTTTACATTCCGAGCATACAGGAAAATGAGTTCCCTAAGCAACAATGCCTTCCCTTAATGGTAATTCCCAGAAGAGGGTTCTGGAAAACATTTCTTGGAGGAATCCTTTCAGTTTCTCTCTGACTACTCAGGACTTTCAGCTGTCATTTCTGAGGGCTTGTTGCTGTCGTCTCTGGCCGCGTCCCTTCTGCATATATTACTTTACTGCCAGTAAGGTTAGGTTCTCATTATTGGAAGAGCATAGACGGAAGAGGAAACATTCTGTGGAAATCCCTAGGAATATCTATACACTCTTCATTCGTCTGTGTTCTTAGAGGTGAGGCTTAGCAGTATGTTTCTTCAAAATAAGACAGGTTGTTTTTTTTTTAATAGGATGAATATCATAAATGAACTATCTATAAGAAGCTAAGGAAAAATGCAAGGAAAGAGGCAGAACTTGCAGTACAAGTGCCTGTTCCTGTTTGTTCCCTTAAAGAAACGAGATAATCTAATCTGAAAAAGTTGTATGACTTTTTGGATACATAAAACATTACATGACTTTATGGATGTGTGGAGCCAAATATAGTCTAGAACATTTATTTTTCACTTTATACTCTTCTGCTGCTTTAAAACACAGGAGTTTTAAAACAAACCAGTATATTTTTATAATTTCAGATCCAGTCTGGTCCTTGTGGGATACAGAAAAGTAAGTTATTTCATCACCTTATCTGCCAAAAGGCACTAGGACCTCTGCAAGACTTTCCCAACCCCAGATCCATTTGATTAAGTGTTAGGGTCTGACCGTGTCTCTACTTTGCCTTCTTCCTTTTTGAGAATGGATTGTGGGAGCACAGGTGGGTGGGAGGGCTTGATTTTGGAAAATGAAAGGTGATGATGGTTACCTTAGCTGCCAACAATAACACCCGGAGTCACATCTGTACTGCTGTAAAAGTCCCTGAGGTCTCATCAGGAGTGGCTGCGTTGTCTTCTTCTGTAGCCTGGTAAGGCTGCTCCCCCCCTTGGGTGGGGGATGATCAAAGAGCCAACCACTGAGTTCATGTCAGAGACAGTCCCTGTCCCCATTACTCTGGAGGTTACCTCTGTGCAGGGGTTCCACTCCTGATGAGAACTGACAGACTAGGATCTGAGGGAAGGGGAGGAGGACCTCCCTTTTCAGTGGACTGGAAGAGGGGCACGGGTGAGGAAGAGGGAGGAAGGTACGGGGGGGGGATACAAAGTGAATAAACTGTAATGAATAAAAAAATAAATAAATACATCTTAAAAGCAAAAAAAACCTAAAACCAAAAAACCAAGGGGGGAAAATGGTGAATAATACTTAAAAATACCAATTTGTGTAATAAAATAATGTCACACTTGTAAGAATTAAAAAAAGGCTAAAAAATTAAAAATAAAAAAGTCCCTGAGGAGAATTTCAACCCTCCCTTTCGGCAGAAAGTTCAGCCATGGCCTTCTCCGACACTGGGCAGCAGAATATCCAAGGCCCTAGTACAAAGACATTACCACAGCGAGAGCATAACTAGTTCTCAGCTAGGGAGAGACAGATGCCCCTGCTCCAGAGCTTCTGGACCATGCGCAGGAGAAGCACAGAGTTTAGCTGCAGATGCGGCCGACTGGTGTCCTGGTTACAGAGGGATGGCGGCTTCCATCTCCCTGCTCCTGAATGTCATCTCTCTCTTAACTCTATTGATTCATCAGACTTTCTTTTTGAAAAGAAAATTGAACAGAGGGCAAAAGACTAGAAGCAACGATTTTAGAGCAGATTAAAAATAAGCTTCAAAGGAAAAGAAAGAAGTATCAATTCACGGAGATAAAATGCCAACCTGTTAA
This sequence comes from Pachyuromys duprasi, assembly GCA_028658305.1. Classification (NCBI taxonomy): domain Eukaryota; kingdom Metazoa; phylum Chordata; class Mammalia; order Rodentia; family Muridae; genus Pachyuromys; species Pachyuromys duprasi. The sequence continues at coordinate 20,925,747 of CM053743.1, read as the reverse complement.
TTTTGATGTCACTTAAATTTTCTAGAGGATGAAAAGAAAAAAAAAAGATTTTTTTGTACTGTACTGCAGTTCTTCGGGAGGTTTTGAATTCTAAAGTCCTTCTCCAGAAATAATCTAATTCTGGGTAATATCTGCTTTTCTGAGCTTAATATTTCATTTACAGTTATAAATGACACCTTGTTATCTATTTGTGTATGATATACATTAATAAAATTGTGAAAAACCTTGTTTTTTTTTCAAATCCAAAGTTGAAAAGCCCACAAAATTTGGTGCTGTGAAGTGTGACAGTGGGCGACTTTTCTTCAAATATTGATTCCTATACCTGTTGTCCACTCCATCCTGCTGTAACCTGCAGAGCTGTGGACTTGATCTGACTGGGGTGGTGGGGATGAAGGAATGACAGACATACACAGGGAAGCTGGGATCTGGTGAGCTGTGTGCTCTGATGGAGGGGCACCAGCTGGAAACAGCTTTTCTTTTATTTTTTTGAGATTACATTGTAATTACACCATTTCCCCCTTCCCTTCCCTCCTTCCAAACTCCCCTACAACTCTCCTTGCTCTCTCTCAAATTTGTGGCCTCTTTTTACATTAATTATTGCTATAAACATATATGTATAAGTATACACATATATGTATTTTTAAATATATAAATTCACCCAGATCAGTCTGTATAATATTTCTGTTTTAGGGCTGACCATCCTGTATTGGATAACCAGTTGGTGATCTTCCTTGGGGAAGACTATTTCTCCCATTCTCGGGATTCCTTAGCCTGTAGTTCATGTGTGGTTGAGACTGCATGGTCCATCTACATTAGCACGGCAGTTATTGAAGCCCTTGTTCAGTCCATGTTTAGGCAGTCATGCTGGTGAGACTCTAAGGATATAGCTGGTTAACTAAATTTTCCAGGGGCCGTGTGGGGTGAGGGGTTCTCACATTTCAGTCATCTGGGAAGAGGAAGCTGTGGTTGATAATTTCTGCACACACAACCAGCATCTGTACTCAGACCAGAGGACAGCCTTGTCATTCCTGTGAGCTGACCTGGGGAAGGCCTGGCCATTCCCATGGGTCTAGGGTATTGGTGTCCTGACATGGCTATGCTCATGAGAACAATACCCTTCACCCAGGGCTTACTTCATCTACTCCCCACCATCTCCTCTTCACAAAATAGTATTTTAGTGCTGAGATGAAGGGCAGACAGTCAATAAAGATCTAAGAGATTAAATGGATCTCTAGCTTTTTGCTCTTGAGGAGCCTACAGTCTAATGTGACTATTGTTAGTAGCTAACTAACACATGCACACACACACACTCACAGTGGGGGTGGAGCAGAAAAAGAGAGAAAGAAAGTAAATATGTTGTCTCTTTAGTAAATATAGAGAGACAAGAGGTTTTGAGGTATTATATATTATGCAATTCACTCTGATGGTTTTCTATGTAATTCCATGTGATTTCTTTAATAGAACTTTCTGTTCCCAACTTTCTACGTGTGTTTCAACCTCAGTTACCTTAGGGAGAGTTGGATTAGTCAGAAGTGTCTAAGGAAGTTGGTGATAGAGTCGAGGTTGATGGTGAGTAAGAGATAACTGGGTGAAAGATCACAGAAAGCAGATGTCTTAGTAGAAGGTGTGGCAAAGGCAAATCCTGGATACAGGTGTAAATTAGGTTGGCCTGGGATGACCTATGTGAGCTGGGGCTGGAGTAAGAGGACCCCAGTGGATGTTCTAACATGAAATGAAGACATGTCATGGGGCCCTAACCCTAGACGAAGAACTACAGGCAACTAAGGGATGTGGAAAGTAGGAGAAATAGTCATGTCTAGGGAAGAATCCTCAAATGGTTATCCAATATCAGTGGCCAGCTCTAAGTATACATGTGAGTGACATAATACAGACTGTACAGGTTGTATTTATATTTTTAGGAACACATACACCCCACGCATACATCACACACACACACAATCAACAACAAAAAAATGGAGGCCATACATTTGAGAGAAACCAAGTAGGGAGATACTTGGGAAAGGAAAAGGGAAGGAGAAAAATTATATAGTTTTATTTTAATTTGAAATAGGATATTGAGATAATGGTTTAAAATGTATAGTTAAGGATAGATGAGCTTTTCTGCCTTTCCTTTCTGCTGCCGCCATGCCATCCATTCTGAGGAAGACCTGGAAACTCTGGGGCCACCTAAGCCATGGTCACAGCCTCATCAGGAAGCACCACAAACACCGAGGAGGTCGTGGGAATGCTGGAAGCATACATCACCACAGGACCAGTTTCAACCAACATCATCCAGGTTACTTTGAGAAAGTTGGCGTGAGGCATTACCACTTAAAGAGGAGTCAGAGCTTCTGCTCACCTGTCAACCTGGATAAATTGGGGACACTGGTCAGTGAACAGACACAGGTCAATGCTGCAAGAAAAGACAACAAAAAACCAAGGCTGCCGCTGCTCCCATCATGGATATTGAGGTATTGGGGCTACTACAAAGTTCTGGGGAAGGGCAAGCTTCCTAAGCAGTCTGTCATCGGGAAGGCCAAATTCTTCGGCAGAAGAGCTGAAGAGAAGATGAAGGGTGTTGAAGGTGTCTGTGTCCTGGCGGCTTAAAGTCACCCAGGACGGTTAATGAAATGCTAACATTTTCCAAAAAAAAAAAAAATGGATAGATGAAATCAGAACCTGTAGGGAGCTAATGAAGTAATCTTGGAAAAGAAAACCATATCTTGTTTATATGGCAGCAGACAGAGGAAAAAGTATTTTCTCAACTTTAAGACAAGTTTGCACTACAAAGACTGACTTGAACATATTTTAGCTCCAAGGGGTTTCTGGTGTTCAGCTAGACTAGAAAAATATTGTGATACCACATTCTTCCTTCTTCTATGCTTATTCCTCTAATACCCACTTCAGGCCTTAGAATATAAAACTGTTCATTATAAAGACGACCCTCAAGTTAATACAATCCCAGCCTAGACTTCTCTGCTGAATTATGCATTCCTGTATCAAAAATTTGCTTCATATCCCTGATTGGGTATTCTAACAGGGATTCCTCTCATTGATAGGATCAAAATCCCCAACATTTCCCATCCGTTGTCTTCTTGGGTTTCCTTGTCTCAGTGATGGTAAGTCCATGCTTCTGCTTATCCTGGCTAATCTCAGAGTCACTCAGAGTGCATCGGGTATAGTATAGTATGTCTCATACCTAACTCACCAGGAAAGCCTGAAGCTATTCCTTCTCAAGATAGTCCATGTCCCCACGGCCTCTCACCTGCCACAGATGCTGGAGACCAAGGGATACTAATCTCACACTAGAAAAATTGCAACAGGCTTTACCTGGATCTTGATCTCTGTCTTCTTTTATTGTCTTTCTTAGATAGCATGTAAAACTTCAAGAAAAAGATAATTTTACTCTTCCATTCAAAAATCCTACGTATGGTAAAATACAAAAATTTTATTCTATCCTATAAAACATCTATTGACATCTTTGACTACTGTTGACACTGCTTAGCCACTCCAATCTTTAAATTACACAAAAAAAATTCCTGCACTGTGATCTTCATGCTAGCTGCTCCATGCCATTTTTTTCTATAGCTCCATGATTTCTTCTTTACATCTTTTAGGTTTTTATTCAAATATCATTGCATAGGAGTCTCTCTAAGAGCACCATGTACAAATATGTATACACACACACAAACACACATACACACACACCACCATCTTTCAGCCTTTGTCAACTATAACCTCAACCCTCAAACAACATCACTATTTCTTGAAAGAAACATTGCTAGGCTTATTGTTATATCTTCAGTTATTTTATTATAGATATGTAAGTAGGAAATAAAATAGTCATGAATGAAGAAGTGACATACAAGAAGAAGGAAGCCAGGGAAACGTGCCTGAGCGAGTAACAGGATCATGAAAAAGATATAGTGACATCATTAGCATACTTCTCCTGCCATTGGGAAAGTCAGCTCTCTATCTCCCTTTTTTTATGAGGAAAAGCTGCACATAGGCAAAGTGGACCTTTAGAGAGGCAAGGCATTGGTGATTTGTATCGATCTGGTCTGGCTTTGAATTCCAAGTCCACCATCTGGGGTAAACTTGGTCAAACCAACCAACATATCTAAATCTTAAACCTTTATCCAAACAAGGAATAAAATAAAACTGGGAGCATTAAATAAGGATGATTCATAAAACGCACTTGGCACAAAGTTCTTATTATCAGCGCTTGTTATTATCTGGGGGGCTGGTATTGACTATTGATCAGATATGGAAGGAAAGACAGAAGAAGGGTCAGTGAAGTCAAGCCATTGGGACCACTCTGCTTTTTCACCTGTTAAAAATGTGTATGTAGAGTACATGAACAGCAACAAGCACTGTCTTTTAGTGTTAACATAGTTAGCCCTTTTCATTTCATGAATGGAGGCAAGGTACCACCAGGTCACACGCCAGATGAAAAGAGGAAGACAGCTGAGAAAAAGTAAAGGCCTGATTCAGCAAGGGATTTAGGGAGTCATGCTACACCACTTCCTGTTTTCCTCTTAGGCCATTGCCCAGTGTCCCGTGAAACAGCAACGAGAGGATCGTTTCAGATCCACTTTACTTGATATCAGCAATGGTTGTCAGAGGCAACTCACACCAAATACAGCAACCAGGCCATCAGCGGATGAAGAAAGCATGACAACCCTGGCTGTGCCCACATAATAACTAACTTATAGCATGCCATGAATTTGCTCATCCAGTCATGGCAACTGGAGTGAAGAAATCACTGAAGAAGGCCTTTGTTATAGTTGCTGTTATTTCTACTTTCCTTGTACAATGAAACATCTTGAAACACCGTAGACATACAGGAGGTTAGTAAATCGAAATATAGGCTCCCGTCAGTCACACCATTGGAGATTAGATTTGGAGGACCGCTAAGAGCTCTTGAATAGATTTGGAACCAATTAACAACTCCAGTATTTACCAAGATGTTAAATACCAACATTTGTGCTGCAGGTATCAACTCGATTAAAGCAACCAGATGGTCAAAATCTACCTCAGAAGCAGCAGTCTCGAGAACGGAAGTGCACAACTGTGGGACAAATACTGTTTTTATTAGAGGGCTCTCACTTGGCACTTTTCGTATTTCACAGTGCTTACGCAGTGGGAAGCTCCTCATTGCCTCTGTCACTAAGTAATAAGGGGAAGTTCTATAGGCCCCTCAGTTGGATGAGTTGACCAGTAACAAACGAATCTTTGTTGGACATTGGAACACGGATTTGTTGTGCTTTTACATGAAACAAACAGCTTCACATAAAAGTACTTGTTTAAATCACATCTGCTGATGGACTCTGAGGAAAGCCATCTCCTCAGAAAGAGAGAAGAGTGACTCCTGAGACTGTCCATCTGGAAAGAAAAGAGGCCGAAAACCAGTTGTCTGTTGTGGTGGGAAATTATCTTACCCACAAAGAACCATCAACAAAACAGCTTCAGTAGCAGCATGGGTTCTGGCTCCACTCTTGCTGCTGACAGGATCAGTTTCCCCAGGAGGCTTTCCTGTAATAAGAAGAGGACAAAGAAGGAAATGCATGAGACTTCCAGGAACATAGACAAGGAGGACAAGTAGCTGATGATGTTTAAGCACAAGCAAAAGGAAACGTTTTCCTGGAACTAAGGCAGCGGCAATGTCGGAGGTGTAAGAGAAAGCAAGCGTGGTATCTAATAGCATGGCAGGTGATAGCCAGGGAATGTCTGATCTTGATTCTGAAGTGTTAGACACATTTTTTTCCAACTTGATTTTAATCTCTGAAGACTAAAGTACCTGAATAGGAGTAAGGAATGAGAGAGAATATTTAGAAGACATTCTTAGAAATCAAAGAGTCTGTCATAGTATTTGCTTTACTGTTGCTATGCTAAAATACCATGACTCAGAACAACCTAGAGGAAGAAAGATTTTATTTCATGCTTCCAGATCACAGGCCATCTTTGAAGGAAACCAAGCAGAAATTCTGAGCAGGAAATCATGGAGGAATTTTACTTATTGGTTTGCTGACTGACTTTCTTTTACAGCATAGACCCACTTGCCTAGGGACTGTGTCCCTCAGTGGGTTGTGCTCTTCCACTTTAGTCATCAATCAGTATAATCTCCCACAGCACTGATGACACGCCAATCTGATCAAGACAATGGTCAATTCAGTCTCCCTCTTCCCAAGTAACTCAAGGCCAACCTGACGACAAAAACTAATCAGCACACATTTGTCATGTGTCAAATTCCTGCCTTGCTTAGAGCCTACTGAAATGCTGCTATGTCTCTGGCATAGAGAAAAGAGGAGTCCAAAAATCCTCAGTCACCGCTATGCTCAGATAGAATTGATGGGACACCTTTCTCATGGCTGCCAAACAGTAAACCGAGCAGTTCTAAGACTCACACATCTGCACTACCTCCCCCTCTGCTTGCTAGAATTGATAGCGCCACACAGAAGTGATGCAAGAGCTGTAAAGTTACCTTTCTTCCTACATAGAACATCCCAATGATGAGTGGATAGTGGTAGTGAGAGTCAGAGGTATGTGAGAACTCTGCAAGGTGTCAGGATTAGCAGATACTTGAGAACTCATCTAAAAATTTATAGTCTCTAGTTTAAAAAATTAACCTAAAGCAAGAATTTTCCTCTAGCTTTTTTTTCCCTTCAAGTGTTCCCTTAGTTCCCCAGGCTAACCATTTTGAAGGTTGTGCTGCAGCTGAGAGACGGGAGGTCTTAATGACTGCAAGAGTGTCCCTTATCTCTCAAAACTATGATTCCAGGACTACACTTTTCTCAGGAGAGGCTACACCATCCCAGGGAAATGGAGTTGGGTCAATCATTTGAAAGAAGGAAAGTGATGAAAATCTGTGGACAAGATCTGACTTAGGAGGGTGTTCAATGATCCTTAATATTTCTAAGATTTACACCTAATGCCTTACTACTACAGAATGGTGCATGAATGTTTAGAACATGAAGAAGAGGACAGAAACAAGAAGGAAAGTGAATGGAAAAATCCCCAATGTTCATCAAAAGGCTAGTATAATTCAAAGTACTGCTATACTGATGCTGAGAAACTGTTTTCTGGTAAGAGAGAGACAGAGAATAGACAGACAGGTAGGTAGGTAGACAGATAGACAGACTGAAAGACAGACAGACAGACAGATAGATAGAGGCACAATGGAGCTGATTCTGACAGGTTAAGCTTACTTAGAAAACATGGGAGCAGATGGTCACCTCAGTGAGATACTTCTGTGAAGAGCTGAGTGATGCTGAGTCATCACTCCCGTCAATTTTGGTAATAATTGAACCTAAACAAAATCCAGAGAGGACAGTGGTACTATAAGCCTAACCTGTGGGAAAATGAAACAACTGTCACACCAGCCCTAAAACCTCAGCTTAAATCTTGATTATGGAAACTGATGTGGTCATGACAGCACACTGAGGTCATGGCCTTGTATTAAAAGCTTTGAAGATTGTGGGAAGCCAGAGTTCCTAAGTGCAATTCACCTAATCTCAACTCCTATAAACTCAAGATGAAGTAGTTTACTTAGCTACCACCGTGAGGCACTTTGTTCCCCACTGGAGAGACCACTATTTGAAACCAAGAAGATGACCACAAAGAATTAGTCAGAGAGGGGTCACAGGGAAAGAAATACACCTAGACTCAGTCTCTTAGTCACAAGCCAGGCTCAGAATTTACTAAAGACCATTTCTAAATGATATGCCTTTAATAGCCAACTGGGGACAAAAGGAAGAATAAATTTACAGCCTATTTCTGGCTCTTGACTGTGTCTGTTACAGCTTAACATTGCAAGAGAACAGATTTGCTACTCATACAGTTGATGACCAATATCTGTGTAGTAAATGCAGTAATGGATTACTTAACTGAAACAGCCTCTGAAGATCAGCGTCAGTAACCAGGGTGAGATTCCTTGAAGAAACTATAAAATTGTAACATTTAAAGAACAGATAGAAATGGGGGCGGGACCTAAGTTTCAGCATACATGGGATGATTAATGTCCCTTCTAAATTTCTGGTACATACAAGAGTATCTTAGTCAAAGCCAGTCTTCTTGACTACCAGAAGCTAAAGTTGGGAGAAAAGTGAAATGTGCACTACTTTCTTTTTGTCTTGAGAAATTTTAGAAGAATTCATGATCCAAGTGCTAATAGCTTTTAATTAAGTAGAGTATCAATTTTCAATATTCTCTTCATTTCAAATTTATTAATAGGAAATATGGAAGCAGAGTTCACAGCTGGAATCTCTATCATTCTTATGTGAAACAAGAGTTGGCTACATATAATGCAAAGTACGAAGATATTAAATGATTTGTAGCAGTATTACTACGAGCCTGTCCTATTAGAGCCTTCTGGCCCAAACACATCTGTTATATAGCTATGGGTTAACACTATCTAGAGGAATTAGTAAGTCTTGCTCTAAAATTATTGTTTCATAACTAAGACCAACTGAAAATAAAAAAATAGGCAAAATACATATTTGTCTTTCTTCTACCCATAAATAAATGAAGCCAGAGACTTGTCAGGGGCCCCATGTCATTCCAACTCTTAGTGAAGAAGGTGGTATGAGCCGCCAACAGTGCCAGAGTAACTTGAGCAATGGATAATTGTAGTGACAGCAGATCTTTAAGCAGTGGCTATAGAGTTTCTAGGACCCAGTGCAGACCACAGTGACATGACTATGAAGAGACAAGCTGCTCTCTCCAGTCTGGGTGGGCTTGGGCGGCATTACTGATGCACTGATTCTTCTTTGAAGCTTTGGGACTCTCCCAGCGTCTTTCAAGATCATTTCTATTCTGTTTAAAAATTGCTTCTCTTTGTCACTGAAACATCATTTACCTTATCAAGATATTTGAGTCACACAGAGCCTTTAAGACTTTTAATTTATTTTTGGCCGTCTCTCAGGAAAGGTCCAATTTTGTGACTTTTGTACACAGTATAGAAGAAGGCTACACCAAGTAGATAGTGAACAGTAGAGCAATGAATGAGAAACGCCACCTGACACCCTGCCAATAACCAGTCTGAAGACACTTTGGGGCAAGAAAATTGGCAGATCGAAAACATAAAAAAGCCTTACTTAAAAGATCTGTAGCCAACCATGTGACATCCCTGGAACATGTGTTCTCTTGCATGTGTACAACAAATCGGGCTCTTATTTTGCAGGGTTCTCATAAGATTTATAGAAAATGACTGTGAGATACAAATCCAGCTTCCAGAGAAGCCGGAAAATGTGAGAAACATGAAAAGAAGTGATAATTACTAAAACCATTGTCCTTCTAGCTGTGATCTTCTTTCTAGCTGTATCAAAAATAGGAGTCCATATAGTGCTCTTCACATATGTAGTCACAGACAGTATCTTTTCTGAGTAAAGAACCTTATAAGTAACTTCTTCCATGACAGCAAACTTGGTTGTTTTATAGACATTTCATACTTTTATGTCTAATAATTGTTAATTCCACCAAAGATAAGCACATCTCTCTTTGGGCTTTCATATTTCAATGACTGTCATTAATATACATTCAATTACGCACCTCAAACAACAGGAATGTTTTTAAACATTTCTTCACCTGTATTCAATCTAGCATCATGTCCTAAAGGTTAAATTTACAAAATATATAATCTTCCAACATCTGTAAAGCTTCATCTATATGATCCTAGTCCAATCCATCCTTATTTCTCAGCCAGGTTAGGAGTTGATATACTTTTCAATGTAGAAGACCAGATAGTAAATGTTTTTGCTCTGCAGAACACAATGTCTGTTACAACCATTATAGAAGTATTTGAAGGCAGGAAGAATAAATTGAGATGGTTTCTGAGAGAGGGGGGGTGGGAAGAGAAAGAGAGATTGATTTTAGGAAAAGTTGAATTTATTGCTGAAGGAAACACAAGGAAGAACTGACCAAGAATATAAGAGTTTATCTGAGGTTCAGTCAGTAGAAAGAAATAGAAACACAAGTGCTGTGATCTAAGTGGTTGAATTGTTTAAAATTTTTGTTTGACATGTATGGTGACCAATACTATTACTATTAGAGAATGACAAGAAAGATCATTATTATGAAAGTTTGTGTTCATCACTCTGAAGACTGTGGGGGAAAAATACTACAAGTCACAATAAGACAGCTTCTGTATTTTCCTTAGTGTTTGAGAGAACTGCTTCGGAAACATAAATGCCTGGCAAGCTTTCTGTTGTAAGGAAACTGGGATGTGACCTCTGTCCTAGGTGGTTACATGTGCTAAATACGTGCTCTCTCCCTAAGTTACACCCTTCACTACTGGACCTTCGTATAGAAATATATATTCCATATTTTCTTGGTTTTGGTAGGGATGCCTATGTTGATAAGAGTTTTTCTTGTAAGAGTTTTTCTATCTTCAGGATACTAGATCTTTTTAATATACAAGATTTGCAAGTATTTGGGCTGTTTTATTCTTTTCAAGTTTTAAAATTATTACTTTTAAGTGGATGGGTATTTTGCTTGTGTGTAAATCTGTTCACCATCAGCATGCAGTGCCTTTGGATCTCCTGAAATTAGAATTACAGATGTTTGTGACTCACCATATCAATGCTAGCACTTGAACCCAGTTCCTCTGGAAAAGCAGCCAATGGTCTTAAATGCTGAAACATTACTTCAGCCCTTATTTATAAATTTTTTGACACTGTCCTTTGGAAACTTTTAAACTTTCTTTGATTGCATGTACTTTTGAGTCAAAGCTAAGTAACCGTTGCCTAATCCAAGGCCATAAAGACCAAAACTTACATTTTCTTAGAGGAGGCAAAAGAATGAAATTGAGTTTATAAACCTATGTGGTTACTCTGCAATGATCAATGCGTCGGCATGGCTAACGCTGCCCCGTGCAGTCTGAGCTGTAGCTTGGGGCTAGAAGGCTTTCTGGATATGGGCTGCTGTGTGATTGTAAGCAAGATGGTAAGGCCCAAGTTCACATAGCGCTGGGAATGCTAGCACTAGCCTCATGCTCGAGTCCACGCATTTAATACAAACAAATAACTTTACTTAGACTCTTGACAGAGTTCAGTACGTCAATTTCTTTATATAGGCAAATAGTGTTAGATATATATGATCATGACACAAATTCAAGAGAACTATGTCTTTAAAGTGGGACTCACATTAAATGAAGTGTTAGGGTCATCAGGTGACAATTGTAGAGCTGGAGATATGTTAAAGGACTTAAAGGGAACTATAATCACAAGTGGATGTACGGAACATAATTTTTTTTAAATTTTATTATCTTTTTTCTTGCAGCCATCTTTAATAAATTACTTTAAAAATGCAAATCCAACCAAGTTCATATTTTATAGCAAGAGTCTTCTTCAGTTGCTTTATGCAAGTGGAGTTAAAGCCTGTATCTTCGGGTTTTTAATATACCTGCAGTCCAACAGATTTTTTTTTTTTTTAGCTCTAATCTTACTTGACTTTTCAAGCGCCGTTCCAATAGTTAGTCATTTCCTTCTAGTTGACAATCTGTCCTCCCCGGATGATGGGCCACATTCATAGGCTGATCCTTCTAGGTCTTAGTCTAGAACAAGCCATTGTCTGGGAGCTGGCTTGTGGTGTCTTTTAAAATTTTTTTTTCTTTTTTTTTAAAAATGTAGTTATTTCTTTATAAATTACAGTTTATTCACTTTGTATCCCTTCTGTAGCTCCTCCCTCGTCCCCTCCCAATCCCACCCTCCCTTCCTCATCTCCTCCCATGCCCCTCTCCAAGTCCACTGATAGGGGAGGTCTCTTCCCTTTCCCTCTGACCCAGCCTATTAGGTCTCATCAGGACTGGCTGCATTGTCTTCCTCTGTGGCCTGGTAAGGCCGCTCCCCCATCAAGGGGAGGTGATCAAAGAGCCAGCCACTGAGTTCATGTCAGAGACAGTCTCTGTTCCCCTTACTAGAGAACCCACTTGGGGACTGAGCTGCCATGGGCTACATCTGTGCAGGGATTCTACAGTATCTCCATGCATGGTCCTTGGTTGGAGAATCAGTCTCAGAAAAGACCCATGTGTCCAGATTTTTTGGTTCTGTTTCTCTCCTTGTGGAGCTCCTGTCCCCTCCAGGTCTTTCTTTCTCCCACTTCTTTCATAAGATTCCCTGCACTCTGCCCAAAGTTTTGCTATGAGTCTCAGCATCTCCTTTGATTCCTTGCTGGGTATAGTCTTTCAACAGCCCTCTGTGATATCATGAAATTTGCAGGTAAATGGTAGGAACCAGAATAGATCATCCTGAGTGAGGTATCCCAGAAGCAGAAAGACATATATGGTATATATTCACTTATAAGTGGATATTAGATATATAATACAGAATAAGCATACTAAAATATGTATACCTAAAGAAGCTAAGCAAGAAGGAGGACCCTGGGTATGAGCAAGCCTCACTCAGAAAGGCAAATAGGATGGACATTGGAAGAGGGATGAAACAGGCAACAGGACAGGAACATATTATTAAAGTGGCAGAAAATAAAGATTCTTGAGAAGTATGCCAGAAATGATGAATTCACTAAATAAGCAGAAGAGGTTGAACATATATACAAAAAGCAGAATTTATCATTAGAACAGGAAAGGAATGTGAAAAGCATAGAGTGAGGATCCTGTTAGTGAGCAACAGTTGGTATGGACTCTAGGTTGCCATCAAATGAGGATTTTTGAAAAACTTTTGGGCAGCTGTGCAGCTTAATGAAGTTCTTATGGTTATAGAACTCCAGATACTTCTGGGAATAGTTGAATACATTGCTTAATATAGTGGTTATGATTGCATCAGCAGTGTTGGCCCTAATTGGATAGCATCTGAATGGCTTCTTCAGTGTGGAGCCACAGTATACTTTCATGACCAGAAGATGGACTGTAACAACCTTAACAGGCCCTCTGGACAGACACGAGATTCTAACCATCAACGCTGCTGACTCTTACATCATGGACATTGGATTGTGTCACATGGAAGACATAGAGCATGTCAAGAAAAATCTCCAAGTCAACTTGGAAAATTTCAAAATTAATCTTGGAAATGGAGATAAATGCCTATGGGGATGTCACAGACAATGACATTACTCCTTATGACATTCCAGAAACTGCTGGTACTTGCTCTTAAGTGATCTACCTGGAGTAAAAGATAAAGAAAATCTTGTTAAATTCTAGTAGGCAGCACTGTGTTCTCTAGAGCTGAAATTAAGCTCTGAGTACAATTTCTTATTTCATCACAAAGGACCATTTGAAGATGTTGGTCCTAAATAGCAACAAGTATTATACAATCCATCAATAGAACTGTGAAGATGTTGTGTGATGTGACAGAAGTGAAGCAAGAAAAAGAGGTAAAAAAACAAATGTTCAAAAGTCACCAGAAGTTGTGTGCATTCAATCACTTACAGAAAACTACAAATAATATTACTTACTCTACGGAGAACAAGACAGTTTCTTCTACTACACCATATAAACCCCATAATTATGCTATAGACTATTGTCAGTACAGTAAGGCAAAAATAAATAGCAAGAAGGAAGATGTAAAAATATATTTCTTTGAATATAAAATAATAATTTATGTAGAAAAATTTAAATGTACAAAATTAACTAAACTATAAGATGAATTTAGATAGGAGCCTTGCGTAACTGTCTTCTGAAAGGCGTCATCCAGCAGCTGATGGAACCAGACCCAGAGACCCACAGCCAAACAATAGGTGGAACTCAGGGAGACTTATGAGTCCCTGGGGGGAGAGTGAGGAGGGGAGGAAGGATTGAGGCAGAAGGAGGGGTCAAGGGCACCACAAGAAGACCTAGAGTAAACTAACCTGGGCCCATGGAGGCTCACAGAGCACCAACCAAAGAGCATGCATGGGCTAGATCTAGACCCCATACACATATGTAGCAGATGTGCAGCTTGTTCTTCATGTGAGTCCCCTAACAATTAGAGTGAGGGGGTGTCTCTGACTCTGTTGACTCCTTTGGATCTCTCTCACAAAGCAGGGCTGCCTTGACTGGCCTCAGTGGGAGAGGAGGTGTCTAGTCCTGCTGCAACTTGATGTACCAGGGTGGGTTAGTACCCAGGGGGAGCACCCCCCTCACGCTTCTCTGAGGATAAAGGGATGGGGGAAAGGTAGAGGAGATCTGAGGGTGGGGCTGGGAGGAAAGTAGGGAAGGGGGCTGCAATCAGGCTGTAAAGTGAATAATAAAAAATAATAAGAAAATGTGTTGAAGATCAGCAGTAAACATAAAGTACTAACTGAAAGCCAATAAATCACCACACGTTGTCAGCTAGTAAAGATTTTAGAGGAGCCATGGCAAGTTAGGCTATTTTAAAAACTACTTACAGATCTATTCCATCAAATATATACATATTCTATGCTTTAGCAGTTCTACTACTATACATTTGTCATTAAAATGAAAATACTGTGTGGAAATCTATTTCTAAGCTCAGCGGCTTAAAGCAGTATTGATTCATTGGTATAACTACATTGCCCTAGTGTTTGTCCGGTGTAGAGGAATTTTAATCCATGGCTGCTCTGGCAAGGAATCACACAAACCACCTCTAGGTCTATGTGATATGGCAGAAATACTGACCTTCCCTTAACACACACCTTTAATCCCAAATAACAAAGGTAAGGTTAATTTGTAGAAGGAAGCAGCCATGTTTGAAAGCGATGTCTAATTAAGGGCCAGACAAAGCTATGGATCAGAGAACAAGCTAAGAGGAAGAAAACGAACCAGAAGACTAAAACATATTAGGATTAGTTTGGGGCCAGGTAGATCAATTCAGTCAGAAGCCAAGAGAAGACAGTTTGAATTAGTAAGTTTGGAGAGGAGTTTAGGTTGGAACTGCTAAATTGAACCAGCCGGCGAGCATTCAGAAAGCGCTAGATCAGCTTGGAAACGCCTCTTATCTCATCGCCTCCGTTGAGGAAATAAAAGCAATATTTACAGTCTAGGCTTGTTAGAGGACAGACTCATCTGACTAATCTGCTTTCTGTGGTGTGTGTTCCAGTCATGTGAAACTGTATCTGCTTAGAAGGAAAAAGCTGGGAGTTTAACTGGAGCTTTCAGCTGGAGTGCCCTTGCGCCTTTGTTTGTGGGCTCTGCGCATAAATTGAGCCTCTCATTGCACAGTAGGTAGATTGCAAAAAGACGTTTTCCAAAAAACGCATGTAATTTTGCAGGTGTGAATTGCAGATCCTCTCTCACATTAAACAGGAGCATTTCTTTGAAATTATATTGCTCCACAGAGACTATTCAAATTAAAAAGTATGAACATATATAATTAGATGTCACATCTCCCAACAAAAAGTGGTGATGGCTTTATGCTGGTATTTTTCCTACCATACACCGAAGAAATTTTATGATCATGAGTATAGTGCAATGCACTTGTGAAGGAAGAAAACAGCCTAGGGAATCAGTTGTCTTCTACCACATGAGTCCTGGAGTCTTGAATTTGGGTCATCAGTCTTGGCCAAAGGCACCATTACTGACTGAGCCATCTCAGTGGCTCAATAATAGCCAACCTTTTAACTATAAGAGGGAAATTATTCAAATCTATATGCATAGATGGATAAATAAGTAATACTGACACATGTGTACAACTGAACACTGAATTATTCAGTGACTATTCAACAGGACAAAAAAAAAGTGCTACAAGTATTCACAATGACGTGAGTGAATCTCAAGGGTATTAAGTTGAACAAAAGTAGTCCTGCACAAAAGACTACATGAAAGCTAGGAGTAAGCAAAACTAAAACTAAAAATAGTGGTTTCTTCTTCAGAAGAGTGATTTGTGTGTGTGTGTAAATAACACTTGTTTTACTGGAGAGTGAGAATGTTCTGGCTTGAGTAATTATTGACAGTTTTAAAAACTCACATACTGTGCCTGGAAGATGTGTGCATTTCATTATGTAAATTTTACCTTAATTTAAATGTGTTATACAATTATTTTAAAAGTATTTATAGCTGGTCCACCTGTTTCTCTCAACAGTTTTATAGGGACCATTATTTTAAGGTGCTCAAGATTATATAGAAAGCCATAATTATGACTAGAAAATGGCAAGCATGTGAATATTTATGGATGAAGAAGGATTTTTTTCTATATAGACTCTCACCTTGAGTAATTATTGTATTTTCTACTCACCACAGAAACCTGACTATACACATTGATATAAAATTTATTTTACCTATCTAAATATATATCATTACCCAAAACTATGTTTTGTAGCCACATTGTAACGGATGCCAGCTGTTTTTGGTTCATTCTAATACACCAACCACTACTGTATTTTTCTTTTCTATGATATAATACTTTCTCCTAACGTTTATTGGTCTCAAATTTAAATTAGGCAAAAATAGGAACTTTTGCCAAAGCACATTCTGTTCCAAATCAAATGACATAAAAGTCTGATTTACTAATAGCAAACTTTTTGGAAACCAAATGACTCAAAGTCTGACATTGAAGTCAGTCAATTTATTCTCTAGAGAGAACCATTCCCTAAAGGTCCAGTGGCTAACAATGTATTCATAATTCATTAGCCAGAATTTCTAGGATTTTTGTGATTTGGGGCTTGGTGTTGCAATACATTTTATGTCAGTGAGAGCAATTTCCTAATTCCAGGTTCTTGTAAGATAACATTTGAATGTTCTTGAAAGTAGTTATTCACTAGGAATTCATAACCAGATTAACAAAAGATTAGTAGTCATGACTTGCCCATAAAACACACTTAAGGCTCATACATCCACTGCCTTGAGTGCTGTCAAGTACAAAGTTTTTGATATTTTTTTCAAATAATAAGAAAAGTAGATGTGTGACTGTAGAGGAAATACATATCTCATGCATAGATAACTAATATGCATAAATATGCATATTATGAATAATATAATAAATACAGAAATACACCTTAATCTCTCCCGTTAGAGCAGTAAAGAAGTTTTACTATGTATTAAACAGGAGACACATATTTATTTACACTGTGAGGCTTTGCAAAAGTAAATGCTCTGCCAAAAGAAAAAGATATATACATGTAGGCCTGTAGGTAGGGGTTGTCAGATACTGCAGTTGATTTTAGCCAAGAGGCTGAGAAGCCATGGCAGTGGTGGTTGGAAACCACACAGCGAAGAGCCATTACTAAGCACAGTGTTAAATAACTTCCTTATGAAGGTAAAGTTCTTTTTCTAAGCTAGGAAATATTTTTTATATTTTTTAAATTATTTTGTGTATATGTATATGTACCCAGTGCATATAAGGACCCTTAGAGGCCAGAAGATGGTCTTGCCTCCCTTGCAGATAGAATTACAGGAAGTTGTGAGTCGCCTGATACAGGTTCTTAAGAGTGAAGTTGGGTCCTCTGCAATAGCAGCAAATGTTCTTTGCTCCTGAGCCACTTCATTAGCTCTTAAAATTAGATAGAACAGCTACCACTAAACAAAAGATATTTATTGCTTATTTATTTAGCTTGGCACAGACCAAATTTCTGAGGAAAGCTATAAATTCTTCCTTTTCTGAGAAGCCTAAGGCTTTCAGAAACATTGAAAATTTTATTTCCCATCTTCCCCTGCCCTGCCCCATATCTATTAGCATTTAGGTTTGGGCAGCTCTACAAAAAGAGGCAGTGTGTTAGTGACCCCATCTAACCAGAAACTGGCAAGGGTCTGCTCAGCCATAGTTACTGTAAACCTCACTCAGTGTGGGCTCTGTCAAGGTTTCTTGATTTACTCTTTTCTCAAGTAGGATTAATCAGAAGTGAATGGGAAGAAAATAATAGATAACGAACAAAAGAAGAAGAGGAGGAGGAAGAAGGAAATGTTCCTGATATTTACCTTAATGGTGAAAAAAATTTGAAACAAATTTATTCCCCACATGATACTGCTTCTTCACTGGTGGTCAAACCCAAGATGGAGGGAGGAACACAGATTTACTGACATTGCAAAGTTAACCCAATAGGCACTGATTTTTCCCTTCTGCATATGAGGAAATGGCTCTTCCACAGCCACGTACTTTCTTCCTTATATTTATATATCAGCATCTTTAATTACTACACTAACACAGTATTTCATAAACATTGCACAAAGATTAGTGAATAGAAAGGATCAGATTCTCATAGACAATTTAGTAGTAAAACTTGAAACTTCTGACAGATTATTGGAGGAGTAGAAGGCATCAGCCTTGATGGTAGAATACACAGCAGATATTAATGAAGGATTATAAACTCTGTTTTATGAAGCAGTTATAGTGAGACTATTAGTCAAAGATAAGCATAGATAAACTGAGGAACTCAGTAGGGTGTTTGTTTGTTTGTTTTTGTTTTGTTTTATTGAGACAGGGTTTCTCTGTTTAGCCTTGGCTGTCCTGGACTCACTTTTGCAGACCAGGCTGGCCTTGAACTCACACAGTTCCCCCTGCCTCTGCCTCCCTGAGTGTTGAGGATTCAGTAGTTGTAAATGTACCATTCAGCAATGCATGAAAGTGCTTTATCAGATTGTGGAGAGTGCCTGGGGCATGTGTGCAGGCAACCATGAGAAAAGCAGTTTGGAACCTGGAAACCATTAAAACGTTCTGGTAACAGACTTGGTAAGTGGCTCAGCTTCCAATTCTACACTAACTTCTTTTACTGGCTTCAGTTTCTGTAGCTAATTAAGAATGAAAAAAGTTTCACAACGAATCAGTGTGTGGTTCAGAAAAGAATGCGCATGAAAGTGGTTTGATTGCCTCAAGCCATTTCAAATGTCTTCACTCACACTAAATAACTGTGATATTAAAAGTGAAATTAGATCATAAAAGAAAACATTTGGGGCTATAACGATGACAGTAGACTTATTGGTTGCCTTACTATTGTTGGGAATAACTGACACAGCTTTCTTCTACTCCTTGGATGCAGTGCACTTAAGGCAACTGACTCCTTTAAATTGGCAACACAAAGTAATGGTGTTAAAGTGCTTTGTGCTTCCCAGCGTTAAAGCTGTCATTCTCACACTCAAAGAATCTTTGGGTCACCCGCATTCTTACTTGTCCATGCATAAGCCAAAGTCAGAGAGGCCCATACAGGAGCCAGGCATGGCAGAGGGCCAGAACAATATCATTGCAAGGCTAGGCAAGGTTACATACTGCTTCCTGACAAGGTTGGGCAACCCAACTGTGTCCTTATAGACTGGACTTTCTATCACTAGAGTGTCAGCCACAGGCATATTTTTTTTCTCCCTCGGTTCTGTAAGTAATCCATGACAAATGGACTCAGAGTACACACCAGGTAAGAAACACACATCGGTAACAGTGTGAAGGGGAATTGTTACCCTCATTTTGTGGCCTTTACCCAATCTTATCACTTTGTGCCAAAACTAATTTGTATGCATGGTTATATTTAAAATGGCCTAACTGGAACTAACCTGGGTATGTACGTGTGTGTGTGTGTGTGTGTGTGTGTGTGTGTGTGTGCACATGTATAGACAGACTAAATACTCAATGGTTTATGTCACTAAACTAGAAGTCTTAGCATAATGTGGCTTATTCTCTGTGGTTGAGTTTAATTGCCGAATGTCAATAGTCCGTTTAAAAAAATTGAAATTAAGCTTATCTTTTGTTTGTAGATATGGTCTAATCTCCAAATGGCCAGTTTAATAAATCTACAGGCTGCTGGCTACAGATTGCCACTCCCCAGGATGAAGGATTACATTCATTCGTTGAGTCAGGTGTGGTGTTGATAGTATCAGGAAGCTGGTGGACTCATAACTTCCCATTAGCTTCTCACAGTATGATCTCCAAACCTCCCAACTTCCTTCAGCCAGAACAAGTTTCCTTCCAGAATGGAAGCTCAAAAGTCTAAGA
>CM053743.1:20874640-20905442 GCA_028658305.1 Pachyuromys duprasi | reverse complement strand
CTTTGAATAGAATACTCTCTTATTATGTGTCTGTGAATAATAAATGAAAACATACCAAGCACTTTTGAATGACAAAATACAAGTTTGTGAATAAATGAACATTCCTGATTATTTTTTGCCTTGTTATCTGCATAATTTTGTTGTTGGTTTTTAAAAAATATTTATTTTTTATTAATTACAGTTTATTTACTTTGTATCCCAGCTGTAGCCCCTCCCACATTCCTTCCAATCCCACCCTCCCTCCCTCATCTTCTCCTATGCCCCTATGTTGTTTTTTTTTTTTTCCCAGATGTGAAACTTAAAGGTTTTGTTTATTTTTAGACCACTGACTCACTGGAATTTGTATTTTACTGACAATTGTAAGTATGATAGACATTCTACAACTGGTCCTTCTATTGGGAACAAATGGGCTTTGCTACTCTTTGTTTATGGGTTTCTCCATCTTAATCTACAAACAACTTTTCTAAATCAGCCACCTTAGTCTACTTATCTCTGTATCCCCAATGTGGAGCACAGACTGAATACATGAGCCAATAACATTCTAGCCCAAGCTATTGGATACTGTCCTAAAGTCAGCAACCTGGTTCATGGTCGGTGTTGATTACTATGCTTCATTTTCTCATGTGTGCAGGAAAGCCTCCCAAACCGTAACATCCCAATACCACAGTGTAGTCTATACAGAAGCAGCTGTGACAGCTGCTTCCACCATTTCTGCCATTAGCCGTTGATTCTTCCACTTGAAAACATCTGGGAGAAATTAATCTCACATTGATCTTCTAAGGATAGGCCCCCTTGATTCCTCACACTAACCTCTAGATACTGTTTCACTCTCTTACCTAGCAGAAACTCTCCCATATACATGAGACCACTAGACCTCAAATATGTAGCTGATTAAAATTAAGTCTATGTACCTGCCTTGGCTCAGGCAACTTTCAGTTTATAATGTTCTTCATTCATTATGCTAGACTTTCTGCTTGCCTCTGGGTGTGACACATTTAATTCTTGAAGCTATGACAGATTTATGGTAAAATATGACTAGTGGTTTTGTATTTCTATCATTGCTTTTAATGCTTGCATGAGGAAACAAATTTTTGTGGGTAAACTCTCACACACTTAACTTGAAAATCCTTCCTGGATGTCACAGAATGAGAAATTTACCACACAGAAGGAGCACCAGGTGAATTATAGTCATCTCTGTGACTAAACCAAGGAAGAGAAGCAGAATATGCACTGTGTAGATGATACTTGATTCCTTCTTAGTCAGCAGAATTAAAACTCATATCCTGAGAGGAACTGTTCATATCTCACATTTGAAAATAGGGATACCGACAGGGAGAGACCTACAGGTTAAGTCTAAGACTGTTGTTTCTATTAATATTAGGATCCTATTCCACAAATTTAGAGCATCTGCCAAGACACCCCATTCCCATGCCCACTGTGGAAAAGCATCTTAATGGAAATGTTTCTCAAATGCATAGCAATGCCTGTTTGATTTCCGTGTTGGCTGGATAAAAAGAACCAGTTGATTTCCTTCTCTGAAGGGTCTGGCTATTTCCCCTTTACAACTTCTGGTATAACACACAACCAGAGCCAGGGCCTTTCAAATCTAGTTCTGAATATCAAATGTATGGCCAATTGTTCTGCCTACAACCATTTGTCAATTAAATACCATTACATAGCAGACCAGACATTGGGCAGGATCCCAGTGGCTTGAGGATGCTTATGACAGAGTGTTCAGCCTGTTGGTCTTTTTTCTAGAAAACATAGTGCTTTCCCATGGAGCAATGGTTTTCTTCCTTCCTTGCTTCCTTCCGTCCTTGCTTACTTCCATCCTTGCTTCTTTCCTTCCTTCCTACCTTCTTTTCATACATTTATTCATTCTGGGAAGAGGCACACATGTCCCAAAGAACATGGACAACTTGGGAGGGTTGATGCTTCCCTCTGTTACAGGGATTCTAGGAATCAAATGTGAGTTTCAGACTTTGATGCAAATGCTTTTATCCATGGAACAATCCCACCAGCACAAGAGGGGCAGAGAGGAGAGAGAGGGGAAGGGAAGAAGAAAGAGAGGATCATGGTAGCAGCCAGCTCCCAAGCACAGGGGCCATTTTGAGTTTTCAGTTATGTATTGGCTGGTTAACTAGACCCACCACTACTTAAAAAAAAGCACAGGGAAGAGGACAACAAAAATTCAATAGCAACAATAATAATAATTACCGGGCCCACTGGCATAGTCAAACAGTTCTTGAGTGGGGAGTGAGGATTGAAAAGAAAATTTAAAAGAACATGACAGGATCAACTCAAGAGGGCTGTCAGTAAAAACTACCACACCTGGTTTATTCCACAATTTCTTTTCTTTAGTCAGAGCAGCGCAATACAATGAAGGGGTTCATTGAGAGGTCAAAGTTGTTTACCTCGACCACCTCTTTTTGTGATCCTCACACAAACAGGTTGAAGGAGCTTGGAAAAGCATCCTGCTTATCTCTGTCTCAAGGTGAAGGCCAGGGTGAGAATATGTTTTTCACTGAAAACTCAGTAACAAAGCACCCCGACAAAAAATCAGCTCTCCAATCATCATCATCATTATCATCAACCTTCGAAGATAGAAGGATTATTTCAAGCCACTAAATTAAGAGTGAACTTGGCATACAGCAGAAAAAAAATTAGTGCTACTGAGTAATGATAGGTTCCCAGGTTCTGAAATAATCTTAGGTTGCAATGCCCTCCAACAATGACCATGCAGTACAAGTGAGTCATGTTCATTCAGTTGATAATCAACAAACACATTGTTTTTCTATTTGAGTTATTTGTTATGAAATGCCGCTTTTAAAAATAAATTTTTTAAGCTTAGAAGACATAGCAGTGCTGATGGCTAGCAGTGTCTGGAAAGATTTTTCTCCCTGCACACACCCCTCCTCATCTGCACTTCCCTCTGGGTAAAAAGGAGAACCCTCAGTTATTGTGAGTGCCAATGCTTTTTGAGATCCCCACAGTTTCTGTCAACTCCACATTAAGGAGAGAGCACTTTCTTTCCAACTCTCACAGAACATCTTTTGCAGCCTCATATTTCAAAGTGTTAGGGAACTTTAGCAAATGGAAAATTTTACTAACCTTAGTATCTTCTGTGCCAACTGTTATTTCCTCAATACCTAGAAGAGCTATCCAGGAGAGAGAGAGAGAGAGAGACAGAGACAGAGACAGAGAGAGAGAGAGAGAGAGAGAGAGAGAGAGAACTTCAAAATGCTCTATGCAGAGAGGATCTAATGTGTTTTTATTTTAATGAGAAAATGGTCTTCCAGTATCCATAAAAATAGCTAACAGATAGGCTTTATTTTGGGCCATAGAAACTTGCTTATTTCCTGAGTGATTGCTATTTATAAGGTAGCTCATAGGGGAAAATAGATAAAGTAACTTACCACACATTTTAAAAACTGAGGGTGACAATGAAAGAATATTTTACAAAGGGTATAAAGTTATTTTAAACCTAAAGATCTCTGCTATCTTTTAATTTTTCTAGTATTTATAAAAATTATAATTTTATATAAACTAGCTGCTTTTAATTGAATAGCTGTTATGCAATATTTTAATACATTTTCACAATGAATCACCATTGTATTCTATTAGGCATAGCAATTAACAGTAATATTCCTAGTAGTGGATATAGAATTGAATCCCAATGCTTTGGACAAATATTTTAGTTCTTTCCTGAGAAAGAAAAAGTTAAATGAATAATCACACAAGAATTTTGTAATGTCTGGCACATAATAGTTGTTTAATATTTCTTGAATAAACAGAAACTACAAAATAGATGTTTTGTGTCAAGGCTGATGAATAAGGCTTGTAAAATTTGCATGAAAATTAACTTGTTGATACATCCTCATGAATTGTGCTGATGATAATGTCTTTTTTGTGACAAGATACATTCATTGATTGACGTCAAACAGGCCGTCCTGGCACATGCCTTCAATCTTAGCAGTTGGGGGTAGGAGCTGAAGAAAAGGCATTATGACCGAAGGTCATCCTAGGCTACAGAGCAGCGGTTCTCAACCTTCCTAAGGCTGTGACCCTGTAATACAGTTCTTCATGTTGTGGTGACCCCCAACCATAACATTATTCTTTTTTTTTTTTCCTGCTCAAAAATGGACTGACAGAGCCATTTAATCACAGCCTCCTATAAATACAAACAGTACAAAGAATGTCTTCAGTGTTTGCAAAAGCCGCTTCTGGGGCCTGTGTGCTCTTTCTCATGCTCTTCCTTGGTGGCTAGGAGCCCTGGGACCTTGGGGGCATCCTGAGGGGAACTCCTTCTCCTCCCCCTAACACTTCAATGTTTCTGCTAAAATCCCTCTATTTAAAGGTAAGATAATGAGCTTTTGCATAACATTATTCTTATTGCTACCTTATAAATGTAATTTTGTCACTGTTGTGAATAGTTATGTAGTTTGTAATATGCAGGATATCTGATATGTGACCCTCTGTGAGAGGGTCACTTGACTCTCAAAAGGTCACAACCCATGGTTGAGAACCATGCCTCTATAGTGAGTCTGAGGCCAGCTTGGTCTACACTGAGCAACTGTCCCTTGTACCGAAGAAGATATGTCATATAGATCCTCTCAAAGAATTAGAGAACTCTTCCCAATTGAACACGGAAAGAAGTTTAATAGCATTAAATATGGAGAAAAAATGTACAGTGAAACCAACAAATATTGTCAGCCTTAGAGAGGGTTGTTTGTGGTGGCCAGAAAATAAAAGATTATGAATAATGTTAAAATACTTCATATTTCACTCAGAGTTTTAAGATAAACAAACGATGTAATGACCTCTATAGAATCATTCCTTTGTGCAGAGAAATGTTTCTGTCTATATGCATTTAATGTGTGTCTCCATGGCTATACACATATACATATAAATGCAGATAGAATAGAAGCACCAAATTTCTATTTAGCAAATGGTAGCTACTGATGGTGACCGTTGAAAGGCAGTATTAGAGAGTAACTACGAAGAAGAAAGAACATATTTAATTTTCATATATCTATAATATACGAATATTTTGTTAAAAATAACAAATATGTTGATCTTGCTATTCATGTACACCTGTACAGTAGTAACAAGTCGCTTATTATGTAAAGGAGAATGGGTTCATTTATACTATTTGGATGATGTTTTAAAATGGTAATATACTCAGAAGGTGGATAGACACCCATAAACTCATACCCAAAGTGAATCCTTTATAGCAAGTGACTCCTATTTTCACCCCACAATTCTGACACCTTTTAAGAGCCAGCACAGGACCTTTCTTTTTTTATTTGGTAAGAGAAGGACAGCTCCTTCTCAGCGACCACATGTGTGGGACTGAAAGTATGCCCGCTGTCTATTAAGCCCCAAAACTGCATTGTAGGAAAGGCGTGGCCATGGCTATCTGCTCACGCAGAGAAAATGCTTAGGGTTTTTTTTGTTTTTGTTTTTTTGTCCTAGGTCTTACCTCTAAGTCGGGTACTTATGCATCTGTAAGAGTCAGAAGTTGAGAGTGACAGTAGGAATGTGAATGAAATGACACACAACTTGCAGCTAATTCTGCAGGATTTTTAACCCGTCTGGTCGGTGTGGGCTGGGCACAACTTGACCACCCTTTTATGGTTACATAACCACATACACTCACTTCCCCACCTCTTTCAGTGGTATTAAAAAAAAAAAAAAGAGGTCAGGAGGCATATAAAGGCACATAGCAGCGGCGTTCTAGGCAGCAACTCATCCTCTCATTGAGGCTTCTGGTTCGGGAAACAGTTCTAGCTCTCACTCACTCTTCTCCACCATGGGCTTCAGACCCAGACCTACGCCCTCCTCCATCAAGGCCAGTCCACTTCACAACCTACGGGTGCTGGCGCTGCTCCTTGTCGCACTGGCTCCCATTACAACCGGACAGCGTAAGGGAAATTTAGGTAAAGATGAATGCCGCAGGCTGCTTGCCTTCAGCTTGTGTCCAAGAGGCCTGTGATGGTTGGGCAGGGCGGTGCAGGGCGGTGCCTGGGGCTTGCACACAGCGACTGTGTTAGTGGTTCTGCGTTTGGAGGATGTATACTTATGAGCATTTCATATGTGGAAGACATAGGTCATTAAAAGTTTACAGGTCATTGTCACATTATGTGAAAGAGGGACAACGGCCTTTACAAGTTAGGAAAGGGAGAAAAATAACGTATAATCGCTAATTAAATCTTGCGCTCCAATGTAGTGAATGACGTGGACCCATATGTTGAGTTGCGCTGCAGATGTCCAAATGTAGTCTCTGGAATCCCACTCCGTAGTATCGCCTCTGTGAATGTGTTCAAGCCAGGAGTTCATTGTGCCAAAGTGGAAGTGATGTAAGTCCCCGATTCTAGTCACCTACTCCCTCCCCTCCTCCTTCATGGATATGTTCTGACAGAGAGGCTGCTGCACACAGACAATCATTTTATCCATTGCAGAGCCACACTGAAGGATGGGAGGGAAACCTGCCTGGACCCAAACACTCCGGCCATCAGGAAACTGGTCATGAAAATACTGGAAGGTTCTTGACCAGCTGCTGCAAATGTCGACTTCCTGCCAAACCATTTCAGAGAGGAGGAGCAGTGAGGTTTTTGAAATCTGTACTTTCTAGAGTCATTTTCCATTCTGGAATTGGGATACACTTTCATTCTTTCTCGGAAATCACAGCGTATTCTAGGAAGGTGTTTTGAAGAATGGCACAAAGAAGAAGAAAATGAGCAAACTAAGTTGTAATACGCAATTTATGGTTTATTTCTGCAATTCGTGGTTAAACATTGTGCTATATTTTGCATTTATTTACTTGAAGCTTTCTTTCCAAGCACGTTGTGTTGTTTTCTTTCTGTATATTTTTTGAATTATTTCTTTTAGTGTTTAGATTATAATTATGCCACGTTCTCCTTTCCTTTCTTCCCTCCAGGCCCTTCAGTATACCTCTCAAATCTATGGCTGCTTTTTCACTAGGCATTGTCATGTACATTTATGTATGTGCATATATAATGACAAATTTCACAGTGGTCAGTGATAATAGGAATTGTCTGGAGCCAAGTAGCGCATACTTGCTCAGTAGATTCTTGAGTTTTTACAGTCTCTTAGTCCTACAAAGCCTGTTTCCAAGCAACCTCTATAATGTTTTCTAACATTTGTTTTAACCTTCAAACTGAACACAATAAAGTCATAGGCTCTAAGTTTTGTAAGCAGTGGTTATTTCTTTATAGTGAATGTCAGTAGAACCAAAAATGTGAAACAAAAAAGGGATTAGCACACTCTTTATTAAAAAGTCACTATTGTTTGCAACAAGGAAATGTGATAGGTCTTATCTATTGTTTAATGTTCCACTATATTCCTTCTTTCTCTCTCTCTTAGTCTGAACTTGGAGCATTATGTATACAAGGCAAGTCTTCTGCCACTGGGCCACAGTCATAGGCCTCAAAAATTTTTAAATTTTGTTATTTCATATCATAGTTAGGTAAAGTCACTAAGCTGATGATCTGTGACATTTTAATGTCATACACTAGCAAGAATCTATCACTTAAAAATGCATGTCATATTAAGCGTGCCACATATATTAATTAAATAATCTTACCAGCTCCTTGTTAATGTGGTTATAAGTCCATCCTCCAGAGCCACATAATCGTGGTTTCATTTTGGTCAGGTTGCTCTGTGACAAGTTTCTTGCTTTTTAAAATGGGAATGGTCTCTTGCTTGTTTAATAGAGTTGATGTGAGAATTAAAGGAACTGAATTCAAAATGCTTTAAATACTGTATGTCACACAATAACCCACATAAAAATGACAGGAATTTGTTATTATCAAAACTGCTAGCCTTCCCCATGTTACAGAAAGGGAGGGAACTTGAAGTTTAAGAAATCATGACACTTGCCTTGGGTTGGAAATGTAGCTCTGCAGTAGAGTGGGTGCTCAGCAAGTGAGAGGTCCTGGGTTCAATTCCCCACAGAGTAAACAAAAAAAAAAAACCTACCTGCCTTCAAAATTAAAATGATCACAGTGCATATTTGAAATCCTAGTCTTTAACCACCAGAGCAAGATGCTTTCATGGGTTTCCTTCTTCTCTAAGAAGAGGACATCACATATTGTACCATGTTAAATTGGCACACAAGATATAGACTCTCCTACTGCAAAGAAGAAATAATGGGTGTAATGGAGGAAGAGATAATTTCACCAACTCCAATCTGTATGGACTTTGGGGCACACTTACATGCTAAGCACGTAGTTCACTCAAACTCTCCGTGGTGGTTGGCTTCCTGTCCTGTCTCTTCACCACCAGAGGCTCAGGCCCTAGGATATCTTATCTGTAAAATGAACATTCATTAATAATTACACAAGTGCCCACAAACATGTGCTAGAACAGTGAACGGAAAGTGGCATAATTTTTGCTAGTGTTGCTCCAATTATTTAAAACATCTGTGTCATCTCATGCCTATCTAAGACAGTCTCCCAATGAGAGCTGGCAAGGCTGGTTCTTCATATGGCAGTGTCTGCGCTAAGCTTATTCCCTTATTCTTCTTGAGAGGACTTTATCTTCTACTGTTGTGTCGCTCGACTGGATTCTTTTCTCTAAGTGTTGAGAAAGGCTGGCTGCCTTGTCTGACATTATTGCTGAAATCTTTGGCTAAGGGAGGACATATTCAAACCCTCTTCTCCGTTCGTTTTGTTGCTGACCTGACACAAGCCTTGAGTTTCAGTTCCCTAAACACATAGGGCATATGGTGTGTTTTGTAGTCGCCATTGCAGTTGATGCTGAGTGTTCAGAAACGAATGTCCCAGGGAATTATGCTTGACAATATCACTATGGGGGTGGAGCAGATAAAGGGCCACGTAATTATATGAGGCATAAATTAATACAGAGATCTCCAACTGTCCCCGCAAACTTTCTTATGCAGAGTGGAGTTGGATAGAGAAATAGCTAGGCTCAAAGATGTTATCAGGGCAGTGCATTCAAATTTAACTCTGCTGTTTTTCCTAGAGAGTAACGGCAATAGACCCCGCTTCCTGTAGTAGGCTGGACAGCAGTTAGGAGAGCCTCTGGGATTTTACCCGAGAAACGAGGGAATGCTTCCACATGAGGATGGGATTCAGAGGTCACTCCTAGACACTAGGTTTAACCTTTTTAGTGGCATAAAATAAGTTTCCAACCACACATCTCTAACCACACAGCAGTCAGACTCACCAGTAATCAACAGGAAGAGTGATAGGCAGGAAAGGCAGGAGAGAAGGGGCAGTTTGGGGTAATGCAACTGGAAGTTGGGAAGGCGACACATTGGTACTGAAGGTGTATATGTTCTGTAAACTGTATGGTGATGGCAGAAGTTTTTCTGTCACATCCAGCATACCTTTTGCCAAATTCAAGTCCTGCTCTTTCTAATTCTGTAACTGTTTATATAAATTCACACTGAGGATGTGGTCTTGCTGCCAGCTGCTAGTCAAGACAGCTGACCTCAGCTTTTTTTTTTTTTTTTCTGCTCTGTTTTCCTTTTAATCTTGGCTGACCAGAGCCCAATTACTGTTCCCCAAATGCCATTGCTTCCGCAGAGCAGTTCCCCATCCTGTATCCCGGGTTTCCGGGCTGGGCTGGCAGCGCAGATAAAGAGTGCCTGGAAGGTTCCAGGAGCCACTGGCCTGCGCATAGAGCCTCAGACCCCAGTTTCCCTGCGCTAGTCCTTGGATCCAGCGGCACCCTCTTGACATGAGTGCTGCTGCGGTGTTTCGAGGCCTCCAGCCCGGCCCTGAGCTGCTGCTTCTAGGCCTGTTGTTTCTGCCGGCTGTGGTTGCTGTCACCAGCGGTGAGAGAGGGTGAAGGGATCCTAAGGGCAGGGAGACAGTTCAGGAGTGCCACGGGTGGGGAGGTGATCTGTGATGATGCAAGACATACTGTACAGGCTTGCCAACTGCACTTCACCCACCTTCTGAGTGGGAAGGTGATGCTATAACCGAGCCCGTGGAAGTGGTACGGAGGTACCACTGGTGACGACACGGTCACCACTACCTCGTCTACTCCCCTTCCTCTTTCCTTCTCTTTTGCCCTCAGCTAGTCCTGAAGGAAGCGATGGATATCTTAACTGCGTGTGTGTGAAGACCGTCTCCTCTGGGGTCCATGCCAAGCACATCACCAGCCTGGAGGTGATCAAGGCAGGACACCACTGTGCGGTTCCCCAGCTCATGTGAGTCCTGCCCACACCTTCCAGGCCCGTCCTCTCCTCCTCTGCCCTTCCTTCCCGTCTCTTCCCTTCTTCCAACCAAGGCTCTGAAAAGTATGTTTCTTCCCTTTCCCTTGGACAGAGCCACACTGAAGAATGGGATGAAACTTTGCCTGGACTGGCAAGCACCCCTATATAAGAAAGTAGTCAAGAAACTACTGGAGAGTCGGGTGCTAACTGCCTAAATCTGCAATATGTTACATGGGGTCCTGGAGTTTTGTCAACTTTTAATGTAACTGCAGTCTTCTGATTATATTATCCTTCAAGACTTAAATAAATGCATAGAACCAATTTGTCATTAAAGTCAAGCTATTTCTTTGCAATGGAGCCAAAATAGTGCTGACAGATCACACATCAGAAAACATCTTCCGATTATTTGAAGGAAGGTTTGGTCCAAGGACTGCATTTGTTTAGCATTATGGATTGGATGTCAGGTGATGAGTATTTGCATATTTATTTAATTTACATTGCCTCACAATTACATTTTAGTTTTATGTTCTAATTAGCTTTGTAAAAAAAGCAATGAATGGGACTAAAGCATTACCAAGTAGCCTTTAAAAATAAGCATCTGAATCAAAATTTGATTTAATTTTAAGATTTATATTCTATTTTATAGTAAAAATAACAAAAATAAAATTAGAATGAATACATAATGCTAATATGTTGACACTTTCAAGAAATTATGTGAGACCATCTTTCTATTAATTGGTTCTTAGAGAAGGTTTATATTTTAAAAAATGAACTATTTAAAACAGTATTGTTCTCACATTCTTGCCTGCAAGTGTTCTTTACCTGGCAAACTTACAGTTCTACTATGATCTGTTATTATACCTGCTCACTGTTGCTCTAAGCATGTAGGCTTTCTGCAGTATTCTCTGGTTCAGAAGAACCTTTCTTGCAATTCAGTTTTCCTTAACATCCCATCATAATACATACGCTAAACAGCCACAGGAACCATGAGAGCTACCAACTGGTTTTACACTCATACTTCAGAAGACAACTACCACACATTGGGGAGAGAGAAAGACTTTGGGATAGGTGTATATTCATTAGCCATCTATCATTTCCTCTCTTTTCTGGTCCCTTATAAAAACCTTTGCAAATTCTTAGAACCCTACTGTATAATCTAGAATAAACGTTTTATTTCAATAAGCTTCATACATTGTAGAAGCCTTTTTGTCATGTGAAATCACATTCATAGGGCATGAAAATCTTGGGGGGTGAGAGTGTTGTTCAAGTTTCTTTAATGGGCAGGAAGGTAAAATCTAACTGACTCAAGAAGGAGGTGTAGACACTAGCTCAGGAGTGAATGCAGCCTAACATGAGTGTCATGTTCAACCTACAGGGCAGTGCGGAGCTGTAGGCTTAAACTACTAAGAGAAAACAGTTACATGTGCAATTGTGTCTGTTAAGGGAGCAGACAGCTCTAGAATGATGAATACATAAAAATAGTCATAGTTCATACAAGCTTTCAAGGTACACAACTATCCGAGGGGGACTCTACAGTGACCTCACAATTGGTTCTTGGTGATTTTCATTTTCAATGCCGCTTTTAAGCACTGTGACACAGACCATCTTTCCAAAACACAGATCACAGATACAAGCGTGACACTTTACCATCACAAAACACTATTGATATTGTTCTCAAAGCACCATTCCCGTTAGGTTAGAGTAGTAAAGCATTTTGAGGAAACAAAAAGGTTACACTCACACCAACAATTTTTCAAATCAAGAGAACTTTATGAGAGAGAGCACTGGAAATGAGATGAGGGTGAAATGCCTGTTTTTGTTCATTTTCCCCTTTGTTCCCTGCCTCTGACACCCTTAGTAGACAGGACTCAATGTGTCAAAAGAGACCAAACCAGTTTTGGAGTGTCAACTACTGGGGTCTCACAAATCTTTGTTTCAAAATCATCCTGGTCAAGGATCCTGACAACATTTTCAAGTAGCTGCTCTACCAGCAAGAGGACTGGCACCTGGAAAAATCCCAAGATCCGCAGTAGTCTCCTGCTTTTCCAAAAACATCTACAGAATGGTAGAGCTAAGTTGCCCTTGAATTCCCCTGTAACCCAGATGGCAGTTGGAGACAATCAGCAGAAAATGTCCACCAACCCAGCCTTCACGGCACACTCATGGCCCCTGTCGAGAAAACAAAACCACACAAGTCTTTGCTGCTCTCTACACATCTTCGTTTGTGTAATCTTTACTTTTATTTCCCCTTTCTAAGGCTTTTGTGGTTAAAAACAACTTCCTCTGTAATGCATGGTTCATTGAGGGGCTCCTTGGATTTAAAGATAAGCATCTATAGTATTCTCATGTTCATTATAGATAATAGAAATTAGACAAGAAAGGGACAAATTTTAAACTGGAAATTTCAACATAAAGTCTGCTGCAGGTATTTCCGACACTAATGGTATTTTGTTTGTTTGTTTGTTTGTTTTTACTCTTGGTAATAACTGAAACACTCAAATAACGAAACCATAATTTTATAAAATCCACATGATTTTCTATGACTGTGAGGCTAAACCATCTTTCTAATAAAGAGCAGGGATGGGGAAGGACAAACTTTTAATGTAACAAGGTCAAGTCATCTCATTATGCTACTGTAACAAAATACTACAGAATCATAATTTATAATAACTGAAATGTATTCGGCTTCTAATTATGGATGTTTCCTCATCCAAGACTGAGGGGCTGCACCTGCTGAGGGTCTTCGTGCTGCCCCATAGCATTCTGGAAGGAAAAGGAAGGAGGAGGAGGGGAGAAGAAGAAGAAAAAGAAGAGGTGGAGGAAAAGATGAGGAAAAGAAGGAGGAGATGAGCTAAGAAGAAAAGGAGGAGGAAGAAGAGGAAGACAGAAAGAAAATGTCAGAGGCAGAAACAGAGACCACTCTGACCTCCCCCTTCCCATGGTAGCCACTTCAGCTACAACGGCCCTTCTGTGACAACAGCATGTCCCCATGTGAGACACAGGCCCCCATAGTGTAATCAGCTCTTAAAACCCCGATCTTTCAGTCTGTTGCACTGGGGATTAAGTGTTCAGTGTAGAACGAGGGTGGAGAGACATGTTCAAACAACACTGAAATAACCTTGCTCCCTGAGGCAGTATGACACGGCAATTTTTCTATCAATAGGTTGTGTCATTCTTCAAGCATTTGTGGTCAAAGGAATCTGACCTGAAGGCAGCACGGTCTCCAGGCAGGGTTAGAACAATCCATTCGATCAGCTGTGTTGGGGAATTCCTATTCTTTCCCCAGAAATTCTGGAGAAAACTGCAGGGGTTGTTCAGAAATGAGGAGGTTGTTCAGAATCGCTACTAACCCTCACCGCAATGCATTAAACCAATCCATGGGCATCAGATCTCATCCTCCTTCCTCATTTTTGATGCAGATGAATGCCTGAAGGAGTACCACTGAGTAAATATCCATCAAATAATAACTACCAAGAGAAAAACACTAACACTGGTGGTTAGTCAGTAATGGCATGGTTGAGGGTTAAAGGCAAAACACCTCATAGACAGAAAGTCAACTGAACAGAACGACACTGTTTTCAACTGTCCAGAGAGTGCACCAAGTTACTCATAACACCAAAAACACCCTTCCCCTGGCACCACCCATGGTCTGTTTGGTGCTTCGGTTCGTGTCACTTTGGTTGCCAAGCATTCAGCCATTTGTCCGTCCACATCCTCAAATTACATGCCAGTACTTTAACATGAGCTCAGACATCTTGCTTTGCTTAACACGTCTGTGTAAAGCAAAGCCAGGCCATCACTTCTCGAATTCCAGGGTAGTTTCTACCACATCTTAAATATCTTCAGTGTTCTTAACTATTCAAAAATGTCTATGCAAGAGCTAATTCAGTCTTAAATCAGCAACACTCCAGTTCTTTGAAATGAGTGTCAGGCAGACCTAATTTCAAAAGTAGCAGGAGGGTATGCCTCTGCTGAAGTCCTTTCCACGGTTACTCCCATTTCTTTTCACTTTGCTTCAATAAATATGCTTTCATTAAAACGCTACTTGAGCCTCACATTCCTTGACCCCCCTCCCAGGTACTAGAAGCAAAAAAAAAAAAAGCAAAGCTATTTCTTATCAGAAGTGGAAGATAATAAAACATCAAAAAATACTCTTAAGACACACTTAAAAATCAAGTTTTTATAGCGATTCATACTTTTCCTAGTTAAAAGTCAGGCCTTCAAGCTGCGTGTGCAACTTTCATTTGAGGTTTAATACATTCATCTTTTAAGTCCCCAAATTTTATTTATGTAATATCAAAGTCACAATGCTTTTTTTTTATGTCTAAGAGAAATCTCTTATGTAATGTTTCCCAAGAGAAATTTTCTCATTTCTCTTCTGTTGTAACTTCCGGTAACACTCTATTTCTTTTCTTTTCTTTTTCTAGTCTAGTAACATGATCTTAGCCATGGACTGACCACCAGTTCCAGGTTAGGAGACAAATGTAGGGGATGTTTCTTATATAGGTTAAGAGACTTCCCAACAGTCTAGCATTCAGTTCTTGCAAAGTACATGCCCTAAGAAGTACTTGGTTAAATAAGAAGGTGAATTTTGCTATTGTATTAGGCTACAGCGTTCCCGTGCTTAGACAATTTTAATTTTGATTTATGGAGACTTCATTGATTCACGTGTCATGTTAATGAGACAATAATGATATTTTGACACCAACGTTTTGTTTTGTTTTATTTACAAAACAAGTGATTTTGATTAAGTTATTCCCAAGAGTCTACCCCTACAAATCTACAAGTGTTGGCCGGTTCACAACATGCCTCATTCTTCTGGCAGCATCCGTAGATGACCCAGACCCTGACTGTCCACACTCTCATTTACGTCAGGGTTGAGTCACGTTTGAAGACCATTACTGTTACAAGAAATACATGACAGATTCAGACAGCATGATTAATGCTGAAAGCAAACTGTTTAATCCTATGAAACATGGTGAAGTGTCTCAACTAAAGAGAAGATATTTTGGAATTTTTTATTTGACTAAGTATGTACTTAACAACAACAAAAATCCAATTTCCTTTCTTGAAAGCTAGCTGGTAGAGCATTCATGTTCATTAATTTCCTATGGGTGGCGTTCTAAGTTGATGTAGGAGCTTACAATTTTAAATTTATAAAAGTTGCAAAAACTATGGGAGTTACTGTGGTCACATTAAAGAAATCAAAGTATACACACATTGCTATAGAGGAAAAGTTATACAGTTACTGAAACACAACTATGAATTGTACAACCATTTGCTGTGTTTCTTCTTAGAATGAGTAAGTTTATATCACTGAACAGAGTTTTAAAATCACTGAAACTATTAATTATATATCACAGAGCTTTTTCTCTTTGGGTTTGATTTCCAGGCCCAATGACACATGTTAGGGAAGAATAGCCTAACCTCTTAGCTTTAGCTTCTTATTTGAAATTCCATAAAGATAACAATAATATTTGCTTTAGAGTGTTGTTTTTATGACTGGGTATGCCAATACTTGTGAAGTGCTTAGAATAGCATAAAAGAAACCTTGTGTGTTGTGGGATGGGTGTAACATGCCCCTGTGTGTGTGCATGTGTGTGTATGCATGTGTGTGTGTGTGGCAACTCAGTAAAAGAAACAGCATGTGTCATGCTTACCTGGAGTCTTGTAGCTGTTTTAACTGTTATCTTTATCAAAGAATGGAACAATTCAAGACCTATTCATGTTTGTTCCATTCACAAAATTAAGATGTCAAACCCTTTGACTGACAATGGGAAGGTATGCTAGGACAATGGTGGCATGAAGCTTGTAGGAGCAACCAACCAATTTCTTATTTGACTTAAAGTCCACTCCAGGAGATGGAACCCATACCTGATACTGCTTGGGTGACCAAGAAACTGTGGCTAGATAGCTCAGGGATGTTGGGTAAAAACCAAATGTTACTGTTATACCAAAAAATTAAAAATAAACAGACACCTAATGACCTGTTGCCATACCCATCTATCAGTCCTGGCTCAGCCAGCATCAGAAAAGCTTCTTCCTGCAGCAGATGGGACCAGAGCCAGACATTATTCAAAGAATGAGAGACCTTGAAACACACAGCCTAAAGCAGGGTGACTCTCACCTTGGGGCTCAGGGAACACTGCAGAAGAGAAGGCAGAAAGAGTGTAGTAGCCAGAGGGGCTGGAGGACACCAAGAAAACAAGACCTTCTAAATCAGCATGATCGAAGCTCACATGAGCTCACAGAGACCGAGGCAGCACTCACAGGGCCTGCACTGGTCTGCACCAGGTCATTGGGGTATACGTTCTGACTTTCAGCTTAGCGTTTTTATAGGGTACCTGAGTGAATGAGGGGGTCTCTGTTTTTTTTTTGTGTGTGTGTGTGCTTCTCGTGGACTCTTTTCCTTCTGTTTATTCTTTTCTAATTTCAATGTGTTAGTTTTTGTTTTATCTTAGTATGTTACATTTTATGATTATCCTTTAAAAGCCTGGTTTGTTTTCTAACAAGATACAGAAAAAAGCTGTTGATCCAAATGGGAGGGAAAGTGGGGAAAGCAGACAGAGGGGAAACTGTAGCTAGAACACATTATGTGAGAGAATAATCTATTTTCCATAATAGAAAAATTATAAATGAAATCAGTTAAATCAAATCAGAAGAAAAAACATGTGGTGGTACAGGAGAGGTGCACCTCTGTGCTGGGCTGGAGAGACGGCTCCACCCTTAGCTGGCTTCAGTACTTGGGAGAGCACCCACCCCACCCCCAGCACTTTGCCTGGACAGCAGAGTAGAGCTAACCTTGGTGGCAGGGGTGCAGGTGAGAACAGGAGAGCCCAGCAGGCCTTTACTGGCCGAGCAGTGTGGGAGAGATG
Organism: Pachyuromys duprasi; assembly: GCA_028658305.1. Taxonomy (NCBI): domain Eukaryota; kingdom Metazoa; phylum Chordata; class Mammalia; order Rodentia; family Muridae; genus Pachyuromys; species Pachyuromys duprasi. The sequence continues at coordinate 20,888,360 of CM053743.1, read as the reverse complement.
GCCTCACCCCAACCCGGGGCCCCTGCAGTGATGTGTTGGTCCCACTGTCCCCGGGAAGGTGCCTGGAAGCTGGCTCTAGCTGCTTAGGTACAGGAGAGATAGCATATAGACTAACTCAGCTACCACCCAGACCCAGCTTCACTCTTTGAATTAGTCCACCAACATCTACCCCATCCATGCACTCCTGGAGCACATTAAGAAGCCAGTCATTCAGAACTAAAGTTGTAGGATCTCCATGGCACAGGGCAACAACAGGTTATCCTACAGGACTCCAGTGAGGACCCAGTATTGATATTGTAGCAGAAGCTAGCGGCCTCAAACCAGAGAAATGACTCACTGCAATGAACATTTATGAAGCTGCAGAGACAAAAGGGTGTACCATGTGACACTGCAGATACCATGGCAAGATGTTTTCTGTTTGTTTTGTTTATGGGCAAGGAGGTTGCAAGAGCAGAGGGAAGTTATGGAGGGACAGGGAGATGGATGGGATTGGTATGCATGATGTAGAATTCACAAAGAATACAAAGATAATAAAATAAAAGATAAGATCTTTCTCTCATGTAATGTGGTTATATTGAAACCTGATTGAAACTACTAGAGCTACCTTGTGAAGATGTCAATTCGGGCCACGGGTGTCATGACTTCCTGGGTTGGGGAACAGAAAGGCAAAGAGACCAGTCATTCATTACTGAGCAATGACTCCTATTCTTGTGGACTCCTGTCCTGAGGTAGCAATTGTGCAATTGTCCTTATAAGTTGAGACATCATCTTGATGTGTGTGCCAGGCCAGCTATAGCTCAGGTTGACCCTTAACCATTTGTTCTGCCTCAGTTTCCAGAGCGCTGGGGTCACAGGCCCCTCACTAGCCCCTTACTATCTGTTAAGACACTTCAAGTACACATTTTTTCCTATATTTCAGAAAACTTTCTAATCACTACACATGTATATACTATTAAACAAATATTTTATAGAATTATATATACATGTAATTATGTATATGAGAAGAGACACAAAAGATAAAAAAGACATAAGGAAAAGACATATATACATACATACATACATATATATATATATATATATATATATATATATATATATATATATAGAGAGAGAGAGAGAGAGAGAGAGAGAGAGAGAGAGAGAGGAGATAGTATAATGAAACCTCCAAAAAGAAACAATCAAAAAACTCAAATTTAAACAAGCGTAAGAGTAAAAAAAAAAAAACAAAAAACAAACTTGAATCAAGCACACACACACACACACACACAAACAAACCAAACTTGAATCAAGCACTCTCTCTCTACGATATTACGTAGGTAATCTTAAGCAAGGTGCTTGACCTCCTTAAGTCTTAGTTTCCTTATCTAAAAATGAGGAATGACCCCAGAACTTTCCAAGGACTACTATAACAATGTAAATTAGGTAAAAATGTGAGGGGGAAAAGTTAAGAGCAATTAGGGAAAATATATAGGCCTTTCTGACGTTCTCATCTTTCTAAAAGTGATCACACATTACAACCACAATTAGAAAATAATGTGCCATACCTTTCAAGTTTCAAAGACCTTACTTCCATATTTTTGGCAAATTTGCCATTCAGCCTTAGGATCAGCATGTGATGGGAAGAGGAGCGATAGTCATTTGTGTGCCATTATTCGTGAGAAAACTCTAAACACAATCTAGTTTACTATTTTTTTTTTAGTAAACCTCTGATTGATTGTTTTACTGTAGAACATGTCAATACTGTTAAGAAGAATTGTTGCATGTCTTGTACCTCCGGCACTTGAAAGGGTGATCCAAGAGTCTATCACAAGTTCAAGGTTATCCTAGACTTATACTAGACTCTATAGCAAATTTCAAGCCAGTTGGGCTACAAACAGAGATCCTGCCTCAATCAATCAATCAACCAGTCAGTCAAGCTATCAATTTATTTTTTAAAAGTCTCATAGCTTGAGAACCTCCGTTATGTTTTGTTATGTTCTCTGTGAGGAACTGGAGTGATGGGGAAGGGTTTAAAAGGAAAATGGTGCAAGGTACTGGAGCGCACATGGCATCCTTAGTGTCTACCACAAAATTTTGGATGCTGAGCCTTGATAGGACATTTTGATTTAGGGTCTGCCTCTACATCTTAAAGGCTCACTGCTGCCTCCACAGGATGCTCTGTGCAGATACTGAGAGCTAGGTACAATGGATAATAGAGAAAAAAAAATCACGTGAAAGCAAACCCAAGGGAATACACCTTTCTGTCAGATTCTGTTTTTCTCTCATGGAAGGGATTATGTCATGTTGGGTCTGCCTTTAGTCAAATATTAGACAAAACTACATCTGTTTTATTTATTTAACACACACTTGTAAAGAGCCAGCACGTAAGGCTGACTCTTTACAAATCTGCACTTGCATCCATACTGGTGCAGGCATGGAGAGGCTTGACAAGTTACAGGTGATATGAGGTAACCTAGTACAGGAAGAGTTCCATGCCCTGTGCTGGGATGAGGGCTCTGGCTTGTCCTGCTTGTTCTGGGCAGTGTGGAACACGGTCTTGGGTATTCATTCCCCCCTCTCACTCCTATCACATGTCTGTGAGAGAGGTTTAAGTCAACGTGTAGAGTTACTCTTAAAACCTCCATACACTGATGCTGAGTCTAAGTTTTCTAAAACCTATTGCCAAAAATGATGCAGGTATTAAGTTGAAAAATCATGAAATTCCCAATCAGAAAACAGACCCATCAGTATTTCTAGAGAAAGAGGGGTCAACACCCAATGCTTGAAGACTTCAAGAGACTTGAAGTAAATGGAATGGGATTTTACGTGTGATTTCTTTTCTATGGCGCCTGAATCAGGTTTTTCTGCCCCAAGGACAGAGGAGCTGTACACCGAGTGTCCACTTCTTCCTGTCCATGGCCTCTGCTTTTCAGAAAGACCAGAAAAAGGGAGTACCACATTCTGCACCACGACCTGAGTTTGGCCAGCAGTCCTGTAAAATTCAAAGATGGAATCGGAACGCCTCGATCACCCATTCGAGGATCTGGATTCCTGTATAATGTAAGACATAACGAGGGATAGTAAGGAACCAGCTGGAAGAGAGAGAGGCAATAGGGGAGTGCAATGGAGGGGGGGTGGATGTGAGGGAATGAAGTGGTGTGTGTGTGTAAGTGTCAAAATAAAACAAATCATTGGGTGCCCATCTAAGATTTCAGCTTTGAAGCCTCACCGAAAACACAATTAAGGACAGAGACAGAAAGGATGTGTACACAAGACAGCTAGGTGGAAACCACAGTTCCTCAGGCTCTTTCTGATGTGCAAACCCTTCAGCCCGAAGCTGTCACTTAACTGTTTTTTCTCTATTGGCCTCTCGCCACCCAGTGGCGGATTTGTTTCTCACCTATTGCCTCCCTTTATCTCGAACCAACGCTTTGGAGTCCCCGCATCAAGAGTCACCTCACAGGAGGTCACTCCAGCGATGGGCACACTCGCAGTCCTTGGAGGAGGTCGGGGGTGGAGTGGGGGTGGGTGGGAGTGTGAAGGCTTGAGGCAGGACTCGAACATCCAAGGGTCTCATAAAGCGCAAACAGGGCAGGAGGAAGAAGAGTCAGTAGTGTCCCAGGGGTGTGGCACTGTCTTCTGACACAGGGACCTGCAGCCCCAGGGATTTCCCCAGCTTGGGGTTCGGGCTCTCTCAGCCTCCGTGCATAAAAGGGGCTCGCCGGGCCCTGGAGCCCCAGATCGCACCACAGCTCTTCCCGCGAGCTACCGCTTTGCAGACTCCAGCTTCACAGCAGCCCAGCGCCATGGTCCCTCCCTCCCGCCGGATCCTCAGCGCTCCGCTGCTGCTCCTGCTCCTGCTGCTGGCCACAGGTGGGGGCCGCGTGCTGACATCCCGGGAGGAGCCTCGGGCGGGGGGCAGCCACCCACAGCACCGCCGACCCCTTGTCTTCCCACCGCAGGAACACCAGTGGCCAGTGAGCTGCGCTGTCAGTGCCTGAAGAACCTACAAAGGATTAAGTTTGAGGACGTTCAGAGCTTGACGGTGACCCCCCCGGGACCCCACTGCACCCAGACAGAAGTCATGTGAGTATCTCTCAGGGCAGCCTCTGCCATTGCCGGAGTCACCTAGACCCTCCTGCTGCCTCATGCCCACCCCGTTGGAAGCTCTTGCCTTATGAGGGTCCCCGCTTCTCTCTGCAGAGCCACTCTCAAGAATGGTCAAGAAGTTTGTCTCAACCCCGAAAGCCCTGTGCTTCAGAAAATCGTCAGAAAGATACTGAAGATGTGAGTGAGGTTTGGCTTGCACATTGTGACCCTCATCTGAGGACTGGCATCTGTCTCCTTATAGCAGAGAAAGTCGTAGAACTACAGTCGTGATTATTATCTTCACAGTTACAATAATCCTTCTGATAAGTCATCTACTGTGATGCAAAGAAGGGTTTTTCCAGGCTCCTTTATCCCCACCTGGAGCCTGTCTCCATTGTATAAGAGGGAGTGACCTGCTTTTAAAAACATTTTCATGTTTTGGCCTCCTGTTCCCAGTTAGTTCTAACAAACAAACAAACAAACAAACAAACAAACAAACAAACAAAGAGATCGTGGTGTTTGGAAAACAGGGCTCTAATATTTCGTTAGGAAAAGCAGGGATTTTGGAGTGGCTCAGAAAATATGCATGCATCCATGTATGTATGCATGTATCCACCAAAACCTATTATTCATATTGTTCAGGAAATTTTAGCTTGAGGCTTAATAAAAGTGGAAACTGATAGTGCTTCAGGAGCTAAGTGAGGACCGGTATAAAAGATGAGACGCAACAGTTTTAGATTTTGGGGGACCTCAGATCCGCACTTCGCTTCCATCCTGAAGGAGCGCATCTGCTAGGCTTGAGGTGTGTGCTCTATGGTACAGCGCCCACCGCAGGCCGTGGTCATGCCATGCACCTAATAAAGACATCTGTTTTCTCAGGAAAGCAGCGGGGGCAGCTGAGCCTGGTAAGGAGGAAGCCATTTGACTCCTGGAGGACCCGCCTTCTAAAGCAAACAGGAGATGAGGAAAACCAACCTTCCTAAGGCCATCTGGATGTGTCTTTACCTGCTTGTTTTGTACAACCCCTGAGAGTTCACATTTATTTATTTTCCCCCAAATTCTATGGTAATATTGTACGTGTAAAATTTCTAAGGGTTAATTGCAAGATGCCATCCTATTTACTGTTTATTTAATATCATTTGAAGGTTAAAGGTTTTCAGACTCTTTCAGGGAATTGTGTTAATATTTCTGAGGCAATCAATCCATGCTGACTATTTTGATGGCAGCGGGGGTAGTCAAGAAACATACAAGTAAGGTCAATTTCAGTGTTGGAAGAATGTATGTGCACATCTACTTTTGTGATTATAAAAGACTGTCAGTTGTTATTTATTAAAATGGTTTAACAGTGTCACAATGAATGGTTAATGTTCTGTTGAAGTTTTAAGAATATAATGTTTTATATATTCCTTAGACATTTTAAATGATTTTAAGTAAGGGACAATGCCTATTTAATGCCTCCATGTCTTACAACTGAGAAGTTCAAATATTTATTGGTATTTTTACAAATAATTTGAAAATAAAATATTTAAAAGCAATGTTTGTTTCATTTCCTTGTGGGGCAATCACTAAAGGATAATCCAATGATTTACCTCAGGGTCTATCAAGTTTTCTTCCTGCTTCCCCAGACATTTGCTTGGCTAGAAAAATAGGTCACACAGTAAGTCACATCTCTGTGCAGATGGCTGTGGTTCTCATTCTCCACTCAAGGATGTGATCTTCCCAGAGATGACCCTTAGGTCATACTTAGGAGTATCCCCACCTCTCCAACTCTAGTTCCAGGGCATCTGATGCCCTCTACTGGCCACCACAGACATCAGGCACTCACATGATACACAGGCATACATGGATACAAACAAAATACATTTAAAAAAAGAAAGACAAATTTCCTGCTATCTTGCTGCCTGAGTTTGTTCCTTAAAACATTCACATTCTTGCAGCCAGCTCAAGGACCTAATTCCACTGCTTTTGCTATGTAACTTTTCTAATAACCATGGGCAGTGTAATGAAGTTGACAATGAAAATGGTGGCAAACTTGATGTTTGTTTTTCCTTTGAAACTCAACTTGTGTCACCAAAAGTAGAACAAAAAAATAAGTGTCTGAGTACTTCACTTTACAAAAGGGTCAGAGATTTGTATTCAACTTTCTGTCTTATATATATGAAATTACTATGCATCTTAATGCTCTAATTCCTTATGTCAATATGTAAAACACTGGTATATATACATTGGGTTTGACTATCTTGGCCCTGACCCTTCTTAGTGACATTGTGTAGACCTTGAAAGGAAGTCTTTGAGTGGCTTGTGTACAACTCAGCCCAGAATGGAGACTACACTCCAGTTTCTAAGGACAAAACTGTGAAAAAAAAATCTCACTAATCTAAAGCTAAGCTCCAAATCATGAAATGAGAGTCTTTTGTGTGTGCACATGGGAAGTTTGTACTTCCTTCCTATTTAGGAATTAAATTCATTAGGAAACCCTGAGTTTGGGTAAATGTCTCCCAAGAGGCAAGAAGGCAGGGCTGGCAGTGTGAATAAATATTTGAGATCTTCCAATTTGTTCCAAGCATCTGAATGAATAAGGCCACAAGTAGCAAGAAACCAGGTCTGTGGGCTTCCCTGCATCTCATACGTAAGAGTTGGAATTTATAATGATATTCTTCTCACCAAGGTTATTGGTTACAAATGATTCAGAAAGGAAGAAACGTTTTGTAAACTGAGTGGAAATAAATGCATAGAAGCCCATCCGCAACCTCCATAATGCAAGCATTCCCTCCCTGACTCAAAGTGCCTGGGCACTGGAAAGCATTTACAAGAGGGAACCCAGTACTTCAGTAAAGCCATCATTCATACCTAAGACCCTTCAACATTGGACCTTGTAATTCAGGCTGCCATGTCCTTGTCAGTAGTAAACATAGGACCCAAGAAGGGCAGGGGACATCCCCATGGTGGTTAAAACCATGTTTCAAAGGACCAGATTGACTCTGGAGTTGATGACAATCAGATCATGACCTTGGGAGACTTTCTTGACTTCACTCAGTTTTATTGCTTTATTTTTCTGCATAGAATGTGGAAAGAACAAGAATGGATATTCTGAAGTATGGACGCGATTAGATATTAATGGCTCAAAAGCTACGATTTTTGCTATTCCTCCTAAGCCCAATTCCAAGGATATGTCTCAGTTTCCAAAGGAATGCTTGTGAAAAATGTAGGTTCCCCATCCAATTTCCCTGAGTCCTAGAAGCTGCCACACTCTCCCTTCAGGAATGCTTTAATGATTAAGAAGTGGTATACAGGACATGTGAGTTGGTAGTCACTGGTTGAAGGCAATAGGATATGAAAACGATGCAACAGCACAATTTCACTGGAAACACCAAGGGCAAGGTGGATGGGGCTCCTGAGAAAGGCTTCCAAGAGGGACACAGGGAGAAAGATGACTGACACCACTCTGTCCTTGGGAGCTCTGCTTTGGGAGTGCTCCAGAGACAACCAGAAGTAACCAAAGAACCACCAGAGAGGGTAGAGGAGAAAGATCACAACAGTACAGTGTGGCAACCTAGGAGAACAAAAGATTCCCTTTCTCTACCCTTACAAAGCATAAGCAAAAGAGCCTGTCTGGTTATCATCATTGGTTCCCCACTCCATGTGCTCCCCACTCACCAATATTTCAACTTAAGGTCCTTGTCCTCTGGCTACACTTTTGAGGCATCCTCATCTGAAGGAAAAGCAGACATGACAGGTGGTTTGCTGAGCTCACTGGGAGGAAAACCTGTGATGTAAAGGTTCTCAAAAGCATCCTTCATTGGCATGCTCCTGTCCAGTGGGAGGGTGGGAGGGAATGAGGGAGGAGGTTACGCCTGGGAGGCAAAGTACCTAACCTGTGATTGATATAAAAATAAATAAATTAATAAAAAAATAAAAAGAAAGTAAATGCTTACTCAAAAAAAAAAAGCATCCTTCAACCCTCAGGAGGGGATGGCAGTGAGGAGTTGAAGAGTACACTAATTCTGGCCTTATAGTGTATTTTGCTGAAGGAGATTCTGTGGTTTGCCTTTACTCCTTAACTTAAATGGAGGGACAAGTGGGAGGAATGTTTTACAAATGTCCCTAGGATACGAAGAGGCTTAGTTGTCCACACTGTTTCCTCAACATTGTGATGTTTTGCTGCTTTCCTCTTTCCTCTCCCTCCAGCTCTGCTTTCTCTTACTGCTTCTTTCTGTGATAAATCTTTGCCTTGGATTCTGCTTTCAAAGGAAACTGAATTTGGACACTTGGGCTTCCCAGAAATTAGACCTTAAGGCAAACATATATTTTGTTAGTGAGTAGACTACCAGAGAATGGGGAGTTGGGGTGGGGTAGGGAATGTGAAGTGAGTCGGGAAATCTATGAAGCATGGTAGGAGATACACATTTCAGCATGGCCAACAAGGTCAGGGGTGGAGAAGCACTCCATGGTCAATTTCAGCTGAGCTATTGGCCTCTTGGGGAGCTATTTGGAGTGTTTGTAATTCTTATTCTGAAGAGAGTATGAAACCAATTTAAACCAAGAAAACAGTTTCTATAATTTACATTAAGCTCATAAATTCCCTAAGAAACTAGGTATTAGTCTTTGATATCTCTCTCCCCCTTCTCTTCCTTCTCATATATATATATATATATATATATATATATATATGCACATATATATTTAGCATATATATGTGTATAGGCTGAATTTAAAGCTGAAATCTGAACTTGGATCCTAGTCCCTAAAATAGGGCAAAGCAGGTCTACCAAGCCATAACCAGGTTCAAATTCTCCAATAGGTTGGAATCTTTCATTTTCAAACTATTCATCATTTGCTTTTGAAAGTGAGAAATAGTTAAAATCACATTCGTTATTTTTAGGCATTATTAAAAGAAGAGAACAGATATCTTAGAGAAGTGAAATACATAGAATAAAAACCCAATATTTTTGCAGCTAGGTAAGAAATTGGTTTCAATAACCTAAAACTCCCAATGAACCTCATTTCTTAAACTTTCCACTATTGCTTATAGCACCAAGCTAGAGATGAAACCCTTAACACAGGAGCCTTTGAGGGACATTCCAGATCTGAATTATAGTCAACACACATTTTCATTTGGGCTTAAGAGGTTTTTTTTGGAGGGGGGGGTCTATTTTTCTAAAACAAGTTGGGACATTCTCAAGAACAAAACTCAATTTAAGTTCTCTTTCAATAAATAGTGTCTACAAAAGGTCCTGACACATAATGAATTCCCAGTGAGAATGAACAAGAAACCTTTTTTATTATTTAATCTAAGTTTGCCTTTGGTCTATATCAGCCCTCTGGTGATCATAGATTCTGTAGTTAAATGCTATAATAGATCAAATGCTGTCTTCCTAAAATTCATATGCAGAGGTCCTAAGACCTAATACTTCAGAATGTGAGCTCATTTGGAGGTTCTGTCTTTAAACACGCAGCTGATGAGATTGGTTGCTCTATATTGTAATGGGGAGACAAGGGGAAAATTACAATAGGAAAACTAAACAGGGAGTGGGGATGGCAGAGGAAGGTAAAGGAGGGAATATAGGGAGAGACAACTAACACTAAGGACCATTTGAAAAACCATATAGAAACCTAATACTGTAGATATTTCCTAAAATATATACACATATGGCAGGAATGTAAACAGAGTCACCAAATTAATAGGGAAGATAATGTCGGAACTAGGCATCTTATGCCACCAAGTAAAACCTCTGGTGGCATCTTGTTGAGTAATTTGGAAATCCCCAATCATCACAGGCTATTGCCGAATGTAGTCGCCCGCGACTACCAATAGTAACTGCCTGCACAAGGGGCTGGGAATTAAAAGAGACAAAGAACACGAAGAAGTGACGCCAAGACAGTACTCTGAGCAAGGCGCCATTTTTATTACAGAGTAAACCACTTATATAGGTTTCCAAGTAAACATATCCAAGCAAAACAGGAAAATTAACCAAGCAAAACAGGAGGTTAGCTGAGCAAAACAGGAGGTGTAACTACGCAAACAGGAGGTGTCTGCTGAAAACAACAAGAATAGCGAGCCAGCATGACTTGCATGCACCTGACCATCTCAGGTCCAATGGAATGGCTACCTCACCGAGGCTGTTGGTCACACTGCACAACCTGCTGGAAAGGTTCTGTTGCTGAATACAGCACTAGGGTGGGTAACTGAACACAGAAAAGTTGAGCTAGTGCCTAACTGGCGGCTTCACTCCTATTGACTAGCATTTATGGCACTGGAAGATAATGTACACATTACTAGGGAAGAATGGTAATCATTAACATCTCCAAGCTACAAATCCTGTCATCCCCAACTGTGGCCTGCCTGTAAGATACATGGGTGAAATTTTGGCGCACAGGTTACAGGAGTAACCAACCAGATTCTGATTGGATTTAAGGCCCACTCCATGAGATAGAGCCCATACATGCTGTATGTGAAACTGCTACAATGACCAAGAACCCGAGACTAGATAAATCATGAGCCTATGAGAAAACCTACTATTATTCTGCCAAAAATGTGCAGCAATAAGGTACCTCCTAATGATTCCTTGCTGTGCTTATATCCTGCGTATTGATCGACCCTATCAAAGAAGCTTCTTCTTGCAGTAGGCGGGAGCTAACATAGAGAGCCATAACTGGACAATGGGCAGAGGGTGAGAAACTTTGAAGCACTCCATCCTAAGTAAGATGTTTTCATGAAAGCTCTCCCCTCGGGGCTCAGGATGTACGTGGGAGAGGCAGCATAAAGATTGGAGAAGCCAAGGGTGATGATTCCAAGAAAGCAGGATGCGTGCTAATCTAACGTTATTGGTGTCCTTTAACAAGGAGAATTTGGTGATAGACATTTGTACAGAGAAAACATTCTTGTAAACCAGAAGGCAACCACCAGCACACCAAGTAAAAATGCCTGGAGCATTTTCTTCCCTTCCAGCATTGGAAAAGGGGCAACCTGTCCACACCTTGATCTCGGACTTGCATTCTCCAGAACTGTAAGGCAGGACATTTCTGCTATTTAGACCACCGAATCTCTGGCTGTGATAGCTCATCTTTTTGTTTTATATGCTAAAACAAGGAGCAGTCCATCTTAGATAGTTAAGATCAGTTATCTGCTTAAGGGGGAGGGGAGTAAAACTCACAGTCCTTTGCTGCTTAATTAATATTAAAGCCCAGGAAATTTAAGCATACTAAGCCCCAGAGAGCTGGTATTTGCTATTCTTTTTTTTTTAAGTTCACATATTTATTTACTAAATTGACTAGTTATTTCCCCTTATATATGGGTGATGTTTGACCTGTGATTCTTTTTTTTTTTTTATTAATCACAGGTTATGCACTTTGTAACCCAGCTGTAGCCCTGCCCAATTCCCTCTCAATTCCACCATCCCTCCCTCATACCCTCCCTTCCCTTTTACAAGTCCACTGATAGGGGAGGACCTCCTCCCCTTCCATCTAACTCTAGCTTATCAGGTCTCTTCAGGACTGGCTGCAATGTCCTCTTCTGTGGCCTAGCAAGGCTGCTCCTCCGTTGGGGTAGGGGTGGGGGTTGAAGAGCTAGCCATTGAGTTCATGTCAGAAGTAGTCCCTGTTCCCCTTACTAGGGTACCAGGTTGGATATTGAGCTACCATGGGCTATATCCAAGCAGGGGTTCTAGGTTATATTCATGCATGGTCCTTGGTTGGAGAAACAGTCTCGTAAAAGACCCCTGTGTGAGGTAGCCACTCCATTGGACCTGAGATGGTCACATGCGTGCAAGTCATGCTGGCTCGCTATTCTTGTTGTTTTCAGCAGACACCTCCTGTTTTGCTCAGCTAACCTCCTGTTTTGCTCAGTTAAACCTCCTGTTTTGTTCTGCTAAACCTCCTGTTTTGTTCTGTTAAACCTCCTGTTTTTCTTGGTTAATTTTCCTGTTTTGCTTGGATATATTTACTTGGAAACCTATATAAGTGGTTTACTCTGTAATAAAAATGGTGCCTTGATCAGAGTACCGTCTTGGTGTCACTTCTTCGAGTTCTCTGTCTTCTCTTTTAATTCCCGGCCCCTTGTGCAGGTGGTTACTATTGGTAGTCGCGGGCGACTACAGGTGGTGCTGAAACCCAGAATTGAACCTGATAATGAGGGACCTGATGAGGAACGCTGTGACTTAGGACATCCATTGGGCCAAAAGGAAAGCACATCCGTGATCGCCCATCAGCGAGCGTGCAAGGTAAGGGCCAGACAGCGCAATATGGGACAGAGCAATAGCAGGGGAGCGTTTATTGAAACGCTCAAAGAATTACTCAAAACACGAGGAGTTGGGTTTGAAAGTTGAACTCGTTAGGACTTTTTAAACCAAGTAGATATTAATTGTCCCTGGTTTCCTGAAAGTGGGACTTTGAATATAGCAGTTTGGGACCAAGTAGGTAAAAAAAGCTTAAGACCCCAGAATTGGCTTAAATGGCCTAACATTACCCATCTTCAGAGAATTGGGCATTAGTTCTCAAATACTTACTTAAAAGATGAGGAAAATTCAGGAACTGTTAAACCTTTCATCATTAAAGGACTGCCTGTTAATTTATGGGAGAGAGAAACTTGCATATAATGGACACACAGGGATTTTGAAAATGCTGCACATCCTGGACTAGTCACTGCATAGATGACACTGATAAACATTTTGCATTCAAATGCCAAAGTTAACTAATTGCAAAGTTGATTTACTTTTTATTAAGTTTTGTAGAGCTGCTGTTTTAATGTATTTGGAAAAATAGGTTTCTGGGTAGGAGAGCTAAAATATGTTAGGAGTTTGAATTAAAGGTTTAATAGTCTACTGAACTGCAGTTTCTTCTACATTGTTTCTTCTGAAATAAAACTGAGCAATAGCTTGTTAGCAGTGACCATCTTGCAGCTATGCAACTTGGAATAGTCAGTCCAGATTTGCAGGTCTCAGGGCTGGGGCCAAAGTGACTACTACTTTATTGTGCTTTGCATTTCCAGACAATTTTCCTATGTTTGGATAAAATGATTAGCAAGTTGTAAACTTAATACCTTATAAAAAGGGTAAAATAAACACTTCTGCAGTGGGACTTGGAGTAATTTGAGGGACATTTTATATACTTTTAAAAATCAGAATTTAATTGGGATGCCAGATTTCTAGCAACTTGCATCATTAGTTTTCCAAATAATCTGGAAGTTAGCATTTGATAAATGATTTAAGCAAATATAAAAATTTTGTTAACTTATAATTTATTAATTGTGGATACTTTTACATTCATTCTTTGTAGAAAGAACTGTAATAAGCAAAATTATGTAAAGATTGTTGTCCCACAGACTGGACATATAAGCAAATAGTTAACAAAATCTCAGTTGTACTTTGCCTTCGGCACATAGTGCGGAGCACTGTACCTGTTCAAGAGCAGAACTGCTCTCAGGCTTTATGGTAGTCATCTTAGCTTTTGCAGCCTGAGGCACATGTTCCAAAGACCCATCTAAGGGCTGTGCTTCCTGTAACAAGCGTATCCATACCTATGAGATGATGATGCAAATGAAAGACAAAGTGTATCACCTGGAGAGCTTCAAGTGTGATGCCTGCCAGAAGCATTTGTGTGTGGGTGACAGATACCTTCTCGTCAACTCTGACGAGTGGACTAAGATCAATGGAAT
>CM053743.1:20848519-20866368 GCA_028658305.1 Pachyuromys duprasi | reverse complement strand
AACACAGAGAAGAATGCAAGAATAAAAGAGATTTCAAGTGTAGCATGAGAGGTTTTTATCTAATTTATTTATGAAAAGGGTTCTACAAAGTGAGGAGAGTGTATGTGTGTGTGTGTGTGTGTGTGTGAGAGAGAGAGAGAGAGAGAGAGAGAGAGAGAGAGAGAGAGAGAGAGAGAGAGAGAGAGAGAGAGAGAGAGAGAATTGAAACAATAGTGGCTGACAATTGTTTGGGACAGACAAACCCTATGAGTAGGAAGTTGAATAGATCTGAAACAACATAAAAACTGAATTCATATCCTGCTACAGGGTTGTGAACTTGAAGGCTCCAACCACCAAAGAAAATACTACAGAAGGATTAAGCAAAATCTGCCATGGAGTCTGTGTTCTAGAAAGCAGATGCAAGAAGATGCCAAATCTCTACAAAAGAAAATGTTTCCTAAGATGTGACTGCTCCTTGTTACTTACTGACGACAATCACACTGCTAAGTTTTCTTTTATTTATTTTTAAACTTTTAACTTTATTTATTTAGTTGTTCACTTTACATCATAATCTTAGTCCCATCCTCCTCTTCTCCTGGTCCCACCCTTCCTTCCTCTTCCCCCTTCCACCTTTTCCTACCTCTCAGAAGCCCGCCCCCCGCCATCTACCCCAGTACTTCAAGTGGAATCAAAGCATATCTTCTTCCACAGTAGCCTGGCAAGGCAATCCCACCAAGGGGAAGAGATCGAAAAGCATGCAACAGAGCCCATGTCAGAAACAGTCCCCGCTCCCCTTACTAAGAGACACACATGAAGACCAAGTTTTCCATCAGGTATGCATGTGTAGGGGACCTAAATCCAGTTATAGGTGGCCCTTGGTTGGTGCTTCAGTCTCCCCAGGCCTCCTGGGTCCAGGTTAGTTGGCTATGTTGGAGTTCTTGTGAAGTTCCTGTCTACTCTGGGTCCTTCTATCCTTCCCTCAACTCTTTCACAAGGCCCCCTGCACTTGGGCCAATCTTTGACAGTGAGGTGAGTCTCTGCATCTGTTTTGATTCTTTGCTGGGTTAGAGCATCTCAGGAGATAGCTATGCTAGGCTTCCACTGCATAAAAAACAAAACAAAACAACAACAACAACTTTAGCTAGCAATGACACATTGCTATGCTTGCTATGTTCTCTTTAGATCTAGAACTCTAAATGATATTCAGGTTACTGAAGTTGTTTTATATCATCAGTTATGCCTAAGTGTGAGTTGGTTACAGATACAACAACACTCAGTCCAGTGACATGTTAATTTATTAATGACTTTTACCATAATCTATTTTCGCCAGAACACATGTGTGTGTGCATGCGTGTGTGTGACATATATGCATGTGTGAACTCATGTGTGCCTGTGTGAAAACCAGAGATTACCTTTGAGTATCTCCATCTACTACTCTCTACCTTATTTTATACAGTCTCTCTCTCTCAGCCTGAACCTTATGACCTCATCCAGATAAGGTCAGCAAGTTCTGGGGATCTGTCCCTCTGCCCTCCCAGCACTGTGGTTACAGAGAAATGCCGCCATGTCCAGCTTTTCACATGGTGATGGAGATCCAAACTTATACACTTATCCTTGCCTAGCATCAATTTAGTCCTCCAGCAAGCTTCCCAGCCTTTGGCCTGCAGTGTGTAAAATGTATACAAAACGACACATTTTACATGACTTCTTTCTCTCAACATTCAGACCCCTTTTAATTTTCAAAATGTAACCTGCTAAATATATTGAAGGAAACCTATCTTTCTTACTATTCTACCCATCAACTGGTCTTAATAAGTTAATGGAAAGAATCTGTAAAAAATTAATAATTAAAATGGTTAGAAGCAGACAAGTTCTCATTCTGTGATTTTTGATTTAAGTAATTTCAGGCATGTCCCTTCTTTGTCTCAGACTTCTGTAAAATGTCAGCTTTAAAATCTACTTTATCGAAGGTGACTTAAAAGATTACAGAAGCAAATGTTTACCACTGTGTTCTCTGGAAGTCCTAAGTTTTCTCAGCCTTCCTAAAAGCTCATTTCCCACTCCATTTTATAACCTCCGCTCAGGCCAGTTCCCCTTGCCCTGACTCTTGGCCCTTCCCCTGACCTGCACTTACTGACTCTTGAGTTTGTGAATAATCAACTCTGGAATGCTTTCCTGTACCTCTCAAGCCCAACGTATCTGCACTTCTACCAAAACTGCGAGTTCCAGTTGCTTCTTATTTAGCCTCATTTTGTAAAGAAAGATTTTATGTCAACAAAGTCTAAATATCATGCCAAGATTATAAACCCTGCAGCTAGTAACAGAGCCAAGGTGCAAAGCCAGGAATTCTGATATTTATCTGCAAGTACATCTCTATTTCCTTTTCAATGAACAGGGCAAGCCTGATCCTGGTTACACCCACCCTTTGTGAGAACCTCTGTGTGCCTGAATGATGTAGGTATATTTCTTCTAGGTGACACAATCATTAATCCTCACGCTGACAGAGACATCCTGACTGTTGCTCCTTGCCAGTCTCCTGCAGAAGAATGTCAGGTAACACAATTTCAGTCTGGACAGACATCTGTCTCCTGTGAGTAGGTAATAACAATAATAAAGAGGTCATGGATTTGAGGAGGAGTGGGGATGGCACATGGGAAGAGTTGTAGAGAGAGGGGAAAATCATAAACAGTATCAAAAGTTTTTAAATTAAGAAGAAATTGTATTCCATGAACAGGTGCATATGTTATATTTGTTGGGAGAAACACGTTCATAGTAAAAATTCAAGCAGCAGGGGCTACACAGTCTGTATTAGTTACTTTTGCAATTTTGTCATGAAAATGCTTGGAAGAAACAACTTGGATATGTGTGTGTGTAGGTAGAATATGTCTTCTGCCTCAAATGATTTTTTGTACATCATGGCCCAGTGCTAGTGGCTAACCTCCCTAGCAAGACCCCAACCCCACCAGCCAGGTGATAAGCATTCAAAACGGGAGTGGACAGGGAACATTTTAGATTCAAACCATAAGTATTGTTAAAAGAAATAAACCTAAAGATAAAATTTCTCTTACCCCTAAGCCCTTAATTATTTGGTTTCCTTGCCTAGAGATGACTTTTTGTCAATTTTATAGTGTATGTCTTCCTAAAAATGGTCTTTGCATGCATAAGTGAACTCTGTAGAGTTCACACATGCAAACCGTTTTCAGTTCATTCATTCATTCATTCATTCATTCATTCATTCATTCATTCATTCATTCATTCATTCAGACAATCATTCACTTTCTCAGCACAGGACATAATGATATAGTACTATACTACAGGCGTTCTATGCCTCAGCTAGTCTACCCTCATAGGCACCTGGCTTATTCCAGACTTTGGTGACTATTCATGAATTAATTCACTTGAACACCAGTGCAATGGTATCTATGGGCTAACTTCACAAACAGGAGTTTCCAGTCAGAGAACCCACAGATGTTTTAGATTTTGGTGAACATTTCCCAACCTTCTAAAGAATTTTTACTAGCTCATCCTCCCTCCATTGGCTTAGGAAAATGCCTGTTTCCCAGCATGCTTGTGATAGGACTGTCCTTGAGCCTCTGCCTGGCTGCTAATCAATATCTATGAACTCCTTGTTTGAGTCTGTATTCTCTGTGAGTAATGTTGGGATCCTTTCCATGTATTTGTAGTCACTGTTTCCACAGAACTCTTCCTCTTGATTATTGGCCTAAATCTTTAGTGTATATTTATATTAATAAGAATAAACATTCCTATGTAATATACTTACTCATCATGTACTTGTCAGTGTTATTTAGTTTTGCTTTGAACAGAGGGAGACTTATGTTTAGCATAGTTAAATTGTGGATTTTAAACCCTGTGTGATCACACAGCACTTTCTGGAAAACTCATTTTCCAGGTTCCAGTGTCTGATCCATCTGCAGTGTCCTTTGCTACAAGGAGGCAGAAGAAGCTTAGCTTCATCTTTGCTCAAAATTTCCCCAACTTCATTAATTTGCTTCTTTCCTCCTTCCCCTTATGTTGGCTTTTAATATTCCCTTTAGCATTTATTCACTTTCTGTGAGGATTTAATTCCCAGATTTGTTTTTCCCAGATGATGCCTGATTCAAGAGCCTCCATCAGGATTTTGAAATCTTTTGCCTTTGTATACTTTGGTATCTGGGAGTGGTAAAACACCTCTTCTAACCACATTTAAATTTTTTATGTCACTTTTCAAATGTTTATATTGCCAAGCGAACTTCAGAACCAACTTGTCCGTATCCAAGGAAACAAGCTCATTCATATCTTACTGGCATTCTGTATTTATGGATTAATATAGGCAAAGCTTATAACTGCAGTATTAAATCTAAGGATCAGATATAACTGTGGGTGTGTGCACTTCTGCATACATGTGTGGTCAAATATATGCTTTAATAGGACTGTATAGTTTTCTCATTCCATTCTCCAGTTTCTTGTGTAGTTTTTTCTTAGCATTTGCTGTGGGCGTAGCTGCTATTAGCATGCACTTGGTTTCCTACAGAAATACTCTTGACATTTGCATATTCATTCAAAACATGCTGCTGAATGTAAACACTGTGTCCTACTCTGCTTTGCTTTGTCTGGTTACATAACATCTGTAACTCATAAACACTTTTGTTTCTTTGTGTTTTTATAGGCTGTTTGCTTTCTTCCCCCTTCTCCCTCCCTCCTCTCTCCCCTGAGGTTGGTAGCTCTCCAGAGTGCTGTTATTTGATGTTGATGATTGTAAGCGTTCTTAATCTTCATTCCTTTACTAAGTCTCTGGATCTTGTGCCGTTAGGCCTGATTCTAACTTCCGCTGAAGTTAAATTTTCAAAACAAGATTAAAATTTAGGTCTAGTAGAAAAACATCTCGCTCTACAAGTGTGCCCATCTACACATGTGTCTAGCCTTTCACTTTGCCACATGACCTTGTCACCCATAAAGTTTATGTTCAAGAACCCATGATGAATATGCATTTAAAAAATGACAAAGCTCACAGTTTTAAGTAAGTTTATGGTTTCGTGTTGGATTGCATTCATAGTTGTTCTGCGCTCATACAGGACTGGGATTAGATTTTCTGAACAGAGATAACTATTAGCCTGTATTCTGCTCAGAGGAGTTATTTGATGCCAGGAAGACAAGGTCACCTAACAAAGCTATTTGTTTCTCCTTAGGAGCCAGCTAATGACAAGTAGGAGCTGTCACTGATGCCCAAACTCTTATTTGGGCATCCTTCTTAGCCCTTTCACGTCAAGAGGACCACACCTGATTACCAGAGGCTTCCTAGGTCTGTTTATCTAGCTGTGATTTTTGATCTACAGACTCATATATCTTTCTCACCAAGTCTTGTCTTCCATGCATTCCTTAGAAATAATAAATATGTATTGATTTTTTCCTTTACTTTGAGGGTTTTTTTTCTTTATAACAGTTCAGGATAATTTAGTAGTTGCCTAAGAGATTAGTATCCTGAAATTGACTGCCAGTTTGTTCCTTCTCTCAACTCCTCTCACTCCCCCCCCCCCCCGCCCATCACACCAAGAACCTGGTCATGTCAAAGCTAGTCATTAGTGTGAGCTCATTGGGAAAATGCCAGTTGGGGTGGTCTGGCCATGTTTTAATTGCTTCATCTGTTTCTTTGCCATTGGAATACACATGCCCCTTATTATTTTGGGTATAAACTGCTTATAGGACACAAGCATGCAAGCACTTTCTCTCACCTGGGCTTGCCTTTTCATTCTGTTGATTGCCCCTCTGCTACACAGAGGCTTTTTAGTTTGATGCGTAACAGTTTGTATAATTAGCTCTTGTTTTTGACACCACAGTCAGAAGATCATCATTGCTCTGACTAGTGCTAACCACCTAAGTTTCCTTCTAGAAATTTTGATTTTTCATGTTTTACATTTGACACCTTATTTTTGCATGTGGCATATGATTTTGTATATGGTCTGACTGCACCAGTTATATGTGAATATCCGTTTCTTCACAACACTGTTGTATGGGCCGTTTAATCAGGTAGATTTACACAAGGATAGGTGTATCCAGGAAGTAACCCGAAAAATACTGACCAGTAGGGAGGCAGATAACAATTGGTTTCTGGATGGTGGAAGACTCTTACCCAGTATGTGGTTGGTGGCCTCCCAAAGGGTCCCAAGGCAGGGACAGATATATCGTATATCTGGGTTTGAAATTTCAGGTATGTTCAACCAAACTCCTTCAAAGAGATCTGTGTTAAAGGAATACATTTAAAAACCTTAGCAGTAGTTTATAAAACATGGATAGGATATCAGTTCAGGTCCCTGACAGCTGATGAATATTCTCTGAACTCCAGTGTTGCACATCTGTGGAGTATCACACTGGTTCCAATGGAGAGGTCACAAGCGACTTGTTCTTTAAACTTGCCTCTGGGGCATTTGTCTATCTTTATGAAATCTATTTAAGGCAAAAGAGCAGGGACTCTGCAAATCCCCTAGTGCAATTATGTTGCCGCGATGCCAAGTGCATCATCTTGGATGAGGGGTGAGATTGATGTAACACAAAAGTGTCAACAAATCAGGGTTGACCCCGATTTGCAAAAGGGTCAACATCGTGTGCAACTCTCATTCATTAGCAGCTTTTCTTTTGCACTGTTCTGATTCCAATACACACAGACATCAGTTAGATTGCTTTAGTTAACTAATGCCACTGCCACAACACGGCTCAGATTTAGTTATTGTGATATGTTAGCAGTAGGAAACTGCATGACTTGGATGCTTCACTTCCTAGACACTGTGTAAGTCACAGATGAGCACCATGCTGAGCGACTAATTGTAACACTTCTTACAGAGCATGCCTGCAATTGTTCTTTTGCACATTGGTTGTTTGGCTCACATACACACAGCAAGGAGTAGATATGGGCCTAGTGATAAGACTACATGGTATTTTAGAAAATAAGATTATGGAGTATAAACAATTGTCACTCAAGAAGGAAATGCAGACAATGTATAGGAAGTAACCAAAAGGTATGAGCCACAGTCAAACATTAATTCAGTTGAGCCTTGGAATGCAAACACAGCCACCATCCGATGGATTTGGGTGTGACCAGGGCAGCTTAGGGAAGGCAGGTTTGCAGACATCAATGAGGAAAGTGACTGTGAGCAAAAAGATAGAGATGACCCAGGGGAGGTGAGTCCAGTAAAACACTGCACAGAAAGCAACTTCACAGGTATCAAATGTCCCTGAAAAAGCAGAGGATGGCATGGTTTTTGTTGTTGTTGTTGGGTTTTGGCTATTTAACTTTTTAAAACTTCACAAGTGCAGCATCAATCTTTTACAACTGTTTTTTTTTATAAGTGTAATTTGAAATAGCCTAGGAATATCAGTTATAAGGACCCAGAGATTTCAATCCCATTTCTAATTGAAAAAAAAAAGATTTCCCAGATTTTCAAACTTTTCTTGCTATCATGTTTTCTGTACATATGTTACTTCACCATCGTCATAACTCTCTTTGACCCTCTTAGATTCTCCTGTGCATCCATTAACTCACATCTTCTATCATGTGAGACTCCCAAGAGCAGGTATCTTATTCTTTGAAGCATCTAACTTATACTTGAGACAAAATAAATACTTAAAATTTATTGAGTGTAAAAATACTCCCACAAGGCATTGCACGAATAAAACAACTATTAAGCAAAATATCCCTCTAGATATTTCCCATATTTCTCAATTTCAACAAGGAATAGTCTTGAGTAATAAAAAAATTCCCAAGTCTTCCCCCTTACAGCCATTTGTAGTGTTTACATTAGGAAATGTGAGTGGCCTCAGCTTGTTTTTCTCACAAGGTCCAGCTGCTGAAGCAGTCACTCTGCACTCATCTGGTTTGCGATAATAAGCATATTTCATCAGCCCACTTCACAGAATTCATTTAAATCGCCTGAGTTCATGAGAACAGAAAGCTTCTGATTCCCAAGGAGCATAATTCTATGCAGATGTTGTCACGTGAGACAATTCACAAGTTGCATGCCAATTCACGAAATGAAAGAGGAAAATAGTTTCTTAAGAACAGAAAACATATATTGTTTTAATCACTTGGATATTGTAGGTAAAAACTGTCACTGATTAAATAACAACCTAAAGTTTGGACGCATATAATCCAGCTGAAAATCTTAGACTATTCTTAGACAGTTACCATGTCTAAGATGTCATAGACAAGAAGAAACCACCGTAATTTTATGCACCATAAAGGACAGAGTAAAAAAAATCAGTCAAATATCCCATGTTACCTAACAGTGGTAAGCCTTATTACAATCGAGAGATGTTAAAATGTGGTAGAATATCTTTCTTAGACTCTGAAATATGATATATGTCTTACCATCATTGAAGACCTCTTTCTAGATCTAGTAAACACGAAAAATAATTTCTTTATAAATGTTAGTTTCTTTGTCATTCTTCCTTTATCAGCGTCAGCATTTATCCAGGTGAGCCAAAAATCTGCTGTAAAAGGATTAGTGGAAGAGAAAAGGTCAGGGGCATGATACCCAAGGTATCCACTAAGAACAGATTGCAAAGCTGTTTGTCTTGAACTATATTCTGGACGGATCAGGAAAGTCAGGGGCATACCTACGGCTTGTTTCTGTCCCTTCATGGCATATTTGCCCACAGAGAAAAATTGGTTTTGCAAACTTAATTCGGCCAAGTCTCTAGTCCAGGGGAGAGCCCTTAGCAGCAAGCCCAAGGCAGAGCGCAGAGTCCCCAGCTGACATCTCAAAACGGGACACTCAGCATCTAGCGCAGAGAGAGGAGCAAAACCTTCAGACCAGAAGGGTGACCAGCCTGCAGTGCTCACAGCTTCTAGCACAGAGCACGAAGCCGGGCCCACAGAGCCCACAACAGGGTTCAACTGAGACAACACACACACTAACAAACCACCAGAACTCCCTGATCTTCTTGAAGAATACTCCTGACACAAGAGATTAACAGTTCCAGTCTGAAGTTCAGCCTTAAAGCACAAACAGCTCCTGGATTATATATAAACAAATGCCCAGAAATCGACGAAAGAACTCACCCAACAAAAATCAGGACACCATGGCCCCACCAGAAACACCCATAAGCAGTGGAGATTTTAATTCAGCGGAGACACAGGAAAATTATCTTAAAGCTATGATTATGCAGATATTGGAAGAACAAAAAGAGGAAATGAACAAGGCCCTCAAAGAAATGGAGAAGAATTTAACTGCAAACTTAATTCATCTATTTTACTTCTGAGAAGGTTGACATATTTAGATTGATAAGTTTATACTAACCAATTAGATTTGCGTAGCATAACTTCTGCTTCTTACCTTTCTCACAGAGCCACCTGCTCATCATGCAGACACACTGTTCCATTCTCTGCTAAGAGTGGATGGAGCTAAGTCAACACAGGAGAATTCAGTGCTCCAATGTACCTTGTGACTGAGTAGGACAAAATGCCTAAATCTGAAGTAAATTCACCTGTGTGGTAGATGCAAACCCCAGTCCCTAATATCAGCTTTATTATCTTCGGTGATGATGTTTCCATCTTTTATCTAAGCTGCTTTCTTCTTATCTCAATATGATCAATATTCAAGTATTGGCTTCTATTTCTTCAATACCTTGGGCCAGCCTCTGTATGAGCTCACACAATAGTGATGAAAAACAATCTCTTCTAAATAGCATTGAATGTTGAGTCCATCATGGAACCGCTCGCAGTGTGGTTGAGACAGTTATAATTATAAACCCAGTCTGTATCTGTGTATATTTGATTTGCAAGGGACATCTCCTTTCTTCTCTCTTTTCAAAGTCATCTGACTCTTCATCACTTTGTCCACTCAGAAATGCTGTCAAAAGCCTTATCCACAAGCTAGTATAGACTTAGTCCCTTTATTTTCCCTTAGCCACAAGAACAAGCAATTCTGGCATTGAACCAAAGCAGTCAGAGTATGCTTCTGTGGCCCTATTATATGATAGTGGTTTCACCTAAGGATCCCAACGAATCATCAAATTAGAAGTGTAAGGGGCTTTAGTAATGAATCCACTATCTACTTTGCTTGGCCACATTGTCAAAGAGCAACAAACTCAAACTGGACTAGCTGTGTAGAGATGTCAAGAAGTGATTGTGAGGACAGCCAGAGGACACACTGGATTAGAAGAATTCTGCCTAACTCTATGCTTATCTTTTTGTGTTCAAACGATTTTCCCAGAACGCTCACTTTCACATTCTTCAATAATTCTCACTTTATTTTCACAGTCCATACACCTTTGTCTTACTTACTATAATTTGCAATTGCTTGAGTTCAGTCATCCAGCACATTTGTTGAAGATGCTTTCTTTTTCTTTTGTTTTTTTTTTTCATTGTATAATTTTGGCTTCTTTGTCAAAAATCAAGTGACCACAAGTGTGTGGAGTTACTTCTGGGTCTTCAATTTGATTTCACTGACAAACTTGTCTGTTTTTATGCCAATATTATGCAGTTTCATTACTATTACTCTGTAGCACATCTTGAAATAAGGGAGAATGATAACTTCTAGAAGTTTTTTGTTGTTGTTGTTGTTGTTGTTGTACAGTACTGTTTTAGCTATCCCAGGTTTTTGTTTTTCCATATGAAATTGAGTACTGTTTTTTTAAGGTCTGTAAATAATTGTGTTGGAATTTTGATGGGAATTACATTGAATCTGTAGATTGCTTTTGGTAAGATGGCCATTTTTACTATGTTAATTCTACTGATCTGTGAGCAAGGGAGATCTTTCTGTCTTCTGATATCTTCTTCAATTTTGTTCTTCAAAGACTTGAAGTTCTTGTCATACAGGTCTTTCACTTGCTTGGTTAAAGTTATACCAAGATATGTTATATTATTTGTGGCCACTGTGAAAGGTGTTGCTTCCCTATTTTTTTCTCAGCCTGTTTATCATTTTATAAAGGAGGGCTATTGATTTCTTTTGAGTTAATTTTGTATACAACCACATTTTCAGGTGTCTATCAGCTGTAGGAGTTCTCTGGCAGAATTTTGAGGGTGATGTTATCATATCATCTGCAAATAGTCATACTTGGGCTTCTTTTCCATTTTGTATCCCTTTGGTTTTCTTTAGTTGTCTTATTGTTCTAGGTAAAAACTTTAAGTACTATTTGAATAGACATGAAGAAAGTGGACATTCTTCTCTTGTCTCTAATTTTAGTGGAACTGCTTTAAGTTTCCCTCTATTTGATATTGGCTATTGGCTTGCTGTATATACTTTTATTGTGTTTAGGTATGTGCCTTGCATCTCTGATATCTCCATACTTTTATTATGAAGGAGTGTTGGATTTTGTCAAATGCTTTTTCAGTATCTAATACGATGATCCTGGGTTTTTTTTCTTTCAGTTTGTTTATATGGTGTATTACATTAATGGGTTTTCATATAATGAACTACCCCTTTATGCCTGGGATGAATCCTCCTTGATCATGGTGGATGATATTTTTCATGTGTTTTTCGACTTTTGTGAGTATTTTGTTGAGTACTTTGGTATCAATGTTCATAAAGAAAATTGGTTTGAAATTTTCTTTCTTTGTTGAGTCTTTGTGTGGTTTAGGTATCAGGATGACTGTGGCTTCACAGAATGAGTTTGGCAGTATTTCTTCTGTTTCTATTTTGTGGAACAGTTTGAGAAGTATTCGTATTAGCTCCTCTTTGAAAGTCTGGTAGAATTCTGCACTGAAACCCTCTGGCCCTGGGATTCTTTTGGTAGGGAGACTTTTAATAACGGTTTCTATTTATTTATGGATGATAGGTTTATTTAAATTGTTTAACTGATCTTGCTTTAATGTTGGTAACTGGTAACTATCAATAAAATTGTCCGTTTCATTTAGATTTTCCAGTTTTGTGGCATACATGTTTTTGAAGTAAGACCTAATGGTTTTTTTTTTATTTCCTCAGTGTCTGTTGTTATGTCTGCCTTTTTATTTCTGGTTTTGTTAATTTGGATGTTTTCTTTCTGCCTTTAAGTTTGTTTGACTAAAAGTTTGTCTATCTTGTTGATTTTCTTAAAGAACCAGCTCTTGGTTTTGTTGATTCTTTGAATTGTTCTCTTTGTTTCTAATTTATTGATTTCAGGCCTGAGTTTGATTATTTCTTGCCATCTACTCTTCTTGGATGTGTTTGTTTCTTTTTGTTTTAGAGTTTTTAGGTGTGTTATTAAGTTGCTAAAATGAGATCTCACTAATTTCTTTTAGAAGGCACTTAGTGCTATCTACTTTCTTCTTAGTACTGCTTTCATTGTGTCCCATAAGCTTGTGTATGTTGTGCCTTCATTTTCATTGTATTCTAGAAAGCCTTTAATTACTTTATTTCTTCCTTGACACAGTGGTCATTGAGTAGACAGTTGTTCAGTTTCCATGAGCTGTAGGCTTTCTGTTGTTTATGTTGTTGTTGAAGTTCAGTTTTAATGCAATATGCAGGTGGTTATTTTAATTTTCTTTATCTGTTGAGACTTGCCTGTGGCTGAGTATATCCTTAATTTTGGAGAAGGTTCAGTGAGGTGATGAGAATTAGCTATTTTATTTTGTGTTTGAGTGAAAAGTTCTGTAGATATATGTTAAGTCCATTTGATTTATAACCTCTGTTAGTTTCATTATTTCTCTGTTTAGCTTCTGTTTTGATGACCTGTCCATTGGTTACAGTGGGGCTGAAGTCTCCCACTATTAATGTATGGGTTGGATGTGTGATTTAAGCTTTAGTAATGCTTGTTTTACAAATGTGAATTCCCTTGCATTTGAAGAATAGATGTTCAGAATGAAATGCCAACTTGGTGGGGTTTTCTTTTGATGTGTATGAAGTGTTGTTTCCAGTCTCTTCTGAATAATTTTGGTTGAAGGTCTATTTCATTAGATATTAGCACGGAATGGCTATTTTAGCTTTCTTCTTGGGTCTATTTGCTTGGAAAATCTTTTTCCAGTCCTTTGCTCTGAAGTAATGTCTATCTTTGTTGTGTGTGTGTGTTTTGTTTTTGTATGCAGCAGAATGATGGATCCTGTTTTTGCATCCATTCTGTTAGCCTGTGTCTTTTTGCTGAATCTATTGTTATAGAGAGATTTTAATAACCAACGATTGTTAATTCCTGTTATTTTCATGGTGGTGGTTGTATGTGTGTGTGTGCTTCCTTTTGGTTTTGCTAATGTAGAATTATTCATTTCCCATGTTTTTTGGGGAGTGGAGCTAATCTCCTTGTGTTGGAGTTTTCCTTCTAGTATCTGCTATAGGGCTGGATTTGTGGATAGATGTTGCTTAAATTTGGTTTTGTCATGGAATATCTTGTTTTCTTCTATGGTGATTGAAAGTTTTGCTGGGTATAGTATTCTGGGTTGCCATCTGTGGCCTCTTAGATACTGCAAGACATCTGACTAGGACCTCTGGATTTTAGAGTCTCTGCTGAAAAGTCAGGTATAATTCTGATAGGTCTGCCTTTATACATTACTTGTTTTTTTCCCCCTTGCAGCTTTAAATATTCTTTATTTGTTCTGTACATTTAATGTTTTAATTATCATGTGGTGGAAGGATGTTCTTTTGTAGTCCACTCTATATGGTGTTCTGGAGGCTTCTCATATGTTTATACGCATTTCTTTTTGTAGGTTGGGGAAGTTTTCTTCTATGATTTTGTTGTAAATATTTTCTGGGCCTTGGAATTTGGAGTCTTCTTCTTCTTCTTCTTCTTCTTCTTCTTCTTCTTCTTCTTCTTCTTCTTTTATTCCTATTTTTTTTACACTTGGTCCTTTCATAGTGTCTCAGATTTCCTGGATGTTTTATGTCAGAAACTTTTTAGATTTAACATTTTCTTTGACCGATGTATCTATTCCTTCTATTTTATCTTCTGTGCCTGATATTCTCTCTTCCATCTCTTGTATTCTTATGGTGATGCTTGCATTTCCCCTAGGTTTTCCATCTCCAGGATTCCTCAGTTTGTGTGTGTGTGTGTGTGTTTTGTTTTTTTTGCTTCTATTTCCATTTTCAGGTCTGGAGCACTTTTATTCATTTCTTTCACCTGTTTGATTGTATTTTCTGGCATTTCTTTAAGGGATTTATTAATTTCCTCTTTAATGGCCTCTATCATCTTCATAAGTTTGGATTTAAGGTCATTCTCTTGTGCTTCAGCTGTGTTAGGATATCCACAGCTGTTGTAGTAGGATAACTGGGCTACAGTGGTGCCATATTGCCCTGGCTGTTGTTGATTGTGCTCTTACACTGGTCTTTGGCCATCTGGATTTTGCACTTATTATAGGTTTAGTCAGATGGGTGGTCTTTGGGTGTTTTTCATCCATGGTTTCTATTTCTTCTCTGTTTTCTAGCTTGAGCAGCCTGGAGTTCTGGTGACTAGCCAGTCTTTAGGTCTAGTGAGGGGTCTTGCTGCTTGAGTGGCCTCTGCAGTTTGGGGTTCTATGCTACCCTTACCTCTGGGATCCCTCATACCAGCGTGGCCCAGAGTCCCTAGTGTTGGAGGGCCTCTGACAAAGCAGGAAGAGTTATAGGCTGGAAAATGGAGTCTAGGGCATAGAGTGTATTTTAAGGTTGTTGGGTGTATTTTTAAGGAGATATCATGGACAAGGGGCTTGAGGCAAGGTCTGGGAAAGCAGGCAGAGTTGTGCGAAGGGAAATGGAGTACAGGGTATATGGGGTACAGTTTATTGGTTTTGGGTGCCTCCTTATAGCTCTTGGGGTATATGATCCTGAGGCACACCCACCTTTTACATTAGCATTGTCTCTATACTTAGAAGACATTAGGAGTTCCACTCACAAAAACAAAAACAAAAAACAAACAAAAAAACTCCATGGAACATGAACTTCATTAAGAAGACATACTATCATACACCTCAGATGGTATATGATTTTACTGAAATTTTGAAAGCAAAGGGGAAGTCAAAGTTTATGGGTATAGCTTCTGACATTTCTACAAGGCACAACTGCACAGTAAACTGAGCCTCTGGCTCTTCTAATCTTTCAGCTTCCTCTTCTGCAGTGAACCCTGAGCCTCAGGAGCATGAGATTATTTTGTAGGTGCATTCATTGGGAGAGGGCTCCACAACCCTGAATTTTTAAAATTGAAATGAGGTGTTTTTTTCCCATAGTATATTCTGATTATGGTTGCCTTTCCCCCCGATGTCTCCCAGATTCTCTCCACCTCCTCAGTCTCCCAAATCCACAGCCTTCCTTCCTATTTTTCATTAGAAAACAAACAAGCATCTAGAAAACAGTAATAAAATGAGCTAAAACACAAAGAGACAAACCAGAATGGGACAAAACAAGCAATCAAACATGCAGAAGAAAAGGAGCTAAAGAAAAACATAAAACCAGGGGACTGCTAGTCACAAAGTCTAGTCTAGACAAGTGTTCTCAAAATGAGGTCTGGGATCCCAGGAGATGCCAAACCACCTTCAGAGCATCTATGAGGTCAAAAATATTCTTCTGCCTCTATGATGAGCTTTTCCTGACTCACCACAAGAGTTGTCCAAGGATACAATGTGCAAAGGGACCAGTGTCTTGAAGGTTAACAGAACTGGCGTTGAGATTATTAATTTTCCCAGTTTTAATTTGCTAGACACTAAAATATAAATGCAGACAGCCTGTGTTTTCAAAAAGGGCTCTCTACGGTTCCTTGATGTTTTTAAAAGCTTAGAGTTACTTTGGTGGTTTGTTTGTTTGTTTGTTTTAAGCTTGAGACTGGCTGTTTAGAGGAAGGTTGTTCAATCAAGTTAAGTGCCGTGACAGATGGGCTCAACAAATCCTCCCTCTCAGAGAGCAGCCACAGAACTTATCTGCTGGGTTCTGCAGGTGTGAGCACTGCTGCTCTGAGAACCAGGCTTCTTCTTTGGTGTGAAGGCTGCTGCTGCGGGGGAGGGGGTGCCACAGAGGCCAGTGCAGGCCCAGAGTGGTGTTGCCTCACTCCTGGCTGCGTTACTCCCCCTCTGTTTTGCACAGGCTTATTTACGGGGACACAGAAACTTTTCTTCAGACTGTTAAACCCTTGGCTGAGTTTGCGTGGAGTATGAAGCAAATATTTAACCACAAACATTCAGTGAGAAGATTAGGCATAGTTTTCAAACAAGACTGTGTTCCAGATCATACTCTTCTTGTCTCAAAAAAAAAAAAAAAAAAAAAAAAAGCTTGCGGTTGCTACTCTGGGAATTAGAGAATGCAGGAGGCTAGGCTTGTTCTTCATGCTTCATAGATACAAACATTTGGCAGTTGTTCTGAAGTTTAAGCAATAGCATATGCCTTGTTTCTGGACCACTTATCCAGAGGCAAGAACACAGGCGCTGCAGTTATGTTAGAAAGTTAGATGCGCTTTCTTTAAATTGGCCTGTCAGGCTGTAGTCCCTGGGTTTCAGTAGAAATGTTGGATTACTCAATTACTACAACTGTATGGATATAGTACCCCTGCTTCTTGCTAACCGTGTGGATTAGCTTGTCTCTCTCCATTGTGTTATAACAATGACTAAAAGCACGTTGGGGTGTAAAGGTTTATTTAGCTTACACTTGCACATAACAGTCCATCATCAAGGGACAGCAGGGCAGGACTTGGTGGCAGGAACTGAAGCACAGCTACTTACCTGTTTGCTTTCCATGGCTTGTTGGGCTAGCTCTCTTACGCAACCCAGGCGCACCTGCCCACAGTGGAGTAGGCCCTCCTAGATCAATTATTAATCAATAAAATAATGCCCCCACAAACATGCTTAAGCTCAGTGTGCTGGAGGCAATCTCTTAACCCAGGTTCTAGTTTCCCAGCCCCTAGTTTGTGTCAAGTCGATAAAAATTTAGCCAGATACAGTGGGAGATACAGTGGAGTCTTAACCTGAAAACTTAAGCTCTGAGGTGTCTGACCCTGATGAGTTATTGCACATCTCTGACTTTCTGGTTTCTTAATAAAATGGAATGATGGCAGTTTCTCTGAAACATATTGATGATATGATATGGGTTCTCTCTTGGGCTTGTAGATTTACCTAAATCACAGCATTTCAGCATCTTGGGGGTCTCTATGTGAGACTTCTCTAGCCTCTCAGAGCTTCATCTTAGAGCATCCAGCCTATGGAAGATTGCCTGGCGTCATTATCTCTTTTCTTGAACCTTGGAACTTTGATTCAAGCTGCGTGACTCTCTTCATGCCTACATCAACAGCGCTGAGTTCTGCTGCTGTCTCTGTGAGAGGTAACTCCTCTCCTCAGGTCATGGCTGACAGTTGTTCTGGCCTCTGCATATGCTTCTGGCTAAACAAAGCTTAACACTTCCTTAGTTGCCTAAAACCTGTAGGTTCTATCTTTCCTGGCAATCTTCTTCCAAACAAATGTTTATCGAATGCGCTTTCAGCTTTACATCCTGTAGCTTTCAGAAAGCAGGAACAGTAGATGCCTTTCCTATTGTCCTGGTCGAAAATTGCAAGTGTGGGGAATTCTGTGCAATAGTGCAATTAGACTCAGCCTGGTTCTGTCTTTAAATTCACTCATGTTCCTTTCCTTACAGGCAGAACTGCATGGCTTTTAAAACCTTTCTGTTGCACGTATTTCCCTCTTTTGCTAGATCACTAGCTAAAAGCAGAGAGTGGCACCCATGCCAAGCCTGAATGTTACCCTGCCCTAGAGCTTTCCCCATTAGATTTGTCCATTGTCCAGTAGTTTTGAATTCAGCTTCATCCAGACACTTAGGAAATAGGAAGAAAAGAGCCAGATTATTCTCTCGAACATAAAATTAATGGTCCGATTCCCAGCTCCAAAGAGAGTCCTTGTTCTGTGCGTGATTCCAACTCTTACTGTTCGCATTTTTATTAGCTGTTTTGTCTTCTGGACTCCTACCACATTTGAGGGCTTCATCTAGCCTTCAGCTCGAAACTTTTAGACATCCTTCCCA
>CM053743.1:20823751-20848019 GCA_028658305.1 Pachyuromys duprasi | reverse complement strand
ATTCTGAGAAAATGCTTTCAATTTCAAAGATGAGTTTAATGATCCCATGCAATAATTTATGTGAAGTGGTGCACAGTAAGCATGTAGAAGCTGATTTCCATAGTTTGTTTTCTTCCACTTTGTCTTACAGCTACTGTAATATGGGAAAACATAATACAAGTTAGGCTGGATATGCCTAGCCCAACCAAGATTGATGAGGCTTCCATTTCATTGCAAACAGAAGAATAAAGAGTACTTTAAATGACAAGTTGTGAGTTCAGACCATTAAAAAAAAATCACAAAAGCCAAGAGCCAAGAGCCACCTTCAGTTTCTGGATCTCTTGTTACCTGAAGCACACTGATGGCCACAGACTACTGGAGAATATATAAGCCATTACGGGGCATTTTCAACTGATTAAAACATGGAAAGGTAAGAGGAAAGAACCAATGGAGACTGGAGAGCAGATAGAGGTTGAAAACACAATGGTGATTTTAACAGAAGGTCTGAGCAGAAGACAGTATATGCATCAATTAACTTTTACTTTTTCATCAAGTCACAGAATTAAGTTACCCAGGGGAATGATTTTTTTTTATCAAATTTTGGATTATTTATGTTGGATAGATGGTGCTTAGGAAATCTGATTTAAACAAGGTCATTGTTGTTTAAAGCTCTGGCTCCACGACTTGTGACCTCTGTTGGGAGTTGTTCTGGTGCTTTATACTGTGGCCCTCAAGATTCTGCCTGGGTACACCTCTCCTTGTTGTACAAACCCACCTAAGCAGAGGAATAATCTTGAATGGCTGAGAAGCACTTAAGGAAATGTTCAGCATCCTTAGCCAT
Organism: Pachyuromys duprasi; assembly: GCA_028658305.1. Classification (NCBI taxonomy): domain Eukaryota; kingdom Metazoa; phylum Chordata; class Mammalia; order Rodentia; family Muridae; genus Pachyuromys; species Pachyuromys duprasi. The sequence continues at coordinate 20,847,199 of CM053743.1, read as the reverse complement.
CAGGGAAACGTGAATCAAAATGATTCAGATTCCATCTTACACCTGTCAGAATGGGTAAGGTCTAAATCTCAAGTGACAACACATGCTGGCAAGGTTGTGGAGAAAGGGGAACGAACACTCCTGCATTTCTTGTGGGAGTACAAACTTGCACAACCAATTTGGAAATCAATTTGGTGCTTTCTCAAAAAATTGGGAATAGCTCTACCTCAAGACCAAGCTACCATTCCTGAGCATGTAACCAAAAGATTCTCCACCATTCCACAAGGACACCTGTTCAGCTATGTTCACAGCAGCTTTATTCATAATAGCCAGGAACTAGATGTCCCTCAACTGAAGAATGGATGAAGAAAATGCAGTACATTTACATGATGGAATACTACTCAGCTATTAAAAATAAAGACATGATGAAATTTGCAGGCAAATGGATTCAACTAGGAAAGATCCTAAATGAGGTAGCCTAGACCCAGAAAGATACTTGTGGTATGTACTCATTTATGAAAGGATATTAACTATAAAGTACAGGATAACCATGCTACAATCCATAGAACCAAAGAAGCCAAGGAGGGCCCAAAGGAGGATGCTCAAATCTCATTCAGAAGAGGAAATAAAATAGACATCTGAAGTAGATGGAGGGAGGGAACTGAGTGGGAGAGAGGGTAAGGAGGGTAACAGGGGTGGGCATCATGTTGGAGGAAATCAGGGAGTCGAAAAGGACTGGGAAAGAGAACAGAAATCACTGTGGGAGGGGACAGCTCTAAGTCAGGGGAGTCTATGGAAGCAACCCTAGCTGAGACTCGTAGAATAGGAGGATAGGGAGCTTGAAGTTGCCACCTCATGTACCATGTGAGACTTCCAGTCGAGAGAGGGGGACACCAACCCACCCATAAAACCTTTGACCCAAAATTCATCCTGCCTACAAGAAGGGTAGGGATAAAGATGGAGCAGAGATTGAGAGAATGGCCAACCAATGACTGGCCTAACTTGAGAGGCCACCTTGTGGGAGAGAGTAAACCGCTGTCACTATTAATGATACACTGCTATGATTGCAGACAGGAGCCTACCATAACTGTCTCCTGAGAGGCTTCATCCAGCAGCTGATGGAAACAGATGCGGAGACCCACAGCCAGACAATAGACTGAGCTTGGACAGTTTTGTGGAAGAGTGGGAGGAAGGATAAAGTGAGCCAGAGGGGTCAAGGACACTACAAGAAGACCTACAGAGTCAACTAATCTGGTCCATGGGTGTTCAGAGGGACAGAACCACCAACCAAAGAGCATGCATAAGCTGGACCCAGACCCCCTACGCATATGTAGCAGATGTGCAGCATGGTCATCATGTGGGTCCCCTAACAATGGGGGCACAGGCTGTCTCTGACTCTGTTGCCTGCCTTTGGATCCCTTTTCCCTAACTGGGCTGCATGCTGGGGCTCAGAGAGAAAAGATGTGCTTAGTACTACTTTGACTTGAGGTGCCAGGGTGGGATGGTTCCTCTTGAGAATAAGGGGAAGAAAGAGAAGAGGGAGAAAGGGAATGGGAGAGGAAGGCTGAACGTGGGACTGGGAGGAGAAGAGGGAGGGAATGAAGATCAGGTTGTAAAGTGATTAAATTAAAAAAAGGAAAGAAACTCTACAGTGTGTAATAAAGAAGCAGAGACTTGTAGCATGGCTGTCTCCTTTGAGATTAAAGCTATCACGAAGGGAACAAAATGGTGAAAGGGAGATCTTCACAAGGAGAGTAGATGTTTCTCTCTCTGGACTTTTGCAGGTCTTAATAAAAAATATCTAAAATAAAAAACAATAATAACATGTTACTTTGGGTAAGTGTATAATGTATTAATTTCTGAGGAGCTGCCTGTTAAAATGTATTCATACATTGCTCCATTTTGCATTCCCATCTTTCTTCTCTAAGTTTTTGTTTGTTTGTTTGTTAAACAATCAGGTGACATCTGTTTCAGCCCAAGTTTGCATGTTTTAAACTCTTAACTAGCTGTCTCTTAACCCTCAGTCACTTTTCTCTTGTACTTCCTTGACATTTTGTGCTCCAGCTACGATTCCTTTGTGCCAATCAATTTCACTAATTAGTAAAGATAAAAACTTAAAAAGCATTTTATAAAAGATTATATTCTCTTTCAGATGATTCCAAAAATCTGTCAACATAAGCTTAACAGAATGAGCTCATGTTTTTCTTTTCATGAGAAATGAATAGTGGAAGAAATACCATGTCTTCTGTTGATATTTTTAAAAGGTTTTGGCCTCCGCTAAAACCTCCACTAGATAGCCAACATCTTAAAATGATTTTGGATGTTATGTGCTAGTATGTAGCAATTCTTTTTGTGCTTTAAAAAAATCTTGTAAATACTAATATTGAAGGACAAATGCAAAAAGTAGGATGAAATGGCAGCTAAATGGAGGCTTTCGTTCCTTCTCTCCAGAGAGAGAACTTGACCTGGATGGATTCATTTATAACTTATGTATTTTCCTCTTAGTGCTTGCTATTAGGAATTAGAAGTCAGAATGACATATATATGTGTGTGTGTATGATATTTGTATATGATATATATGTATATATATAGAATATTCTTTTCCACTTGTCCTGAACTTATTCTACTGCCCTGATTTCCTACTTCCACATGACCAGTGCTCATGTTCCCTAGAGTGCAAGCTCTTATGGGCAGTGTGCTGGCATTTGCCGGACTTCTAAAAACTCCCTCAAGCATCTGTGCAAACTCCTGCACTTTTCTTAGTCACTCTTTAAAAGTCAACATTTGCCTATTTGCCAGGTAATTACATTACATGAGTTTATCTTTAGTTTGTGAAGTGGACGAAGCAGCAGATCTGCAACTGAAAAGTGGATGTCGCTTCTTCACTGTGACCTTAGGGAGTGCTGTGTTACAGTCAGTGCTGGAGGAGAGGAATCCCAACCCTATTTATCTCTAGGATCTTATCTCTAACAATTCTTTTTGTTTTATTTATTTATTTATTTTATTAATTATAGTTTATTCACTTTGTATCCCAGCCAAAAAAGAAAGAAAAGAGAATTCTTCTAGGGTCATGCCTTTCAAACAATTTTGCTACCCAGATTTTCTCTTTTCCTCCTGAATAGATATACATTACGTAACAATTCAAAGGACAAGCCTACGAGAGAAGCCCATGTCCCTGGGGAAGTAGGTTCCAGGCAATTAAAAATCACAGGAGAAAGTCAAATGGAACTCCAATGTGGGACCTGTTTGGCTCACAGAACATGAAGGAATCAAACTACCACTGATTGGAAAGTTTACTCCCTGCTGGCTAGCTCTCATGATATTAGAAGGTGGCATGCAAGCTTCTGGGAACTGTTGTTGCAAATAAAAAGTATCGGGCTAAATATCATTCATTAGTAACCCTATAATTATTATTATGGTGGTATTATTAACCCACTATCACAATCAATAAAGCACCAACACCTGCTTGATCTTATAACTGTCCTATTTAACTTGGGCTGGGCAGATACTTCTACCTACGCCATCTCAATAATTTCACCATCCACCTCCCAGCCCCCATCCAATGCCATTGCCTTAACCATTCTTATCTGGGCTACCCTTCATTCATAATCTTATAAATACTTGCTTATACTTTTCATCTGGGACTTTCCAAGCTATTTTTGTAGTCCTTCCTCTCAGCCCAAATGGCTCCTTCTCTACACTAACCCATTGTGGCGTCCTTCCTCCTCCTCTCTTCCCAGATGTCTGTTTCCCATGATTCTTCTGTTACCAAAGCCTAGGAACCCTAGCCTTACCTACCCATTCTTCTCTGCCCAGGTTTTAAGCATTTTAATCAACTGATCAGGAATAATGTCTTAGGCAGGTTTACAAAACAAGGATAGGTGCATCTGGGCTGTAACCACATCTTGAGGGCCAGTAATTAGCATCAAAATACAAGCATCAAACCAATCCCCAACAGGGAGCAAAGATGTCATCAATAGTCTTACACAGTTGGGAACCCTGTGAACTACAAAAATGAGCAGTGTGGGAAGATATGCTCATGGGACAACAACATGTTATGGGGCTAACAACTGCTTTCTAATTAAATTTAAGATTTGCTCATAGGAAGCAATACATGCCTGGTGTTGTAATCTTATCTAAACCCCATCCTTTGGGAACTCACGGGTGTGAGGGATAAGCCTACTATTATTTGCATTTCCTTCTAAATTCATATTCCTGTACTCACAGTGTCAGTGAAAAAGGACCCAGCCAATAGTTGTCATCCCTATTATTCACCCCTCACACTCAGGGACCATTGAGGAAGAAGAGGCAGAAAGAGTAGAAAAACCAGAGGGCAGGAGGGACTCATACAAAACAGTGTCTTCTGGACATGACAGGACCTATGGTCTCAAGAACTCAGAGCCGCTATGATTCTGCACAAGATCAAGCCAGTCAACATTCTAGCAGAGAGGGAGAAGGGGCTGATGAGCCTTCACTCCTGAGGTGCTGTTAATAGTTCATGACTTCTGGGGGAGGGACAGTAAGTTTTTTTAAGGATGTGGTCCTTTGAAAGTCAACCATATCCCAGGGGATGGCCCCACAGCCATGAGCGTGTGGGCAACACAAATCTGACTCTAACAGTTATTTATTTATTTATTTTGACATGAAGTGCAGAATACGGAGGTGGGGATGGATCTGGAAGAAGTTAGGTAGAGAAGTGAGTGGTGAATATGATCAAAGTGCATCATATGAAATAGTCACAAAACTAATAAAAAGTATTCTTTATAAAAAGAGAAAGGAAAGGAAGTAATCAACAACAAGAGAACCAGGAGGAAAAAGCCATATTCTAATAATAGGTCACACAGAAAGCAAGAACCTAAATGAATGACTAGAAAGATCAAAGAACAGTGCAATTATCTGTTCAGGGTAAGCACTGTTGAGACAAAACTATGTCAGAGGGTGCTGAATGAACACAATGCCTGAACTGAAGAGTAAAACAGTTGTCTTGAGGGAAGACATTTCAAAACATACAAGTGATGCATCAGTTCGCTAAACTAATGTCCAGTGGCCTGTGTCTGGAAAGTCACTAATTCTCTGAGGCCTGTCAAGCCTGTAGGCTGCCAGGATGGCTACGGATGCAGCGCAACACGTTTGTTTGGGAAAGCTGACATAGCAATGTCAAAAGTTGGGCATTCTTGCAAATGAATACAAACAGGATTCTTCCGGAATTAAAAAGTATTTGAGAAGAATAGTTGTGTGATGGGTTGAAGTTTGTAGTTAAGTCCTATCTTTGCCCTAGAAATTACGCTTCTAAGAATATATCCGAAAGTATAAGCTTAGGCAACTGAATGAAAAACATTGAACACAAAGGCATCATCTGGTGTCATAGTCACTATTCTATTGCTATGAAGAGACACCATGACCAAAGCTGCTCTTATAAAAGAAAGATTTTACTTGGAGCTGGTTTACAATATCAGAGCTTTAGTCCATTACTATCAAGGCAAGGAACATGATGGCATGCAGGCAGACCCTAGAGGAGTAGCTAAGAGCTATATCATGATCCATAGGTGCAGAGAGAGAGAGAGAAACAGAGAGACAGACAGAGACTCAGAGACAGGGCCTGTGTGGGCTTTTGAAGCCTTAAAGCCCATCCCCAGTGACATACTTCCTCTAAAAAGGCCACTCCTCTTAATCCTTTTCAAATAGTTCCACTCTCTGGTAACTAAGCATTCAAATATATGAGCCTATAAGGGAGCATGCTTCTCCAAACCACATCTGGCATAGTGCTTTTCTCATTAAAAACCAAACAACAACAAAAACAAGTAACTTAAAATTCTTAACAACCACCACATAAATTAAAGATGACATATTATATCAAACTCATTATTATTGACAAACAACTTTAACTTTATGGTGTTTTAAATTGTGGATAAAATAGCAAGTGATAAACACAGACACTTTGAGATGACATATCCTTTGTGTGAATACGGTCCTATAAGCACAGACAACAGTTACCTTTTAGTAATGCAGCTCACAGTGGCATTTACTTTCTCGGCTGTTTTCCAACTGTTCTAAAGAGCACAGAAAATAAATGCAGCCTTTCTGAACAAAACAGTCGAGTATTAGTACAGCCCAAATCAATCAAATGAGGTTTACTTTGAGAAAGATATGGCTAAAGACTGTGAAAGGTACATTAATCAAAGAGGCAAGAACTGGCCTGCTTGGGGAAAACACAGCTCTTCACTACAGGCTCATCCATCTCCAGAGGCCTTTCCTTTGGTTTCATGCTTGTCTGATTCTCTTCTGATTGCTTGGCCCCTCTGGAATGAGTTAAGATTACAATGTGACATGATACATCTAGAAATACAGATTCTTTTGACAACCACTAAATTGGGAAATATAATACACAAGTGGCTTTCTTTCCCTTTCACTGAGGGCCATCAATTTGTCTTTGAATTGTAGAGCCAGATGAAAAAGGAAAACAAGATGTAAGAAAGATACAGTGAATTGACATTAGGTTTTCAGTTCCTAGTAGTTACATTAGATCTCTATTTTGATGTCTCAGTTCTCTCCAGGAGAGAATTCTGCACTAAAATAGCAAGTCCTTCAGAGAATAAAGTTGGAAAAACAAGCAGGTTAACCCCAATTTTCCAGAGCAGACTCTACCCATGAAACCATATGGTATAGGAGAAAAAGACAGCTTTAGTTTATAGAGTTGAAATTGGTCAAATACTTGCATTTCTGAAAATTAAGTTTTCACCTATCAATCAGGTTGAGTAGTAATTTACTTCAGAAAGTTAGTAGATGGGTTAAATAAAATATCCTTAGCAGTAAGTATATGAAGCAGGTCTTTATTAAGTTTTAGCATATAGTAATTCTTACAGCAGCAGCCTTAAGAGTTGAGTGGTTTTGTTGGCTACAGCTGACATCTTCTAGTAACTCACGAACCTGACAAACACAAAGGGAAAGAGGAGGAGCACTTGCTGTATATTCTTTATGCCTTCTAGGAAACGTGGAGTTGTTCATTTTGGCCACATACATGTGAATCTACACGAAGGGTGATATGGTAGATATCAAGGGTATGGGCACTGTTCCAAAAGGAATGTTCCATAAGTGTACTACCATGACAAAACTGGAAGAGTGTACAGTGTAACACCCATCATGCTGTGGGCATCATTGGATGCAAGCAAGCAAATTAAGGGCAAGAGTCTTGCCAAGAGAACTAATGTGCAGACTGAGAGCATCAAGCACTCTAAGGGCAGAGACGGCTTCCTGAAAGAGGTGAAGGGACATGATCAGAAGAAAGAGGAAGCCAAAGGGAAGGGTGCCTGGGTTCAGCAGAAGTGCCAGCTGGCTCACCCAGGGAAGTGCACTTTGTGAGGGCTGACACGAAGGAGCCTGAGGAGCCCATTCCACATGAACTCCAGGTCAAATGTACAAAATAGCTAGCTAGCAGACAGATAGATAGATAGACAGGTAGGTAGATAGATAGATAGATAGATAGATAGATAGATAGATAGATAGATAGATAGATAGATAGATAGATAGATAGAATCTGGATTGTAAGAAACAAAACAACAACAAAAACCAAAACAAAACAAACCACCACCACCAACAACAAAGATTTGAGTGGTGTTATTTCTCTGTTTACAGGGAGACCCTGAAAGCTCTTTAAGTTTTATTAACATCTGTATTAGAAAGTGCCTCCTAATCACGAGCTTGCCAGTGATGAAAACCTCATCTCTGCTTTCTCATTGACTTGGTTGACATGGCTGCCCACCTAAATGTGCATTTAAAAGAGAAGCTGTCCGCCTAAGTAGACATGGAATTCTGCACTAAATGTAGAATTTGCCTCACGTAGGCTGCCCTTGACCACAAGGAAATGAATTAATTTCACATTTCTAATATATGTTTTTCACAGCTAAAGATCAGACTTCAACATTAAGTATCAAAGCCTGCATCAGCTTCACACTGGGTTAGAACTCGATACAGGTTGCCTACTGGTGGGTTCAGAATTGTTTTGTCTCTTTGAGGTCTCTGTTCATGGTGTTTTCATTATTTTCTACCATATTCCTGTGCCTACCTTAGCCACCCTACCTCAAAGTCTACTCCTTTCATCTGTCATCTGCAGCCTACCCCAAGGCTCATGTCCACTTAATAAATCAAGTCAGATTCCCACAACTTTGAGCCAGCTATCAGACAATGGCAATAATCAGAGACCTTCCAAGAAGTGTGGCTGAGAGGTCAAATGCATGGCCAGAGCCAGATGTGGAGGGACTTGGAGCCAGTGATCTGTCATTGATGAGCCACAGTGCCTCCTAGGAAATGTACTCATATTACATTTTGGTTTTACTATTAAGAAATAAAAGGGAGTAAACGCCAAACATATTTCAAAGTCATTGTGCTAAATCCGCTTAAACCACTGTTAAGATATTCTTTAAAGCAGCATTTCTTAACTTGGTCAGGGATTATGTGACTTTTGCAATGATAATTATTTTCCAATATGAATATTTAGAAAAGAAAGCTTTGGACCTGGGGAGTTGTCTCAACAGTTAAGAGCACTGGCTGGTCTTCCAGGAGACCTGGGTTTGATTCTCTGCTCTCAAATGGCAATTGGCATAGGTAGCTCCAGTTCCAAGGAGTGTGGTGTTCTCCTCTGACCACTGTAGCACCAGGCATGTACCCGGTAAACAGACACACACACAGGCAAAACACCCATACATGTAAAAATACAATGGTGCAATGGTTTTAAAAACCAGAACTCTGACATAAAAGCATTGTATGTTGTGACATGTGGCTTGGAGTATTTATCCTCTCTAGTCTATTGGCTTATGAAATTGCTATGTTGTACAGGAATACTTTCATGTTGTAACAGGCACTTGAAGTCCTGAGGGAAGTGCTTCCTTTTCTTGAATCCTTCCCTTTAGTAATAAAAGATCATTTTATTAAAAGCTATAGGAGAGGTTCTGTGCTAAGAGTTGGCAATAAGCATCTCATTTGGCATAAGTATACAACCTTTTCAGGGGAGCAATTGTGATCCCTATTTTCAAGAACTGTCAGTGTTTAGATCTCTATCTTTTGTAGGATTGTTTTAGCACAACCTTCAGATACATATTGGTCAAATACTACAGCAGAAGAACTGAGGCCATGAAGAGAGACACTCTAGAAAGTATGTGATACATTTTGTGTTAGAATGTTCCACTAGTAAGACACAGCCCTGGGTAGGCATATCTTCACTGTAGATCATCATTTTTACATTGTAAGTTGAAACATTCCTCTATAAACAGTAATAGAACACAGTGAAAGAAACTACAGTATTCTATATAGTGTGACCATGTGCACATGGACATACTCATTATGACATATAAAATGTGGGTAAATATGATTCAAGTTGACCAGCCAGGACAAAGGCACATAAACAAAAAAATATTCTCTAGATTCTAGAGTCCAGGATATTAATACATTCCTAGACTATATAAAAATACATTTTCAGGTACTAGCATGTGTGAAGACAGAAAAATAAAGTAATCCTGCTACCGAATTTAGTACATATAGCTTACTTTAAAGAAGGCAGTCTACATGTATTCTTAAACAAATAAACAAAAAGGGAAAAATGTAAGATCCTATCTATGCGGAAGTTGAAAAGTATATAATGTGTTCTTTTTAAAGGACTAGTAATCAGGAACATCTAGGACAAATCTGAGCTCCCTAAAAATCGAGGGCAGGCCACCCATGGTTTTCCAAGGATGTAAACACATGGTATCGACCTCATTCTGGAGATTGCCAGATCCTCTGTCTAAACTTCCAGAAGGCCAGCTTGGATTTCTGTAAAGACAGAATTCATTAGCATGTTTCAATGAAATATGACGATATTAGAGTAGAGAAAAATAGAATATTCTCACAGAGGCCACACCTGGATCATTGCTGTGGTCATGTGGCCTGGCAGCTTCCACTTGTAATGTGTAATGTAAGTACTTCTACCTAAAGTTTCAAAAAGCACCAGGAACACAGCTAAAAGGCAAGTTAGGTATGTTCTAACTAAAGCAGATCACTTAGTAATGCTGACTTATTCCTCGATCAAGGTAACTTGGTAACAATTTCTAAAGAAATTAAAACTCCAGCTCACAGGTACGTGTGAAATACATCTGTTTTTCTGCATGACCTGTCAGTTCCTATTCTATTGGGATGGTAGGCACATTGCATGTCTTGACATTTGACTTTTTCTTTTTAAGGCATCCTAGAGAAATAAAAGTATGGAAGTGTGCCTTTAGAACCCAGTCATTGTTCTTCCGATTCCCTACAGATGCGCACTCATTTCTTAGAGACCTGAACTCTGCTCTCATGCAGCAGGAGCAAGAGGAGGGGTCTTCTTCTGTGCTGAGGCATGGAAATGCTGCAATTCTTCTATGCTATTGTTGAGGCATGGAAAGGCTGAGAAGCCATCTAGAGCCCCCTCTGCCCAGACTTCTCCAATAAACTGCACTGTCACGTATCCCAGCTCTACCACATTCTCAGGAGACTACTCTGGAAGTGGAGGGGTCTGTCATACAATCCTTTCTGTGGAATCCACCAATGTACAGCCTGCCACGAATATCTCCTTCTATGCACATGGTCCTACCTTCTCTCAAGTTCAACACAAGTTTTCCTGTCTCCCGGGGCTTCTCAGCCTCAACAACTGAACAGATACTTGGTGAGAGGGGGCCTCTGCTGTGTGTTACAGTATATTTACAGTTCTTTGATCCTTTCCTTCTATGCAGTAGGACCCTGAAGCCTCTCCCTCTCCAAATAATGACAACAAATAATGCTCCGGTCAAATATCCCGAGGGGTACCAAATTCACTCCAGTTTAGAATTACTGTTCCAGAAAAAAAAATCTTCTTTTCAAATATTTATATCTGAGCTCTAAACCCTTACAACATCCAGTCAGCCACCCTTTTTTTTTTCAGGATGTTTATTCACATTTTAATATACTGCAAGAAAAAAAAGTATGGTTTATTTAAAAAATCCTTTTCACAAATAGCAACACTATTTTACAACCCGTGAAGAACCGCTAAGTGAGTGACTAAGAGAGCTTACAGGAAAACTGCACAGGAGCCCACCAGACTGTCACTGTGAGTGCTGCCTTCAGTGGGCATCCGGGTAACAAGACATCTTCAGTGTTGACACATGGATAAACACACTTATTCCCTTATTTAAGAGTTCCGACTTAGGTTACTATAAAAATACTTGACAAATTTAAAATGGTTTAAGTAATGCAATCTGTAGCTATACACCCTTCAACCTCTTTCAAAATTAGATGTTACCACTGCTGTTAAATCCCAGAGAGAGCCCTTCTCAGTCCAGCGACAGATGCTGTGCTTATTTAGAAAGGAGACCTCATGCTCACACCGACATTATCCCTGCTGAGCCATAGGGGCCCATGCAACTATTTTAATAATTGAATCATTTTCAATAATTCAAAATTTGTCTGGTTGCAAAAAATTAACATTTAAAAGGATTCAGAGATATTTAGGGAAATAAATTAAGGTTTATTTTAAGTGAAAATTCTGCGGATATTTTGAGGAAAAAGATAAGAGTAGCTTTGAATAGTTGTTCAAAGTGGTTATATGTATCTCTGTGGCCCAGGTTACATTTCCATTCTTCAAATCATGTTACAGACCCTTTTCTGTGATTCCTGCTGCCCCCTACCCAAAAGGGAACCATCCCAGGTGGATCTGCATGGATCACAGAGCCCTCTATTCTTTGCACCTTTCTTCTCTTCTTCACACTGCTTTCTGCAATAAACAGCCTGGAGCAAAGTGATGCGGGCTTGAAAGAGTAGAGAAACAAGCTAGAGTAGCTATCCTGGTATCTAATAAAATAGACTTTCAAACAAAATTAATCAAAAGAGATGTTCATCAAAGGAAAAATCGACCAAGATGACATCTCAATTCTGAACATATATGTCTCACATGGAATGGCACCCACATTTGTAAAAGAAAAGTTACTAAAGCTTAAATAATACAACAACCCCCACACACTAATAGTAGGAGATTTCAACAAACCTCTCTCACCAATGGACAGATCATTGAGAAGGAAATTAAAGAGAGAAATAACGAAACTACCTGATGTTACGAGTCAATTGGACCTACCAGATATCTACAGAACATTCTATACAAACACAAAAGAATATATTTTCTTCTCAGCACCTCATGAAACTGTCTCCAAAATTGACCACATACTCAGACACAAAGCAAGCCTCAACAAATACAAGAAAATTGAAATAACACCTTATATTCTATCAGATCACCATGGATTAAAGCTAGACTTCAACAACAACAGAAACAATAGAATGCCTACAAACTCATGGAAACTGAACAACTCTCTACTTAATGATCACTGGGTCAGGGAGGAAATAGAGAAAGAAATTAAACACTTTCTAGAATTCAATGAAAATGAAGGTACAACGTACCCAAACTTAGGGAACACAATGAAAGCAGTGCTAAGAGGAAAGTTCATAGTGCTAAGTGCCTTCATAAAGAAAGTGGAGGGTGTGCCTACTAGTAACTAAACAGCTCACTTGAAAGCTCTAGAAATAAAAGGAAGCAAACACACCGAAGAGGAGTGAATGGCAGGAAATAATCAAACTCAGGGCTGAAATCAATAACCTAGAAACAAAGAGAACAATACAGAGAATCAACGAAACCAAGAGCTAGCTTTTTATTAGATAATCAAGAAGACAAGCAAACACTTAGCCAAACTAATTAAAAGAAGGAGGGAGAGTATCCAAATTAATAAAATCAGAAATGAAAAAGGAGATGTAACAACAGACACTGAGGAAATCCAAAGAATCAGTAGATCTTACTTCAGAAAACTGTATGCCCCCAAAATTGGAAAATCTAAGTTAAATGGATGATTTTCTTAATAGATGCCACTTACCAAAATTAAATCAAGATCAGGTTAACAATTTAAATAAACCTATAACCCCTAAGAAAGTATAAGTAGTCATTAAAAGCCTTTTAACCAAAAAGAGCCCTGAACCAGATGGTTTTAGCACAGAATTCTAGCAGACTTTCAAAGAACTAATACCAATATTCCTCAAACTATTACACAAAATAGGAAGAGAAGGAAATTTGCCAAACTCATTCTATGAGGTCACAGTCACCCTGATACCTAAACCACACAAAGACCTAAAAAAGAAAGAGAATTTCAGACCAATATCCCTTAAGAACACTGATGCAAAAACAACTCAATAAAATCCTTGCAAACCAAATCCAGGAACACATCAAAAATGTCATCCACCATGACCAAGTAGGCTTCCTCCCAGGACTGCAGAGGTTTTGTTTTGAGCTAAGTTATGTATCTATCCTCCATAACATTGTCCACCTAGGTTTTTTTTTCTTTTCTTTTCTTTAATTCAGTTGAGATGAAACAACTCAGATAAGACTTCCCCAAATTTAGGCAGTGTCATCCAGCATGTGACATTCAAATTCAGCCAGTGCCCACTACCATGGTGGCAGGATCAGTATAAACATCTGGGAAATAAGACAAGAACACAGACTGAGCCGCTGTACCCAGTGATGCACTTGAAGATTGTTTTGTTTACAGAACTTGCAGTGCCCAGTGATGATTATGCAGATGTTCTGGTTCTAGGGAGAAGAACATCACCACCAGCACCAGGGCACAGAGTAAGTATTGCGTTAGCCACAAAGCCACAACAGCTGCTGGTGATCTCGACTCCTCCTGTTTGCGGACCAGCACGCAAATAAAAGAGTTTCTCTACTAGCTAACATTTTAGACCCTAACTGCCATTGGAAAGAAGAACCATGGGCACTTGTGGGGTACTTGTGATGCCTCTGTGTTATTTTTAAAACATAGTAAGTGAACATTCAGACAAGCACAAGATAACTAGATGCTCAAATCCTGCAAAGCTGAAAGCCTAGGGTGTCCTACTAGCTAAGTGAATTAAATCATTTCAACTTCCAACCAAATAATGAAACTTTAGCACAGAGATGAAGGACAGAGATCTACAGTATTGATGGAGGTCCAGATGCCAGGCTTATCGGCAGTTGAAATAGCTTGGTTTACTAGAGTCAGTGTCAAGGAAATGCAGATTAGATCCGCAGTGAAGATGAGTGGGACAAGAGCTGTTATTATTCACTTACTGTTCTTTTCATCAGATACCCCAACTTACCCTTCATTTCAATCCCAGCTAAAAATAAGAACTTCTTATAAATAAGAACTCTATCCAAACTCAGATTCATGTTGCATGGGTATTTGTCCATCAAACAAGAAACATCTTTCTCTATTCTGTGTCAGAGTCTCCCCAAGGCACTAGGGGTCTACTTGACTAGTGTGCAAGAAGTAGTACAAGAAATGATAAAAAAAATATAACAACACCCCTTGGGATTTCATGTACTTGGCAAACTGACCGATGCTCACATACCCCAGACCCTCCATGATCTTTGGAGGCATGGTGTGATCCTTAGAAATCCCAAGGGAATGCAAACCATGTTACCCAAGGTAGCAACTCTAAGAACACACTAATACTGGATTTTTACTCCTCATTGTTTGACCTCTACCATGCCTCACATTAATGCTTTAGTTCCCTTCAACAATCAGGTACAAGGACCCAAGTCCTGGAAGCAGATTCTGATTTAGGAGAGTGAAAATTGTGGCGACGCATTTTCCAAAAAGTATCTTTTGTCTCTCTAGAGACTTGTTTTTGCCTTTTATTTTAATTTGGTTTGCTCTTCTTTAGCTATCATCTTCTCTCTTTGGAAACAGCTATCTCAAGACAACAATTTTAGTTTATTTTCAAGATGATGACAGTGCAGTCCCTTGAGTCTTCCACTTTCCTTGTGCACATGCTATAACAAACAATGTTGAGATGTCACCAACAAATCTGGGACATGTTTAGCACTTGCTCAAGAGGCTACAGTTCGTATATAAGTTTCCTCAAGTAGCCCCAGGCCCTCACAGTCCTGTGGTTAGTTGTGTTTGGCCGCATCTGACTGAATTAAACAGTGAGGTGTGGTTTACGTCTAGAAAACGCCAGACAGTGAATCAGAGGCTCTTGATTCCTTTTTATATTTCTGCTCCCTGTATTAAGCAACCTCTTGTCCTTTCTTTCCCAATTTCTCCATCTGCAATGGAGCCAGCCAGCACTTGTTCTGTATCCCAGATTAAAGGGATCAGTTTTAATAATACTGAGAGCCTTTAAGATCATCAGGAACGAGCTTAATTCCATTATACTTTCTTGTGTTTAAAAGTCTAAAGTGTGTTTATTAGTTGTGTTTTGATGTGGCTGGAATATACTTAGCTACAGTGGAGAGATAATAGTTTTATTTAATAATGGGAATGCATTGAGTAACTTTTTTTTGAAAAGGTGAAGGTGAATTTCTTCTAATAAAACTGAATTCACAAAAAAATGTAGGATGGAATTTAACAGTACACTTTTAGTGCATAGCATAAATCTTTCTCACATTAAAGCTGAGTGTAAAACTGCAGATTGGGATAAGGTAGATGGGAAGAAAGGCTGCATTTAGTTTCAAAGCTTATTTCTTTCATTTTGCTTTATTGTTCAGAAGATGTTGGCATTTTATAGTTGCTAGAGGAAGAAGAGCCAGTTTTCTTCCAGAATGTGGCACCACGGCACCCATGCACACAAGTAACACTAAGTGGTCTCTGGGTTATTTTGCAAAAAAGGATATGAAGTTGGGTGGGGGACAGGGAATGTAGCAAGAAGTCTGGGAGAAGTTGGAGGGAAGCAATTGGAGGTGGGTAAGATCAAAACATAGTGTACACATGTATGAAACTGATAAACAAAATTAAAATAGTAACAAAAAAGTACTCTTGATAAGGCTATATATAATCTCACTTCTTTTCCTAGTAGAGCATTTACTTCCTGAAATTATGCTTATTTTACAATCAAGAAGCATAACCAGATCAATGTTGTATTTTGTGTTCTTCAATGGGATGCAACAGAAATGGGATATGAGTTAGATGATGACTAATTTCCAGTAGAAAAGCGAGGGAGAAGTTATAGGTAGTAGATGCTGGACTTCCAGAGAACAATGACAAAGCTCAATGCTCCAGAATTATGGAGAAAAGAGGAAGTAAAAACCTCAAGAATAAAGGTAAGAGGGGAGAAAAAAAGAAAAATAGTTTCACAATTGTCAGTTTTGCAAGAGTATTTTGAGGTTAACATAAATACGACAAAATTCCTTTCTTTCAGATCATCTTAGCCATTCTAGGTAAGCCTGCTTCTCAATTCAGAGAACAGGTTTAATTAGAATCAGGAAAATTAACCAATATTTTTACACACAGACAGACAGACACACACACACATACACACACACCTGTGTACACATACAGAGGAGAGTTTGAGTTCATCCCTTCTTCATTCTTAGTTATCTCTAGTTTGGAAACATTAAGATTTGTGTCTTCCTGAGAATGGTATTCTGCTATATTACAGACAGGAGCCTAGCATAATCTTCATTAGAGAGGCTTCACTCAGCAACTGATGGAAACATGCAGAGACGCATAGCCAAACATTAGGCAGAGCTCTGGAAATCTTGAGGAAGAGGCGGAGAAAGGATTGTAGAAACCAGGGTTCAAAGATACCACAAGAAAACCTACAGGCTGAACTAACCTGCACCCGTAGGAGCTCACTGAGATTGAACTGCCAACCAGGGAGCCTGCTTGGGACGTACTTAGGCTCTCTGTACTTATGTTACAGTTGTGTAGCTGGTCTTCGTGTGGGACTCCTGACAGTGGGAACAGGGGCTGTCTCTGACTCTGTTGCCTATTTTTGGGACCCTTTACTCCTACTGGGTTGCCTTGTCTAGCCTCAATGGGATAAGAGGTGGCTAGTCTTACTGAAACTTGGTATGTCTGGGCTGGTATTCATGGGAGACCTTCCCTTTTCTGAAGAGAAACAGAGGAGAAATGGATGGGAGTGCCAGGAGAGGTGGGAGACAGAAGGAAAGGAGGGAGGTAAAACTGGGATGTGAGTGAGTGAATGAATGAATGAAGAATGAATAAAAAGATGTGTCTCTACATTCATGTGTTATAATTATACATTGCATCAAGAAATTCAGAACAAGAGAAAATCTTTACTGTTACTTACAGGTAGCTATTCATTTTCTTTGTATGTGAGTAAATGATTTGTATATATGTATGCTGCGTCTGTGTATATGATGTGTGGGGTTGTGTATGTGGCATGTATGTATTCAATTGTATGAGTGCAGGAGCATGCATGCCAGAGCACACATAGATTTCAGAGGACAAGCAGCAGTGTTATCCTTCACTTTCCATCTTGCTTGAGACAGGGGCTCTGTTCTCTGCAGCTGAGCGCATCAGGCCAGTTGGCCTGTGATCTTTGAGGGATTCTTGTGCCTCTGTCTCTCATTAAGAACAACGTGTCCAGCTTTGTATGGATTCTGGGATTCTAACTCACACTCTCACGCATGCACAGCAAATGCTTTAGCCACGAAGCCATTTCCCCACTCCCCAGAAGGCATTCATTTTGATGTGCTTTTTGAAACAAGATTAGAATGTTTCATAAGGCATTCCTGAAACTGCTAAATATCTATATTTAAAGCTATTTTTAATTATCTCATGGAGGTCCTTCACTGGGAGGAGGATTCCATGGTGGCTGTGTTCTCTCCAACATTCCTCCTGCTGTCTGAGCACCTCCTCACTTTCTGCATCAGGGACTGTCCCAGGCTCAGCTCAAGCCTTCCTTCCAGATGCCTTCTCATCTTCATTAGAGAGCTGTACACCAGTACAATGCAGTATGCTCATGTCACTCTTAAAGGAAGACCTGGGAAAGGGGAACTCACATCTGCTCAATGCAGCAGCTTCCTAGTACAATGGACAGGAAGCTGGAAACCCGGAGAACCAGGAGCCCACAGCCCCGTGGAAACTCCATCACAACCCCATCAGTCAATGCAAATGTTTTATTGAAGAAATTAGACAATAAATTCATCCATCAAGGTCCTCTTAATAATGTATGGTCTTCTTATCTCCTTAATTATTTCATTTTTATATTTGAAGAGGCAAATTTGAAAACCGTTCCCAACACTTAGTAGATGCTCAATAAATGTCTGATCCATCGTATCAGTGATTCCAATGACAAGTTCTGGGTGATATGCATGATCTGTCGGTGTCTGCAAAGGCAGGGATGGTGCTTGGGAAACCAAAGTGGAAGCCAGAAGAGATGTCTGCAATCTGCTGGTTCTCAGAACAGAACTTAGTTTTTATTGTGTTATATTCTGCAACATTCCCTTTGTCAATCTATAAATCAGCTTTTAAAGAAAAGACACGGAGGAGGCAAAATTATTGTGGATCCTATTCAGTCTCAGATTTTGACTATTTTTAAGAAAATTGCTTTTGCAACAAAGTTCTAGTTCGAGCTTCCTTGATTTAATCAGCTAAGGACCGTAATTGTTATGAAAACATGACTATTAAATTAAAGGCGTGCTGCTGGATTCTGAGCAGAAAGCATAGGGGAATTACACTGAAAACGCTTTGATAAATCTGTGACTGTCAAAACACGATACAGTTTTATAAAAATGAAAAATACATTAAAATTAATTTGTAGGCTAGTTTTTAAAAGTGTAGAAGCTTCTCATGCAAGGAATGAGTCAGCTTTACCACAATATTTAACTTGTTTAAAAGCAGAGGGACAGAGCAGTGCAGGAACATTCAATCATGCATATATTTCAAGATTTATTTTTATTATTTTAAGTGTGTGTGTGAGAGAGAGAGAGAGAGAGAGAGAGAGAGAGAGAGAGAATATCTTTGGTACACATAAATACAGGTATCCATGGAGGTTAGAAGAATTAATCTCCTGGAACTGGAGTTACAGGCAGTTATGAATCACCCAACACTGGTACTGGGAACCAAACTCAGGCCTTTTGGAAGAACAGTATAAACTCTTAACCACTGTGTCTTTCCAGCCCTATCGTGTATGTTTTTAATTTGACTTTGAATTATATTCTAGTTTTTTAATGTATTTTGCCAAAGCCATCTTTTGTCTTGTCTGTCTTTCTAGGAAGACAGATTGAAAGAGTAACAACTCAAGCACTGAGAACGGATGGCCTAGAAAGCCCAGCAATCTTCTTGCACCTCTTTTGATAAGCAGGATGATAAAAATTGTGTAATAGTTGGGCTGAAGGTGTGGCTCAGTGATAGTGCTCACCTGTGACATGCAAGTCTCAGAATCTGAACCCCAATGCTTCCAATAAGTAGACAGATAGAGGATGGATAGATAGGTAGATAGATAGATACATAATAAATACATAGATAGACACTAGATAGACAGATAGATGATCAATAAATAGACACTAGATAGATAGATGATAAGTAGAAAGAGACTAGGTAGACAGATGATAGATAGATTGATAGATAAGATAAGATAGGATGAGATAAGATAAGATGAGATAAAGAGAAATGATTTGAAAAGAAAAGAAAGGGGAAACACCAGAGTGTCGACTCTATAAATCTATCAAGAACTCTTTTTTACTGCTGACAGGTAGATGCATAATTCATCACTGATATTTGCCCTTGTTCTGCCTTTTGCATTTGTTTATTTGTCTGCAGGTTGAATTAACCTTTAACTACTTCAGGCACACAACTCCATTCGTAATGAAAGTCCAGAGTCTTAGTACATATTTATTTTGGAAAATAGATACTGTGCAGGTTTCTGAAAAATGTCAGGTGACTGTCAAACCTGAGCTGTCCTCTAGTGTAACAAATGCTGATTTCTAGGCCTGGGTCACCGTGGATAGCTGGGAGGACCTGCTGCCACACGCGAGTAGGTGATAGAACAGTAGCAAGTTGTAATGAACTATCAGCTGGAAACTGAGCAACAGGCGAGTCCATTGGTTATGAGTTATAACTTCTACGCTACACTTAGACTGTTTATCTTTACCTTCATGAGACCAAAACTGAAAAGACTGCTGAAGGTTAATAAGTTCAACAATTTATCTTTCATCTGCTTTTGTTCCCTGCACAGTCAAAGCAAGCTTCTCCCTCTCCCCTAATTTTATTTATTTATTTATTTGTTTGTTTGTTTGTTTGTTTATTTATTTATTTATTTATTTATTTATTGTCCTGGCATTGAACCCACCAAGCCAAGCCCTATCACTGACCTAGAAGCCCAGATTCTGGGGAGGGGCATAGGAGGAGAGGGAGGGAGTGTGCGGTTGGAACCACAGCCGGGATACCAACTGAATAAGTTGTCATAAATGATAATAATAAAAAGACACCCTCAAAAACAACAATGCTCTAAATCTTTTCGGCTAAAATACACACACAGATTGTTTGGTTAAATCTGGTGCTTCTCCACAGTTGAGCAGTCTCTTACTTGTGAACATCTCTCCTTCCCCACAAGCGAGCAAGCCTATAGGCAGATCCGGAGGGTGTTCCACTACTTTAAGCAGTATTTTAACCCTGATTCTGAATAAACTGAGAAACCTCCTCAGAGCTTAGTTTGGAGCTTTTCAGTGAAAATTATTCTAATGTACAGAATGATAACAAAATGTAACATAAATATAGTACTATGTTCCAGGTACAAAAGTCCTTCTCCTCCCCCACTCTCACTCCTTCATGTGTGCATGTACGCACACACACGCACACACACAGTGGTATCATTATCTTGAAGTGACTTTTCCAAGCTATACCACTGTTAAATAAACCCAGAATACCACACCTTCCATATTAATCTTTCTACCATTTACCAAATATTGGTTCTCAGTTCCAGCTTATTCCCAGGCTCTTGCATCTAGCATTACATTAATAATCAAGAAAAAAAATTCTTTTGCTGTCTGCATGAAAAAAAAAAGTTGAGGTTTCCTCTTCAGAGACCAAAGAGTACAAACGAGAGGGAGAAATGACAAATTGGTAATGATCTTTAAAAAACTTTAATCTGGGACTTTCCAGAAATGATCCTACAAGATTTATATTCTGCAGTTTTACCTTATATTTCAGGTAGAAGAGAATAAGGAAGACAGGGTCTTCAATATTTTTTTTTGTATAAGTTTTTGGGTGAAGTGGAAAACTCAACAATCCTTACCAGAAACAAGGGAAGAAAGTAAAAACTACAGATTTTCTGCAGCAAACCAGCAGGTTACTAAGTTGTGCCATAAGTGAAGCATTGAATGTCGGTCTGATTATTTATGTATATCTCTCCTGAGAAGAACCTTAAACAGATTGTGTCTAGATGCATGTTAAGTGCTTTTGTGCTCATTTTAAACACACAAGGGTTGTTTTTCTATCTTCTAGCCGAGTGTACAATTAAATGGGACCCTTACATGCTCAATTATTACCATGGGGCTTTGTTGCTAGCCCTTCTTCTTGCAGAGTCATGAATAATATGGATTTGGGGCCACCTTGTGTCAGACTAGAAAATTCCTTGTACTGGATCCTAGGATCTGAAGTTTGGTTTTCTTTCATAGAGCCTATTACTTTTGTGAAAGGATATCCACTGGTAAAAAATGAACTGCAACTAATAAAGAATCACTGTGTTTACTGGAGGGTTACAAAATAATCAGTTTCACATTGACTAATTTCTGTTTCCAATCACGACAACAAGGTGTCTACCTATTACATACATATCCTGCGTCACTTCACACTCATGTACAGTTTGTGGCATAAACTACATCAGATGTTCACTGTACAGAGGAGGCAACCAAAGTTAAGCGTATTCCTGTGTCCACACAGGCAGACAATGGGCTCTGAAGAAGGCTTAGACTATTCCTGATGAAGATGTGAATGAACTAATCTGTGTATGAACGTGCACAAATTGATGTCAATATTAATACGTTCATAAATATGTCTGCACTTGGTAAAATTTAAAGCTTTAAATTTCATTTTGTTAGCAGATTCTGGCTTTAAGGTGTTTTTTTTCTTTTATGAAATCAGTAAATAACAGAAAACCTTGAAAAACTTGAAAGA
This sequence comes from Pachyuromys duprasi, assembly GCA_028658305.1. Lineage (NCBI taxonomy): Eukaryota > Metazoa > Chordata > Mammalia > Rodentia > Muridae > Pachyuromys > Pachyuromys duprasi. The sequence goes on along the minus strand of CM053743.1, from coordinate 20,825,300 downwards.
AAAAGTTAAAAACTACTCCATTATGAATAAACTCAATAGTGTAAAAATAATGGCATAGATTGGTAACATTTTCTCATATACCTCTATACCTATCATCTTTGTCTCACATTACAATAGCATTTATAATATTTATAAATTTATAATGAAAGGAAATTTATATGGAACAGAATTGTATTTCTCCCAAGACAGAGGCTGCATCACATGGTTGAAGGGTTTTTACTGTTTGAGTCACAGAGTCTATGAACTCCAGTTAAAAGATTATGTGGTGCTAATGTGAATAAGATGTTTCAGATAAAATTTATCTTTGTCTCTCGTGTATTTATGTTCAAAGCATAAAATTTTGCTTGCAGTGACTGAAATTATTGCATCACACATAGTAGAAGAATCTCCTGTGTTTTCACAACAGTGACATCAGACTCTCTTTTCTAGGCTGTCCCTAGACATCCTTTTCTTCACACTTTCCCAGGTGGGCAAAAACTGATGCTAAACATTTTACCTATTTGCTGGTTACTTGCTTTCAGTCATTATATTTTTCTAATTGAATTTTCATTTGCTCAGAACTAAAACCTGTATGCTTTTAAAAGTTTGCTGATAGAGTCAGAAATAGTTTTAAATGTCCTCAAATGTAGCTTTGGAAGCTATTTTCAGGAGTCAAGCTTGCTCCCGTTGATGGAGAGAGGAGTCTACAGATCTCAAATCAGAAGCGGATAATTGCGTATCATGCTTTGTTAGAGAAGGACTTCCACCCTTCCAGCCGGTGCACATAAAAAGCGAGGGTTATGGGGTTAGCTAAGTGCTGGAGTGCTCGCAGACAGAGCACAAGAGCCTAGATTCAGTCCTCAGCTCTGCACAGGAAAAGAGCAGTGATTCAGTCCTCAGCTCTGCACAGGAAAAGAGCAGTGATGGGGCTCCCGTCTAGCCTGGTGACACCATAGGTCCAGCCTCAACTACTGCAAGGGCGAGGAGGGAGGCAACAAAAAGCATTCAGGAAGACAAATGTTACCTGGGATATTGGATGTGGTTAGGAATTCAGTCCTCTTTATCTCCAGCTCACCCAGGCCATCCACTATCTGGGAGAAAGGGATAGTATTAAGAGTCAAGGCTAGGTACCTGCTCTACATGGGCTTCAGTTGGAGTGTGTAATCAAAATGAAAGGGGTACAAATCTAGGTAGATAAGTTCTTTGACAAGTCCATTTGTCAGTAGAAATCACCACATGGTCAAACTTTAAAACCGTAGTTAACCGCAACTGTAGTCTCTTAAATAGCAGCAGGACGCAGCAGTGGAGACAGCAAGCTTTCCAAGGTCTGGACCCAAGGTCATCAACATTTTTTTAAACACAATTGACATGCTGGCCAATCCTTGTAGTATCTGTATTATCCTTCCAATGATTAAAATTGATTTAGTCTGGGACACATGGAAGTGGTATCATAGTACCCTTTAGTAATGATTAGAACCAGCCTCTACCTGTCTTTTGAGTTTCTTCGTGGCTTTAGTCGTTAGTACTCATATACATTTAGTAAGTTATTAATATTCTTTGAGCATCAGAT
>CM053743.1:20799612-20823251 GCA_028658305.1 Pachyuromys duprasi | reverse complement strand
CTCCTGGTCGCTGCTTTGTTTCTGCTCTCCTACTCCTCAGACACAGTGTTCTCTCGTGGCAGCCATCTTGGATCTCCTGGCCTCCTTTTTTATCACCTTCCCCTGATGGGGGAGCAGCCTTACCAGGCCACAAAGGAAGACAATGCAGCCACTCCTGATGAGATCTGATAGACTAGGATCAGAAGGAAGGAGAGGAAGACCTCCCTTATCAGAGGACTTGGGGAGGGGCATGAGTAGAGAAGGGGGAGGGAAGGTGCGATTGGGCGGGGAGGCAGGAGGGACTTATGGGAGATACAAAGTGAATAAAGTGTAATTAATAAAAATTAAAATAAAAAATATTTTTTAAAAACGCTCTGTTTGGTTAAAAGATGATCCCAAATATTTGACTTGGTGAGTCACTGGAATTGTCCATGTAATATCTAATTCCTTTGGCTGATATTCAGTATTCTAATTTATTTCTTGGTTGGTGTGATAAAACTTTGGCCAAAACAACAAAATTGGGGAGATAATTTGGCTTATGGTTATAGTCTGTGGTGGTGTGAATAAGAATGCCCATCCCCCGTGTTCATAGGTTTGAATGTTTGTTTCTCAACTGGGGGATTGTTTAGTAAAGATTAGGGGTTATGGCCTTACTGGAGAAGGTGTGTCACTGGGGGTGAGATTTGAGTTCTCAAAAGTCCACACCAGTCTCTCCCTCTCCCTTTCCCTTCCCCTTTTTCATCTTTCCCTCCCTCTCCCCCACTTCCTCTTTCTGTCTACGGTAGATGGAGAAGCTCCTGCACCATGTCTGCCTGCCTGATGCCATGCTTCCCTCCATGATGAAAATGAACTAACACACTGAAACTGCGAGCAAGCCCTCCCCTCCCCATTAAATTCTTTCTTTTGTAAGTTGCTTTAGTCATGGTATCTCTCCACAGCAATAGAACAGTAACTAGGACACTGTTTGTTATTGACATAAGCCAGGACAGAAGCCGAAGGCAGAAAGTTGAAGCAGAATCTAAAGCAGAGACCACAGAAAAATGCTGTTTGTTGTTCGCTCTCCTTCGCTTTCTCAGCCTTTACATTTCTCTCCCTTACATTCCAGGACCCAGAGCTCATGGATAGCACATGCTATCATGTGGTCTCAGATAGCCCATATATAGTGGGCTGCCCATGTCACATCATGCATCAATCAAGAAAATACCTCACAGACATGCCCACAATCCCACCTGATAGAAGTAATTTCTCAAGTGACATTTCATTTTTTCCAGGTATGTCTAGGCGTGTGCTAATTGACAAAAACTAACTAGTATTTGTGATATGGCTCAATTTTTATCACCATTGTCATTATTATTCTTAACATAATTATTGGTATTGTGGTTTGTTTTCTAAAGCCTCAGGAAAAAAGTGAAAGCATTGAATGACTGTATTCTCACTTTTACTCATTTAAATTCTTGACATAGACAGCCAACCTGTATTGGCTAATTTTTGTCAACTCAGCACAAGCTACAGTCATCTTGAAAGAAGGAACCACAGCTGAGAAAATTTCTCCATCATTTTGCCCTGTAGGCAAGTTAAGTGTGGTGTTTTCTTGGCTGATAATTGATATGGGGGCTGGAGAGACGGGTCAGAGGTTAAGAGCACTGGCTGCTTTTCCAGAGGTCCTGAGTTCAATTCCTAACAACCACATGGTGGTTCACAACCATCTGTACTAGACTCTGATTCCCTCTTCTGGTATGCATGGAAATGAAGCACTGGTATACATAAATAAATCTTTAAAAAAATAATTGATATAGGAATGTCCAGCCCACTGTGGGCAATGCCATCCCTAGACTGGTAGATGTGGGTTGACTAAAAAAAAAAAAAAAAAAAAAAAAGCAGGCTGTGGGAGCCATGGAAAGTGAGCTGGTAAGCAGCTTTTCTCTGTCTTCTCTGCTTCAGTTTCTGTTCTTAGGCTCCTGCTTGAGTTCCTGCCCTGAATTTCCTCTGTGGTGGTCAGTTTTTCCTTCCCTAAGTTGCTTTTGGCTATGGTGTTTCTCACAACTATAGTAAGAAAACTAGGATACAGCCATATCAGCACACGCTGAGTCTGGGAAGCAGAAACAAGAGATAAAGGGGGACTGGATAGAGCCTGGTAGGAGTCATAGGCCTGACTTCTGCCTGGCAGCCTCTGATCAAGAAAGCTGACAGGAATCTTGTACCATGTACATTCTCCTTCTGTTTGTAGCAGTGGCTAAGCCAAAGGGCAGTCAGAAGAAGGGGACTACTTACTCACATCTCAGCCCATAAGTCATGTCTCCTGTCCCTGCCCTGTTAAATGACAAGCCTAGCACCGTCGCGTCCAGGAGGGCTGTATAGGAACCTTGCCTCCTCCTGTGTACCACTGAGTATAAGTTCTGCACACCGTCCAAACATCTCCCTTTGTTTTTCTTTCTATCCTTCCTTTATACAATTTTTCTCTCTTCCCTTGCCTCTATCCATTTCTTCTTCTCAACACTGATTTTCGTTCAGTATAGGCATTATCAATTTATAGAAAAAAACAATTATTTACCATCTTGGCCTCTGGAAGTTATGGCTATTAAGGTGCGTATATATTCTTTTCATGTCTCCTGTTATATTTATGCTGTACAACTAGAGTTCCACTGTTGGTATGCTTTCGAGCCCACTTATCTCACGTTTTTAACGTCAGTCAGTAGTTCTGCTTCATGACTCCGACTTCACTAATTCTAACTGTGCTTGAATTTGGTAAGTATTCGAATCACATTACCTAGTCTTTATGTTTTTTTTTTACCTTTAAGTGAAACATTTTTGCTTCTTGTCCCACTGTGCTAAGTCAAGCCTCCAACCCCAGTTTTAGGGTTAGAAATCTCCTAATGTATTTAACTTCCACCTGGCTCTGCCACCATCCATCCTCATCTCTAGAAAGGAAAATTTCTAAGTGCAAAGCCAGCCATGCCTTCCCCTGACTTTAACCTTCAGGGCATGACCATATCTCATTCCCCTCAGGATTCAGCGGATGCTCCCAAACCTCATAAAAATTACTTTTCCCTATCTTTCTACATCCGTGTTCCCATCCTGCTTTCTTCTGCGTTAGCCTTGCAATTTCCTGTTTACGAGGCTTTGTTCCCACCGTTCCTACTGGATGGTATAGACCATATCTCAACCTTCTTAATGCCGCAACCCTTTACTACAAGTCCTCATGTTGTGCTGATCCCTAAGCATAAAATGATTTGCATTGCTACTTTATATCTGTAATTTTGCTACTGTTATGAGTAGTAATGTAAATATGTATTTTGCAATGTTTGTAGCTGATGCTTGGGGAAGGGTTGTTTGATCCAATGAAAGGGTAGCAACCCACAGGTAAAGAACTCCTAGGATAGCCCTTTTCACTCTCAGGGTGTGATAGGAGCCATGCATCTGTGAGAATCCAATCTAGGCAACTTCTCTGCCTGTCTGCTTTCTAAAACGACCTTTTTTTTTCTCCATTCCCACTATCTTTTCCCATAAAAGTAAAGATAGCAAGTTCTGTCCTCCCCAGCCTAAGAGGCCCTCCTCAGGCTACTATCTACTCTTATGTGAGTGCTTGGAGTTCTTCTCTTTACCAACATGAGTTGAGAATGTATCCCACTCCTCTGAAACTGTAGATCACTTCCAAGAAAACTATACTGAATGGTCTTTCAAAGCCCTTCTGGCTCAGCAGCCAAGCGTTCCTTCCTTGGCCCAGCTCTAACCTCAGCGTGCCTAGCCCATGACTCACAAATTCCTGAACAAAGTAACCAACTGACACAGCTAGGAAGCTCTGTCCACACATGGGATTTCCCGAGGATTTTAAAATCTCCCTTTAAAATACCTTTTCCCAAGCATTTCCACCCCATGGAAACAAAGTAACAAAGGTAACAGGGCCCTGCTACTCTGAAGAGAAACTGCATCCCCCTCCCCCCCCCAGAAAAACCTGCCTCAAGGAGCTACAAAAGAAGGCAGAGAAGATACTCAGCTCCCAAACTTGATGGATTCAAACTGAACATACCAATTTTTATAGAGCATGCATTAGACTGGTGCAGGCAAGGATAGAAATCTCTATGACTAGATCAAAATTCCAGATTAGTGCCAAGGAAATAAAGCTATCTCTTCAAGCATAAGCTACTGGAGGCATTGCTTAAGGTCACTGTGGTGACACAGTTCTGATTCACTACTTTGACGTTCATCAGTGTTACTAGTTACAAGGGCCAATTCTTAATGAGGATGAGCACTTTTATAAAATTTAAGCAACAATGCTCAATCCAGCAGATCCAAACTTCAAGGCAGTAATGGGTGCAGGTACCACAAAGCGGTGACTCAACCCCTTGGTAGAGCAAGCCTTTGGTAGGGGAGCCTTTTGGTCCTACCTAAGGGGACCTAAAAATGTGTGTCATACTTTTAAATAATGCACGTTGAGATCTTACATTTGAACAAAGTTGGTTAGAACTGCTTTGTCATCCCCACCCCACCCCTTCCTTTCTTGGCTCTTCTGGTGTTGCGTGAAGCTGGGGTAGCTCTAAGCATTTTTGAACACTGGCTAAGGGGAAGTTGTGTATAGGCATATAGTCAACATCAGCATATGTTCAGTGATATTTATTGGTTTGCAGTCACATTCTGGATGGCTGTGGTGTAAATGACCATCTTAGTGAGAATACCACACTTACATTTATTCTCTCAGCTTCCTGATGCAGAGGTCAGAAAGCATCTGAGTCATCCTTGTCAGTATGGCACAGCCTTAGAGAAAGGAGGGTGAAATGTACACAGCCAGAAGATTAGTCTAGGGGAGTTTCGTCCAGGTAGCAGGGGGCAGAGTTACATGAAGAGAGGCAAGTCTCCTTCAACCCTGAACAAATCATCTCACAGTGTATTCAGTATGATCGGGGTACTCAATTATTAATTTCCACGAGTTTTTCTGTATTTGATTGGAACGATCATGCCTGATTGGAATTTGAGCATATTACCAAAATGTCAGTTTTGGGAGAGCATGCACTTGCAAGACAGAAAATTCTCTCTATCAAGTTATGTTCCATGGTCATCTTTGTTACTGTGATAAAACACTGGCAGAAAGCAACTCAGGGGAGAAAGAGGTTTATTTCAGCTTATAGGTGAGATAGCTCATCACTGAGACCAGTCAGGGCAGAAACTGAAGCAGAACATTGAAAGAGAAGCCATGGAAGAACTCTGAGTGATAGCTCACTCGCAGACCCATACTTTGCCAGCTTTTTATACGTAGCCTAAGACTACCCGCCCAGGAATATTGCTGTTTACAGTGAGATGGGCCCTTCTCTGTCAACCAACCATGAAGACAATCCTCCATAGACATTCCCATTGTCAAGCTGATCTGGCAATCACTTAGTTCAGATTCCCTTCTCAATTGGCTTTGTTAGGCTACATAAAGTTGACAGTTAAAGCTGACCAGGACAAATTGCAAGTTTTTTGCATCCAACTCCTAATACTAGCTAGTGTTTCACTGATAAAATTTAAATTTCCACCGTTTTTTTTTTCATGCAAGAATTTCTTATACACCAGAGATTAAAGTTGTTCTTTCTATTATTTGAATAGGAAATTGCCTTAACATACTTTTATATGAAGAAGAAACCAAGAATATGAAACCAAATACATACAGTTATTTTTAAGAATGAATATCAATTTTCTAATGCTGATGTAGGATATATAAAATAATTTCTAGTGTAAATATGCAGTGGGCTCATTTTAGAGATATTATCTCCTGGCCATCATTATTAGTTCCAAGGTAGAATATTCATAAACAGAATTGATAATATTCTTGCTCACAGTTTAGTCTTGCTTTCTTATTTTAGGTCAAGTTGTGCATGAAAATCCAAATTTAGACAACTAGAGACTTGTAAACAGTATGTTGTATAGAGCTATGCACTCTCTATACAAAGTTAATTTGATTTTGTGGCAAAATTAGTCATTCTACGGTGTGAACATCATGTTTATTGTGCTATCACAGTTTAATTGCATCATGAGAGACAAAATTTAACTTACTCATTTTTCAAGACTGAAAATCAACTACATCTTTTATGAAAACGTTTTTATTAATCTTCAAATATCTCTTTTGGAAGTCTTAGCTTAAAGCAAGAAACAGAAGACCCCAAAGTCCTATCTCTAATTTTGCATTCTTTTTTTTTTTTTGAAATTGTGCTTTTAGTGATTCCAAGTACAGAACATAAACAAAACAAAATAAAAAAGACTTGTAAAAATGAGTTAACTCTTGTGTACAATAAATAAGTCACTTGATAGAAGGGAACATTTTAGAAAATAACTTTCTTTCCAATAGTATATTAATGTGTCACATTTTAAAAATCCTGTTAACTTTTGTAAATCTTACTTTCTATTTATCTAGAGACATTCACGCCTTCCCAGGAAAAGAAAGTTTTCTAATTGTAATAATGTGGAATTACTTTTTTATAATTCAGCATGTAAATAGCATATAATGCCTAATTATCACATTATTATGTGTTTTAGAATTATGGAAGGTTTCACTTGAATTAATTACTAGCATTGCTTAGCACCTTGCCACACAGACTATACTGACATGTCCAGTGATGGAACTGGAGAAGAGCTCAAATTAAGTGCTTAAAACTCAAGTACTCGTGGGAACAGGCATTCACTACTGGGTGCTCCGCCACTGAACACTCTAAAAGCTAACTTCAGAGATATGTGAAGTACATTTCTGGATTAGGATATTAATTAAACCAGCAAAGTCCTCAGTTTGTTTTATTTGTGTGTGAACGCTAGGATATCAATAAAGATAAGACCTTCGTATGGAATCATAGTAAGACTGCACTGAATTTTGTAGGTTTGCATTTCTGTCTCACTGACATATGAGTATAGAATCCTGAATGTGACCAAGATTCTATGTCTTACTTTGGTTAGAGTGCAAATGGAACTACAAAATTTTTCAGTGATTAGATGTATCTGGAAGAGTGGGTTAGATAAACCCATGTAAAGTAATAACTTTGCATTCTTAAGTTGTCCTGGCAAGGGAGGAGGCTAGGGAAACGTGTGCATGTCTGACCGGCTCGCCTGCCATGCCACTGGCTTCTCCTACCTCTCCTGTGTCATGTGTCCTATCGTTGCCTCTGTCTGAAACATAGTGTACTAAAAGAGCCCCAGATACCATTTATTATGCCAACTCCTTTACTTAAACATCTTTCACTCTTGACAGGATGAAAACAAAACAACAACAGCAACAAAACGTGGCTAAAATGATAAACTATTTTCAGAGATTTTGTTTCTACTATTTTTCCAGCTTTATACATTTATAATGTTTATTTTTACTGTTGAAGGTATATGTTTCTTTCTGTTCTCAAATTTACACTGGAATTTGCATTTCTTCTTTCAGGAAAGTCCCATGGCATTATGCCCGTTGGGTTTTATGAAATTCTAATCTGTCAAACTTTTAAGACATTTGAGTTTTAAACTTACACGTTTCATGCACACATCAATCTACTGTAAATGCCTATATGTACCATAAATGTTCTTTGCTCCTCACAGGGAGCCGAAGGGCAATTCAGCCTGGACGTGAAAGGTGCCCTGGTCCCTCCTGGAACTGAATCCTTTCGCTATGTTTTCATGCCCTGATGATAAAAAAGACAAGAGAAGGCATTCAGAAAACAAAAACCAAGAATAAGGGATAGCTGGAACCACTTAATTCAGCGTTTAACCAACATATAGTTGGTTAAACTACACATTAATATAGTTATGATTAAAGTGCCACAAATATTCAGTCATATTTTCACATTTAAAAAGTCACAAGTTTTGCTAGCTTTAGATCTATATGAAGTACTGTTCTTAAACCATTAATGGGATTTATATTGTGGTCTAGCTTATATTAAAAAAAAGAATCAGGTTAATTTAAAAGTAGTTTTATAAAAGATGAGATTTGAAGAATGATCTGAAGAGTCATCTGTGGCCACCTCTCTGTACGCCTATTGTTGTCGATTGCTTCAGAGGTATGTCACTCAACGAGAACATTTAGTGAGCAAATGGCCTGCTAAGGACACTAGCTCCTCTGTCTGTTGCCTATGATTTGGTTCAGTTGCCCCATCTACACAGTACTAAAACCCTTCCTTGTGAGGTTGGTATGAGAATCAAATGAATTCACACAGGGGAAAATCCAGGATCCTGGATGCCCAGAGCAGATACTCCATATCCATGTAAATTCTTGCCCTCTTTGCAGTTTTGCCAAATAATTCTTCTTTATCATGACCTCTTTTGCAACCTGAAGACCCATATAATGTGAATGTTAATGATTTTCCACATTGAAAAGGAGATCAGGCTTTCATAACATCATAATCAAAATAGACATTTTTACAGTTTCTGGAGAAGCAGATGTCACAGCCAACCTGAGGTCCAGATGATCAGCGAGGTGCCTGTTCTCCATTCTCAGCCCTACGGTCACATGCACAATGGTACAGCCAGCCAACGAGCCACCCATTTTAGAAAGACACAGTGTGCCAGGTCTATGGATTATTATTTGAGCCTAGAACATTTCAACAGAAGAGCTTAGGGCAACATTTAATATGACAAGAGGAAATGGCTCTGCTTTTCTGCCAAGACTCTTCCTTCTCAAAACAGGTCTACAATCAGTGCTGGTGACTCACCTGCCTACCTTCAGGGCACCTTGCGTATCTAGAGTGAGGGAAAACATTAACCCCAAAGTGAAGAAACCACTATAGAGCAAAAATATTCCAAAATCTCAATGTCACAGAATACTGGTTATGAGTTTACTAAGTACATTGCCCCGTTTTCTGTTGCTTGAATGAAGCAGCGAAGGCTAGGTCCTTTGTAAAGAGCCGTGTACTGAAAGCACAAACCTCAGTGTTCTGCTTGAGGTTGATGACACTGTGGCGGACAGGTATGTAAGAGACAGTTTATAGGGTGAGATAGGAAACAGGCCTGGTGAGAATTATGTTAACCCTCTCTGAGGGCAAATCCACAATGACCTAAAGCCTTCCTACCAGTCCCCACCTCGGAAAAGATCATATCACTCTCCACAGTAGCACAAGGGTGGGGTGTAAAACTTCCAGCGTGAGTATGGGGGAAAATCATTCATCCTATGTCCAAACTACAACACTACGATTGTAGAAACTTTCAGAGCAAATGTATGAAAAGTCAAGGTTGTAATTATACCGAAAAAGTGCTTATAACATGTTATCTTCTTTGTTCTTACGTTCTGTTATTCAAGGCAATGTGTCATCTTCGAAACTATCACAACACAAAAGAAATCTCTAAGGAAGAAAAGCTAATCCTATTAGATTTACTTGATGAGAAGACTTGGACAGGGTGTTGGTGCCTTGGTGGATGTCAAGGAGCTGGGCTGAAAAGGCTTCAAGCCTGTCTGTCTGATGGTGCCAATAAACCCATATATGAGAATTTCCCAAGTCCAGCAGTATGTCTTCAATGAGGGACAATTGTAGGGTTTTGTTTGTTTGTTTGTTTGTTTTTGTAAGACTTCCTGGAACAAAATGTTGTCATGCTGACAAAGACAATTTAAGTCTCTGAAGAGGACTCCAAGAAGTAAGGGGTTTGTCTATGGGTTTCATGCCTTCAACAGTGCTGGCATGCTGTCTACATGGTATAGTGTGCTAAAGAATGGGACAAGATTTATGCACATCACTGCATTACCTTGTGGGTACAGCTGGTACAGATTGTTAGTCAGATTAACCACTTTCTCCTCCCACAAAGTTTTAAATCACACATCCCTCTTTTCTTAATATCTTTTCAACTGTCTGACTACACATACTGTGCTGCTGGGGCATACCACCGTCATCTGCTGCTCAAAAAAACAGTGCTTTCTGGGGTTGGAGATTACTCGGAGAATTGGTCATTGAGAATCCTCAGCCGGTGTCCATTACTCATGATATAGAAACGAGCATCAAGCCTCTTCAATCCCAAGATATGTAGCAAGAGATGCCCATGCTGTTAACGATCCTCAGGAGAAACCCTGCGTCTTTTAGCATTTTCTCTTAGATACTAGCCCCGAGGTTTAAATAGAAGAGAAAAATGGTTTTCTAGGGTCTGTTTTATGGGAATAAACTCATAAGCATGTTTGGTGTGTGGCAGACAGTTGCCTCCATGGTGAAGAAAGGAAAAACAAATCAGTGAATGTAAAGAAAAGACAATAGCTAAAGAGTCTCGGTAGAGAACAGTGGGTAGAAGACAGAGATCAAGTTATAAGGAGCTAGAAGCAAGTTTGCATTGTTAGGCCAGCTTTCAGAAAATAATTAAAAATTAAATAACAGCCCAAATGTGGACTGTATATGGCCAAAAATTTGCATATTTTATGATATAAATATTTCTGCTATGACTAAACCTTTGTTACCGACAGTTGACAAGGGCTGAAAGTTTTTCCACAGTTTAGCAATCAGCTCTGAGAACAAATGAGGTGGCCGAGCAGAGAAATAGCAGCAGCAAATGTCAAGAAGTGTTTGCTGGCCAAGGAAGAACTCACATGAGACCCCTGGGGTTATGACTCTTCCCTAGGTAATTAATATATGCTTTTTCTAGCTCAGTCTCTTAAAGATACCAACACTGTGCTTTACGTTAAGGAGTTTGTATTTATACCCTATTATTCAAGAATGGTTTTCCTAGTGTGAACTTGAATCTAGTGCAGTAGGTGATGCCTAAAGTGACAGGCACCTCTGTTTACAGGACACACGGTAAATATTTTTTTCTTCGGTGAACCCTTGTCACATCTCAGACTTTGGTCTTTCTGTGATGTGAGTATCTTCTAAAAAGATGCTAAAAGCTCCACTCTAAAATAAGCCAACATCATTCAAATGTTAGACCTATACACACACACACACACACACAAATATTTGCTGTTAAAATGGTAGCCTTCCAGAAATACTTTTTTCACCTTGCATTTGCAGAAAATGATCACAGGCCTCAATTTACAAATGAGGAGCCTGTTTGTAGGCATCCTGTTGACTTCTGCATCCAAGGTCAAGCTGCTTCTCCTTCTGCTTCATCTGTTGCTTCTTCTAGTCGCCTAACCACAGCAGAGCTGACCTGAAGGTAATTAATTCCTTCCAGCCACATATGTACGATGAGTGAGCAGTTTGAATTTTGAAACAAAATCTAGTTTGGTAATATTTCAGCTTGTTGAGTCATAGGCTGACAAGTAGCTGCAACCCATGAGGCAGCATTTCCTGAGGAAGAGCATGTGAGAAGGAGCATGCTGCTTTGTTTGGCATGGTGCTCTCTGTATTTCCTCCTGAGGACACAGCCTCATTATGAACATTTCCTCTCTACTCCATTCAACTTGGGTTCCCATGAATCCCATGCAATGATCAAATCTTCGAAACCATATGCCAAGACTCCGGATCAGTAATGCCCAAACTTGAACTTTCTCCTGCTCTGTGAAATGACAACAGTTGGTGACTGTTAATCCATGGACAGTGGGCCCTCTCTTACAGGACTGATAACAGCTAGTTGGGACATGAATTTCCTATTGTTAACATTTCCGTCTCTTAAGATATAAACCATTATAGTTATCTTTATGAAAAAGACTAGATTGACAGCAGACAAAACTAGCTGTCTTAGAAAACAAATGAGAAGAGTGCATTAAGTTCTTGAGCTACATAAATAAGTATATTATAGGTAGAAATATAGATAAATAGATGATAGATAGATAGATAGATAGATAGATAGATAGATAGATAGAGCAATAGTGGCTTTCTTTTAGCTCTGTGTATAGCTTTCTCATCTAGAATCTTTTTTTTACATTTTTATTTTACATTAATCACAGGTTATATACTTTGTATCCCAGCCGTAGCCCCCTCCCGCATTCCCTCTCTATCCCTCCCATCTCTCCCTCATCTCCTCCCTGCCCCTTTCCAAGTCCGCTGATAGAGGAGGTCCTCCTCCCCTTCCTTCAAACTCTAGCTTATCAGGTCTCTTCAGGACTGGCTGCAATGTCATCTTCTGTGGCCTAGCAAGGCTGCTCCTCCCTCAGGGGGCGAGGGGGATGAAGAGCCAGCCATTGAGTTCATGTACAAAATAGTCCCTGTTCCCCTTACTAGGGTACCCACTTGGGTATTGAGCTACCATTTGCTACATTCAAGCAGGGGTTCTAGGTTATATCCATACATGGTCCTTGGTTGGAGAAACAGTCTCATAAAAGACCCCTGTGCCCTGATATAGTTGGTTCTTGTGGAGCTCCTCTCCTCTCTAGGTCATACTAACTCCCCCTTCTTTCATATGATTCCCTGCACTCTGCCAAAGGGCTGGTTATGTGTCTTAATATTTGCTTTGATACACTGCTAGGTAGAGTCTTTCCAAGGCCCTCTGTGGTAGGCTCTTGTCCTAAATATCGAAACATCTTATATATACCCCATTTCAAAAAGGGTGATAATTCTCTCAATTTATAATTGAGAAACCTCAAGGTCACACAACAGAGAAAATCTAGTTGATTCCCAACCTCTTAAAATTTTATGCTACTCATACAGGCGAATGACATGTACATAATTGCTTCTCTGACCCTACCAACAACAAAACTTAGTCTAAGAGAATAGGGGTTTTCCTGAAGGTCAAGGGGTACTGCAGCAAGAGGGGAAACGGCAGGGAAGCCTGAACTGCCATTGCAACTATTAGAGAACCACTCGTCATTCTGTTTACAAGAGCTACATCTAAGAAACGTGGCAGAGTCCTATAACAAAGAGTTTTATCCCTCTCATAAGCCTTCTCCTCTATTTTTTTATGCCATAAGAAGTATTCTGTTTAAATACAAATTTGATATATTATACCTAGCAAATATCTATCAAAACTCACCTCTGTGCAGACATTCAAGGTTTGATCATGCTGTCCACAGTGTAAGACCTAAAGCTCTTAATGTGGTACAAGTGTTGCTCTCCAATCCTGTAAATGGGTATACACTGAGTCTCTGTACTAAACTGTAATGTTACTATAGGGAAAGGTCACATACAACTTATATCCCTGTTGTGGATATAAAAACATACAAAAAAGGGATGTATTTTTTACTAAATGATGCTCTGACAGCACTTGTAATTGTCATGTTTAATTATCATCCACATCCATATCTGGCTTGTTGAGTATATTTAATGAAGATCAAAATCAGCAAAGGATGTTGAGTTGACATACAAGTATATTTCATTGATTAATTTAGTCTGTGTCTCAGTTATCCCAGGATATTTGCTCCCATTGTGAACCCTAAAATTGTGAACTCCAAAACCCTGTTTCTTCTTTGATGTGGTTGAGCCCTATCACACACCTTTAATCCAAGAACTTTCTGTTTATTGTAAACAGGTGATTATGGTGTGGTTCACACAGCCCTAGCACATACCTTTAATCCAAGAGCTTTCTGTGTACAGGGTTTAATAAAGTTAACCTTAGGTCAAGAGGCAGAGCAAGAAACCAGTTGACAGAGATTGAAGAGTAGAAGGACTTTGAGTTGAAGGGTATTTAAGACAGCATGAAGAAGTATAAAGAGTTTTTAGCTTAAGTTCTGGCTTTATCTTAGACTTCAGCTCCTCAGCTCCCTGGCTTTTTAGGCTTTGAGCTAGCAAACCTTGGGTTTTTGAGGGGGGCTTTTCTTCCTGGGCTGTCAGTTGAGCTAGTGAGACTTTTAGTTTTAGTTTTGTTTTTTCATGTGGACCTGAGCTGAGAAGGAGTTCATCTGGGTGCTTTCTCTGTCTCTCTGAGCTAGCAGGTTTTCACCCTAGCCTGTGGCTCCTGAGTCTTTATTGGTCAAACAGAATGGTTAGGATTTTCATCTTTTTTAAAACAACCCTCTCTCTGTCTGTATCTCTTTTTGCCTGTCTCTCTGTCTATCTTTGTCTCTCTGTATGTTCCTCCCTCTTCCCTCTCTGTGTGTGTAGGGGCAGGGGAGTACATGTGGAGGCCAGAAAAAGGTGTGAGGTCCCCTTGGACTGGAGTGACAGCCAGTTATGAAGCACCCTGTGTGGATGTAGAAAACCAGACTCTGGTCCTCCGAAAGAGCAGCAAGTGCTCATAATCACTTAAGTCATACCTCCAGGCTCACAACTGATCAAATTTTAACTTTAACATAGTAGGGAGTGAGGTATGGCTGTACTGTATGATGTTTTTACTTTGTTCTTTATCTCTCTTTTGTGCCTGCTAGAAGAACATCCTTAGTTAGATACTATAAGAAATGGCCATGACTCAATTGACCAAAAGATTAGGAGAAAATTTGCTAAGTCATAACTGTCTTCTGAGAGACCCCACCCAGAAGCTGATCTAATCAGATGCTGAGGTTCACAGCCAAACATTAGGCAGAGCTGGGAGAGTCCTGTGGAAGAGTGGGGGGGAAGAATAGAAGGGCCTGGAGGAGACAAGAAGGCCATAAAAAGGTCAACAGAGTCAAATAGCCTAGACCCATGGGGGCTTACAGGGATAGACCAAAGACCATGCATGGACCAGTAGGCCCCCTACACATCTGTAAATGATGAGCAGCTTGATCTTCATGTGGGTTCCCTAGTAAGTTGAATGGGTGCAGTCTATGACATGGACTCTGTTGCCTGCTTTCGATCTCTTCCTCCTAATGGGGCTGCCTTGCCTGGCCTCAGCGGATGAGGATGAGCTCAGTCCAGATGCTACCTGAGGTGCTGCAATAGGTTGCAAGGGGTAGGGGGCATAGCTTCCCTTTCTGGAGGGGGATACGGAGAAGGGGATGTGAGGGCCAGACCACGAGGAAAGGAGGGAGGGGGCTACAGTCGGCATGTAACCTGAACATAAAATTAAAAATAAATTTAAAAAAAAAAGAAAGAAAATTTATTAAGTCAGTCAGTGCTGGTGCTATGTTAACCTTGTATCTCTGCCGTGAACATTGCCACACTGCCACCATTATCAGCAAGAGCACCGGGAGCAGACATTGCTGCCAGGAAAAGGCCGGGCTGAGCAGCAATTTACTGTAGCTCTCTGCTGTGTAAACTTTTAAGAAATGATGAAATCTGGATAGTGTGTTCTTCAATTTATGTTTTTTTTTCTTCCTGACTGGAAATAGTCAGCGGTGTAAACTCACACATTTGGAGCACGCGTGCGTGTGTGTGTGTGTGTGTGTGTATTTCAGTTTCTTTTTCTTTTTCACCTTCTGACTCGAGTGATTTGTGTTACACATTTGCTCACGTGGATAAAACACAAAACAATACTTAAGTGAAGAACACACACTACACTGCAATATAATCCTTTAAGAAGCAATTCTAGCCTACTATGTGTTGTTTCATGATATTTAAATATTGGAATAACCCACAAAAGTTATTTCAGGAAACGTTAATGTGGACTGTGACCTATGGTTGAAATAGCCAGAATCTGGAAACAACCCAGATGTCCCTCAGCTGAGGAATGGATACAGAAATTGTGGTACATTCACACAATGGAATACTACTCAGCAATTAAAAACAAGGAAATCATGAAATTTGCAGGCAAATCATGGGATCTAGAAAAGATCATACTGAGTGAGGTAACCCAGAAGCAGAAAGCTACATATGAATATATACTCACTTACGGTGGATATTAGCCATATAATATAAGATAAACATACTAAAATCTATAGTCCTAAAGAAGCTAAACAACAAGGAGTACCCTATGGAATACACTTAATCCTCATTCAGAAAGGCAAACAGGATAGACATCTGAAGTAGGAGAAGACAAGGAACAGGACAGGAGCCTTCTACAGAGAACCTCTGAAAGTCTCTACCTACCAGGGTATCGAAGGAGATACTGAGATTCATAGCCAAACTTTGGCCAGTGCAGGAATCCTTAGGGAAGAAGAGGGAGATAGAAAGACATGGAGGGGACAGAAACTCCACAAGGAGAACAACAGATCCAAAATACCTGGGCCCAGAGGTACCTGCAGAGACTGGCACTACAACCAAAGACCTTTCATGGAGAGGACCTAGACCCCCTGTTCAAATGAAGCCCTTTGGCTGCTCAGTTTCCAGGTTCCCTAGTAAGGGGTACAGGGGCTGTCTCTGATATGAACTCAGTGGCTGGCTCTTTGATCACCTCCCTCTGGGGGGTGCAGCGTTGCCAGGCCACAGAGGAAGATGATGCAGCCAGCCTTTATGAGACCTGATAAGCTAGGGTCAGATAGAAGGGGAGGAGGTCCTCCCCTATCAGAGGACTAGGGAAAGGTTGTAGGGGGAGAAAAGAGAGAGTGAGTGGGAGTGAGAGGAGGTGAGGGGGAACTACAGTGGGAATACAAAGTGAATACATTTTAATATATAAATTAAAGTAAATTAACATATTTCAAGAAGAAAAATTAAACACCTAAATACACTACACAGACTTGATACAGATTCTCTACCTGGCTTTTCCCTCTGGCCACTGATTTCCCTGTCTAGTTAAAGACTAGCTTTAAGACGAGGGGTCGAGTCAATCTTGGATCTGAATGTAAATTCCCAGTACGATCATGCAACTTCATCCCTGATACAGTTCCCGCCTCTGTATAGTGGGCCAGCCCTCTGCAAATGATCAAAGAGGTCATTAGGGAAATCTCAGGCACTGCCTTGATCAAGAATTTCTATCTGGTAAGGGACTATTCCTTTCTTTCCTTCCCATTGGTGCTTTATTTAAATCAATAGTGACCGCAATCCCTGTGGCCATAAGAGACCACTAAGGAACCCAGGCAAGTGAAACTTTTCTTCCTCCCTGCCCGTAAGGTTGGTGCTACAGCCAGCAAAGAAAAAATAGGCACAGTGGCTAGTAATTCATTTCATACAAAATTAAATGGGGGAAAAAGCCCACAGATTGTGAAACACTACCTTCGTGATTTTTCTGAGTTGAGAAGCTTCCTTCACTCTTTAGAGAAAAAGAAAAAGATGATCACACGACATAATCGTTTTTATTTATGTCTTCATGGGGTCAGACAGACAAAAAAAGACTGGGGGTAGCCCTGCTGAGTTTTGAGTGGAGAGCTACAACAAAACTTGGAGGCAAACCTGCTGCTGAGTATAAACAGATTCTGTACTACCAAGGTGGAATCACCCATTACCCGGCTGGCTAGCCCTCTTCTATTTTGTAATTTGAAGTCCCACATCCCAGCGCCTGCAGATCTGTGTTAATACCGCTGTTGATCTTGTTGAAGGAAGAGCTGACATCTGTGAGTACAAGGGAGGCTCTCCTCTAGCCTGCATAACTCAGGGCTCGGTGCTTCTCAGTCCTTGTCCCAAAAACTCTGAGGACAAATTTCACGGACAAGGGGTGAGTTTTAAGAAGTGTTATTACTTTAGAAAGGAAGGGTAAGAAGAAAGAGTTAAGTTTGTGTCAGAAAGCAGATCTCCTGAGAGCAAGGACTATCCTTGCTGGGGCTCTGGGAAAGGGGAAGCCCATTGAGCTGGCCATTTAGGACCTGCAGCTGACAAGGACAAAGACCAGAATAGTTTCTGGTAAAATTGGTTAATTCTCTGGGCTACCATGAGCACAGTCAATGGAGGGGCCACACTCATGCTCTGTGTCTATCTCCTGTCCCAACCAATGCGATAGCTATATGTTGCTCAAAATCCTTTTAGTCCATCTTTGAGTTCTATCTTGTTAGCTGCCATATTTTGACTAACAATGAGCCCCGTGTCCTTACCTCTGTTGTCACTGTCAGCCTTGCAGGTATTGCTGGCTACTAGACTGTGGTCTCTTTGTTCTCACTACTGCATGACCATTCTGTAGTTTTATCCCCAAAAGAGCTAACTCCTATCACAGCTACCAAGATGTAATTACAGTCCCCGTTAGTTGTCCTAGCTCCTAGTCTATTGGGCAGTCTGGATGGTCTCTACTTGAATAGGTAGCTTCTTATTAGGCTCCATCTTTACCCACAATTTAATAGGTCTTACTCCAGACCCATATAGAAAACTGACTGTCATTACAATGATACTAAGAACCAGGGTCTTTGAGGTGTAATTAAATCATGAGAGTTCTGATGTCACTGAGGAATTTAAACCATTAGTTCCAGAAGAGTTTGGAATAGAATGTTACAGCAATAACCTGAGTATTCCTGTGTCTGTGGGCCTCAAGGGTTTCCTCGGTGTTAGCTCTATTCTTAGGAAGTATCTTGAAATCCATGTGGAAACTGCAGGTTTGCAGCCGGCCAAGTTGGCAGTCCCAGCAAACAGTAAGCATCTCCTAACTGCCTTCTCTGGCATGGCTGGCACTGACTCTGTTCTAGCCAAGTTCATCCTCTGCTCCAATCTGAACTGACAGCCTAGATGAGGAAACAGATGACAGCCTAGATGAGGAAACAGATGAACCAACACCGCCTTGGTACCATAAGCTTCCATGTGATGCTCAGGATTAAAGTCATATACCAACTATATGGGCTGATTATGGCAAAGGGGAGAATTCTCTTTGGGGAAACTGAGCTCTGAATTTAGAAGAAGGGGAAAAGATTGGTGCAAGAAGGTGCAAACTGGAGATTGAAGAAATTAGAGATTGTAAGCGAAGGTTAACACTAATAAACAACCGAGTTCCCTTAAACAGCGATCTACCTAGTGACACATTCAACATCTTAATTTAATCCCCACCACAAAATAAAGCAACCACACAGTAAGCTGTGGATGGAAGAGAATGGAGGATGTTTTACCTACAAAGCCATCAAGGAGAGGGAGGGTAGAATCGAGCCTCCCCCTTCATTCACGGTGTCCTGGGCTCAAAGCAGCTACTCCTAGAAAATTTGGTGAAGATGTGGTGAACGACTCTTTTTTTTTTTTTTTTTTTTTTGCAGATGGCCACCATTTCCTTGCAGTGTCCTCAGGGAAGGGGGGGAGGGGCAAGACACTACAACTTAGGATAGGCAAATCTCTGTACTCCTATAGAGACTATAATCCTATTCTGAGTAACCCACCTTTATGACCCTATCTACATCTGATTATCTTCCGAAGTTTCAGCCCCTAATGCAATCACATTAGAGCTTAAGGCTTTGCTATGGTGAAGGGGAAACTGTCACTCAGTCCATTGTTAATAAAGCTGTAAAGCACTACTTCTGCTTCTTTTATTCGGTAGCTATTTGCAGAATGCTTAAATAGTACCAGTGATCTACAGATGTTTACTCATTTCATCTTGGATGATCTTGGATAGCGCAAATGCTACTATTGGTTCTCTATTACAGATGAGAAACATTAAGCTAAGAGGTGTGAGATAAATTGCCAGTGAGCATCCCATTGGTCTGTGTTGCAGCTGAACTTTTAGCCCTAAGAAACAGCGTGTCTCTGCAGAGAACATCCAGGCAAAGGGCTTCTTCTACCTGATGCCTCCTTGCTTCCCTCACAGAAGCATAGAGTCAATGGTGTTCCAGTAGGATCCATAGTTAAATACCAACCATGACAGCAAAAGGAACGCAAAACTGGAGACTCTGTTTAGACAGACTCTGAAATGGTTTCAAGGTTTAAATGGAGAGCTACAAACATGTCAGTAATTATCTATCTAGTCTGGTGTGGAGCCTAAGAAGCATTTGGAAGGTGGAAGGAGGAGGTTTGGAAGGTCAGTAGCTAGTTCTAGGTCAGCCTGAGATTACAGTAATCACCATCATCATCATCATGAATTAAAAGACTCAGTCTTACACTACAGACAGATTCAGAAAGCATGAAAATAGTGTTATACCAGTAAGCTAATAGTTATATAAACCCACAGTCCTTTGCACTTAAACTGGTGCCTTGTGGCACCATGGCCTTTTCTATCCAGGGACACCCCCCCCCCCCACCTTAGCCCAGCATATCCCTTCACAGCTTTCCTGTGGATTTTCCTTAGTTAAAACAAAATTTAATCTGCCCTCAGCAGGGTGGTGATACTTCAGCAAACGCTAGAATTTGGGAAGTTCCCGAGTTCAAAAGACAAAGAGGAGATTGCTACAGTGTTCTAAAATAAACACTGACCTAACCTTGGCAAGGATCTTTCTCCTCACCCGCCTCCCGTGCCTCCTGACAAAAACCACCACCGGCCAGGCCAAAAGCGGTTTACTTAATACCACAAAAACAGCAGGGGAGAGCAAACGTCCTCATGACAAGACAACAGACATATTTTTAAAGAATGCGTTCTTCTGAGACACGTACACAATCTGCAGAACTCAAAAGACAAGAGAAGCTGCCATCCTCCCCTTCCCCCCCCCCCCCAATTCACTGTAGATCCAAGCAAAGTCCACGGGCACATAACGGGCATGACAAGCCTATTACCCTTGTGCACTGAGGTCCCTGGGGGCTCACAATTCCCCGGACTTGTCACTTCTCTCGCAAAGCGCGTCACTCCCTCCCCTTTGGGACTTTGGGACGTAAAGCAAAAATCCCAGAGTCTAATCCTTGGGAGCGGTGCAAGGAGGAGTTGCTCTGGCCTTTCCGGTTGTGGGGAAACACCCTGAGCTCCGGGAATTTCCCTGGCCCGGAGCTCTGGCTTTTTAGCATAAAAGGGGCTGGAGAGAGCCCGAGAGCTCCAGATCGCTCTTCAGAGCTTCCAACCATCTCCAGCACTCCGGACTTGAGCCACACTCCAACCCAGCACCATGGCCCCAGCCACCCGCTCGCTTCTCCGTGCAGCGCTGCTGCTGCTGCTGCTGGCCACCAGCCGCCAGGCCACAGGTAGGACTCGCCACTGATGTCCTGAGGGGGAACCTCCGGTGGGCGCAATGCCCACAGTCCCGTTGACCCAGCGTCTCCTCCCACAGGGGCGCCTGTCGCCAATGAGCTGCGCTGTCAGTGCCTGCAGACCGTGGCAGGGGTTCACCCCAAGAACATCGAGAGCTTGAAAGTGACGCCTCCAGGACCCCACTGCACCCAAACCGAAGTCATGTAAGTATCTCCCCGTGCAGCTTCTGCAACTTCCACAGTCTTGCAAACCCTCCCGCTGAGCCGCCGACCCTGTACTCATCCTAGTGGGCACTTGCTCACGTGCGTCCTTCCTTCTCTCTGCAGAGCCACTCTCAAGAATGGTCGCGAAGCTTGCCTAAACCCCGAAGCCCCCATGGTTCAGAAGCTTGTCCAAAAGATACTAAAGAAGTGAGTTGTTCTTGTGTTTGTACTTGAGGCTGGAGCGTATAAAATCCCTTTAAAGGGCTTGAAAACAGGATCATCCTTGCCAAAGCGTGCCCTTGAGCCTTCTTGACGAAGAAGGGTGCTTTTAAAAGGCAAAGAGATTTTCCCCAGTTGAAGGCTTTTCTCTATGGATGTTACACAAATTCTCGAACTTAGGCCAAGTGGAGGAGATAATAGCAGCTGTAGGACAGGGTTGCAGGCGTGTGAAAGGAGCAAAAGCACGTTTGTGAATTAACCCAGGGTGATGTATCTTTTGTTTGGTTGGTTGGTTTTTTTTCTCCAAGTGATTGTCTTCACAGGATCCCAAGTTGTCAGAACCCAAGCTGTACAGAACTGTGGGTGCAGGGGTAGACTTGTAGAAATGCCACCTAGAGCATCAGGGCCTGGGGTAAGAGAAGGATGGCTTTGAGGACTACCTATAACAAGGACTCTTCCCACTGCAGGGGCGGCTCTAAGTGACCGAAAAAGAAGAAAGATGGTTCTGATGGCGCCTGTCTGGAGAATGCCAGCTTCTGACAACACTAGCTTAACACATTTCACAGTTTCTTGTGAGGGTCCTATTTATTTATGTATTTATTTATTTCACAAAGCATGTGCTTTTTATTTTGCATTAATATTTAACGATGCAGATGTGTTTCATCAGTGGTAGTTCAGTTCTGATTGTTCAGTTTAAAGATAGGTTTAGAGTATCTCGTTAAACTAATATTTATTGGAAGACCGTTAGGTGTCAACCACTGTGATAGCAGGGCGTGAGGCGGGGAGATGAACAGAGAGATGAGAATGTGTGATCAGGTTTTGTGTTAGAGTAAGGAAGTGTGTGGGAGTCTATGTTTGCATGTTTTGAAAAGAATGTCAGCTATTTATTGAAAGTCATCTTTCATATTATATGATCAACATTGACGTGTTGAAGCATCCCTTGGACATTTTTATGTCTAGTTTGTAGGGCACAATGCCCTTTTATATTCTTTAATCAATGTTTCTCCTTGTCTTGAGACCAAGAAGTTCAAAGGACTGTTACAAATGGAATTAAAAAATAAAAGTTTTATCAAAAAAATAACATGGGTGCTTTTTGTCTTATTCTTTTTTGTTTGTTTGTTTTGTATGTTTTTTAATTATTGTGTTTTATACAAAAAGTGGTATGGTATTTTTCATTTAAAACATGGGGGAAGATGCAAACAACAAATGAGATACCGTTTTTTAAAATAACATTATTTTTCTGTATAGAAAAAAATACCCAAAATCCCACTACCATTGCAAAAGTATTGAGAAGTTAGAATGACACCATTTTACTTTCTTCTCTAAAGGTAACAAATGGCCCTACCTTTTCCGCATCTTCTATGTTCAGATTAGCTGTGTTCTTACTTAGTGGCCTAGGAGTTCACTATTACAGAGAGATCAGCTTGTGATTCTGGGCACATGGTCTAAACAAAAAGGAGGAGAAGCTTAAAACCTTTTCTCCTAGGTGAGTGGGGAAGACTCTTCCCTGAACCAGAAGGAGAGACAGGCACAGCAGTGTTCCCCACCCACAGCAGGGAACTGCAGAGCCTTCCTCCTCCACTTCTGCTCCCATTCCCTTTAAGATTGGGAAAAAGACAAAAAGCCAAAGTACAGACCTGTGAGAAAAGTGCAATACAAGTTTAGTACTAGTAGAGGAAATGAGCAAGAACAAGTTTGCCAGCTTTTACCACAAACAGGAAAACCAAGGAGATCCCAACCCAAGCTGACACAGGTTCAAGGATCTCCAGAGCATGGTCTGTTTCCTTTAGGGCTGCTTGATTAGGCATTTGGGCCTAACATAGACTTACCACCTCAGTCCAGTGCCCAATTCAAACTACTAAGTCCCTCAAAGACATATAAACAATGTGGTGGCACCTTAGAGTCCTACAATTGGGAAGTTTCACATTTTTTTCCTGTCCTAATCCCACACAAGGGACAACCAGGTAACTGACTCCAGGCTCAAAGCAAACAGGAGTATTTGGGTTACAGCCAGGCAAGCACTACAAAACAGCTCTACACAGTCACAGTCATTCTCATGAGACTGCTGTAGAACAGACACAACATGAAGCAAGCAAAGGTACAAGTAATCTTTGCTTTTTTAATTAAAGAAATCCAGTGTCTCAACTTGCAAAGATTTTTAGACAGCCAGGGCTCATGCCTTTCTGCCCATTTAACTGTCATTGCTCTTCTTCCTGGGGTGTAAAAGTATGCCCCCCAGGCCCTATATCTACCTTCCACACCTGTGCAGAGGAAAATTAATAGGAGCAGAGGGAGGCAATTTAGGGACAAATCAAAAGCCAATTGGAAAGCAAGAATATTAATTGCAAAGCAAGAGATGAGAAGCGATGCTTGAGGAGTCTGGCTGAGAATGCTTTGATTTGGGGACCGAAGAGGTGGGTGGACATTAAAAGTGCAATCACACTGGTATCAAATGATCATCCCTTTCTTCTGACTCTTCCCCAAGCTGGTCATCCCCAACTCCGCAATATGCAGCAGGCACGTTACGGGGTTTTGAGCGGCACACAAAATCACAACCATCAGCTACCAGGTTGCCAAGATCTTGCCAGAAAGCCAAATGAGGAAGCTGCTCCATTCCCTTGGCTCCTACTACCAGAAACCCCCAATGAT
>CM053743.1:20775642-20799112 GCA_028658305.1 Pachyuromys duprasi | reverse complement strand
AAATGATCATCCCTTTCTTCTGACTCTTCCCCAAGCTGGTCATCCCCAACTCCGCAATATGCAGCAGGCACGTTACGGGGTTTTGAGCGGCACACAAAATCACAACCATCAGCTACCAGGTTGCCAAGATCTTGCCAGAAAGCCAAATGAGGAAGCTGCTCCATTCCCTTGGCTCCTACTACCAGAAACCCCCAATGATGTAGACAGCAAGTAAGATAGAGCCCACACTGAGGTGCGAGGCTTCTGGCGAACAGGCCAGCCCACTATCCATCTCAAAGAGGTAAAAACAGTCTTGGACCTTGCCTCGTTCTTCAGACACTGGGTTAAAATTGTCCAAACATTTGCTGCTCCTGGTTCAGTAGCCTATTCTTGTAAGGTGGATCGCTAGTGTGTCGATTGCAGGAGATCGTCACCACTGCACGCCGCTGCTCTCTGCCGCAGTGGCTGCCATGTTCGTCACCCCCTTTATATATCAGCATGATCTAATTACTTCCATTGAAGATGTGAGTCTCGTTGATTCGCCCAACCACCGTCTCCTTCTCACTGTTTTTGCTGATCTGCACCAGGCCTGCTCCAGAGGAGTGGTTGCCAGCTTCCTGGCACACTCTGAATTTGTAGCTGTTTGTGTCTGAGCCCTGGCCCACAGTACTCTCAAAAAGTGTCTGGGGAGAACACAGGAGCCTAAGCTCAGAAGTCTCCAAGAATGTGTCTGTGGGTTGGGAAACGCAGCTGCAGAGTGGGGGTTGGGGGAAACAGACCCCAGTCCCTTGGTTCCTGTCTGAGGCCAGCGCTCCCCTGGGTGCCGCGCTGAGCCCCGCTCCCTGTCTTATTCTTCTGACAGCTGTGGTTTATAGTTAATCCTGTACATGTGCTGACTGGCATTTCTTATGACTCTTGCTTACTCAAGGAGGGAGAATTGGTACTCCTGAAAAAAAACACACACACACACACAATACATCCTCCCCCAATCTTCTTGATAATTGTAGCTTTATATAAAACATTGCTATTTTCTACACTGACCAATTTTCTATTCAAAAGTAGTTTCTTTTTTTAAACATTTTTGTTGTTGTTGTTGACTTTAGTTTTGAGAGAGGGATCCTGCTATGTTGCCTAGGGCCGGCTTTGAACTCCCAGGCTTCTTGCTACAGGCTCCATGCTTGATAGGATACAAGAATGCAGAGAGAATGCACCTGGCTCTAGAGAAATTCTTGACAAATTCCTGAAGTCTTATATACATTTAACAATGGTTCTTCTTCAATCCTTTTGATATGGATGCCTTCCAAACTGTGTAATTATTTTTCTCTTTTAATGAGGTTGATGGCTAGAGGTGAAAAAGTGGCTTCTTTCTAAGGACCTTAAAGCTCTGTGCTAATAGGATGCTAATAAAAGTATCAGCTTAGACAAATAATATACACTGTGAGGTAAAATACATGGTTTAATAAAGCACAATGACAACTAGTGAGATGTACGGTTTTAAAGTATACCACATTTTATCAATGGTTAAAATATTAAGGAAAATTGTAAAGAATCAAGAATTTACATTAGGATATCTAAGCAAATGGAAAATTTAGAACTTAAAAGATATGAAAGGTAGAAAAGGTAGAATAAAAGAAATGACCATGTATGCAAAACCTAGAGAGACAACATAGAAGTGTCTGAGGAGTCTGACAGAAAAATTCCTAAAGGTCAGGCTTAATTTCTCAGCCTGTCAGACTCTAAGCCGGAACAGCTGATTGGCTTCCAAAGAAGCAAATGAGAAAATTTCTATTGTCAAGTTTCACCAGTATTCCATTCATGTCTTTTTTTTTTTTTAACTCCAGACTCCACTCTATCACACACACTGTATTTGGCTCTCATTTCTCGTTTGATCTGTATAAGTTTTTGATGCTCTCTTGTTTCCCCTCACGTGGACAGTTTTGAGGAGTGAGAAGAAGATGCCAGAAAAGCAGTGTGCTGGAGAGAGTTTACAAGCCCCAAACCCTACTAGGTGACCAACACTGCCACCACCAGCCAAGACATGGGGATGCAGCCATTAATAGAAAGTGGCAGGAAAGGGAAGGGCCAGTCAGTTACAATTAACCTTCTCTATGATCCAGAATCCCAGTGTATGCAAAGAGAACAGCACACAAATTTGATCATGAGGGATATTCCTCAAGATATCTAACAAGCACTCCTCAAAATCATCCACATGAGGGAAAACAAGACATTATCAAAAACTTATACAGCTCAAAATGAGAGCCAAATGTGTGTGATAGATTGGAGCCTAGAAAAAAAAATACAGGAATGGAATACTGGTGAAATTTGAATAAAGATTGAGTTTAGTGAAGAACAATGTGCTGTGATCAGTCTCTTGGTTTTGACAAATACACTGTAACTATGCAGCATGTCAACAATAGGAGACAGAACAAAAAGCCAAATAAAGGAATTTCCTCCACATAAATATTTTCTAATTCGAAAATTACTCTAAGTTCAAAATTTTCATCATAATTTTGGAAATTGTACAATAAATGAAACAATTAGGTAACAGACTTTAAGATAAGTATAATACAATTACAACAAATTTAAATGGAACTTATATTGTCAGTAAAAGTCAAAGATTTGGCCATGAAAATAAGATAATCTATGCTGCTGAAAGATATATATTAAATATACGACTCAGATAACTTGAACTTAATGTGTCTCAACACAAAAACTATCTGAAAGGAACCCAATTTACATCATCAATTACTAATGTATTAACGATACATTTGCAAACAGCTGATCTATTTGTGAATGAGCATAAAGAAACAAGTAGTCATAAGAGAATAAAGTCTGATTCCAAATGTAAATGGGACTGTAATGGAAGAGACAAAGTAATTTTTAAATTTTACAAATAACATTAAAATACATAAAAACAAGTTGGAGAGTCAAACAAAAAGCAGTAGAGAAATCAGAACATGTAGTTCAAGATTCTTTGTTCCTGGTGTGACGGTGGCACACAGCTACAATCCCTGTGCTTAAGGGTCTGCAGTGAAAGACTTGTCTACATGGTGACCACAGGCCACATGAAATCTTGTAGCCTTAAAAAAATAAAAAATAAAAAAGGATTGGAGCTAAGGTGTCACTGTACGATTCATGCTGGCCCTGACTATAGAGTCCACCCACCTCAGCCACAAATTCTGAGAATTGGATTACAGGAATTGTTGCCCTGCTGGCTTCCCCCAGATAAAGATTCTAACCATATCTTCATTTCCTGCTTAATAAGGTAGGTAGTGAAATATGCCCAGTCGCATGGAGGATCTCAAAAACCTAACTGTGTCTGTTTGACTGATCTCTCTAGATAGCTTGTCTCCAATTGAATAAACCCTAGTTGGGTTTTTGGGGGTTTTCTTTTGTTTTGTTTTTGGTTCTGTTTTTACAGTGCACAGGAAACTTTCCCTACAAGATGCTGCATATTAGCCTTGAAGAATGGATCAAACATGGAAAATGTTGAAATGCTACGGAGAACACACCCTGATCACCACTTTTTAGGATGATCTTGCTTTCTAGTTGAAATAGATATGACCATACACTGGACGTGTTTGCTGTGGGTAATAAGTCATCCCTCAGCTTCCTAAATTTGCTTTCACAATGCCAGAGTCATCTTGCTTTTTCATATGCAACATAAACATCTAGCATGATAAAAAAATATTGCCATGGAAATATGTCCTCATTCCATATGTTTATTTCAGACATAGTTTTGTAAATTTTGGAGTTCCCCTATTTCTTAGGTTGCATTACATAAATATAATAATATAATGCAATTTAACTGCATGGTGCGACTTCCACAAAAGGGTTTTTGTTTTTGTTTTTTGTGGTTTTTTACGATAAGATTTCTTTGTGTAGGACTTGCTTAGTAGAACAGGCAGGCCACAGTGATCTGCCTGCCTTTCTTCCCAGAGTGCTGGGATTAAAGGTATGCGCCACCACGCCCAGCTCTAATTATTTTGAGAAAATGTAAACACAAAGTTTTGTATTAAAAGCTATTTTGTAAAAGAGTCTTGGAACACCTTCCCTATCTCTAGACTAGTATTAGTTATTGCTTAGTATTTATTAAAAAGAATTTAAATAATTACAGATTGTTGAAAGCATAAACATGTCCTTACTCAGGCTCTCATGCTTGCATAGCACACACTTTGCTGACTGAGCCATCTTCCTATCTCTGGAGAAAGTTTTATTCTTTAAGAATAATGCATGTCGGTACAAAGCAAGTCTCAGCATTTTGCAATAGTCTTTCTTTTTATGTCCTTTTCTATAACTGGATCAAGATCTAATGAAATCCACCTTCTATCTACAGGCTATCAGGACAATGGATTTCAGAGTATGTCAATAATTTGTATTCAGTAAGGAGCTATATGCTAAACAATTAAAATTGAACCACTAAGAATGAATTATGGGTTTCAGTTAGGTTCCTTGTCTTGTTATTGGTTATCCCATATTTGACATACTTTTTTCCTGCATCAACAAACCAAACTCTGTAAGTGAAAAATGCATAGAATTGTGAATATTATATCACTTAGTAGTCTCAAAACTCAAAGTATCTCAATTACCTCACAAGGAGAAATACCACTGGGTTTTCTTTTAAAAGATGAGTTTATCTCAGTATATACATACAGAGAAAAGCTGGAAAACCTTTCAAACAGGCATGCCTCAGGAAGCCCAGCTTTGTGACAGGAAAAGGAACTTTAGAGGAAGTCTCAAGGGTGAAATGAGACTGTTAGGCCGTGTGCACTGATTTGCTGAGTCCTGGTCAAAAGTCACAATGAATACGGAACACCGTTCATACAGGATCTTGATCTCTTCAGTCTCACTTCCCAAGGGACCCGGGGAAAGGGATCAAATCATCATCATTCTATGCCCCTACTACTCCTATGTTCCTTTCAAACAACCTTTGCTTGCTCTGTCTTCTCCCTCCAGGTGGTTTCCCACCACACGGAATTACTTCCTTTCCCCGGAAAACGTCTTTCAAATTGTCCTAAGTGAGAATGTCCTTTAGGAAAGAGCATCTGGCAACACTCAGAAAGACATGTTAGGTGCAGCTTTTCTCGAGTACATCTCATGTAGCTTACCACAGTATTTGTTGTGTTTTTGTATCCTCTGCCTCACGTATGTAACTTCCCTATTGCAGTGAGAGGTCAAGGGTCATAGGGTCTCTTCATTCTCCTGGTGTCCTAGCTTCATTCTAACATTTTAAATCTGAAGAAGCAGCGGTATTGAAGACGCTGAGACGGAAGGAGAAAGGAAGTTCAAAATCAAACCGAAATGTCCCTCTTGATAGGAAATCTATCAGGAAGCGTAATTGGTGACAGACCACTCCATGTGAAATGGCCTGAATGGAAAAGAGAATAATTTCGTCTTCCCGTGACACCAAAAGGCAGGTGAGTGGGTGAAAGGCTGAGTCTCCCTGTTCAAGGCTTACTGCACCTGTAACTGTTCTGACTCAGGCTTCTCTCTACTGGCGCAGCTTCAGGCATTCTCTCCCAGGCTCTGGCAAAGCTCCAAGGTTTTGTCTTGCCAGCTGCAACCCAGCAGGAAGTAAAGACTTATTTTTTTTTAAATAATTTCCTGACAAAAATGACTCGAGGGAATTTTTCTGACTTGGACAGGATTGTGTCATTTGCCTACTGGCGAGCAAGCAAGCTTACTAAGGCATCTGGAATGTTTAGACACGGGCACAAAGAAGTGGCAAACACTCTGGAGCTGTCAGCTTCCTCCTGGAGCTGTGCAGTAGAGCACTGGCTTAAACCAAGACTAGGAAGAAAGAGAGATAATAGAGACTGGAAGCCAGATTCCTGCTTTCCAAAGGGAAGCCAGGGTTTTCTCATCAAAGGTCAACATGAAGGAGCTTATATGAGACACAGAAGATATAAAAATACATTGGAGATGTACTAAATGGATGTTTTGGATTGAATAAATGAGAGGTTTAGGGATGTTTCACTCATTCATTTTTATTTTTTTAATTTTTTATTAATTATATTTTATTCATTTTGTATCCCCCCTGTAACTCCCTCCCTCCTCTGCTCCCAATCCCTCCCTCTCTCCCCCTTCTCCACGCATGCCCCTCCCCAAGTCCACTGATAGGGGAGGTCTTCTTTTCCTTCCTTCTGATTCTAGTCTATTAGGTCTCATCAGGAGTGGCTGCATTGTCTTCCTCTGTGGCCTGGTAAGGCTGCCCCCCCCCCTCCTTAGCAGGAGGTGATCAAAGAGCAGGCCAATCAGTTCATATCAGAGATAGTGCCTGTTCCCATTACTATGGAACCCACTTGGACACTGAACTGCCATGGGCTACATCTGTGCTGGGGTTCCAGGTTATCTCCATGCATGGTACTTGGTTGGAGTATCAGTCTCAGAAAAGACCCCTGTGCCCAGACTTTTTGGTTCTGTTGCTCTCCTTGTGGAGCTTCTGTCCTCTCCAGAGCTTACTATTTCACACTTCTTTCATAAGATTTCCTGTACTCTGCCCAAAGGTTGACCATAAGTCTCAGGATCTGCTTTGATACCCTGCAGGGTAGAGCCTTTTAGAGGCCCTCTGTGGCAGGCTCCTGACTTGTTCCCTGTTTTCTCCTTCTTCTGATATCCATCCCCTTTGCCCTTCTGAATGGGGATTGAGTATTTAGCCAGAGTCCTCCTTCTTGATTAGTGTTTGCCTAAATGTATATATGGGTACCTCATGCATACCTGGGACCCAAAGAGGCCAGTTCTAGGACATTGGATTCCCTAGAACCAGTGTTACTAAGTCAGCTGCCAAGTGAGTGCTGGTACCCAAACCTGAGTCTTCCCTAAGAGCAGCTATTAAATGCTGAGCCATCTCTCCATCCCTGAGGGGTCCAGGGACTTCATGCAACATAACTACATCATCTATCATTCTTTCCTCTGCCAGATTCATTCATTATCCTGGAAGCACTAATTGCAATAAAAGAGGGCTGGCTGTTGAAACATCTTGATTCCTGGTAGCAAGTGGGAAAAGCAACATGGGCCACTAGACTATCCCTGCAGCTCCATCCAAACTCAGGATGCGCATAGCTCTGGACTTAAAAGATCTGTCACATAGTACTCATTAAAATGGAAGGACATAATAAATGTGGTAAATTGCTACAGTATAATGAATCAATGTTTAGGGATGATTCTCTTCCCTTCAACTTGATGTTAGTATGACTTTAAAGTCTGGCATGGAACTTGTCATCTTTTCTCATAGAAAGTGTAATTGGATAGAGATGGTACTTAACACTTTTAAAAAAGAGTTGTATTATTTTAGTGAAATGTGATTTTTTTTCTGTAAAGTTTCAAAAACAGCAAGTCAAAGACTGTTAGGGTTTCACTATGGAGGTGGATATGGTATAAAAAGAAAAAAGTGCTAGTACCCCGTTTTGTAAGCAACTGTTGTGTTACTATGCAGATACTGGCATATATTCAGCAATTACCTTTTTAATATGTTGTGCTTTGCTGACAACTGGAGGAACCCACTACTTTAGCCTCTCTGTTCACTTATGCTAACATATCAGATTGCACCTAGAAATCACTTCAGCAGAGATTTTCTGTTTTCTGACTAAAGAGAAAGTTTTTCATAAAGAGACTAACAGACTGAACACTACCCTGCTAATGCTGAAGGCAAATATTTCAGTTATTAAAACCTGAGAAACTGATCGTATTACGTCATCAGAAGTCTGTGAGGCTTGGCTATGCAAATAAAAACCAAATAAAATGCCTAGGAATAAAATGCCTCTTAGAA
This sequence comes from Pachyuromys duprasi, assembly GCA_028658305.1. Taxonomy (NCBI): domain Eukaryota; kingdom Metazoa; phylum Chordata; class Mammalia; order Rodentia; family Muridae; genus Pachyuromys; species Pachyuromys duprasi. The sequence continues at coordinate 20,791,365 of CM053743.1, read as the reverse complement.
AACTCCAATTTCCACTGACTGTAATTTTGAAAAGAAAGTGTATTGAGCAAATGTATTTGGAGGGGAGAGAAAACATACACATTTTGCTAAATTAAATACACCTTATTTATTCTTCAAAAAAAAAAACTTCTACCAAAAAAAGGTCTTACTGTGAGGAAAAATAAAACGTAGGGACTTTACACCAATTCACCAGTTTTACCCATTAGGAGAGTTGAAGCTGAGCCATGAGATACAAATATTTTAAAAATAACAATTCTCCTGAACTTTATGAATCACTTATCTTGGGAAACATCTGATTTTTCTAATAATTGAGATTATTGTATTTATTTTATTCACATTTTGTAGTTTTAGCTACTAAAATTAATTGGATTAGGTAAGAGAGTCATCCTAAATTATTTTTTCTTGAGACAGTCTCATTATACAGTCCAGATCACCTGGAACTCACAGAGATCCACCTGCTTCTGTCTCCCAAGTGCCATCACTATTTGCCCTAAATGATTTCCTAAGAGAAATAAAAACCTAATAGAAAATTGTTTTTGTTTTTCAAAAACTATTTTTCTTTGTGTACAAGGATTTTATTCCTAGGTGAGCTTTGTTTTTAGCAATACGGAGACAAAAACAAATTTTTGCTTCATTTTTTAATGCACTGATGTTTTACCAATATTAATATTTATCCATCTGCACATTTTCAGATAGATACCACTCAGGTGACCACAAGAAACTAGAGCAGCCACTCCAGGTGGGATTCCATGTCCCAGGAACTGGTGATGCAACATTTCCCACCTGGTAGCTTTGAGTATCAGCCTGCCTCTTGCTGCCCTCCACACACCTCTCTGCAAGATGACAACAGGGCGCTCAGACAGTGAGACCGGTACCCAGCCTCACATCCAAACCATCTAAAACTTGCGTGTTATCTGACCAAGAACTAAAACCCAGGACGAGAAAATAAAGGCTGTAGCTGAGCATTTACAGTAGCTTAACACAATCAGCGAAAGCAAAATACGATCCTCTAGCGGGGAATTCAAATCACTGGAATGAGAAAGCCCGTATAAGGTGGCGGAGGGGGCGGTGGGGGGGGAAGGAATGAGATTATAACCTGGCACTTAGGTATTTCACAGTCTTTTGTTTGTTTGGTTTGTTTGTTTGTTATTCGAACAGGTGTAGAGCGCTACCCCACAGCGCGACCCCCTCTAGGTGACTTTGGTGACTTGACTGTCCACTTGATTGCCTTTGCAGCACCGCCTCCCCTAGCTGCCTCGCAAGAACAGGAGGTCTCCACTTCCTCAATTCAGGAGCATCTCTTACACTACAAGATATGGAGCTCACCGGCACCCTGAAGCCTCAGAAGTTCCAGAATTTCACAGAGGAAGTTATATGACATTGCAACACTCTGTCCTAGGTTAAACATGAATTAAGCTTTTGACACATCTTTTTTTCCCCCAAGCCGGGTGGAAGGATATGACACGAAATGTGATTTATTCATGCTTGTTACACACTGGGAACAAAGCAGTCTTGGGTACAACCCGAGGTGATTGTATTTCAACAGTGAATTTATGCAGATGTAAATAAATCTTTATCTAGAACTCTCTATGAGTATGTAACTAACAGAAGCACCCCGCCACCACCACCACCGTGAGCACACAAATCTTAATTCCTCCAGTCCTAATGACTAACGTTCCCCAAACTGCCACTTCTCCACTGATGACATCGCTCCTGCGGAGTCACTGTCCTTTAGAAGGTGGTCACTTCAGCGCATAGGTCACTTCCTTCCTCTTGAGGGTTTGGGGAAGGACATCCCAGGGCCCCACAGTGGAAGGGCAGGGGCGGTAGGATGAGACAGGCATCACGCGCGCTCCTGTCTCCGACCCACTCAGCTTGGGGGCGGGGCGCTGTCCTTCCTGATGCGGGGACCCCGAACCCCGGGAATTTCCCCAGTCCCGCGGCTTGGGCTTTTCCAGCCACTAAGCATAAAAGGGACTCGCGGGGCTCCAGAGTCCCAGATCGCTCCTCAGTGCCTCCAGCCAGCAACCTCACCTCCAGACTCCAGCCACACTGCTGCCCAGAGCCATGGCCCCAGCCACCCGCTCACTCCTCGGTTCAGCGATGCTGCTGCTACTGCTGCTGCTGGCCACCAGCCACCAGGCTACAGGTGGGATCTGCGGGCCGATATCCTGGGAGGAGGCTCAGGGGGGCGCAGCCACCCCCAGCCCCTCTGATCCAGCGTCTTCTCCCACAGGGGCGGCGGTTGTAGCTACTGAGCTGCGCTGTAAGTGCCTGAAGACCCTAGAAAGGATTGATTTCAAGAGCATCCAGAGCTTGACGGTGACCCCCCAGGGACCCCACTGCACCCAGACAGAAGTCATGTGAGTGTCTCCCCCGGGTAGCCCCTGCCATTGCCAGAGTCACCTAGACCCTCCTGATGCCCCGTGTTCACGCCAGTGGAACCTCGTGACTTAAAAGGGTCCCTGCTTCTCTCTGCAGAGCCACTCTCAAGAATGGTCAGGAAGTTTGTCTCAACCCCAAAGCCCCCTTGGTTCAGAAGATCGTCCAGAAGATTCTGAACAAGTGAGTTGTGGTTACACTTGCCTGGAGTCTTGGTCAGAGTACTGGCATCTGATTCCTGAAATTTATAGCAGGGGAAATCGATGTTAAGAGACCAGACACCTGGATTGCTATTTTCATAGTTAACTTTGCCTTGTGATCATCAATTTGCTTTTATATCAGAAGGATACAACCCACTGAAAAAGTTTGGCTTTAATGGTTGGTCACTGTGTGTGTCCCTAAGAATTAAGTAGAATGGGCTAGTGTTGTAAAACCTCTTATGTACTAGGATGCAACACTTGACAATGCCCTTTCCATGTCTTTGAGCTGTAAAGTGGAACTCCTGGATTTGGTCAAGGTGTGCCTCTGAGGCTCCCTGATGAGAACGGGGGTTTGCGGTGAGATCACTTGAAATGCAAGTGTAGGCTCCTACCTCTTATCCTGTCTGAGGTAGTGAAGCAATGACAGGTATCCATCTTGTTTACAGTGTAAGGGAAGTCATGCCTTTGTATTATCACTCTTAATATCATTTGGGCAGTTTGAAGTTAGTACAATTGTAACCTCAGTTCTACTATTCTCCTTTCCAGGCATCCAGAAAGTTTATTGGTAGATTGCATAGCCATGGCTTAGGTAACAGTCTCCTGATGGGAGGTTAGGTATGATTGCACTTGGAGAATAAAGCAAGGACCAGGGTGAAGTCTAAAGAAAAGGGCTTTGCAGTCGAGTCATATACCTACTAACAGCAACCGTTTTCTCATCACAGAGGCAAGGCTAACTGATCTGGAAAGAACAAGTGTGGGCTGCTGTACCTCAAGGAGAAGATCCAAGAGAAGGAACAGACAGCACCCAGGAAGCCTGGATCGCCCCTGACATGCCTCGTCACTGAGAGCTTATCTATTTATTTATATACATATTTATTTATTTATTTTTCAACGCTCAGATATTGTTATATTTATTATGCTATTTAAAGAGATGTTTGCTAATTCACTGTAATATCTTAAAAAGTCATCTTAATATGTTCAAGTTTATTTTAATAATGTTTAAAGTGTTAAATTAAAGTGATTTTACTTACCTAGTTGGAAAGTGATGCATTTTTACATCTGTTCATTCATTACTTTCTGGAGGGGGTGGGGAGTTACCGCTAGCTATATCATACTTACACTATGATGGAGACTGGGGATAAGTGGGGAAACAGACAGATGCGGTCAGATCACTGTCAAGGTAGAACTGTGCATGGCCGCATCACTTTTTTAAATCCTGAGAAGAACTTAAAACATTTCTCAGTGTTCCTATACTATGTGTACAACATTTCTGACGTTGAATTTTCAATAACGGTGATGTTATGAACAGCCCTTGGACGTTTTAAATCTTTTGTGTAAGGCACAGTGCCTTGGTTAGCAGTTATTTTGTCATATGCTTTCTCGTGTCTTGATGTAGAGACATTTATTTATTTATTTGTGTACTTTTACAAATAATAAAAAATAAAACTTTTATTTAAAAAAATACCATGCTTAAGTTTATTTTATATATCTCGGTCTTTGGTCAGTCCATTGTACCCAAGGTGTGAGGAAGACGTAGGAAACCATCTTTCCTGCAGGGACAGCTACTAGCTGGAGCCTCCCTTGTTTGGAAGGCACATTTGATGACTTTTGAACATCTATGCAGTATTTGTCTTTGAAAGAATCCCTGTTTAACATATTTTTCCCACTAGAACCAACTTGAGTTTCAACATTAGCACAATAGTTTTCAAACATTTAACAAGTCACTTTTTAATGCTCTCATTTCCCTACACGGTTTCTTTATTATTTATTCTTTTTTTTTATAAACATACCTTGCTTTTCCTCACAATGAAGCTTGAGTCTGAACGACAGTAATCCGGCAGATCCTTCCTCAGAACTCAGGTTTTGCAATGAAGGTAAAATTTAGAAAACATGCCAAACTCTGCTTAACCAGTGTAAAAGACCTCTGTGATAGGCTTCTCCTACCTCCCAGGGAGAGAGCTGAATTTCCTGAGATGTAAGATTGACAGGTTCAAATGACCTCTTGGCAGGTCCATTTGAACTTAAACTTCCCAGACAGGCAGGAGCACACGGAACCTCCAGCACAGAAGAAAAGGCTGACGTAGGAGACAGGGAAAGCTAAGCCTATGGAAACACCCTGTGGGCCTGAACGGGAACAAAGGGTGTGTGTGGGAACCGGAAAGAGAAAGACAGGTGATTCACTGACTGGGACCTGTCCCTGGACCATCAGTCCTAGCTCATGGTAGAAAGGACTTCCCTGGCGGCCTGGCACTCATTAATAGACCTTTCAGAGCTCCTCACTACTGTTTCACCCTCCCCTCTCTTCTGTGTTTATCTCCCTCGCCCCTCCCTAACTAGAAAATCTACTCCCCCCCCCCCCATTTCCTCCTCTCAGGTCATTTGTACCACACTAAATTCATCTCTTTAGATAAAACTGAATGGTATTTCTCCTTGTAAGGTAAATGAGATACTTTGAGTTTCAAGACTACTAAGTAACATGATATATTGTATTCCTTTTTTACTTAAAGAGTCGGGTTTGTTGAAGCATAAAAAGTGTGTAAATATGGTATAACTGAGGCCTTTAACAAGACAGCAGAATGAGAACTCATATTTCATTTTAAAGTGCATTGAAATAGCTCCTAACCAAATACAAATTATTGATGTATTCTGAAGTCCATTGTCCTGATAGCCTACATGTAGGTGGTGAATTTTATTACCGTTATAGGAAAGGGCATAAAAAGAAAGATTATTACAACACATTGAGACTTGCTTTGTACCAACATGGATTATTCCCAAAGGAGAAAAAAGAACCTTTATCCAAGAATAGGAAGATGGCTTGGTCAGTAGAGTGTGCACCACACAGATTAACCTAAGGCTAGGTCCCTGCACCCACATGAAAACAGGGCATGATGTTGACTCTCTCTCTCTCTCTCTCTCTCTCTCTCTCTCTCTCTCTCTCTCTCTCTCTCACACACACACACACACACACACACACACAATTTTCTTATTACAGCATTCTTTAAATTAATCACAAATATCATTGCTTCCCATAAAATTCTATAGTTCCTTCAGAGAAGGTCATGACTTTCATATTAAGAGTTTTATTGTATCCCATACTTCCTTTTTCTCCCAAATAAAACAAACAGGAAAAAAAATTACTTCCTTATCGGCTAATGTCTAGTAACTTTTTCCTTTCTCTCTCAACAAGGAGGAACAAGACAATAAATTGCTCAAGAGAATGTGGTACCCGAATCCATCAGAACTTCCCCTGGAGAGGTAACAGCATTCTCGTTTGTCTGCCCTTACACAGTTTATCCTTTTGGTCTGTTCCCTGGACTGTCTATAAAAGACAAAGCCTAGCTGGAGGGAGCTCCTGTTTTCTTTCTTTTGAGACATGGCCTTTTTAGAGACCCAGGCTGGGCCCAACCCTTGATCCTCCTATCTTAGCCTCCAAACGGCTGGGATTACAGCTGTGAGCTACTGTACCCAGAAACAGTTTTCAACTTTAAGTGCAACAGAAACTGCGAGATACTAAAATTAAAGCAGGACAGGTTGCCGGGCACAAAAATCCACGTAGACGTGAAAAACTCTAATTACCTAGTAATTCTGACCACAAGCTGTATACTGCTCTCATTAGCAATGCTGGTGGTCATATTCCTACAGCTTAATCTAGATTGTGTAATAAATGATTTGAATTATGTTCAACTGAGAGCTCATGCCTAATTATCATAGTAGTAAAGTTTCCCTGAATCAAAGTAGTTTTTCTTTTGCTGTGTTTGAGACAGTCTCTCTGTGTAGGTCTGCCTGACCTGGAACTTGCTATATAGACCAAGCTGGCCTCAAAGTGTCAAAATTCCACCTGCCTCTGCCTGAAGCAGTCATTTTATACTTATATAAGTTGTTGCCTTGGTGACATTAAAAACCTCAGGTATGACCAACAGCATTCTATAGTTGGCCTCTTGCTAACTAAATTCATAGTGATTATTATATTAGCAAATAATTAGACTTGGCTGAATTCTCCATATTTTTTCCTCTCAGTGTTGAGTTCTTAATTCAATACTGGGGCCTGTTCATTGATTATAAATATTCACTAGTACTAGTTGATGTGACTGTCATTAGCTTCACTCAGTTTTGTTATATTTGTCTCACACAGCCAATGCTTGTGACAGTGAGTTGCAGTGTTAGCTTATTGAAGCATCTGGGTTTTTCCCCTCCCTTTATTGAAAATGTCAAGTTAACCCTTGAAAGCTTTTACTGTAGCTGAAAAGAAATAAAATATTAGGAAACACCAGGCTAAAGCAGGGACTTCTGGTCGTCTGAATGGAAATATTTACAGACTACTTGAATAGGAATATGGGACATTAAATAAAACGAAGAGAGTGTCTGGTAGAACATTCGTTAAGGGGTGAATCAGAATGCACGGGGTTAGTCTGAAGGTGAATGGTCATCCATAATACACTGGCTAGCTTCTCGATGTGATAAAACACTGGACAAAAACAGCTTGGGGTTTATTCTGCCTTGCAGCTTCAAGGAGGGCATGTCACGGCAGCTGGACCTTGAGGAAGTTGCTCAGCCCTTATCCGGAGTCAGGCAGCACACAGTGGCTGGTGCTGATAGTCCCCAACCCCTTTTAATGTACTGATCCCATGGAATGTTTTTGTCCACGCTGAGTGTGAGCCTTTCTGCTGTCACCCCTTTCCTGAGAACACTGTCAGACACACCAGGAGGTACATTTCCATGGTGATTCTCATTTCCGTCAAGTTGAGAATGAAGATTGACAATTATACATAAGCACACTCATACAGGAAGCAATAAGGTTATGTGTACTTATTTTACGTACAATTTGTAACTCTTCCATGCATGTGAATAGGGAATACTTTAAAGACACTGAATGTTTTACCAGATATAATTTTTTTGTTATTTTAATTTATGTTCTCATACTCATGTATTTCTGTGTGCATTTATGTGTGTGGGCACATGAGTGGCACGGAGCACATGTGGACCCCAGAGGACAGCTTACAGGAGTCAGTTTTCTCCCACCGTGTGAATCCCAGGGATCCAAATCAGATCATCAGACTGGCTGGAAGCTGCTTTAGCTGCTGAGCCACCTAGCCGTCACATTTACAAACTCTGTAATTTCACAATATTATGAATGCACAAAAAATGTATAAGATGCAAACTGTAGAAAAATCTACTTTTATATTTATAATACTAAGGCTTCCATAAAACATTCCACACACACATCTATCTATCTATCTATCTATCTATCTATCTATCTATCTATCTATCTATCTATCTATCTATCTAGTTTCAGGAACAGTAACAAAACATATTGCCATTCACATTCACAGAACTTTTCCAGGATTTCCATCTCTGCACTGTCTCAAGGCTCATCTCATCTCTTTCCCTGTCTGTCACACTTCCTCCACCCCAGCCATCTCTCTCTTGAATTCATGTGCCTCTGATTTAACCTACCATCGGACTTTCCAACAACTCTTTAGCTATACATTTGATGTTTAGTTGAATACGATGATGAGTTATAGACAAGAGTCCATCCTAACAGTCAGCAGTGTATGTGTGCACTTCATTCAAACTGTCTCATTTCGTAGAATTTCACATTAGCACTTACTTGATTTCACCTCAGGCTAGAAGTTTATGCATTTGCTATTATGAATAGTGCAATATTCAAAATTTAATAGCTGTTTTCCAGCTGTTGAGACCCAAGAATATACATGTAGACTCGCTAGGAGGTACTAAATATGAATTTATCTTCAAGTTGAGAAAGTAATGCCAAAAACTATTTTCAAAACGGTTGTGATGGTTGGGCCAAAGCAATTCATGAATGCTCCTCTTCTGCCCCCTGCTGGTCATTATCACACTCAACTGTCATAATGTTGACCACATGACTGCGTTTAATGGTAGTTACTGGTCTTTATGTACTTTTTCCGTGTTGTGAGTGTAGTCTGTAATAAGAACATCAATATCGTTTCACATAGTGATAAAAAAATTAAATACAGCAATTTAGAATTAGATTGTATTTAATTTATAGATTACTTTGAAGAGAGATAGTTGATGAGTCCTTAAAAATAGTAAATCATTTTAGGATCTTCATACAGTCTGTGAACTAAGATCTTTATATTCTTTAAATAACATTTTTTTATTTTCCTCTTGCATATTTCTTCTCCAAGTTGTGCCTAGAAACTTTTGTGGCTTTTATTTTGATCTTGCAAGTAGTATCTTTCAGACAACATTTTGTGGTGATTGAAGTGTAATTTTCTTTATTCATCAGTATTCTAATGATGTATCTTTATGCTACTTTGAATTTTCTCCATAGATAGTTATAGAATGTCACTAATGGTTTTCATTCACTGTCATGTGTGCCTTTACCTAGCTTTACTGTACTGGTGAGGCATTCCAGTGCAGTGTGAATTTGAATGGAAGTAGTGATAACAATCACTTCTCTTCGATTCTCAACAAAACTCTTAAATGTTTTATGCCTAAGTACATAGTTGCATTTTACAACCTTCATGAGGTTAGAATGAATTACTATCAAATTACATTATTCTTATTTTTATTAATTGTTGTTACTATTATTATTAATCGTCATCATAATTAGCATTAGCATTATTATTACTGTTTCTTCTCCAAGTTCATTGATAGCCAAGTCTACACCTAATGACCCTCATGAGTTCTGAGGGTTTAGGCAGAACTCCATGCTTTGTGGAGAGCAGTTGAAATTTCAGAATTAATTTAAGAGACATCTTAGAAGGGAACACAGAACTTTCTATTCATAAATAGAGAAAATGAATTTGAACAATGAGTTCAGTTACTCTCCAATAATAACTGATGTCCCATTAAGAGTATTTAAAAAAACCCAAAACAAAACAAAACCAATTCAAGAAAAGAACAAAAGGCCTGTTAAAAACAATGCTAAATAACATGGATCAAACTTTCTGTGACAGCAACTTGGGACACGCTGTGGAACTTAACAAACCTAGCATATAACTTTGTATATAGTAACACATGGTTGCTGAACAGTTCATTACAAAAATGTTCCTATCCTAAAATAAGAGTAGTATTGGTGAGAAGTAGTAACTAGAGTAATGCTTATGAAGACACTGTATGAAAAAATATACAGTTAATGTGCCACCTGAAGCAAATGTATTTTGAGCAATATACAGTTGTTAAAAATAATACAAAGTTACATTAAAAATTTAAACACAAACAATTTCCTTTTTAGAGTTCACATACCGAAATGAAAATTATTTTGGAGGCTCTAATGAATGTAGGGCAAATAATCATTATGGAGAACATTTAAGGAGAGCATACACTGTTAAAGAATTAGAAGAGGTTAAGCTCCTGCACACACCAGTTTTAAAGTATGTATCAAGTCATTTATCCAACATTCCAACTACCGAGCTGCAGCTGAGCCATTTACTGACCTTTAGAGGAACCAGGATTGGAGCATGTGAGTCAACTTTCAAAAACAGTAGCAACTACCTGAGAAAAATCAATTAACAAAGAGGAATAGTTAAATGTATGCCTAATAGTTTTGAGGTTTAGTCTGTGAACTTGTGAGAGGTGTGATTGGCAGGTGCCTGTGGCTGGACAGTCAACTAGGTAGGAACACATGAATGAGGCGGCTCATTCATCTCACGACTGGAGCATATGAATGACAAAGCTCCTTCCACTCAGCCAGGTGTGAAGCAGAGAGAGAGAGAGAGAGAGAGAGAGAGAGAGAGAGAGAGAGAGAGAGAGAGAGAGAGAGAGAGAGAGAGAGAGAGAGAGAGAGAGAGAGAGAAAGTTCAGTCTTGCAGTCTTCTTTGGGGGATTAAAGACTTCTCGTTAGGCCCTACTTTCTAAAGGGAAGGTTACCTTCCAAGAGCATAATGGGCTGGGAACTTTCTATGCCTTTATCACAGGGCTTTGGATGACATTTATCCAAACCAAGGTTGAGAGATAATGTTCAAATTTCCCAACAGGCCTGTCTCTGTTGGCACAATAGTAAGGCTCTTTCTGCTTTAACGAAGTGAATCATCCTAAGCAATTTGATGTTAACTCAATACTTTTCCTATTGCTCTGTCCCCACTGAACAAGAAAATAACTTTGAAATGACCACGTACTTCTGGGTTTGGACAAAGATTTCAACTCCTGCTGCATACATAAAACTTTTTTTTTTCCCCCTCAGAACATTTTTTTAAATTTTTTTAAGTTTCAGTGACATTTTAATTATTTGTCTCTCTGTCTTACAGGGATGTCTAAATCTTAAATGATTTAAAGTTTCTTAATTGTCTCACTATGCTGTACAAATAAAAATAATGCAAAACAGAAGTTGGTAGCTGAGCACTGTTTTGTATCGCAATTTGTTACACAATGATGTGTTCCTTGGTTCTCTTTCATGTGGTGAATGTTTGGACAATTTAAGAGTTGAAGCCAATGAAGACCATTAGGTACATTGTAATTTTATTGTTTAATTGTTCCATTCCTTGGAGACAGAATTTTTCTTAAGGTAGACAATAAACAAAAGTTCAGCTCTAGATTTGAACTATACAGGGCTTTACATTTTATGTGATGTGGAAGAATATTGAGTGTGCCTATGTTATATTTATCACCACTAAGCATATAGATGAGTTATCATTCAGATCAACATGTAGATCATATGCAAATTGAATATTAATATATTGAATAAGCTAAATTTAAAAAATATTTCTCTTTGGGGGGAAATCCATTATCTACAACCTAGTGTTATTTCATGGCCAATATCAAACAGTCAGCAGAAGGCATGAAGAATAGCCCTTGAGATAAAGACTGAAGTGTAAGTAATATTAGGGAGGTGCAGGGAAAACCAATAGGCAAGTGAACAGAATACAGAGATGGGAAGGCCACTTACAAATGCCACAGTTAGGCAAATGCTTAATCTGCTCCCACGGACCATCATTTGAGGCCACGCTGCTGCACATTGTGTCAGGGGAAGATCGGAGAGGGTCTTCCACAGCCACCACAGACAAGACACCCTGTATTTAGTAACCTCAACAAATTACTAGTGGGCAGAACAAAACGATTCCATACCCTGCATCTCACAGTAAGCCAGCAGACCACAGAAGCCAGCTCATGAGAAATTAATGCAATCTCCTACGGGTCAGTGTTCAAGGCAAGAATGGGTCTAGCTCAGTTAGTCCCTAGGATCAACTTCCTTAATGCTGCAACAATAAGATTATTTTGTTGCTACTTCCTGACTGTGATTTTGAATTGAAATGTAAATATCTGTGTTTTCTGGTGGCCTTAGGTAACCCCTGTGGGGGTCATTCAATCTCCCAAAGAAGGCCCTACCCACATATTGGGAACCACTGCTCTAAATAGTAGAAACACAATTTTCCCATTTTGTAACTGAATTGATCTGGATATCTGGATTTACTGGATATCAGCATTGTGCTGGCACAAAGACAGACATATAAACCAACAGACTAGAACAGAAGGTCCAGATAAGAAGCCCACACAGTGGCAGTCACCTAATTCTTGACAAGTGCCAACAATGTGTGGGAGAAAAGACAGCATCTACAGCCAAATGAGGCTTGGAAGACTGGGTAACCACATTGAAGAATAAACCTGCACACGTATCTCAGCTCTCTCTTAAAAAAAAAAAAATCAACTCAAAACGGATCAAAGTTCTTCCTGTACAAACCAAAAGGAGGCAGGATGGATAGTCAAGTGTTTGTTGTGCAAACATGGGGATCTGAGTTCAGATCCCCAGAGCCTATTTAAAGCTGGGGATGGTGATTTGTTTCAACTCTTTGTGTATTTTCGGTGCAAGCTGATAAACATTTGGCAAACATCATGCGCACAGCAGTTTTGTCTTTGGCTTTTCATTCCCTTACAAAAAAAATTTTTTTTCCATAACAGCAGTTTATATATCTTTTACACGTTATGATTAAATGTTGTATCTAAGGTCTCAATGTCAAGATTTTCTTCTAAGTTTTCTTCTGAGTGCTTCTTTGTGTGTAATTACCTTCTATCAGCGTGAAGATGCACTATTGTTCTTGACAAGATTTTTACAAAATAAGCTCTCTAACATCTGGGATAGCAGGTTCCCTCAGACAGCAGCTCTCAAACAGTCCATGCTCCTCAAGGCTGCAGCTTGACCTTGGGAGGAATATTTCCTGTTAGCTTTGCTGCTGACTTAACCTGGATTGTCTCCCCATCCCCTCCCCTTGGCTTAATTTTTGCTTTCTTGTTGCAAACTCACTCTGCTTCAAGGGGCCACAAACTCTAGGCGTGCAGTGCAACTTCTAGAAGGGTCAAGGACACAAGGCATAGAAATCCCAAGGCCATTTTTTGTTTCTCCCTCTCCTTGAGTTTCTTTCCCAAAGCGTCCTGAGGTCACACAGGTTGTGAAAACCTAGGACCCTAAACAACTCTTCTGCTCCAAGTCGCGGTTCCTCGTAACCATGGAGACCAGGGACCAGAGTTGGGCCTTGGGGCCGGGATGAGGGCTGGGGTGGAGGTGGGAGGGTCGTGCAGCCTGCTGTGCACGGCGAAAGCCTCGCCTGCAACCCCGCGGCGTCAGCTCGCGGGTCGGAGCCCAGCCGCCCGCCACCCCGCGGCCACCGGCTGCGCCCTCCCACCGCGTCCTCCGGGCTCCGCCCCGCCCTGCGCCCCGGAACCCCGCCGAGGGCCCCGGGCGCGAGCCGCAGAGCCGACCGCGGGACCCTCGCAGGCGAGCGGCGAGGCATGGCGACGCGGGCCCGCGGCTTCTTGCTGCTCCAGGGCCGCCTGGGCCGAGGGCCTTCGCGAGCCCCCGGGGTGGCCGGGCGCGCGTGGCGGGGCTTCGGGAGCAGCGGCTGGAGGTAGGAGCTGCGGGAAGGGGCCCGCGCGTGGGGCGGAGCGCGCGGGCGGCGGCGCGCCGGGGCCTGCGGAGGCCCGAGGGGCCTGGGCGTGGAGAAGCCCGAGCGTGCGGGGCCCGAGACTCGGCGAGGTGGCGGCCGCAGGGTGAGGGGCTCGGGGAGAAGGCCGTGGGCATGGACCCGGCTCTGTTCGGGTTGTTCTTGTGCCAGTAAGGGTGGGCGTTGTGTAGCCTGTCAGGAAGCCTTTCGCTTTCTGTCTTCCTTTGTCACCGAGTTGCTGAAGTCTTTCCCAGGCCTAAATGTCTTAATGGTTTCACAAAACTGAGATGCTGGCCTCTCAGCCTTTCTCTCGGCGGCCCTTGCCAGCCTTTCTCCGGTTGTCAGTCTTTGACTTTGCTTGAGCCCTTTGGGTTTTCTTGCTGGCTAGGACAATGAAAAGACAAGGCGGTGCCCTGGAACACGTCAGCCTGCCTGTTCTTCCCTTGGCTGTTGGAGAAGCCAACCTATGGAATAACAATTCATTGTCTTGCCCAGGGCCAGTGAATTCGGAAAAGGCCCTTTGTAAACTTTCAGGGCCTGCAGTAAGGTACTTCCACTGCTTTCTGAGGTGGTTGGAGTCCCACTTCTTGTATACCCACTTTGTGTCCCCAAGGAAAGTAAGTAATGAGTCGGTGCCCATGCATGCTGTTGATTTAATTTAAATAAACTCATCATACACATTTGGATCTTAGTCTTGGGTCACCGAAATTTAAAGCATTTCCTGTCATTTTAACTTCGGAGATGGCTTATACGATCGAGGTCTGTAGAAGGATATGCGGAAAATGGTAGTGGCTCAGAATTCTATTGCTGCACACCGTGGGAGCGTTGGGATTTGCTTTGACGCTTGACATTGCCAGAATGCTCTGCTTCCCGTGGAAGAACAGAGTCAGTAGGATTCTGTTGGCATTACAGCATTGAAGGGATTATCTACTGAAGGTGTTCAATTTAAATCATTATTCTTGGAATTTCAAGTTCTTTAGTGCGATCCCTCTAGAGTAAGGATGCTCTTTTTGTTAGGATACAAGTTGATTAATGTCCCTTCCTCAGTTCCATGTCTCCATCTCCCCGTTTGCTCCATGCCCAGTGCCTACTGAATAAGTCACAAACAGCAGTTTACAATCCCAGTATTTGGTTATAGCCACATGCTTCATACACACAAACACATAGGCATCCATCCACTTGTAACTTGTATTTTGGTATGGTGACAGGCCCTGGGTTTGAACTGATAGCACATGCACAGAGAATACATTCAGTGACTTCCTCTTGATTAAAAGTAGCCAATTTGGTGGGTTTAAAAGGCTGTTTTTCAAAAATGTGATGATAAAATATACTACTTTGTGCCTGCCTGCTTTCCAGTCTCTTTGATGCAGGTTACAATTACATATTTTTTTAAAGATAGTACTAACCAAGTTAGGATAAGGTAGTACTTTTTGCCATTTCTTTTGGCACTGAAGGCTATAGCTGAAGGCGAGGCTGGTGTCAGGATGAGAAACACCCATAGAATGGTGGGGAGGAATTTGGACAGTGTGTTGATGTTTATTGGTGTCTCTTTTCTCTTCTAGGACCAGCAGAGAGAAGAGACTCCACCTTCCAGAGGTCGCCACTGTCTGCCTCCCCACTCAGTCATCTTTTTTAGTGACGCCTTTTTTGTCTGGTCCCTCATAGTGACTGTCACCCTGAACACCATTCCTCTTGACATGAAATTTGAACCACAGTATATTTTTCTATTGGAAATTATCCTTCATTATATGAACACTTTCCCCAATGGTTATTAACTATTTTAAATTAACAACTTCATCACACTCTTGAGCCACTATAGCCTAAAATGAAAAAGAAAAAGACTGTAGAGTTTTTTTTTTTTTTATATTTCTTGTCTAAGTAGACACCTATCATAATGGAACATACTAAGTATTCTTTACATGGAGTGTTGCTTTAGTAAGTTGAATTTCAAGAAATAATAGAATTTAGAAGCTATACAAATTCATATTATTTACCATTTATCTTGTAATGATTCCCCCCTTTAAAATATATCACTAGTTATCGTATTTATGCTAAAAAATTACAGCTTAATAACTGAGGAAAATTAATGTCAATACATATGTCTTTGTATTTCTTTTGTTATTTTTTGAATTTTTTATTATAATTTATTTACTTTGTATCCTAGTTGTAGCCCCCTCCCTCATCCTTTCCCAAACTCCCTTCCCTCCCCCTTCTCCTACCATGCTCCTTCCCCAGTCCACTGATAGAGGAGGTCCTCCTCCCCTTTCATCTGACCCTACCCT
>CM053743.1:20740303-20775142 GCA_028658305.1 Pachyuromys duprasi | reverse complement strand
TGTTGCTCTCCTTGTGGAGTTCCTGTCCTGTCCATGTCTTTCTATCTCCCCCTTCTTTCACAAGATTCCCTGCACTATGCCCAAAGTTTGGCTTATGAGTATCAGCATCTGCTTAAATACCCTGCTGGGTAGAATCTTTCAGAGGCCCTTTGTGGGTAGGCTCCTATCTTGTTCCTTGTTTTCACTCTCTTCTGATGTCTATCCCATTTGTCTTTCTGAATGAGGATTGAGCATCTTACCCAGGGTCCTCCTCTTTGCTTAGCTTCTTAGGACTATAGATTTTAGTATGTTTATCCTATATTATATGTCTAATAAGTGAGTATATACCAAGTGTGTCTTTCAGCTTCTGGGATACCTCACTCAGGATGATCTTTTCTAGTTCCCATCGTTTCCCTGCAGATTTCATGATTTCCCTGTTTTTAATTGCTGAGTAGTATTCCATTGTGTAAATGTACCACAATTTCTGTATCCATTCCTCTGTTGAGGGACATCTGGGTTGTTTCCAGATTCTGGCTATTACGAATAAAAGCTGCTACTAACATGGTTGAGCAAATGTCCTTGTCGTATACTTGAACATCTTTTGGATATATGGCTAGGAGTGGTGTAGCTGGATCTTGAGAAATCACTATTCCTAATTGTATGAGAAAGCGCCAGATTGATTTCCAGAGTGGTTGTACAAGTTAACATTCCCACCAGCAGTGGAGGAGGGTTCCCCTTTCTCCACATCCTCTCCGGCATGTATTGTCACTTAGCCATTCTGATGGGTGTAAGGTGAAATCTCAGGGTCATTTTGATTTGCATTTCTCCGATGATTAAGGATGTTGAACATTTCTTTAAGTTTTTCTCTGTCATTTGATATTCTTCTACAGAGAATTTTCTGTTTAGCTCTGTATCCTATTTTTTTAATTGGATTACTTGATTTGTTGCTATTTAATTTCTTGAGTTCTTTATATATTCTGGATATTAGCCATCTATAAGATATAGGGTAAAGATACTTTCCCAATCTGGAGGCAGTCTTTTTGTACTGGTGACAGTGTCCTTTGTTTTACAGAAGCTTTTCAGTTTCATGAGGTCCCATTTATTGACTGTTGATCTTAGAGCCTCTGCTGTTGGTGTTTTATTCAGGAAGTTGTCTCCTGTGCCAACGAGGTCAAGGCTCTTCCCCACTTTTTCTTCTAACAGGTTTAGTGTGTCTGCTTTTATGTTGAGGTCTTTGATCCACTTGGGCTTTAGTTTTGTGAAGGGTGATAAGTATGGATCTATTTGCATTTTTCTACATGTAAACATCCAGTTAGACCAGCACCATTTGCTGAAGATGCTGTTTTCCATTGTATGGTTTTGGCATTTCTGTCAAAAATCAGGTGTCCATAAGTGTGTGGTATATTTCTGGGTCTTCTATTCGATTCCATTGATCCACCGACCTATTTCTTGTTGCATCTTTGTTGTGAAATGAACTACTTCCATGATCAAAAGGTTAAAAAACATTCTTAGTGCTTAAATTATTACCCCTTTGTGGTACTGTGTGAGGACTTTACAAATCAAAATGGCCTTGGTTTATAATATTGCATGAATTTGGAGCCAGTGCTTTTCCGTGCCAGGAGCTTACCAGCTGCCTAGCCCTTTGGGGCAGGAATGTTTACCTTGCACATTATGTTAATACAAGGTTCAGAGCAGATTTGCGGATGACCCATCACACAAGGAACTCTGCAAGGCTTGTTTAGATCACTCTGTGTGACCTACTCCTTCCCAGTAGCTCAGTGGGACCCCATGTGTTTGCTTCATGCGCCTGCTGCTGCTCAGAGATTTCTCAAACCATGTATTTAGCAGTCTCTTTTCCCTCTCCCTGCAAATGTCTTTCAGCATGTATAACGTTTTGGACAGCAACTTCACCTTTATATATCACTGCCAGGCGCTTTATAATATTCGCTGATAATCTGGCATTTTAAAAGCCTCTATTTTTGGAGTTAGCAAAAGATCCTAGTTTATGTTATTTAAGTGTGTTAGAATGGTAGTCTAATAATTTTTAACAGAAGTATTTTAGTAGTAGCTCTGCTAATGTCTTCAGTGTTTCCCTTCTAGAACTTTCTCAGGATTGCCTTTTCTGCCCAGAGTTATTGTTTGCTTTGAAGGCCTTTTAACCTCCCTGAAGCTTAAAGGACCCAGACTCCAATTAGGACTATTACAAAGGCTGATTTCATATAGATTGATTTTAGTCAAGAGAGGTCTATTTATAAAGACTACCAAAGCAGCCTTTCTCAAAATCATACTGTTTTGTAAACAAAATGATCATGTGGTTTTTGTTTCTTGTTGGACTTAGTTGTCTGGCTACAGTTCTGTTTTCTAAGCAAGTATATTATTTTACATTTGGAAACTAAAACTAAATATTTCACCATTTGGTGTCTCCTATTTAAATTTTAACTATTCAGCTGTGGCTTAGCTGTCCAGAGACAGTGTACTAATGAACATCTTCAAAATCAAATTTTCGGGTTAACAGTGTTAGCTCATGAGCCTGCCCATTTGAATACTGGCCGCTTTAAGAGGCCTGATCCCCACAACCTGAAGAAACCAGGCCACACCACCTGTAAAGCTGTGGGACACTGAAGAGACCTTGCTGAACTGTGCTTTCTTAGCTTATTTCCTGGCTGGCCTGAAACTCTCTCTATAGTCTGCCCTTAAGCACACAGAGAGTTGACTGTCTCTGCCTACTGAGTATTCAGATTAAAGGCATGTACCACTATGCTTGGCCAAAATATATGTTCTTGAACTTTAACTATAACCAGGTTTATTCCTTAATGGAGCATATCTTAATGTAGGCTCCCACATATAGAATGGATGGAATCCATAAGCTGAAAGGGAGGTCACCAACAACTGATCCATTTAGTATTTTTTTCCCTGTAAATGTTGGCAACAAATCACACTAATGTTACCATCAGTCAGCACTTAGGAGGTCACTAATACACAGAAATATTTTAACATCCAAGTTGATTAAGACAACACAAAGCATCATCTGTACTCATCACTTTGATATTATGGCGCTTACTATAAAACTTACCCACTAGGCCATCTCAACAAAATTGATTTCCTTTCTAACTCTGTTCCTTCACATTTTAAGCCATTCTCCTGAGAACATGTCCAAGGACTTCTGCAGGTAAACCAGGGATTCTCATGGTATCAGATTCTTTTTTGGAAAAGTTAGTATATAAAAGCACATAATTTTGTTAATTGCTAATCTTTTGGTTTTATTTTGGGGTTCTAAATTAGCAAGCTATAAAATTGACATTGGAATGAAACAGATTGTGATTTGCTTTATTTTTTATTTACAAATATATGATTTTTCATAAAATATACCCAACAGTTGCTCAAGTACACAACAAGGACATTTGCTCAATCATGTTTGTGGCAGCTTTATTTGTAATAGCCAGAACCTGGAAACAGCCCAGATGTCCATCAATGGAGGAATGGATACAGAAATTGTGGTATTTTTACACAATGGAATACTACTCAGCAATTAAAAACGAGGAAATCATGAAATTTGCAAGCAAATGGTGGGATCTAGAAAATATCATTCTGAGTGAGGTATCCCAGAAGGAGAAAGATGCACATGGTATATACTCACTTATTTAGACCTAAAAAATAGGATAAACATACTGAAATCTGTACACCTAAAGAAGGTAAACAAGAAAGAGGACCCGGGGTAAGATGATCAATCCTTACTTAGAAAGGCAAATGGGCTGGGCATTGGATGTAGGAGAAAATGAGTAACAGGACAGGGTCCTACCACAGAGAGCCTCCGAAAGACTCTACCTAGCAGTGAATTAAAGCAGATACTGAGACTCATAACAGGGAATCATAGGAAAGAAGGGGGAGTTAATATGATCTGGAGAGGACAAGTGCTCCACAAGGACCAAATATATCAGGGCACAGGGGTCTTTTATAAGACTGTTTTTTACAACCAAGGACCATGGGTGGATATAACCTAGAACCTCTGCTCAGATGTAGCCCATGGTAGCTCAGTATCCAAGTGGTACCCTAGTAAGGGGAACAGGGACTCTTTCTGACATGAACTCAATGACAGGCTCTTTGACCTCCTCACGCTGCAAGGGAGGAGCAGCTCTGCTAGGCCACAGAAGAGGACTTTGCATCCAGTCCTGAAGATACCTGATAAACCAGGGTCAGATGAAAGGGGAGGAGGTCCTCCCCTATCAGTGGACTTGGAAAGGGGCAGGGAGTAGATGAGGGAGGGAGGGTGGGGTTGGGAGGGAATGAGGGAGTGGGGTACAGCTGGGATACAGAGTTAATAAAATGTAACTAATAATAAAAATAATTGCCTCAAGTGAAGCAATTTGAGTGAAGTACTTAAGGTGGGAAATGAAATGCCCATAAAAAGGTCACAAACTTAACTTTCATTACTATTCATTTACTTTTAAAAATATGCCACAAAAGGCTCAGAAGTGCTGTCATTAGCATTATTTGATTATTCTGTACCTGACTTTGCCTTGGTTCTCCTGGATGGTTTTAATGCAAACTTCAAATACCTGTGCTGTGCCTCAAGACACACAGTGGTTAGGCTGACTTCGTGGAGATCTTAGAACAGTTTGTGGTGATGTTAGCTCTTTTCATCCTTATGGATCCTAACACAGTTCACTGATGCTCTAAAATTACAATTATACATGAGGTTGAAATGACGATTTGGGACTTGGCAATGCACCCTCAGCTTGACTAAGTTCTGCGACTTGATATACAAAAAGTTATCTTGCTTGTTTATTGCTCTCTTCTGGCTCTTTATACACTAAAGTTACATTTTAATAGCAAGACAAACGAGCCCATAGAAACATGGCTAAATGTAGATGACTGTCTCTTCTCATAGCTCCAGGCTATGCGAGATGTGTCTCCATTATTTAAGAGAACGATGAAGTAGAACCATTTTTGTAAACTAGCCAGGCGACTCTTAGTCCCATTGTGTAAGGTCAACAGAGAGCATTCTCATTACACACAGGAGGTAATTCCGTGTCCTTGGAAGCAACTGAGTGGTTGGCCTAGCTGTATATGGCTCCCAGTGTGGACAAGGCTCACTCCCTCTGTTTCCAGTTGAGCCATTTTTTATTGCGCCGGGCTGCGCTTACGCACCTTTGTTATCAGCAGTGCTTTATTGCTTACTAATAAAGTCCCATTTAGCGGCTAGCCCAGCAACAGGGGGGAGAGGCTATGGGAGAGTGCCTTCCTGCCTTCCTTGAGAGCAGACCTACATATCTCCGTCATTTCAGGAAACAGTATCCAAACAAGCAGCGACAGGCGTGCTGTGAGAGCCACGTCTAACGGTCAAGTTAGCCGTACATTCGGTGTGAACCAGCAACCGTAGAAGTTTTGACCAAATTGACAGATTTCTGAGAAATGAGAAGGAGTTTAAAATGATGAAAATTACACATTTAGAATGCTTGTATATAAAAACCTATGAAGTGGTATCTTCAGAATATTTTCAGCAATATTTTAAAATAACACTAAAACAAAATTTTCATCTAAATATTTAGAATATTAACTTTTGGTAAAACTGAATAATTAATTACTCTTAGCATTTATGATAACTTTGGATCACTTTCTTAATCATGCCTTTTAAAATAGTAATACCTAGATTTTTCTGGGAAAAGTTAAGCATAGGCTTAATTTTAAAAGAAAAATCTCCGCAATATTCTTACAATTTTCAACTTTAAATATTTTCTTTGCCAAATAGTAATAATTTTAATTTTAAACTTATTTTATATATAGGTTTTAAAGTACTGTAAGCTTGGGGAAAACCTCTAAATGGTATAGTCTCAATCTCATTTTATTTCGTATTGCGATATAAGGATAGTTTTGTTTACGTAAATTCACAGGTGATGTCTGTCTTCTTTTGGAGTGTCTTTGCACAGTACATGAGATAAAGTCAGCATGAAAGAGGAAGTTGAGGGAAGTAGGAGGAGCAGAGAGGGAAAATTTCAATCGGATTATATTGTATGAGAAAAAATTATGTTTAATAAAAGGGAAAAGAAAACGAAAGATAAAGTTATCATATAAATTGTTTGATTATAGAACAACTTTATCATATTTACATGTAGTAAAATTGTTTTCTACATTTAAAACTGCATTTTTATATATTACAAAGTATAATCTACACATAAATTTTGAGCTCAGTCATTCAATTTTCTTTCATAAACTGGGACATTTAAATTGGGATTACAATAGTATCTATTTGTCCATAGTTTTACTTCGTATGAGTTCAGTTTCCTGAAAATACTCAATGAAAAATTCCAGAAATAAGCATGTTTTAAATAGCATGCCATTCTAAACAGTATGATGCAATATTGCATCATCTTTTATCATCTCACTCTAGATGGGAACCCTCGTTTGTTCAGAAAGTGCTCATGGTGTTTGTATGACCTACACATTATTCATTTAGATGCTGTGACAGTTATAAGTTGTGCCATGGCTGTGCTTGTTTTTACATTCAGACTGTTGGGGACTCTGGTGTCAGAATCCGGTGTAAAGCTGGGCTGCTGTATAGGTGAACATATTTACTAAAGTTTCAGTAAAAACAGTAAAACAATAGGAATCTATCCTTAACACTCCCATAAGCTAGAAGTCTGAAACCAAGTTCCAGCAGCACCATGCTCTCTCTCAGTTTCTGGGTTTTCCAGCAGTCCTCGGCCTTTTCTAGGTTGCGTTTGCACTGCTCTGGTCTTTCCCTGCCATCACTTGGCTCTCTTCCCTCAAGGGTTTACATGACAGCCTGTGTGTCTTTTGAAAGGACAACAGTCATATGGGAACAAGGCTCTTGTCTATGACAAGCTGTTATGTCTTAGACACACAAAGCTCTTATTTCCAAATATGGTCACATTCACAGGGACTAGAATTGAGGAGTTAACATATGCATTTGGAAGGAGCAGATTTCTGCACAATATAATTTCAAAATTATTTGCACATTGAGTTATCATTTAATTAGTTTAGTTCTCTGGTTTATGATGGGTAAGTTTCTGTTTCTAGCCTTTTCTTTCATTGATTGCAATTTGCCTAAAAACTTGAAGACTGAAGGTGCCTCCTCGTCATTCCGCTTGATCATTATATTGATTAACGATTTCTCTCAGATTTTAAATAAAATGTAAGACTTTGTAGGTATGATAAGCTGATTTATAAAATAATTTTTCAAATTTTTATCATTTCTGGAATCTTATTGTAGGCATCAAATAAGAGAGTGATTATTCTATGATAAAATATTTTTGTATTAGATAGAAATTTATCACTAGTTTTAAGTTTTAATTATAAGCACTATGCTTATATTATAGTATTTGTTAAAATTGTTGTGGATTTATACTTCACTTGATGGATTATTATAGTTTATTGAACACATTGGTGTGCATAGCTGTGTATTCAATTAAGAATTTTGAGCACATTTGGTCATGTTTCTCCAAATAGAAAGTAGACAGTCTCTCATTTATATAAGGGGATGAGTTGTGTTTTGGGAGTAATGGAGACTCACATCAGTTGCTCTTAACTGCGGCTCTGAAGAGCCAAGTATAGATTTTTAACAAAACACGAAGGTTTTAAAATCTGAACAACTCTTAGCCACTCTGCATGAACAATTGTGTTTTACCATGTATGAAAGGAAAAGTGCAAATTTTAGAGGCAGAGACAGTTGAATTTCACTTTAAAATTTAGAATATTTCTTCAAAAATAACTACTAAATAATGAGGATATAGACTGCATCCTGGCAATATCTTCTACTCAGATTCACTGATGGAAAATTAGTGTTTTGAATGAACAAGGGCTGATGACATCAACAGAATGGCAGAACAGGTCTTTTCAGTACAACCCTCATAGAATCAACTTGAACATCCTTCTGTAACTGAGAATACCTTTATAAATACTGATGAATCCAGTGAAAGAGTCAACACCATAGTGTATTGTCAGATAAGAAAAGGTACATTGAAGAGGGCAACGAAAACAAGTTCATATATTATCTGCATAAATTGTCCCTCAAACTCCAGATGAACAATATGGAGGAACATTTTCATGGAGGAAGGGGAAGTGAAGACAGCATTCAGCCTTGCTGCCAACCCCAGCGTTATGCCTTTATAATAAAAGCTACTGTGAAGCAAATGCTGGTAGTCACACTCTAAGCCAACTACAATTGACTCAATGTCCAGGATTTCTCTGGACTACTGGTTGGCACACATGGCTCCATGTTCTAGATCTCCACTAGGACAGACTGACCTCTGCAAGCAGGCTGAGCCCCATTTCTCCAGGCTTCTTTAGGTCTTTCCAAGTGCTAGAATGACACTTCCAGCCACAAACACCAGATCAGCATCGATAGACTCAGTTCTAGCAACACTCTAGTATCAGGCCAGCATCTGCTGACACCAGTTACAGTTTATTCCACAGTCTTAGCCTCAGGTTGGTACTCTTACCCTTTAACCATAGGTGCATCTCTGCAGATGCAAGCCCTAGAAACCAGGCTTACCACAATGGACACCAGCATCAGCCAATCCCCATGGACTCAAGACAGATCCCATCCTAATGCCAGGTTGTATACCCATGGAACTAGTTTAAAGCTTATCCTAGTATCAGATTTTACCCAGATGGGTTTGGATTTCAGGTCATCTTGTATGGATTCAGGCTCCAGCTCTGCCCCCATAGAAACATGCCATGGGTCTGCCTCCTAGTCCCTAATGGTTTCATTCATGATCACTATTTTAAAAATGTAAGAATATCAACACTGTTGAATGCTTCCAAAAAGTAAAAAGTGAAGAAACAATTTAAAGTTCATTATGACAGATCGTGTTACTTTGATAGCAAAGCCAATTAACAGCGTCATCCAGTTAAACATTGGAGCCAGGCTGGCCCCATAGACCCAAGCTTAAGGTCTGTCTTAGTTGACCCAGGTAACAGACTGACTACTTAGTGAATACTTTGTCCAGGCACTTGATTGTTGGGGGTTGGTCTGCCGTTATGTATTCTAATGCCAACTGTTTGTTCCCAAGATCTAGTTACCTCCCAGATGAGTATGTGGGCCTACTTAAAATCTGTTGGTGAGTCAGCTGGTGAAAGGATTTGCTGCTGAAGCTGGTCTGTAAGACTGAAATAGCTGCCTACAGCATTAAATGAACATTAACCAATGCATCACAGATGACCATCAAAATGTACCATCAGCTAAGTAACAAAATAATAAACCCTCTGTATTTCATCTCAGTAGCAGAATTCAAAATATCCTAAGCTCAGCAAGCTACAAAAAAGCACACATGAAGCAAAACTAAGTGGAATCAGAAACTTAACAATAAGAAAACTTAAAATAACTAAATATGTGGAAATTATGAAGTTTGCTAACGGATGCAAAAAAATTCACAGAGATCTGAAGTAGTGTAATCAAGCAGAAAAAGGAAGCAGTGAGCTCGAAGAGGGGTTCTGTTAATTTACCTCATTAGAGACACAAAAGAAAAATAGTCCTTATGGGACTTACAGGACTTCCCCAAGTGAAGAAAATTATATACAAATACATTTTACGCATATAAATTATATATATGTATGCAAATTATTTACAAATATATACATGCACAAATTATGAAAATCTCAGAACAGGAAATTAAGCCTTAAAAAACAACAAAAACCTTCCTAAATGTGGAAAGAAATACAGGAAGACCAAAGACCTACACAGACAGGTACCCAGAACAGATTTAAAGAAATAAAAGAATTTGAAAGCAAGAAAACAAGACATCCCATTCAAAGGAAATCTTCATGAAACTATCAGCAAAAATGAGCAATAGAGGAAG
This sequence comes from Pachyuromys duprasi, assembly GCA_028658305.1. NCBI lineage: Eukaryota > Metazoa > Chordata > Mammalia > Rodentia > Muridae > Pachyuromys > Pachyuromys duprasi. The sequence continues at coordinate 20,765,345 of CM053743.1, read as the reverse complement.
ATCTTAGAAAAACAACAATCCAACCCCCCAACACAGTAACTGTCAAGACACAGTAATATAATGGACACCGAATGAATCATAGGTAAAAGCAGCAGAAAAACCATTAGCCAAACTAACAAAAGGAAAGAAGACCCAACTTAATAAAACTGGAGATGAAAGAGGAAGACTACAATAGGTTTAAAAGATATCTCAAGAGTTGTATCATTGGAGAATACTTTCAAAATTTATATTCCAAACAACTGAATCATGAAGAAGAAATGTATGGATTCCTAGATACCTGTGGCCTACCAAAATTAAATCAAAGAGAAACAAACAGTAAGCAGAACCATAGTAAACCAATGAGATTGAAGCAGTAATAAAAAGTCTCCCAGCAAAAGCGCAGGACCAGGCAGATTCACTGCAGAATTCTACCAAACCTTTAATGCAGAGCTAAGGCCAATGTTTTCCTGAACTGTTACATAAAACAAAAAGGGAAAGAACACAACCAAATTCATCCACAAAACAAAATTTGCACAAAGACACAATAATATGAAGAAAGAAACTGTAGATCAACATCTTTGATGCACAAAGACACAAACTTTCTTAATAAAATTCAGGTAAAATGAATTCAAGAACACATTAAAATTACATCAAGCCCAAACAGGTTTTATTCCAGGGAAGCAAGTTTGCTCACTGCAAATCAATATGTATAATATTATGTGTAAGACTGTATTTATATCCTTAAGGAGGAAACTCACAATGCACTTTCATTAATGCAGGAAAACTATTTTATATGTTTCAATTTCCCTCCATGACAAAGGTATGAATGCAATAGAAATAGAAAGAACCTATGTTAATGTAACAAAGAGTATACATGACAAAGCCATAGGCAATGTACTGAATGTGGAAGAAACCTCTAGTCTTCTAAAATGTAGAATGAGACAAGTGTCTACTCTCTCAAGTCTCATTCAGTATAGTGTTCCAAATCTCAGCTAGGGCAATAATATAAAGAGATAGAAGGGATATAAACAGGGAAGGAAGAAATCAAATTTTCCCTATTTGCAGATTTCATTTTATACTTAAAAGACCCTAAAGGCTCTACCAGAAACCATTAGGACTGAAAAATACTTGTAGCAAACTAATAGAGTACAAAATCAATATTGAAAAACCAGTAACTTTTCTACGTAACAGTAGTAAGCATAGTAGAAGACATAGCTTATGCAAGTACTACCATCTAATTTTTCGACAAAAGAATAAAAAGCAAACAGTAGTGATGAGATGGCCTCTTTAACATTGGGTACTGGAAAACTAGATTTCTCCTTGTAGGAGAAATGAAAGTAGGCCCACATTTCTCATCCAGCACAAAAATTAATTAAGAAAGTAATCAAAGAGCTCAGGGTGAGACCAGAAACTGCTGGAGGGAAATGCACATGAGACTTTAAGAGGCAGAGATGGAGGCTCCCAGGTCAGTCCTAGCCCAACTCCTCCAAGTCCTCTGTCCGTCTTCAGCAACAAGCTCTTACTTTCAACTTTTAAGAGACAACACTGGGCAACAGAGATAGTCTGTATTGTTTTTGGAGTCTCTTGAACTTCTCTGATCAACAGCTCCAAGGGAGGCTTCGTATACTGGTGCTAGGGTTTTTGTTAGATAGTGTATGGCTTGGAGGTGTTGGGGGGATTATTACCCCAAGTGGTGTAGCTTCATTTAAATTATTCATATATATATATACACTCTTATATAGTATGTATTTTTCAATTAAACAGAAAGCAATCATCCCTAATGTCCTTTATCCCCCTCCCTCCTTTTTGCCTTCCTCTCTGCTCCCCAGCTAAGCACCCTCCTATTTATCCCATCTCCCCCTTTGTAGATTCTGTGCAATACTGTGTGTCTTTTCATAGCTCCTCTCACCATGATCCTCTTTTGCATTTTCTGTTTTTTGTGGTAACAGCCATCATGTAAATAAGACCTTCAGGGTGACGACTACAGTTGACATGCCATTGTGGACAGGGAATCTCACGAGGCTCTAGCTCTACACGAAGGCAATTAATAGCTGCTAAGAGAAGGACAGTATGTCTTCTTCAGGGACAAGCCCCTGATAGGTTACCCAGTCTCAAGTGGTCAGTCTTAAACAGACCACATTAAATAGACTCAGTGGACCGCATTTATATGTGCACATATATAAATGTAACAGTAATAATTAAGGAGCAGGTTGTGAATTTGATAGGGAGTAGGGGGCATGAGAGGAGTTGAAGTGGGCAGGAGTGGGGTAGAAATGATGTAAATATAGTACTTATGTGTGAAATTCTCAAAAAAAAAGTGTAAAAAAGGACTTAAAAGATATAGAGATAGGCCAGAATGTTTCAAAAGGCTCTGAGGGCAAAGGGAATGATGCCCCAAACTGACAAGTGGGACTATGTGACACTGAAAATCTACACAGCCCAGGAACCAATAACAAGAGTGAAGAGGCAACTTACAAAATGGGAAAAACCCAACTACTCCTCAGATATAGGACTAATACTTAGAATATATAAACTTAGACACCAAAACTGCAAATGAGCTGTCTTTTCTCTCCATTGTGTCAGCCAAGAAGCAATCTTTCTGCTGTGTGCTAACCCAAGGGAAGAGGAATAAGAGCCTTTGGGGGTATCTTGTAAGAGCACTAACCTCATTTATAAAGGCTCTACCCCATGGCCTGATCTATAAAGGACATGAAGTCCTCGAATTCATAGACTAGCACTAGGGAAACCAGAAATGCTAAACATGCAGGGTTGTTCCTTCTAAAGAAAAGACATGGCCTACTTTCTGCCTGGAAGTCTTGGAGTGGGTGTGGTTAATAGCCTGGTGACCTCTGCATTATGTCTATGGCCTGTGCACATCTTCCCCAGACTCTGACGTTTATCCCAGTCATCCTCCTTAGACCCTTATTTTGAGCATTGTTTTTCAGCCAATAGACCCAATAGACAGTCTTTATGGGAGATAGCACATGTACTTTACAAATGTGATTGAGGCGACATCAGATCCTCCCCAACACCCTTCAGATGTCACATGTAGTCAATCTATAGAACCCATGTTTATGAAAGAGATCACATGTACGTTAAGAAGAGTTTCAATATAACATTGTCTTAAGCTTTTCTACATACTGGATTGAGTTAATTATTGAGTTGCTTATCACCAGAGAACTTTTCCCCCCACAACTGTACTGTACTTTAGATATGCCTAAAATAAACTTCCCAGGGTCAGGCTCTCAGAGCTTGAATTAACACTGGCTGCTGAGTTGTGTTGTACCAAATTCCTTTGTTTTCTGCTGGCTGTGGTGTTTGTAGAGACCCCCACACTAATCGCCTCTCAAAGGCTCCCCTTCCTACTATCAGAACAGAGCAGTTTTGAATTTGGGGTGACATAAATCCATCCAGCCTAGAGGAAGCAGGTGATAAGATAGAAGTACAAAAGAATTATAATCCTTCACGAAATTATCAATATTTATGAACCTGAGAATGAGTGTCAGGTGTAGTTAGAAAAGTCAAATTTTGCTCATTGCAGTTTGAATATTTACTTTTCTTTTATGTGTCTTTGTCTGCATGCGTGGCCGTGTACTGTGCATGTGCAGTTCCTGTGGAGGCTAGAAGAAGGCCAGTGATCCTCTGGAACTGGAGTTACAGTCAGTGTGAGCCGCTATGTGGGTGCCGGGAACTGAACCTGCTCCTTCCTCTTGCAAGAGCAACAGGTGGTCTTAACCACTGAGCCATCTTACCAGCCTCCATGGTTGTTTGTAACACTCCTGTGCCATGCGTTTATTAAGCTGAGTGTTGCTTACTGGCTTTTTAGTATTACACTTAGTGTTTTGTTTCCCACAGCCATGAAGCCATTATCATCTCGGGAACTGAAATGGCCAGACAAATCCAGAAAGAGATCCAGCAAGGTGTGGAATCATGGATTGCGCTTGGGAACAGGAGGCCTCACCTCAGTATCGTTTTAGTTGGAGATAACCCAGCAAGCCACACCTACGTCAAGAATAAGATAAAAGCTGCTTCTGCTGTAGGTGGGTATGTATGTCAGTGGTAACTGTTACTAAATGTTTCTGTTATCACATAAAGTTACAGAATCACCAGTCATAATTATCCAATTCAAATAATTATCCACCATTCAAATAACTGAGATTGTTATTATTATTAAAGATTATCCAATTAACAAGGCTTATATGAATGTCTTTCTGTTTTCAGGTTTTTTATAGAACTTTTTTTTTCAATGTGATTTTCTCTTTTGTGGGTGAGGCAGTAGGACTCTGTGTTTAAAGAGCCTATGTTTATTACATTTGCTTTAATTGAATCATAAACCTCACTGATTTCCTGTCTCACTTTGCCTCTTCAAGTCTACTAACAGGGGATTTTACAAATGAGTGCAAGTTGTCTCCTGGAGTAGTAGACAGATGATCATTGGAATCAGGAGAGAATCCCCGTGCTGACAGAGGGGATTATGACACTGATTTTGTAGAAGGGCTTTCCTTCCAGTGGGCCAGGAACAGAAGAGACCATCACACCCTGGAGAAGACTCCGTTAATACAAAGCCATGGGTATTCAAGGACTTTCGCTGTTGGGTTTTCTTCCAGGTATCTGCAGTGAGCTCATTCTAAAGCCCAAGAATGTTTCCCAAGAAGAACTTCTGGATATCACTGATCAGCTGAACATGGACCCGAGAGTCAGTGGGATATTAGTTCAGCTGCCTCTTCCAGGTACACGATGCTCTTTTGCATATCCATGTTGGGCAGGAGAAAGGGCGCTTCATGGCGTTGGAGGTGATTTATGAAATATTTTCAGAATAACTAAAAGTTTCTTAGTGATTTATACTTACAAGATGAAAAACCGTGAATGGGAGATTTAGACACAGGCAAGACATATCTCTGTTCAGTGTGATACAGCTGTGGCAGCGCTCCTGACAATGGGAAATTAGTCTCTTAAAAAATGTTCAGGTATTAAATACTATCTTATTGTGATTTAAAGATAAATCGTGAAATAGAAGTAGTGTAACTAATATTTATTCATATTAGCTTTTAAAACATTAGACACAGATTTACAGTATCTGATTTTTGTTTGTTTTATTTTTAAGAAAAAACCATGTCAGAGGTAGTTTGCCTAGTGGTCCTTTGATTGATGTAAGACAGATGTGGAGCAAACATCTTTTCAATGCCCTGATGAACTGGCTTGTCATGTTCCTTTCTAAGCACTTTATCTCTTATTTGTACATTCAGCATCATGGAAATGGCCGAGAGCTACTTAATGTGAAGTTTTATCAGGTGTTCCTTCCTTTGGGATTCTGGCTTGCTTTCATCCTGACCCTTTACCCCTCAGCCTTCATTCAGTTTCCCGATTTGCAGCTACAGTTTCTCACAGGACGCAGAGTTAATATTCCCGTCGGGTTGCGTGCCTGCATTTATATTCAGGTCGAGTCCTGTTGAAGTGACTTCTTCCTACCATGCATGTCAGGGTTTTACAACGTAATTCTTACCTTTGCTTCATGCAGGCACAGGTTTCTCCTGCCTCTCCTTGCTGCTCATTGTTTGCTTGATCGATTCACAGCATTATCCTATCTTGTTTCTTTGCCTTTCATATTTATCGGCTAATCCCCTTGATCTATTCTATATTTATATAATGTAATGTGGGTAGAAGTATGTGACACATAGAGAGAACACACTTTAAGTCTATCTTTGAACTGAGTAAGAAACATTCAAAAAAAAAAAGAAACATTCAATGTCCAATCCAGGTATTTGAAAGTAATACATGATTGGCCAATGGTCAACATACTCAACTGCTACATGATTCATGAGCTTAAGAGCCAACAGTTTTTACATAACCAGAGCTGATTTAGTACAAGAGCTGAAATTCAAACTACATTATTGGAGGACTGATATTATTTCACTAGACTATGGTTCTGAAACCCATGAACGTCTAAACTCTGCAAGACTATTGGTGTAGTGAAGGGTGTAACATCTGTTCAATTTTAAATTATGTAGTAAATAAACTCAACTGATGTGACAAAAGCAAAGCTGCATGATGCTACTACACAAGTTAGTATTTAAATTAACCTATTGCTTTATTGTATTGTGTTATACAAAGACATAGCATCCCAATATATGGTGCAAATGTATTCTGTGTAAAACCTCAAACTTCCAATACTTTTCCTCTGATGTAGCAGCACTTTACAACAGTGGTTCTCAATCTGTGGGTCCTGGCCTCCACAGGAAGTCAGATCAAATATCCTGAATATTAGATATTTACATTATGATTCATAACAGAAGCACAATTGATTATGAAGTAGCAACGAAATGATTTTACGTTTGGGTCACTACAACTTGAGGAACTGTATCAAAGAGTCTCAGCATTTGGAAGGTTAAGAACTTCTGTTTTAATACATTGCCAAATTGTAAGGGATCTCAGGTATTGTCAGTTTCCCTTGAAAAAAATGCTTTGACAGATAACACTGCAGACACATCCTGGCGAAGCTAACTTAACGATGCATTTCCTCCTTTCAAAACTAGGAAAGAACCGAATATGTGGGCTACGCTAGTTTATGCCACAGGAAATGAGATTTAAACATGATAGGAGTTTATTGACAATTGTTTAACTTATGCAAAAAAATGTGGGGGTTGTAATTTAATTTGCAAGCCATTAACTCACAGTTTGCTTCTTTTGAAAGCACCCCCCCCCCATATTCAAATGGTTTCATGAGCTATTTACAGTGTTCCTTCTAAGAGTCCCATACTGTCTGTAGAGATCTACCAATTCAGTGAAATCCTTCTCAAAATTCCAATGGCACTTCCCAAAGAACAAAAGATAGCCCCAACATTAATATAGAGCCACAGAAGACCCAGATAATCAAAGCAAGGCTGAACACAAGAAGAACTGTGGTAGCATCAAGCCACCTGATCTCAGAAACTACTACAAAACTGCAGTTGTCAAAACAACATGGTACTGGCAACGACGTCAGTTTGGACAGCTAATAATGAACCCCACTTAAGGTCAAGTGTATCTGTCAAAATTTCTAAGAACAGACCTGGAGGAAAAGATGTTATTATCAAGAAAAGGTATTGGAGGAAACAGATACACATATTCAAAATGAAATTAGACCCTTATGTTACTCTTTAATACAAAATTAACTAATATAACAACTAAAATTATATTAAATATGTCAATGAAACTGTAAACTGTGAAAGGAACACTCAAAGGGACTGTTTCTTGATATTTGGTATGTTAATAGTTCTTGGATGTGACAACCCTAATCAAAGCAAAAATAGTGAGAAAACAGCAAATTTTAAAACTTATTTACGCTAAGGAAGTCAACAGCAGAGCGAAGAGACAACATTGCGGAACTGGAGAAAATGTTTGTGAACCGTGCATCTAATCATAGGATATTATTCAAAATACAGGCATATTCATACAACCTTCCTGAGCATGTGTAAAGGACCTATGTGTGAAGCAGAACACATACCCAGACATGTACTGAACTCACCCACTGGCATGGAGGGTCTGAAACATGTTAAACTAGGCCAAGCCTGGTATATGTGGCATTTGGAGGCAGGAGGATCAGTACACTCCTTAGGCAGACAGTGAGATCGAGGCTACCTAGGATTACATGGCACCGTGTCATAAACACAAACAGACAAACAAGCAAACATTTCAAACCCGCAGAAACACACTGCAGAATGGAGGTCGCAAGGGGCAGAGATCTGGGGAGTGTGTATGAAATATTGGCCGAAGGATTTAATACTTCGGCTAGATATGACAAATAACTTCTAGAGACCTGATGTACAACATAATGAGACAGTGAATAACATATTGCCACAAAAGTGGTTTTACATGTTCGTAGCACACAAAAAGAAGTATATGATGTGTTGACTAGATTGCATTAGCCATTACATAACGTATACATAGTGGCAGAAAATCATATTACATACCACAAACATATTTTTTCATAATTTAAAAACTTTTTGGAGTTGTTTTCCAAACTAACCTATTCCCTTTGTCAGAGTTTCTGACTACATTATATTTAGTCTGTCCTAAGAAAATCAAGCATGTATCTGCATGTTGCCTTTGTGACATTTATTTGGTGGCTTTGTTACTAATGGCCAGTAGATGGCACTGGTTACCTATCTGTTCTACAGACAAACCGCTTGGATACTGTGTTCCTGGAATTAGAAACAGGTAAGGAGACCCTAGCAAATGTGAGGGTGTTCTGAGAGAGGGCTTTTGTCTATATGCAAAGCCAATAATATGTACACAAAGTACCAGTGAACAAAGGCTTAATCTACTGAACTACGTCTTAATTAAATCTTTGCTGTATGAAGAGTTTATGTTTATTATGTAATCCTCAGTTTGAGTCCTCACAATAACTCTGTGGGAGTGGAACTATCATTCATTTGTATTCGGTGGCAAGAATGCAGAGCTTCAGTCCCTTCCCTCTGCATAACTGAATTTGAGTCCAGGCAGACTGATCTCCGTGCTAATATTCTGACTAGAGTTAATATATGTCCAGGATATCAGTATAAGCTTGTGAGTGGATATTGCAAATGTTTGAAGTGAATGTGTTCGTGTTAGACCTTTTAGTATTCAGCGACAGTGATGTCGGAAAGGTAGACTTCATAGTGAAGGGTCTGGGATTGAGTCTTGGCTCTGACCTTCACCATTATATTACACCCCTCTGTTTTAGGATCCCCATCCGGTAAGCGAAGAAGATGCTCTCTGCTTTGTAATGTTTTTTGAGCATTAAATAAAGCAATCAACATAAAGGAGGACTTGCCAGAGAATATTAATTTTGAATTCTGGTTTATTTCCTACGTAGAAACATCAATCTGATGTTGTTGGTCACCATTAAATCTTTCAGACGTAGGTGTTCGGAAAAGGCACCAAGGGTACAGGAACCGGGGTGAAACTAAAATCACACTGGAGCAGGGGTGGAGATGGGTTCACAGACAGTTTGTGTTATGAACAAATGTAGGTGATTGTCAAGACGATAGCTTTTTGTTTTCAGCGGCAGGTTTGGCTATAACTAGGTTATTATGAAAAAAAATCACTGAAATTTAAGTATTTGGGGATTGATATCAGCATTTTGTCATGAGAGGGCTGACTCAGTTAAGTATCTGCTGTGCAAATGTGGCAGTCTGAGTTTGGTTCCCTGGCACGCATCTAAAGAGCTGTGCTGGGTGGTGCTTTCCTGTAACATCAACCCTGGGAGCAGAGGCAGGAGGGTCCCCGGGGCTTGCTCGCTAGCTTATCTTGCCTACACGCTCCTGTTCACGGAGACTCCAGTTCAAAAGAGGAGGGGAGTGAGATCCCTAATGTTAACCTCTGGCTTCCACACGTGAACACATACAAACACACACACACACACCACGTGCGCACAAACACACTCATGCATGCACGCAAGGTCACACATACACACTAAAAAATAAACATCAATAACAATGAATTGTTATGCCATAAGCTGTGAATTGTTCATCCAATTTAAAAGTCATTAAAAGGAAAAAAAAACACAATATTTCGAGAAGAAAATTTTTCTTTGAATAATTCTTTGTTGTGATTTTTATAATACTGTCCTCACAAATGGTTTTTTTAATGTACTTTAAAACATTTATGCAAAAAAGGCAGACAGCTGTCTCGTAAGTGGAGTGTAATACCACTAGATGGCAGCATTCAGCAAGCACCTCTTAAAACCGTGTTACTATTTCATGGAGGCAGTACAGTCACTGAGACAATTTATGTCTTAGAGGGAATGGCTGGTCTTTGTAATAATTAATGTCTCTTCCCATTCATGCTCAGGTGAAAGCCATCCGAAGAGGGTGTTTTTGCTATCCAAGTTCATGGGCATAATATGTTTTGAGACGACTTTTCAAAACAAAAACAAAGACAAAAACAAACAAGCAAAAAAACCTTTCGGTTTCCCCTCCCCACCAGAGGGAGGAGCAGCCTTACTAGGCCACAGATAAGGACGTGGCAGCCAGTCCTGAAGATACTTGATAGGTTAGGGTCAGGTGGAAGGGGAGGAGGAACCTCCCCTATCAGTGGACTCCGAATGAGGCAGGGAGGAGTTGTGGGAAGGAGGGAGGAAGGGAGGGAGGGAGGGCTTTTGAGGGAAAGAGGGAGGGGGCTACAATTGAATGACCTGTGATAAAAACAAAAAACAAACAAACAAAAAACCTCGAAACCTCAAGTACAAGAATTTCAAAACAACAGCAGCTTTCTGCTTTTCTTCCCACTCTTTGCCTTTTCCTTTATCATCTGTTTTTGAGCATATCCATCTCATAATGCTATTTGGATAGTGTATAATCCCTTTTTTAAAGTTTTTAAAATATATATGTGCAACACCAAATGGATTCATCAGGTTGCATTTACATATTTACTCACTTCAACATGTACGTAACAATAATTAAAGTAAAAAAGGCCATGAATATGAGAGGGGCAGGATTGGAGGTGTGAGAGAGGCTGGAGGGAACTGATTTAATGAAATACAGAAGAAAATTTAAAAAATAATTTAACCCAAAAATTAAAATATATGTACTTATAGGCTTTGTCTCTGGTCTTCTGTATTATTAGTTTAATCTACAAAAAAAAAAAAAAAATCCTGACCTGACAACTCACGGGAGAAGAGTAGTTAAGGAACAGTCTCGGTCTGAATTATTGTCCCTGAGATCCCAGAGCAACATTTCTTTCTATCTACTGTGGGTTTACATTTTCTGAATCTTTTGTTTTTTTCCTAGAATGTATGATTCAAAGATGGTACTGTAGGCTTGCCAGAAATCACCTTATATAGTGCTTCAAAGACTGAAGACCTAAGAAAACAGAATTTTCTTCAACCTCTTCAGAGGAATATGGCCATGCTAAGGATATGAATTTTATCCCATTAGCATAAAGCTTTGCCTGGAATTTTTGCTTTTTTGAAGCTTGAAAGAAATAGTTCATCTTAAAGTGATATCAAAGAATATAGTAGTGCCGGGTATTAAAAAATGTTAAAATATCTCCCAATATATTTCAGAACCTAACAAAAGCCTTATAAGTCAGTTTGGAAAACCTGACATATTACTGAGTTTTCCAGTCTACGAGCAGAGAATAACTTGCGTTTCCTCTGTCAGCTGTCAGCAATCTTTTGTAGCTTTATTATAGGACTTGCCCTCAAGTTTAGAAAAGTTCATTTCTAAGGATTTTGCTATTTTTAAGATATTGGAAATAGTAGTTTAATTTTATCTCCTGATGATTGCACCTGGTCTTCATGTACTAACTCTGTGCTGGCTGTTCGTGCTGAATTGACCTTGTTAATTCTTGTCATTACCTTACACATTCCTTAGAGATCCAGAATAAACAACTGTGCCCCTTATGGGTAGTTTTGCTACTTCCTTTGTGACTTCTAGGTCTCTTTCTTTTTCCTTATCATCTTAAACTAGGAACTCTAACCAAATGATAACTAGAAATGGTAGCAGTGGACACCTTTCTCTTGTGATCTGCAGGGCAAAGATCAGCATTTTCTTATTAAACGTCCTGTCTGAGGTTTTCTGCAAATGCCTGAACCTGACTGCCAAATCAGCTATGTTTCTCATTTGATGTGCCATGTCTGTAACCCCTCTTGGAAAGTCCTCCACACGCACAACCCCATTTCCTCTTGGAAAGTCTTCTCAGCCTTTCCACATGGGCTCCTAGGAATTTGTTTTCTCTGTAAGTTGTTTTGCGTTAGCCAGAGATCTTAGCAGAATTTATTCACCACATTTGGGTGTCTTCTGTGGCATTCTCTCTTACCGCACTTAATCTATGCTGTTCAAATTTTTAACAGAAGTCTATTGTGATGGAAAAAAAGTAAATCCAAACCTTAAATCTGCAAGTATGTTGAGGTGAAGACTTCTCCCTACTTGTTGCTGCATTTCTTTGGAATTGTTCAATTCTATACAATTCACCAGTGCAGCCATCATGAGCTTTTAGTCAAGTGTATTTTGGGTTACTATTTTGTTGGCAAGAAAAGAATAACAATTTTATGACTCTTGGAGCTGAATCATGAATGATCTAGCTATAAGCCCCCATTTTTCATTCTCCAGGCTTCCACATAAGCATAAATTTTAAAGAAGACTGATTGTATTTACTTTTTCAGACCACGTGGATGAGAGAACAATATGCAACGGAATTGCCCCAGAAAAAGATGTAGATGGATTTCATATCATCAATGTTGGAAGACTGTGCCTTGATCAGCATTCTCTGATACCTGCCACTGCCAGTGCTGTTTGGGAAATAATAAAACGAGCAGGTTGGTAATGTGGGTCTGTGGGAAACTGGTATCAACTGCAGATGAGCGCCGGGGCCTTGACTGGACAGAACTACCTTGGTCTACAGGTGACAAAAATTATAAGCATAAAACTAGAGCCAATAAAAACATTACACATTTGTAAGTATCACAGAACAGGACAGAAAAATAAGCAGAGGAGCATGTGGCAGGTAATAAGCAACTATAGTTGCAGCTTGTAGTGAGGGAATCTTCCAAATGTGGCCATATCTTCTTACTTTTGAATTATGCATTTTGATCACATTAGACTATTTTCCTACTAAGGTAATGTGTCAATTATATTGTCAGTTATACCCATTGACCATAGTTTTTAATAAAAGCATGTAGGCTTAGACTATGCTAGACAGATCGTGTTCTCACAGGCTGGCGGGAACATTCATGGAGCTCAGTGGCTTTCCACCTCGATGGCTTTCCGGCTCCCACCACAGTCGCTTCCTTTCTGGAAACATCTTTTCCCTTCTAATCTGCCAGTTTCTAATTGATAGACAAACTCTCCAAGAGAAAGCAGATTCTAGAATCACACGCTTGTTCTTTAGTACCTGGATAAGCCTCATTTCCAATTTCTTCTTTTTACCGGTGAAGAAAGGGTGCCCGCAAAAGGCAGAGCTAAGTCTGTAAGGGTAGCGCTTCTGTCTGTGAGGTAGAGTGTGTGAACCTTCCACTCCATGCTATCCCAGTCTCGCCAGAAGTCTGGTCGCCATTTGTGTTTGATATTTTTTTGCACCTCTAGGCTAATTAGCAGCTCATATATTTTAAGACTGTTTCATGTGAAACTCAGTATTTAAAAGGACTTTAATGGCAACTTGAGAATTTCTGTGGCTTTGAAAGGCGGACATAGTTAGAGAGGAAGTGGCAAATCCAAGAGGTGTTAGAAGAAACACTTACAAATAATCCAGTGAGGGTCATGCCACAGTCAGGGCATGAAATCCAAATCAGAACTTTTAAAAAGAATGCTTCAGTTGGTGTTTCACATGTTTGATTTGCTTCTTGTTGCCTGCCATACGTTCAAACAGACTTTTTTTTTTTTAAGGAATTGAAACTTTTGGGAAGAATGTGGTTGTAGCAGGAAGATCCAAGAATGTCGGCATGCCCATTGCCATGCTGCTGCACACAGATGGAGGGCACGCGCGTCCTGGAGGTGAGTGGCCTGCAGGTCTGTGAGGTCCGAGTTTCCTCCTTACGTCAAGCCAAGACTCCTGGTGGCGTGGCTCTTCACGCGTGTGGGTTTCTGCAGCTGACCATTCCCTTATTTTTCTCAGCTCGCAGTGTAAAAGCTTCGAAAGGGCTAGAAGGAATTGCTGCTGTTTTAGTTACTTTCCCGTTGCTCTGGTGAAACACCATGACCGGAGCAGCTTGTGGAAGAGATTCTTCTGGGCTTACGGTTTCAGAGGGTCAGAGTCCACCAGGGTGGACTGGAGGCAGCAGGTGGCTGGAGTAACAGCTGAGGGTTCACATCTCTGACAGTAAGCAGGAGGCTGGAAACACGCTGAGCATGGCACAGGGTTTTGAAGCCTCACAGCCCAGTGACGCGCCTTCCAGCAGGCCACACCTCCTGATGATCTCCGAACAGTTCCACCAACTGGAGAGCAAATATTCAAATGTATTAGCCTATCGGAGCTGTTCTTACTTATTCAAGCCACTACTGCTAAAATAGGTAATCCCTTTGGTCCGTTTCTTTTGCTTTCTTTGCTTGTTTGTGTACAATGGCTGTAAATACTTTGTTTTAAAGCCCCAAAACATTACAGGCAGTAAAGAAAGATAAAAGTCGCTACCTATAGAAAAGTCACTACTTCAAAAAATTCTTAAAACTGTTAAAAGTTGAATGTTGAGTAGTAAAAACGGTTTAATACGTCACAGGTCAGCTGGCTAGTTCCCTTAATAGAAATGGAACCTGGGATTAGGGCCCGTAGCTGATTATCTGGATTAGACAACCAAGTTTTGAGTGACAGCTCACCACGAAAGCCCAGGAAGACTTCAAGACCTGAATGTGTTTGAGGGCGTGCGCTGCTTTCTCCAGGGGCCTGCTGGCTCACGACCCTACCATATATAGGTTTATAGAAAAAATTTTAAATATTTCAAAAATATTCTTAATCATATTGAATTCTAGTTTCCTGATATCAACTTTTTGGTAAGTCTTATTTTAGGGTCTTGACTGTCACAATTCATCTGAAGAGATTTTAAAACACAAAGTCCTATGGAAACTAAATACAATGTTAACTTATCTGAAGCAATGGACCGATGTGGCAGCACACCCCTTTCTGGCTGGCACTCAGGAGACAGGCAGGCAGACCCTGTGAGTTCAACATCAGCCTGGCCTACAGAGCAAATTGCAGGCCAGCCAGAGCTGTTCAGTGAGATACTGTCTCAAAAAAAATAATAATATCATGGGGCTTTTGTTCGAAGGATCTAACTATCATAGGAGACTAATACATGCACATGATTGTAGGAAGACAGGGCTTAATAGTGACTTCAGGAATTTGTCCAAGTGCCCGTCTTCCAAGGCCTTATTTCTGGCCTCACCTTTCCTTCCAGCTCGCTCTACTTTACCCTTCCCACAGCTGCATATGTTTGGCTCACAGTGGCCTTCATATAATAGTTTTATATTAAGCAAGGTAAAACCAGACGACATTTTAAAAGGCTGTATTATTTTTCATAGAAACTTTGATCAAAGGACAATACGCAAATCTTTCTTTGTTTTCAACATTTATTTTTCTTGTCTTACCATCAAGAGTCGTTCTGAGCCCCATGTTTTGAGGGACACTCTCTCATAAACTCTCCAGCCAGATTTCAATAATTCTGGTACACAGGATTATAATTCCCACCCTGTAGATAAAGAAACAAGCTTGTAAGGCTTTGGTGGGCTTTGAGGGCATGTAGGGCTCAGGACTGGCAGGCAGCTAGAGATGGGTACAGGCTGTGGTCAGGAGCATTAATTAAGGCCTAGACTCAGGGCCGGTCCTGTGACCTGCAGCAGCCAATTAACCTTTGCAGACTTTCACTTTTCCTGTCTGTAAGTAATGCACAGTGTTAATATCTCTCTTTCTCCACATCCTCTCCAGCAGATGTTCTCACTTGAGGTTTTGATCTTAGCCATTCTGATTGGTGTAAGGTGAAATCTCGGGTCATTTTGATTTGTACTTCCCTAATAGCTAAGGATGTTGAGCCATTTCTTTGTTCCTCTGCCATTCAATATTCCTCTACAGAGAATTCTGTTTAGCTCTAAACCCAATTTTTAAAATTAGATTACTTGATTTGTTGCTATTTAAGTTCTTGAGTTCTTTATATATTCTGGATATTAGCCCTCTGTCAGATATAGAGTTGGTGAAGATCCTTTCCCAGTCTATAGGCTGTGGTTTTGTTCTGATGACAGTGTCCTTTGCTACAGAAGCTTTTCATTTTCATGAGGTCCCATTTATTGATTGTTGATCTTAGAGCCTCTGCTGTTGGTGTTCTGTTCAGGAAGTTGTCTCCTGTGCCAATGAGTTCAAGTGTCTTCCCCACTTTTTATTCTAACAGGTTTAGTATGTCTGGTTTTATGTTGAGGTCTTTGATCCACTTGGACTTTAGTTTTGTGCAGGGTGATAAATATGGATCTATTTTCATTTTTCTGCATATAGATATCCAGTTAGACCAGCACCATTTGTTAAAGATGCCATCTTTTTTCCATTGTATGGTTTTGGCATCTTTGTCAAAAATCAGGTGTCCATAAGTTTGTGGGTTTATTTCTGGGTCTTCTATTCGGTTCCATTGATCCAACAGCCAGTTTCTATGCCAGTACCATGCAGCTTTTATTACTGTTGTTCTATAGTGCAGCTTGAGATCAGGGATGTAGATACCTCCAAAAGGTCTTTTATTGTAGAGGATTGTTTTAGCATTGCTGGTGGGATGTGAACTTGTACAACCACTTGGGAGATCAATCTGGTGCATTCTCAGATAATTAGGAATAGTGCTTCCTCAAGATCCAGCTACACCACTCCTAGACATATATCCAAAAGATGCTCAAGTATATAACAAGGACATTTTCTCAACCACGTTAGTAGCAGCTTTATTTGTAATAGCCAGAAGCTGGAAATAACACAAATATCCCTTAGTTGAGGAATGGGTGCAGAAATGGTGGGACGTTTACACAATGGAATACTACTCATTAATTAAAAACAAGGAAATCATGAAATTTGCAGGCAAATGGTGGGTACTAGAGAAGATCATCCTGAGTGAGGTATTCCAGAGTAGATAGACACACATGATATATACTCACTTATAAGTGGATATTAGATATATAGTATAAGATAATCATACTAAAATCTGTACACCTATAGAAGCTAATCAAGAAGGAGGACCCTGGGTAAGATGCTCAGTATTCATTTAGAAAGGCAAATGGGATGGACATCAGAATAAGAAGAAAGCAGAGAACAAGACAGGAGCCTACTGCAGAGTGACTCTGAAATACTCTACCCAGCAGGGTATAGAGGTGAATGCTGAGACTCATGGCCAAACTTTGGGCAGAGTGCAGGGAATCTTATGAAACAAGAGAGAGATGAAAGACCTGGAGGGACAGGAGCTCCACAAAGAGAGCAACAGAACCAAAAAAAAATCTGGGCCCAGAGGTCTTTTCTGAGTCTGATACTCCAACCAAGGACCATTCATTGAGATTACCTAGAACCCCTGCAAAGATGTAGTCCATGGCATCTCAGTGTCCAAGAGGGTACCTTAGTAATGGGAACAGGGACTGTCTCTGACATGAACTCAGGGGCTGGCTCTTTGATCACCTCCCCCTGAGGAAGGGGGCAGCCTTACCAGGCCACAGAGGAAGACAGTGCAGCCAGTCCTGATGAGACCTGATAGGTTAGAGTCAGATGGAAGGGGAAGAGGACCTCCCCTATCAGTGGACTGGGGGAGGGGCATAGGAAAAGAAGAGGGGGGGGGAAGATAGAGTTGGGAAGGGGCTACAGCTGGGCTACAAAGTGAATAAACTATAATTAATAAAAACTTAATAAATTTTTAAAATTTAAAGTATATTGGTGAGTACGGTGAGATGCAGGGGAGGTATTAAGATGCTGCTTGATGACATTCTTTGCTAGTGTGCTGTTGAGTCAATAGATTCTAAAAGAATTTTAGCTATTGTCATAAGACGTTAGTTCCAATACAGAGCAGAGCAAGGAATGGCTGTTCTAAAAGACTAAAACTAGCCTAGATCAAGGGAATTTGCCTCTGAACCTGCAGCGTTCCAATGTGTTCACAGTACTGAAAATCCAATTGGTGCCTCAGTCTCTGCAGACACAGACTTCTTCCTGGAGTGTTTTAATTCATAACCAAGCACAGTTTCCTTTCATGAATTTTTATTCACAGTGGGGTGTGGCTGCATGGAACAGCATATGCTTAGTATGTACAGGGCTCTGGGTTTTAGCCTCAACACATAATAATAGGACAAGAAGGTGGAGATGGAGGGGGCGGGGGGAGGAGACGCTGGTCCAATCGTTGTTTCATGTTAAATTAGTGGTCCAGGATTTTGTCCTCTGGGACTCATGTAGCAGTGTCTGGAAACATCTCCTGTTGCCAGCACCAGAGAGATGCTCTGAGCAATCTGACACTGCCCCCCAGAGAGAAGAGTTGCAGCATATCACACAAGCTCAAGACAAATCCCGTAATATGATTGCCTGGCCCCAGATGTCTTTTGTGTAACAAATGAAGGCTCATGCTCTAGATTACACTTCAATTGAAAATGCATGAAGTGAGAAATAAAACATTAGCTTATTTATAAAAGATGTAGCCACGGGCTACATCTAAAAAATATCTCTCTTAGTTATTCAGAAAATTAAATGAAATAGAAATTTTATTTAATAAAGCTCTAGTTACAATGTATTTGAGGTGTTACTGTCTGGCACACTGTAGGTTAAATAAGTTAGTACAGTAGCCATGACAACTGCTATTGTTTCAATTATTTTTAAGTTAATAACCTATAACTCACATGTTTACAGGACAATGTCCCAAGGTTAATGGCAATTTCTTCTTTGGCTTTAATTTGAAATTTAGTTTCTTTTCCTGCCAAACTTTCTTTTTTCTTTTTACAATCATATTTAGTTTTCTTTTTCGTAAGAATTTGAATAAACCCAGCTTATGAAGACCTGCAAAACCATAGTTAGATATATGCTCTCATAATATTCCAACACACTTTTGACAACATGCTTTTTCTTACATGCTTCAGTGTGTGATATCCTAATTTCCTCTCATATTTCAATTATGAATTATTTATAAACTACCTTAGAAAATCTATTCCCTTTTAATTCAGTGTTAGACCACATAATACTATGCTACGAAAAATACCTTACATATTTTGGCATGTGTGATTATTTCCAGATATATATATATGTAATAAAATATTAAAGTAAAACATATTGGTGGTGGTATTTGTTAGCATTTTATGGCAGAAGAGTACCTTGACAAGTCAAGGGTCAAGCAATGCCACAAAAATCACACCACACAACTTATGCAAGAGATTTATTGGGAGAAGGTTAAAGACTGCCTTGGAGTGGGGACAAGAGAGAGGGAGAGCAGAGACAGAGAGAGATAGAGAGTGGGCTGTTATAGTGTGGACCTTTTAAAGGGTTTGCAACTCATGGGGACAGTGGAAAGGAATCACATTTTGTGGCTAGTGATGACATGGCTTGCTCATGCTGAGTTGCTGAAGGCAGGCTGGAAGCAGACCGGGTGCCTAACAGTAATGATTTTTGAGGAGAGAATTATGGGGTTAAATTCTACGTATTCTTCAATGAAATTTCTCCACTTTAATGAATGCCAAACGGGGAACACATGTGGAATTATAATGGTGCTTACAAGCCAGTTTGTTAAATTTACTTTTATTAAACTGGTAACTTGCTGCTGTTATGACTACTGCATCCAAAAGGTAACAAATTATACTAAAAATGATATTGAAGTTTGCCACATGGGTGGCGTTTAATTAATACACATTGAATAGGAACATGGGGACATATATTGTAATATAATGAGCCGTAGGAAGTAGCTTACTGAATATTTGGAGTCTGTGGGAAAGTTGGTGTTTTAGATGTCTTGGCCTGACAGAGTGGTAATTACATGCATTGTTAGCTAATGGGGATAATGAAGGAGGATTAACTGCAAATTTATATCTATGGAACTTGTTCTAATGACAATGTTGAGCTTTTAGCATGCACTGTATACTGTTTTGCCAGAAGAGATTGAAAACCCTAATAATTCATTTTTATGTCAAAGACAATTTCACTAAAAATAAACAAGCAACAATCGAAAAAAAAAAACAGCTATTCCTTCATTTAGTTTAGTATATGTCTGTTTCCAGCTCCCTTTAAGTTTTGACATTAAGAGCACGAAGCTCCAGTACTTTGTAAGAAAGAAAAATCTTTTAGTTTACTTGGGGCTTGAAATACACAAAAGTGAGATGTCCTTAAATCTGTAAGTGCAAAGGCGGTGCTGTCAGGGCAGTGTGGTGGGAGCGGGGAAGGGGATGCTGCAGCCAGGATGGATTCTATGAGAGCAGAGGAAATAAAAAGAAAGGGATGAATGAGCAAAGGAAAGTAAGGGAGAGAGAGAAAGGAGAACGAAAAGAAGGAAGAGAGGGAGGGAGGGGAGAGAGAAAAGAGACAAAGAAGAAAAGAGGGAGGGGAGGAGAGAGCGAGAAGCAAGCAAAGGAAGGAAGCAGGGATGCGCCCCCTGCTGCTGAGCACAGGCATTGCAGGAGCTTGGGGAGCAGTTCTGCTAGGAAGATTCTCTCCTAGCTGACCCAAGGTCTTGGTAGAAGTGCGTGTCACAAGGGGATATGGCATGCAAGTACAGAAATGTACAGATGTTCAGCGATAAGCAAGAGTTCTGCTAGTTTATGAGAGCCCAGGCTTGGAAGAAGTGACATCAGACGATAGTAGTAGAAAGTTGCTTCTTATGAAACTTAGCAATTTCTACGATATTTAAGGACCATTGTGTCTGTCACGAGGTGATAGGGTATTCTTTTGACTTTTCATATGTATTCTCTGAGAATAAAAGCCAAATGTCACTATCTTTTTATAGCACAGTGTTGTTGTTTTTAGCTTTTCCATAAGGAAGGAAGCCTGGAGAAAACTTTCTAATATCTTTAAAACCATTTTTTTTTTTCCTCCTCAAGAAGACAGAAACCCCCTCCCTCAAAGGCATTCTAGCTATTACTTATCACTAGTAGAGCTTTAAATCAAATTTTATTTCCCATTCGTTTAGAGAACATTTGGTGTGCATGTTTTTATTCTTAAGCAGCACATGTCACCTAAGAATGAGCTACGGAGTGGCATGGCATGTCACATGATCTTTCTTTTACTAAAATGTCGTAGCACCACTAAGAGTGAAGACGTGGTCTCGCTCCTCCGAAGGCTTTGCTCTTGTCTTCAGAGTCATCCTTGGAAGTGTTTTCTCCAAGCGCTGGTTACATGATATCCAGCACTTCAGTCAGCCTAGCCCGCTACTGTGTTCCATCCCCTCTTCCTTTGAGCTGTACTATCTTAAGTGGAAATCCACGGGAGTATTTAACCCACTGTCTTAGTTAGGATTTCCATTGCTGTGATGAGACACCATGACCAAAAGCAGGTTGGGGAGGCAAGAGATTTTTTGGCTTATGCTTCCACAGTGTAGTCCATCACTAAAGAAAGCCAGGACAGGAAGGCAAACACGGGAGGAAACTGGAGGTAGGAGCTGATGTAGACACAGCTGAAGATTGCTGCTCCCTAGCTTGTTCATCATGGTTTGCTCAGCCTGCTTTGGTATAGAAATCAGGACCACAACCTAGGGGTAGCACCCTCCCCCCCACAATGGGCTGGTTCGTCCCCCATCAATCACTAAGAAAATGCCTTACAGGATTGTCTACAGCCCAGTCTCATGGACGCATTTGCTCAATGGAAGTTCCCTCCTTTCAGACAAATCTAAATTGTGTCAAGTTGAAATAAAACTGGACAGCACACGCAGTGTCTTTTCACTGTGAGAATTGACTCCAGTTGGAAAACACATTATTTCTCCCAGGCTGGGAGAATTATCTCCCACACCCAGGAAGCAGTAACTAGCATTTGATGCTTGAGGCAGTGCAACTCGAGGGGAGTGGCATGTGTGATTGACTAAGCTCCGCCCAGTAGCAGGTGGCACCAAGCTCCCTTAGGTTTCAAAGAAAAAGGGCAAATAGGAACACTCCTAGGAATTCAGGAGTCATGTAAAACATCACACCATCAGGACTGAGACTCAGACCTGCTGGAATGGGAGGTTTATAGCCTTTATGGAGGAACCGTAGCCAAACTGGGACAGAGGGAAGGCAGACATTTTGTTTCTGCTTCCCTTACCCCATTGTCTCAGAAGTGCTCAGATTCGGTGATGCTCTTCGTTGATCTGGCTCTGTTATTTTCTAATTTTGAATTTCAGTAGTTATTAGAAAAAATGATTATTCTCTCACTTTCTCAGATGAATAGTAGGTGAATAATGAATAATAGGGGAATAACGAATAATAATAGGTTTTACCATCACTGTCTCTGACTTTAGCCAGCTTAATTGGAAATAGGCAATCTTATTGAGCAATGGAGATGGTTACAGTTACACAGTGGGAAGCAACATTAAACCTATTTAAATTATGAACCAAGGCTCCTGAGTCTGTTCAGCGGGTAATGTCACTTGCTGCCAAGTCAATAATCCAAGTTAGATCCCCAGGACCCACAAAATGGAAGAGCAGAGACAATTCCTGACCTCTGACCTCCACTCACATGCTGTGGCCTGTGCAAGCCCTGCTTGCCCTCCCACACAAAATAAATAAATGTAAATGTTAATATTTCCAAGACATTACAAAGCAAAATTCAAATTTCTCTCTGTCCTCTTTAGCTTTCTCTTTTATTCGTAACCCAGAACACCAAATATCAGCCCCACTGTCAGCACAGAGCACCCACTTCCTGCTATCTCTGTGCTGGTCTGTGCTGGCACTGAAAAGGCTTCACCCGACCCTCTCTGCCATGTCTCTGCCACTTCTTCCCCACACCCTGAGACTTCACAGGATGGCACACCATTCCCAAAGCACCATTCTTCATGCTACTGGGAGTCCTATGTCCTGGTCCTTTCGCCTGAAATCCTTGTTCCCACAGCCAATCTCCTTTCCTTTCCCTGCTTCCCAGCCATTGCTTTGCATACCCTGCCACCACAGACCTCATCCTGTCACATATTCTTCTCTCTTCCCCTTCTTCCCCTTCTTCCTCATTACAAAAAAAAAGTAAATAAGAACTTCTTTTGGGGGTTGAGGCAGTTTGCAATAAAGTCTCTTTACAAAGCCCTGACTAATCTAGAACTCTACCTGTAATTTAGGCTGGCTTCAGACATTGCAGCAATCGCCGTCTCAGCCTTTCAAGTCCTGGGATTACAGGCATGTGACACTATGCCCAGCCAAATGTGAACAACTTCTTCTCCCTCTCTTCCTCTCCTTCCTCCTTCTCCTCCTCTTCCTCCTACTCCATCTTCTTTTCTTCCTCCTCCTCTTCTTCCTCTTCCTTCTCTCCCTCCTCCTTCTTCTTTTGGCTTTTCAAGACAGGGTTTCTCTGTGTAGCTTTGGCTGTCCTGGACTCACATTGCAGGCTGGCCTCAAACTCACAGAGATCCACCTGCCTTTGCCTCCCTGAGTACTAGGATTACCGCTGTGTGCCACCATGCCCAGCAGAAATGTAAACTTCTTAGTGTCAATATTTTATGCTTTGTATTATAAAAATGAGTATAATGGTCCATAGGTAATAATAGAATAATTCACTGAACCAATAAGTCTATAAGATATTTTATGTGTCAAACACTGGGCCAACATTGCACAAAATCACAAGGCCACAGATAGAAATTTAAAATATGAATTTGTCATTTGTTGAAAGAAAACTTTTGTAGAGAAAAGAGGAAAAAGAAGAGAGGAAAGAGGGAAAGATCAATTTTTCATACATAAAATTATAAGCCTTTATATAAAAGGATGATATAAAGCTCCCCTACCCTCAAGAGTCACCTTGTGTTCAGTAGGAACAGGAAGGGGAGAGGAACCCTCAGGGCACTGTGTAAAAGCGGGGAAGTTGAGGCTGGTGTCATTCATTGAAAGAAGACATATTTCTACAAAGACTCATCACAGTTCTGTCTTCTTACAGAGGAGCTGGTTTCTTTGTTGATAAATATGTAAAATACCGCAGTGAATAAACCAGACCTGGCTCTGTCCCCTTGAGACTGCAGAGTGGTAGGACAGAGAATCATTAAACTACAAGAAACAAATGATTTTAATCATAACTATGCAAAGTGCTTCAAAGCAACAATACAGCTTTATGGAAAGAACTTGGTATAGGACAGAATGAATGATTTCTAGATATAATTATACATGAATGCTGTATCTTTTGGGAGACCTACTCCAATTACTTTTACAAGGAAACTTTAAAAAGACTATGTGTATAGTGTATGTGTGTGTCCATGTGTGTGTATGTGTGTGTAGACCGGAGGTCAACATCAGCAGCTTTTCTCTGTGTTATCTTTTGAGATGTCATCTCTCACTGAAACTGAAGCTTGCCATTGGCTAGACTGGCTGCTCCAATGAGCTGCTGCCATCTGCCCATCTGCCCCTTGCATTCCAAACTCTAGGATTACAGCTCTGTGTCATCATAATTGGCTTTTGCCCGGATTCTGAGGATTTAAACTCATGTCCTTATGCATATATAACAGGTACTTTCCTGACTGAATGATCATTTCCTTACCTCCAAGATCACTTTTAATATTTACGTATTGAGTAGATCTATGGCAATATATTAGACATAGCAGAAATAAGAAATGATGAAGTAAAAGAAAAAAGAAAGGGCGGAATTTTAAAAATGGAGGCAAAATAAGACTTCTACTAAAAATGAGGACATCATTAAAATTTTAAGGATATATTCTCACTGTCAGGCAAACTACTTTTTGTTTTATGGAGCTGAATGTACATTTGCTGAGTTTGCTTCATTGAATCTAAATATGGCTATTTCATTAGTTTCATCTTTAAATTGTTAGTAGGAAAAAAGGAATTGTTACCTAAATAGGTATCTGTAAGATTAAAAATAAACATGTTCTAGAAAAAAATAAATATTTTTCTAATCCAAGAACACTTAACTTCTCTTGAGGATTTTTATAAATGGAAAACTATATAATGGATTCGGTAATATGTAAGACATGCTGTTCAAGTTAAGACAACGCCTGCTGTTAATAGGACTGTTCCTGTAATCATTTAAGTGCAGATTAACACTACCACTCATGGCCATGGCTTTTAAAGCTCCTTATACATTTCTGCTCACTCTGATTTTAGGCCATTCCCCCTTTCAACTTCTCAACCAGTGTTCTTCACCCCACCTGGCTTCAGCGTCATCAAGATGTCTTTAAAAATATAGTTTTCCCAATTCCAGTGCTCAACAAATGGAGACGAGGGCCTAGGAGCTCATACAAAGTTTATGTCTGTGTGTGTGTGTGTGTGTGTGTGCAACTCATTGCAGTGCTATGTTTCTCTCAGTTCCATTTGGGCTTTAATTTTTATTCTGTTTTAGTTTTCTGTAGGAAAATGAGAGACTCTTCTTTGGAATAAGAGAATGTTGGGTGGGTAGCCTAGATGCAAAAGGGGTCACTCTGAAATAAAAACTGAGCTAAGAAGCGAGTGAACACTTCATAATTAACTCTTTGGGGTGGATGTAAACACATGCACACACACACAAATGTTGAACTACTGGTGGAAAAAAA
>CM053743.1:20715265-20739803 GCA_028658305.1 Pachyuromys duprasi | reverse complement strand
CTCCTCTGCCTGCGGTTCCCTTGGCTGCAGCACAGGGCGGTGTGCTGTGTTTTGGAGTTGAGCCCACCACCTTTAGGAAGTGTGTAGATGGCCGTTTGCAGAGGTTCGCTGCTGCTGCACAAGTACTTGGGCACTTGAGTCCTATGTGGTATATACTATCTACAGCTTTGGTGGGTGACTTTTACATTCATAATTCTGTGAGAAATATGGCTTTTCATTTTTCTAAAGCCTGAGATTGTAGTTTAGGGGCTGCTGCTACGTGGGAAGGATTTGGTATCTCCAGGAGGAGAGATGAGAAATTGAATCTCTCGAAGTCACTCTTCCAGGCGGTCCCTCCCCAGGCTTCTTCTCCTCAGCTTATCTGTTTCATTCTTCTCTCCAGACCCGTGTTTATAGCTAGCGATGGCACAACTGTGAACTTCCTCATTCATCTGTAATGCACTCAAGGTTTCATACAAAAGCTTCCTGCCTGAGTCTAATCCTCTTTACTTTTCCTAAACACAGCCCCCTAGCTAATCTGCTTTGTCCTGCTTTACAGTTATTCTTGAACTGTCATTTTCTTCTTTTCCAAAATTGTTATACTCATTCTTGGAAATGTTAACAGATGCTTTGCCTCCCTTAGGAGCCCTTTCCTGATGTCTTCTTTCGGTAGAATTAATCTCTCGCCTATTCTTCTGTAATATATTATCCGTTTTTAGAACATTTATTTTGTTGCTTTATGTACTTATTCCCCTATCATTAATACACATGTGTACAACTCTAATACTGATTTATAACCAGTCAATACAAAGTTTAATAGAATAACTGTCCAAGGCCTGGCAGCTCCTACCCTCATTTAGCCTCATTTGATTTTCCATGTATCCAACTGAAAGGTAGATTTTTCAATTTTGGTTTATCTAGAGGTTTTGTGTTTTTTTTTTTGTTTGTTTTTTTTGTTTTTTTTTTAACACAATTTAATCATATCAAAGCAACTCGCCTACTCATAAGTAGCAACCAAAACTACCATAGGCTTAGAACCTGTGTAAAATTCCGGAAAGCACGGTAGCCATTAATGGAGGCTGTTCTGCATTGCAGGTGACGCAACAGTGACAATAGCTCACAGGTACACTCCCAGAGAACAACTGAAGGTCCACGCTCAGCTGGCGGATATTATCATAGTGGCTGCAGGTAAGTCCGTAATGACGCGGGAGAGTCATCCTGCCCTCATTTCTGAGGCATTAAGAGACCGTATGGGAGGCACACCTAGGTGAACATGTGTCTAACCTCTGTGGACGGAGTTTTGGCTTGGTGTACTCATCACGCTGGTCTAGCATCCCTATGTCAGCACCTGTCTCAGCATATGTGAAACACAGACCACCTTTGCAGTGATGGCTCGTGAACAGGTGCACTTTTGCAGTTGCGTTGACAGCCATGACTGAGGAAGATGGTTAGAAAAGCATCAGCGCCAGTTGGTAATACCTTGTGGTGCAGGGAGGGAGGGATGAAACTGAATGCGATCTTTAAAACTGTATTGGTGAAAATATGATGTCTAGGTGAGGGAGAGAGAGATAATCACCATGAGATTGGGGCCACACCCAAGCTTGAGGCATAGGTTTTGGAGTCAACTAGAGCGTGTCCCAATGGAAGCTTCTGGCATGAGAATGAAGGCATTTCCCCAAAACATGGTGAGTAAAATTGAGTGCAACAATCTGAGGCGCTCTGATTTGTATGAAAGGAGGCATACAGAATATAATATAACATAATATAATATAATATAATATACAAATGATGTATTTTTTAAAGAAAACGGAAAAAGAAGAACCAACCATAACTTGATCATAAACAGAGCTACTTAAAGCTACTTGCTCTCTGTCACTGAAATTATTAGGAAGAGAAGTGAAAAAATAAAGTAATCTAGATCAATCTTTGCTAATTTTAAGAATTAACTTTCTGTATTTTGAATGACATAAATATTTCTTATTGTTTTTATTTAACTTTGTTAAAATGTTTTAACAGATCAAGTGTCATGCTGAATAAGCACAAGTGAGCAGAAGTGTTTTAAACTCATTGTCTATAACATGTGTTACATTCCTTGTGTGCATCCCACCGTTTAGACCATTGTAATAAGTGTCCGTGCACTGAGTGCAGTGTGCAGAACTGTACTCACTCAACACCAGCATTTCCTCTAGTTTTCAGATTAGGTTATTTTGTATTTTAATAAAGAAAGGCATGTAAAAAACCATGACTACGTATGTATTTATGATAACATGTTCAAAGTTACCTGTTTTAATCAATAGGGTAAATAAAGTAATTTCAATATTTTAGATCCTAGAAGAGGTAAGAGTGCAGTTCATATGTGTGGCTAATTTACTTAGAAATATTGAGAGTCTGCTGCATGTCTCTGATTTCTAGCAAATGTGAATACATTCAGATAGCAAAGCAAGGATTTGTCTACTCAAAAATCCTTGAACTCCTGCTGTACTGCTAGAGATGTTCCAAGTTGTAAGAATATAGTACTTAAAAAAATGACAAGCTTAGTTTTTGTGGGAAGTAGCATAAATAAAACCCAGTCAATCTAAAATAATGTCAGGTAAAGATAAGTGCTACAGTGAAGTTTAGTGAAGGAAAAGAAGAAGAATGAGACAACATTTTAGATATCAATCACTAAAAATAATTTTAAAGAAATGGCCATTGATTAGAGTCTCATTCCTGGTCATCTATCTGTTCTCTGGATCTACTCTACCTTGTCCTGCTTTGGTCCAGGGAGGTTGGTGGTGAGCTGTGAACAGTCTGATCTGTGGAGAGCCTCACCTGGCCTCTGAGGAAATCTGAAGGGCAGGGAAAGAAAGCTCAGGGCGGGTTGGTTCTTCCCTCTCCTACCCCGCTTCTGCTACTTTCTGCTGTGTTTCTGGCAATCCTCTTCTCACAGCTTAGCCCTCACTGGGCTGTATTAACGCCATCCCCTCCAGCTTCCCCTTCTCGAATGGGGATGCACACGACAGCTGCAGTCTCCAGCACCTTATGCTCTCAACAGCCCTAAACACACTTCTCTCTGTGTGATGGTCTGAGGTGGATCCAGTAGCCTGTGGAGAGTGGAAGGAAAATTCAAGGAAACAACTGAGAGAACAACATCAGTCAGAGAGAACCAGAAAGTCCTTACAGGAGAGTGTATGTAGCATGGTCCAAACTGGAGA
This sequence comes from Pachyuromys duprasi, assembly GCA_028658305.1. Taxonomy (NCBI): domain Eukaryota; kingdom Metazoa; phylum Chordata; class Mammalia; order Rodentia; family Muridae; genus Pachyuromys; species Pachyuromys duprasi. Next base: position 20,736,630 of record CM053743.1, on the reverse strand, counting down.
TATTGGGAGTTTATTGCATAGACTTTTCTAGGTTTGACTGTATGCTAATTTGCTAGGAGCTATAGTGTAAGAAATACTGTGGGGAAGGTAGCCAAGGTCACCTTATATGTGATCTTAAAGGTGTGAACTTTGGTATGAGCCAAGGTTGGAGAACAGGAGACAAGCTCAGACTCTAAAGCCCCATCTGACCATCAAGAACTGTTTCTATAGAGCCAAGAGCAAAAGCAAAAATAAAAGCTATTATTAGTTCATTTAATGGATTCAATTTTTTTCCATTTTCTGTCTTGGCATATAGTGTTTATTTCTTATTTATAGTCAATTGTTGTATCCCTTGCCATATCCAAATCTTGAGTGGTAGCTTCTATCATTTTCCTGTTTAGTTATGAGTAGTAATTCCCAGGCTCTAAACTTCACAAGTTCTTATAAAACATAATGGGAGAATGAAAGTTCCAAGTGAAATAAGTTTGATGAAAACAATAAGGTGTTTTAAATTAGTTTCACTTTGGGGGAAACTACTCACACTTATGTAGACATTTTTCTTAAAATGGTAACTCAAGGGGCAATAATTTGTTCTTCATATTAAGAAAAGGGAAATATCCCCCTTTTCAGAAGTTATTAGTAAGCTGCTACACTTAATTATGTCTGAGAGGTTATATTCAGGTACAAAGTTTTGAGTCAGAAGGACAGAAGATGTACTTGCAGATGTAATTAACGGTTGCGGACCGTGGTCCAACAGTCAGCGTGACACAGCCGCAGCGACAGGTAGCATGCTACCACCCTCCAAACACTTGTGTTTACACACAAGACTTAGAACTTGGTGAGCAGAGGTTTTGAGTGCTCACCTTTTCCACTTCGCATTAGGCAGGGTCACATTGATGTTTTGAAAGTGTTTTTAGTGTTAGTGCCTTCTAAATAGTGAACCATGCCTCAAAGCTTTCACTTCTCAATTATGATGTTAAATGGATATTTTCCTATGGTAGAGAAAATTCTCTCAGCATCTATTTGTGCTCCCGTTTTGTCTTGTCATCATGACAAATGGCAAATCCTCTTGCGAGATCCTCTTGGGACGGGCTCCAATTATATGTCACAAGTCATGATGTCCAATTCTGTCATCATCCTGGAGTTCCTCCCATGGGTTCCTTTTTAAAGTCCTAGCTCAAAATTGTGCCTAAGGTGTTACAAAAGTCAGGGAAGGCAAATAAAGAGGGGCAGAGAAGGGAAGAATTGAGCTTATCCAAGGTTAACAATTAAGGGCCAGGACATAGAAAGGTGCACGCCGAAGGGTCCTGTTGATTACTTCCTCCCGTCTCCCTGGGAGGGTGCTCTTATCACCAGAGGGCTCCAGTCCTATTTTATGTGCAGTAGCTTGGCCATAGGCCACCAAGGCAAGAAAACCTTTTGAGAAAGACAGCAGGAATGAACCATATTCCTTGCCTTGTCCCCCATCTGCTTTGCCCCTCACTAGTTACAAAGACACGCCGCAGGCTGGAGGACACTCATGTAGCCCTGCAGTCATCACTAACAAAGAAATACTTAGTTATGGGAAATTTTCTTGGAAGAATATTGAGACTTTATGAGAGACAAATAAAGATTATTACATTTCCACTTTATTCGTTAATGGTCACCAGAAGAACTTGGTAATTACAGTAATAACAAAACATGAATCCACACTAAAAAGATCTATATAACTTCATACTGGCAATAAAGTATTACCCAAACAACCACGCCATGCATCCTGTGTGGGAAATCAACAAATACAATTAGCAGTCGGTATTAAATAGGTAGAGAGTGACCTAATGGCAGAGGAAGCTGGAACTGGGAGGGCTGGGTCCATGTCACAACTGGAATGTCAGCATATATGGAAGCAGGCCCATCTAGAAGTCAGAAAGAGGAGGGGAGGCGTGTGATGTGTCAGAAAGAGCGATAATCTCCTAGAGATGACAGTGAAGAATTTGGTGATGAAATCTGGAAATGGGCTTGCAGAAGAAGAGTAAAAGAAGAAATCCTGCCTGACGATCCTGAGGCATGAGTAATATTAGCTTATGTTAATGCTAGTCTCATCCCTCCAGTATTCATTTTATAGATCTAACTGTATGTCAGCTAACTCTTGAACACACACCCCAGAACTGAGACTTGGGATTAGTTGAATCTCAAATGTAAAAATCAGGCCCAGTTAAACTCTGCAATTAGAAGGAAGAGGCTTCAAGTCTCCGGGAAGCTAGCTAGCATTCTGAGCTCACAGAGACAATCAGTTCCCAGGGCACTGAATACATGTTTGTAGTTGTCTGCCATCTTCATTCTCGTATGGCAGGAATAGGCCTGATTATTATTATTTTTTCTTCTCTTTCTCTTTTAAAGCTTGGGCGGGTATGCACTTAGAATAGTATCTGGTGCAGAACTGGAAAGAGAGTTCAGTCAGTCAAGTGTTTGCCTTGTAAGCACTGAGACCTGAATTTGCCACAGAAACCCATGTGGAAGAAGTCCAGGCGTGATAGAATGTGCTTGTCATCCCACTGCTGGCAAAGGAGATTGTCCAGTGTCCATCCAGCTTAGATTACTGCATGAGTTTTAGAACAGTAATAAAGTAAAAAAATACAAAACAAAAAGACAAAAACCCCGTGTCAAAAAGAGAGTGGTAAATGGTACCTGAGGAATGACTCTGAAGGAAATCTCCTCAGGCACATAAATGTGTATCCCCCAGCCACAGCCCAACACAACATCTGACACAAAACAATTGCCAAATTAAAGCATGATGCATTGATCTTGAGATTATATCTAAAACAAGACCTTCTTCTAATTGCTTTAAATTTAGTCGATATGCCTTAAAAATCTGAAATATTTATTCTAATTATTGGGTGATTTGATATAGTGTAACCTTGTTTGGAGGAACTGCTAATGTTTCTAGGATGCTGTTGTATTATGGTTGATAAGGTCTGTGAATGAAATATGTTGTTTATAAAGAATCACTCAGTATTAAGTGATGAATGCACGGATTTGAATGCAAATGTTAAGATTAAGGAAGTTTGAGGTTCAAGACAAAATAGACTAGTATAAATGTCTAAAGCATACATTTGAGTGGAAAGTAACAGCTGAGGGCAAGACAACGTCAGTTTTGTATAAAACTGGAAAAGGGAACAGCTTCTTAGAATACAGGACATACATTATAGGATGGCAGCAGGGATCTTTGGCTGCTCTCTGTCATGCTCCAAGGAAGCTGGGGGATATACTAAGTCTGTAAAAGTTCTTCAAGTTGTCATTTAGACAGGACAGCAAGTTTTTATGGAATTTCCCAAAGTCCCTCCACCCATCCGAGTAAACTCAGAGTGACTTCGGTTCCCAGATGAACCCTGAGTCACCTCCTTGTTCACTTCGGGGTTCAGCTGCTGCAGAGCTGAAAACAGCACCTTGTCCTCTAGGCCATCCTAGCAAGGTGTTGAACCACCACAGCCTTGACTACTGCATCGCATTGCGACACTTTTCATGACAGACACTATCGTAAAAATTAAAAAAAAGTAGGACAAATGTCAGGTCAGTGCAGCGATTTAGAATATTCATACACTTTAATAATACCAGGTGACCAACTTCCTCCCAGGACATCACCCATCAAATCAACTCCTAAGCACATGGCCATCAGTCACTATCTTAGAATCTCAAAAGAGTTTTCTCTCCAGTGTATTTCTCATTTCTTGGAATAGTGTTAGTAATTTTCAGAATGCTGAACCCTGAAATTCCAAGGGGTGGGGCATGGATGTAGTCTGCTCACTATGTTCACCTCGTGCAGCCTGGCTGTGTAGTGAGTTCGCACACAGCCCACAGAGGTTTTGAATGATGCTAGCCCTGTAACAATGCCACACTAAAGGTCTCACTCTTCCCCCTTTAGGCTGGATTCTGCTTCTCCACTTAGAATTTTTCTTCTTCTTTATCTCAAATGTGTCAGTTATTTTTAATGCTATAGAGGGATGTGCACAGGTCCTGGGAAGGAAGAAATATTTAAGTCTTAACTCCACTGCTTATTAATTGGGTAACCTTGACGAGTTACCACATCTCACTGAAACCCATTGCCTCCCTTCATTTTCAAACCAGCAGCATAAACGTCTCCTCTTCTCCTGCATCCCATCCCCATCAGCATTTATTGTTTGTTAAGGATCTCAGTGTAAGTTGCGATCTGCATTTTAGTGATGGATAAAGATGTTAAACATATTTCGTGTATTTAATACTCATTAATTCTTCTTCTTTGAGAGCTCATTTTCCCATTTATTGGTTGGCTCATTTTCTCTTTGGATGCTTGATTTTTGAGGTCAATGTATACTGTAAGTATTAATCCCCTATCAGATGAATAACTGACACAATTCATCTTGTTGTTCCCTTCTCTGTACAAAGAAGCTCTTGAATTGAATGTTGGGTGTGCTCCTGTGTGGCAAATAGCAAATGGCAAAAGCCCTCTGCTTTGGATGTTGGAAAACAGATGGAGAGAAAGAGAGAGAGAGACAGAGAAAGAGAGACATAGAGAGAGAAAGACAGGCAGAGAAAGAAAGAGAGACAGAGAGAGATAAACAGAGACAGAGAGAGAAATAGAAAGAGAGAGAGCAGAAGAAGAAAAGACCCAGAATGGGGTTATGCAGCAAACCAATACAACCTCACAATGAGATTTGCTCTATTCATATAGAGAAAAGCTGGAAAAAGGCTTGGACTAAAGGCTGAATGGCTGTCAGTTGCTACCCAGGATGTTGCCATGCTCTAGATGGGTGGGGGGGTAATCAGCAAAGGGAAAGAGACAGCTAGGGGGAGATAGGAAAAATTGTCTAGAGAGTATGGCTGGGGTATAAGACCCCAAAACCTCTCCCAGGTTTGGGCACCACATTGTCAGTTAGGGATGGATCAAAGCAATGTGGAAATAAAGGAAAGAATTAACTGACCTCAAGTTTATGGGCTTTAATCAGAACAATGAAGAGCGGCGAAAAGAGACTATCTGAGTGTGGTGGCATAAGGGGGCTTGGGGAACGTGTATAGGTTGGTGTGGAAGATTCCATTTAGAGGTGAGTTCCCCTGAAGTCTTAAAGTGGTAGATACCCAAAGAGGTTGGTAACTTGAGTATAACAGTGGTTTCCACAGGTGTTACTGATAAAAATCAGCTTTTCAGTCAGTTTCTCAATACACTCGAGGCTTTTAGGTCTTCAGACATCCTAAACCTATTTTACCTTTCCATTCTGGAGGCATCCAGCTTTCTTTATCTTGATTATAACTGTGTAAACTTTTAACCTTTCATTTCTATCTGGAAACATGCAGTCCTTTTAACCTTCATTACAACTTGCATAAAACTTCTATTTTTTCTTTTCCATTCTGACATATCCATATACAATATATATATATATTCTTTTGTAATTAAGTCTTTCCATTTTTTGCATTGTCTTCTTTTTTCCTTTTTATTTATTTATTTTTTATTTATTGCAGTTTATTCACTTTGTATCCCAGCTGGGGCCCCCTCTCTCATCCCTCCCAATCCTGCCCTCCCTTCCTCTTCTCCTCCTAAGCCCCTCCTCCAGTCCACTGATAGGAGAGGTCCTCCTCCCTTCTATCTAACCCTAACCTATCAAGTCTCATCAGGACTGGCTGCATTGTCTTCCTCTGTGGTAAGGCTGCTTCTCCCTCAGAGGGAAGTGATCAAAGAGCAGGCAAATGAGTTCATGTCAGAGACAGCCCCTGTTCCCCTTATTAGGGAACCCACTTGCACACTGAGCTGCCATGGACTACATCTGTTCAGGTTCTAGGTTATCTCCAGGAATGTCCTTGGTTGGAATATCAGTCTCAGAAAAGAGCCCTGTGCCCAGATTTTTTGGTTCTGTTGCTTTCCTTGTGAAGATCCCTCCAGGTCTTTCTATCTCCCCCTTCTTTCATAAGATTCCCTGAACTCTGCCCAAAGTTTGGCTGTGAGTCTCAGCATCTGCTTTAATACCCTGTTAGGCAGAGTCTTTCAGAGGCCCTCTGTGATAGGCACCTGTCCTGTTCCCTGTTTTCTCCCTCTTCCGATGTCTATCCTGTTTGCTTTTCTGAATGAGGATTGAGCTTTTTACCCAGGCTCCTCCTCCTTGCTTAGCTTCTTTAGGTGTACAGATTTTAGTATGTTTCTCCTATATTATATATCTAATATCCACTTATAAGTGAGTGTATACCCTGTGTATCTTTCTGCTTCTGGGATACCTCACTAAAGGACCTCATGAAGTTGAAAAGCTTCTGTAAAGCAAAGGATACTGTCATCAGAACAAAACGACAGCCTACAGACTGGGAAAAGATCTTCATCAACCCTATATCCCACACAAGGCTAATATCCAGAATATATAAAGGACTCAAGAAGTTAAACAGCAACAAATCAAGTAATACAATTAAAAAATGGAGTACAGAGCTAAACAGAGAATTCTCAACAGAGGAATATCGAATGGAGAGAAACACTTACAGAAATGTTCAACGTCCTTAGTCATCAGGGAAATGCAAATCAAAATGACACTGAGATTTCACCTCACACCCATCAGAATGGCTAAGATCAAAAACTCAGTTGACAACACATGCTGGAGAGGATATGGAGAAGGGGAACCATTCTCCATTGCTGGTGGGAATGTAACCTTGTACAACCATTTTGTAAATCAATCTGGCGCTTTGTCAGACAATTAGGAATAGTGCTACCTCAAGATCCAGCTATACCACACCTAGGCATATATCCAAAAGATGCTCAAATATATAACAAGGCCATTTGCTCAACCATGTTTGTAGCAGCTTTATTTGTAATAGCCAGAATCTGGAAACAACCCAGATGCCCCTCAACTGAGAAATGGATACAGAAATTGCAGTACATTTACACAATGGTATACTACTCAGCAATTAAAAACAAGGAAATCATGAAATTTGGAGGCAAAAGGATGCTGATAGAAAAGTCTTTCCATTTTTATATTCATTGAACCTTTCATTTTTCTTCTTGATATCCTGAGTTGTAGGTGCTTGGTTACCAAAATACTCACTGAAAAAGCGAGTCTTATTCATCATTGGCACATAAATGAATAGTAAAAAGCAATTTTTAAGTTATTAGCAACAGCACGGTAATTTTGAATTTGTTTTTCATTGAAAGTTGTTTGGGAGTTTACCTGTCACAGTAGGGAGCCAGTTAGATCCAGAAAAGGACAAGGCCTGATTTTCAGACTTGAAATGCTTAGAGGCCTAGTTAGAATTTGTATTTTTATGTCATGTCTTCTTATATCTCATTGTAGAGTAATAAATCTTCAAAGGCTCTATGCTGTTAGTAGGAGAAGATTCTGAGTGTATTTTAAGACCACGTGTTTATTTACTTGCTTACTCTGAGTTCTCATGGCAGGTCGTCTGAACCTGTTGGGAAGCTCCATTAGTTTGTTAAGTAATTTAGGGCTGGCAGGATTTTGTATCAACAGCAAGCAACACTTAAATCTCTGGTAGCCAGAGACATTTCAAAGTCAGAATGCTTTTTAAGGTGAAAGCAGACTTTTTGGATAGGGACAGACCATGCGGGTGGCCTTGGTGGAAGGAGCTGGCAGAGCAGTTGGCAGGGATGTTGAATTGTCTGATGAAGATAGGGCTGTGGACAAGGCACCGCACAGGAACTGGGCATGTGTGGTGTGTCCAGAGATGAAACCTTACAAGTTTGTTGAAAGCGAGTAGTTTGGAAGTTCTAGGCAAGCCTGTGGGTCTGTTTAATTCTTTGCTTAGAGTGACCTCTGTTGTCCATTCTCTGGACCTACGAACAATAGTCCTTCACACTGGTTGCTTCAGTTTGAACTAAGGGCTTCGTTTGGGATGCTGTAGGAGGACAAGGAGTTTCCCCAGAAGTTTTCTGGTTTCTCTGTTTGTCTTCTTCTCGAAAGCAACAGCAACAACAGCAGCACTCCAAATACTAAACAGCTCTCCAAGAGTTGGTTCTCTCTGCTCATGTTTTTATTTTGCAGTCCTTCCTATTTTCTGCCAATTCTTAAGATTTAACATTCCCTCTTCTGGAAACCATTGGGTTATGGTCAATAATGCTGTCTAAACATTTATCTAAATAGTCCTTATTAACTTTAACTCCTCTTAACTTCAGCATATGATTCAGTAAAATACAGAAAATACATAATGCGTCCTTGTTTCTTCATGTGTTCTACATCCTGTACAGCCCCTTGTCTAAATGGAAGCTTCCCTATATCTTAAGTAGATAGCATACCTCAGGCCTCACACTAGGTGTCCCTTGCTGTGGGCAGCATAGCTGTGACTGTTACTGGAACCTGAAAAGGAGGGAAATGGTAGGCAGAGACACAAGACTCTGTGTTCACCTCAAGAATGAACAATATTTAGTTTTCCCATTGCTCTTTACATATGATTTAGCTAGGGACTAGATATAGCCTTGTGAGCAGAGCTTGGGTATCTTTGACCCCCATACCAGAGTTCTTCCTTCCACGCTTCTTTGCCCTTGTGCCCTTGCTTTACTCCCAAGGACATTCCTTCTAGCTGGTGTCTCAGGCCTGCAGGTTTCTGCAATCACCAGGACATATCTAGGTTATGGTTTGTGCTTGAGAAAGGAACTGCAGACCTCAACGGTGTAAGTTTATCTATGTTTCTTGGGCTTAATCACTTATTCAGTGTTTACCACTTTGACTGCTGGCACATGCATATCAAACCCTACATCAGATACTAGAAAAACAAAGATATGTACATAGTCAAGGATAAGAATCATAAGCACTAGCAGAGAGAGAAGCATTAACCAGGAAGAATAATGTAGTTTTCGTGAGCATTGTTACTGTATATAAGTATGTTGTTGCATAGTTATTATGTCTGTCTATTGAGAAGAAAAAAACAGAAGGATGAGAAAGCAGTACCAGAAAAGGAATGACAGTTATAGTTTACTGAGTGTGAAAACTAAATGATTAAGCACGCCCAATAGTATGAATCACAATTCATTAGGTAGAATAGAGCCTCTTAGAATTGTCAATATGCTCTGACTGTATCAAAGGCTTTAACTTTTAAAACTAGGAAGCTGAGTGTTTAGCTGAGGGATGGGTAGCACAGTTACTAAGACATAGGTTTTATGCCTTATGTCAGGGCAACCTTATCATAGTTATGGTAATTGAAACCATATCATCAGTTGGAATTTTAGAAAAGCTTCTGGGTAAAAATGAAACTGGAAGTGGCTCGGGATGAACACAAGACCATGTAGAAATGAAAAAATAGAAGCAGGGACCCAGTTAGAAAGACAGTTTGGCTTTGGAAACTGTGTGCACAACAGCAAGGAAGAGCATAGAGAATGGTAGAGAAGACTGGGAAAGATGAAAGTGAATGGGTGGGAAGAGGTAATGAGTTCAATTTGAGCTTGAGGCAGTTTTCACATATTTGGGCAGAATTGTCCAGGAATGGGTACTTTGGTGTTTGGGAGAGATGAGTATGCTGGAGTAACAAAAAGCAAGTCAAGGCATGAAGCAAAGATGTAGAATAATGCTGTTTCAATGAATAGTGTGAATAGTCTTATGCTAATCTTTTTTAACTGTGTCAGTTAATATGGTAAATTCTACACCGTTGCCCTAGCCTCTCTATAATGTCACTGAACGACAGTCATTCTTTTTTCAGCAATTGGTAAAACTGCCTCTTCTTTCTCTGTGTTGCTCCTTAAGTAACTTCCCTTTCCTCTCTGTTCTTGTGAGAGTTGGGCATACTCTGTTCTGTCAACTCCTTCTCTGATTTGTTGCTGTTTCTGTCACTCAGTTAAACATCATTTTCAAACATGGGGGCTTTCTTCTACAAACTAACCTTACATACATTATTTGGGATTAAAGACATGTACCATCAGGTCTGGATCTAAGTTTTTCTTTTCTTTTTAATTAATTAATTTTTTTGAAAGACTTATTTGAGTGTTCTATCTGCACGTACACTTGTACACCAGAAGAGGGCATCAGATGTCAGTATAGATGGTTGTGAGCCACCATGTGGTTGCTGGGAATTGAACTCAGGACCTATAAAGAGCAGACGGTCCTCTTAACCTCTGAGCTGTCTGTCCAGCCCAATACAAGCTTTTCTTTACCTGAAATTTGCTCTATACCAGACTGGCCTTGAGCTCAGATCTTCTTGCCTCTGTCTCCTGGATTAAAGGCATGTTTTTATTTTATCAGGATCACACAGGCCTTGAAGATCTTTGGTTGTGACCTCTTACCAGGCAGATCACACAGCCATGGTCTGAATCAACATTCCTGTACAGCTCTAATTCTCCTGCCTATTTTTAAGTTATTTGTATGCTTTTTAAAGTAAAAAGAAATTATATTCTCAATCCTTTACAGCTTGATCATTTCTGAGTGTTCCTCCTTCTGACTTGTAAGAGCTATTGAGTTCACTGTTGTTCTTTAGAAGCTATGACCTGAACATGGAAGCACTACCTTCTGTAAACGTGCTCTTTGGATTTTCCTAGCCATCTGTCTGTTCTCTGATTTCTCCATGTCTTGTTATCTCACTCCTGGGATGTCCATTCAGCATTGTGGATGCAATACATAACATGTAGGGTGTGTCAGACTAGCATATACTGCAACCTCAGTATATACCCTCAGCTAGTGGATGAACCATCTTTGTATTTAAGACAGGAGAGTCTGGGGTATCTCAAAACATCTCTAACAGAGTGATGATTAAAGTCATTATATTTTTCCTGGCATAGAAGAGGACTGAAAATCTACTTTTGGATATATCCCTTGAATATCATCTGCAGCTTTTACACTTCCAATAAAACAACCCTAAAGAAGAGACTACGGTATTTTTTTCTACCACACTTTTAATGGACTTACTTCTTTTTAGTTTATTGGTTTTCAGCAAATGTTAGTTAGTCTGTTATATCAAGTTATAATTTGTATCTGGGAAAATAAGGTTTATCATTCTTATTTTGGACTCAAAATATGCCTTTATATAATATAAAATATAAATATGTAATTTCATATAGCATAACATTGCTTCTCTGCTTAAAGTAGAAAAATCCTGGTTCTTAAATTAGGGTCTCTGATCCATTTTGAGATCATTTTTCAAAATATTATTATTTGTGTGTGTGTTTGTGTGTGTGTGATTTATATGCATGCATGTATATAGAGGTCAGAGGACACCCTGTAGAGCTTGGTTTCTTCAAATTTATAAGGCTACAAGGGTCAAACTCACACCATTAGGCTTGTTTTCAGCAACCACCCAGCATTACCCACTGAGCCACCTCACCAACCCCTGGGTGGATTGATATACAAGCTGCGCCACAGGGACCTAGTTTCACTCTGCTACATGCAGATAACATTTTCCCCAGCTAGCACCATCTTTTAAAAAAGATGTTGTCTGTTTTCTGATATGATTCTTTGTCAAGAATCAGGTGGTTGCAGTATGGATCAATTTTTGGATATTCTATTCTATTGGTCTGTGTTTTATATACAACAAAACAATAAAAGAAGAAAAGTTATAGAAAAGAGGATAGTTGGAGAAAGGAGTGAATAAGAGTAAAACATGTTGCATAAAATTATGGAAGAGCTAATAAAAATGCTGTGGTTAAAAAAAAAAAGAGCCAAAATTTAAAAGGAGACTAGAACTATGAAGAAGCCTTTTGAGGTGTGGGGAATACTGAGAATTACAGTAGAACATGACTGTGGCGACTTCCGCTGTACTGAGACGTCAGCCGCCAGGAGAATGCCTTGTCCATCACTGTGCTTCTTGAACCTGATCAAGAACCTTGCTCTCAGCAGCAGGACACTCACAGATGAGTGCTTCAGAAGCCAAGGGCTTATCTTGGTTCAAGCTTCTTTTCTAGGAGGTGAGGATCCCTTTGGAGTCGAAGACAGTCTTCTTGGAACCATTTCAGCTCTGGGTTCTTGTTCGTTCCTTGTTTGGGGATGCCCCGCTGTTTGAAGAGTGAATATGGCATTGCATCAGCACCGTTGACTCAGAACTTGCACCTGCAGAGTTCAAGGCAAGGGAAGGAGGAGAGACAACTGAGAGAATGATGACTGTCTTTGGTGGAAGCAGTAGAAAACATGACCAGTTTCCTTTCCAGTGTGGGCAGGAACGTGAGCCGTTCTGCGGGTGAACTCATCATTCCTGTGGGCCAGCGGTATGTGGCATTGCTGAGTGTTCCTTCCGGACATGTGCTGACTGGCAGAGAGCAAACGGTTTCACTGGGTTTGCCATCAGTTATTTTCAACTATGGCCTTGCAGGAGCAACTCACAGACATAATTAAATCCAGAAAAGCAACAAACCAGTGACTGAAGTGTTACACACCAGAGTGTGTAATACAGTTGGCATGAAGGCAATGTTTGTAGTGGGCTGTAGAGGCCGACTGGGCACCTGCCTGCCTGCTTTAGGCTTGGTTTTGCTTCAAAAGGAGAGACACAGAAAGGAGGGGATCATGTTAGCATGTACTGTACCTCTTCAACTAACTGCGCACAGTTATTTTTCAAAAACAAGCAGACAATCAACATCTATACATACAGCCAGCAAAGAGATAGTTCACATTTTGAATGATTGCATTTGCTCTTGATGTATAACAGTTGCTTATGTTTACAAGAACATTTATTACAATGCCCAAGAACTACAGGAAATCACGACTGTAAGCTTTACACTTGTGTATGGAAGACAGTCAACTGCACTACACCTAGCTCTCTGAGTGTGCAGGGGCAGGTGGATTACAGTTAGTCTCCACACGTTGCACGTAGTCCTATATCTTATAGTATATGTTAATGTGAAATGATGGTTATAAAATCAAATGTTGAAGATTTTCTAAGTCTTGAAATACCAAAGGCTTATCCAGGGTTTAATTCTTCATTGAAAAACAAATAATTGCATCTGTCTCATCAAAAAATTTGCATTTTGTAAATGTAAATTAAAGCTTACCAAATAATTATCTTTGAACAAACTTCTTTATGATTTATTGTCCAAAACAAACAAAGGGAACAGAAGCAAACATAGACAATGGTTAGCTGCTACAAAACCTTAACATATCCTTGAAGCAGCTTTTAAAATGAGAAAGCAGCTTACAGAATGGGGAGTGATTTGCAAATCATACATCTGAGAAAGTGTCAGTGGCCAAACTACATAAACAACAACTAATAGCAAGAAATGGAACAAACTAAGCCCAGAGAAAGGTAACCCGATTTAAAACTTGGCAATGGAACTGATCATTACTCCAATGAAGAAAAAAGTGACCAACAACAGACACACGAGAAGCTCCCATCACTTACTACCAGAGAAATATACATCAAAGCTACACAGCCGCATTGGACCTGTTAGGAAGGATGTTTTGACAAAGAGGTCATGCTTGCTGGTACAATCAAAAGCATCCTTGCACTGCTGGAATGAAAACTGATACAGGCACTATAGAAAACGCTCCATTTCTCCAAAAGGAACCTAGCGTCTGGCTTGTAGGTGTGCATCCAAAGGAACAGAAATAAGTATCTTGAACTATTGTATTCACTTGTTCATTTGAGCATCAGTCAGAGTAGTCATGACATGTAATTTTAGAATTCAATGATGGGTCAATGGATAAATTAAATGTGATATAAAATATAATATTATTCATCCATACAGAGAAAGAGAATCAATATTGGGGAGATGACTCAGTTGGTCAAGTATTTGCTGTGTAAGTGCAGTGACATGAGTTTAGCTTCCCAGCACATATACACGACCCCAGAACTGGGCAGAAACAGGAACAACTCCAGTGCCCTGTGAAGCCACACTAGGCAACTTGAGAGGACCCGGTTCACTGAAACTAAGGTGGAAAGCGACAGAGGAAGGTAACCCACATCCCTTCTGTCCATATGCATGTGTACACATAAGCACATACACACAAGTATAAACATCTCATACATACATAGAAAATCCTACTATTTGTGACCATAAAATCCTAGAGGACAGTATGCTTTAGTGAAATAAATCAAACATAGAATGACAAATAGAGTACCCAACTCGTAGAGACAGATGTTAGGATGATGGTTTCCAGGGGTGGGAGGAGGGCCAAAGGGGCAATGTTTTTGAGTGTTTTAAAGTTTCAGTTACATCTGTTGAATAAATCCCCGGAGACATGTTTATCATAGTGTCCATTAGGAATAGTACTCTGTTGCATAGTTAAAATCTTGCTAACAAGGTAGGTTTTATGTTAAGTGTTCTTATCCCTGTAAAACAAACAAGGAATGAAATCTAAAAGATGGGAGGAAGATGACAATGCTTCCATAGCATTGATTCTGCTGCTGGGTTCATGGATGTATGTTTACCTTTACAGCCCTTAAGATGTTTACATTTAACTATACACAGAGTTTTTATATGTCAGCCACACCTCAGCAAAGTAGTTTAAAAACTTAATCCAAATTAAGACAATACATTAAAGGGCAAAGCATCATGACTAAAATGGTGTTTGTCTCATAAATTGAATATCAGTTTAACATTGTAAAATCAGTTTATGTAATTTTTTATGTTAGCAATGAAAACCAAAATACAAATTTTACCAACTCTTCATAATCTTAGAAACCATATATCACAAGTTCCTGATAAATATTTTCAGCAAAATGGACTGAAAGGGACTCCTCTACATGTTGAAAAGTATTTGTAAAAATCTTACAAGCAACATTGCACTTAATGATAAAAGAGTGAGTGTTACTTCTTGTGTAACTCTATTCCTGGAGTGATGTGAAAAGCTATCTAAATACCCTAGAGACATGTTTATCACAGTGTCTCTAATTAACACTACTCTGTTGCACAGTTTAAAAATCTTGCTAAGAGGGTAGCTTTTATGTTGTGTTCTTATATCTGTAAAATAAACAATATGAAATTAAATCTAAAAGATGGGAGGAAGAACTTGGTGGGTGAAGTATATTTTTATACCATTGACTTTGCTGATGGCTTCATGAATGTGTGTGTACCTCTAAACTCGTCAACAGACCCATGAAAGGATGCACTAAGTGCCAACTTTCTATCCCAGTGAGTGTTACTGACGTTTACTTACAGGAGAATAGGTGTGGGTTACTTACCGGAACAGAAATGACTCAGACCACTGTACAAGAGCCCATCCAGCACAGGAGTGACAATGACTCCCAAAAGCTGCAGTCTGGAGCACACTGCACAACTTGTGGTGCTTTGAAGAGATAATAAACTTTCCACATTGCTGCCTCTGGAGATGTTGGATACCAGTTGGAAACTAATTTACTGCAATATGTAACACATTTTAACTTGTGGAGTATGTGTTCACAAGTATTTTAGTTATGGCCAATAGTAAGACATTTATAGTCTATTGGTACTACTGTTGTGGGATTAACCATGCAAAACCTCAGTATATTTAAAGAACATCCATAAATATTATAACGTGCAGGTCTGTAGTTTGACAGGAGATTGACATTGTTGGCTGGCCTTAGTTTGTCTTAGATTGATCCATACATATATTTATGAGTTGATTGGCTTGCTTTTATGTTGGGAGTCACCTGTGGTCTTTGCTATAATCAAGACATGCCAGTTTCACCGAGCTTTCCCTAAGAGCCTCTGAGGTTTGACACTTCACCGCTTCCCTTGTAATTTTTCCTATTTACCCCTTCTGTTTTCCGGTTTGAACTGAGTCCTTCATTCCTTGGCTTTTGAAATTCTGTGTCTAGGGAATAAGTTTTCTTCTTCTCTTCCTCCTCCTTTCTCCTCCTCCTCCCCCTCTCTCTTCCTGTTTATATTGCTTGTATGAGCCACAGAACATGAAATTCATAGCTGCTGTTTAAATGATTAAAGGTTGAAGAACAAGGGTATGTCTAAGGCTTCATATAAAGGAGGTGCCTGGAATTATAAAACTAGTTTGCTCCTAAATATCCACTTTATCTGAATGTATTAATTAGATTTCCTGGTCTTCAGAGTTATGCCTCTAAAATTAAGAGATGCAACTGTTCAGCCTTCATATTGGGTTGTGATGCAGGGTGGGGAGTAGCTTTGGGATAGTTGTTGTCCTATTCTAGCCCAATCTTCTCTTTTCAGTGTCTTGCTCCTTTAGCTGTTTTATACTATTAACCCAGTAAGCACTTTTTTGTTTAAAGAAAATTTTCAGGGGCTGGAGAGGTGCCTCAGTGGTTAAGATCGCTGGCTCTTTCCCTGGACCAGCGCCCACATGGTGGTTTACAACCATCTGTAACTCCAATTTCAAGGTATCTGATGCCCTCTTCTGGCCTCCATAATCAATGCACACATGGGTGCACAAACATACATTCAGACAGAACAGCAATGCACATAAAATAAAAATAAATAAATTTCAAAACAACCAAAGAAAAAATCATCAAAAAAGGAGAAATTATCTCAGTTAGAAAAGTATTTTCCTTGAACCCTGAGGCTTTGACACCTCCTGCAGAACCCATGTAATTCTACACTGTGAAGGTGAAGATGGGCAAATCCCACTTGGCCAATTCCAGGCCAGTAAGAGACCCTGTTTCAGCAAACAAACAAATAAACAAACTGATTGTGGTCAGTAACTGAAGAATGACCTGAGATTGTCCTCTGCCTCCTATATGTATGACTGTGCAAGCACATATGAAACAAAAACACACAAACACAGAGTAGAGCTTGGAAAGTTTGAAACCCATCCCATTTGACTTCTGTGTCCCACATATAACATGGTATTTGACAATATAGACCTTTGGATATTTAACTCAGCAGCCTGCAAACTATGGCCATATCCAAATCCACAAAAGCAGCAGTATCCTTTAGTAGAGAGGAAGATTTGCTTATAGGAAGAAAAGAGAAGCATGCAGCTCATTAGCTTTGCAGGAAAATTAGTTGAGGCAGAAGCTAGTGGAACTACATTAACACTTACCCTACGAATTTCTAAACCCCACCAAAATTCTGTTTCAAGCTGATGTAATCTAGTACAGATCAAGAGCCTTAGCTCTGTAACAAACCTGTCACTATCCTGGATACAAACTAGATGTTTGTTGTGAACATGATTATTCTGACATGTCATAACCATGCATGTATCATATAGGAAATGAAGAGCTTGGAGAAAAAAACAACAGAAAGAACAGGATGTGCTGTGTGGCTGTCCTCCAACTCATCATTTGTCAGCTAGTCTCAACTCCTTGAGACTTCCTGGGAAGAATAGAAAGATACTTGGGAGTGAAAACTCTTACAGATAATGGGGGTTTCTGTTCAGCTAGTGTTATGGTTTCAGTCTGACTCTTCGTGGCTTGGGTGTTGAACACGGAGTCCCAAGCTGATGGTTCTAGCCTGCGAGGGTCTGGAAGCTTTAGGATGAGCCTAGCTGGAGGAAGTCAGTCCTTACT
Source organism: Pachyuromys duprasi (assembly GCA_028658305.1). NCBI lineage: Eukaryota > Metazoa > Chordata > Mammalia > Rodentia > Muridae > Pachyuromys > Pachyuromys duprasi. The sequence continues at coordinate 20,719,344 of CM053743.1, read as the reverse complement.
GACAGCTTGTCACTGGCCTCTTCCTTTCCATTTCTCTGCTTTCTGCCCACCCTGGAATCAGCTGTTTTCTCTCTTGGCTTCCCCGAAGGAGTGAAACCTCTGAAATTATAACTAAGAGATAATTCCGTAATTTTACACTTTCTTCTCGGGTACTGTAGTATCAGATACGCAAACATAACTAAGACAGCAAAGCATCTAGCTGCCTCCAGATAAAGTAATGCTTTAGAACGTTTTCTTGCTCCAGAAGGAGCCATGTATTCATACAAATTCATCGCACTTACCCTTACTACTTAAGAGGATAACTTCCAGCTGAAGGAGTGATTCCATGGCGCTAGTTTTATACCTGAACTGGAGTTCTGGTCTTGTTCCCAGCCTCACCTCTGACTCAACATTGTGAAACTAAGAAATCGTTTAGCTTCTCAGGACCTCAAAATCTAGCTTCTGTGAATGAGGATAATGGGCAAAGCTCTCCTGCCTCACTGACGTGTTGTGAGATTTAATTGGGTAATGTTTGCAGAACTCTTTGAACTCTACTAATTAAAGCAGTGTGTAAATACAGAGCTTCCTTTTATCAGAGTGCCTGGACTGAGCCGGTTCATAAAGACTTGAAGATGGATGTGATAGGAGGACTTATACGGAAGGGACTTTAGTGTGTGTGTGTGTGTGTGTGTGTGTGTGTGTGTGTGTACACAGCTCTGACCCTGTCACAACGGGTTCTGAAACTACCCAGTTAGAACTGTGTTTAATAAGATGTAACTTTACACTTGGCTATGCTTTAGACTAAGGCACATTTGCAATTAACCAGTGGAAAAGTCTATGCTTTATACGAAGGAGCTTAGCTCCTACAGTGTGGAGTGATGCCTTCAGCTTTAGATATTGTTATCCTTTATTCAATACAGTCTGCTTAAGCAATTGTGGTGAATTGTTTTATTTTTCATGTAAAGAATTATACAGTAGCAAATTATAGCACCTGCTTAGCCAACTATAGTTCTCAAATTAGTATTATTCTGTGTAACCATCCACCAATGGTCAATCAGAGGTCATCATTCCGAACATATTATATGAATAAGAAACCCTATACTTTATTATGAAACTGTTCCATTTTAATATGATTATCTAAGTTAATTTTAAATTCTAAAGTAATAATAAATCTTTTCTTCTGCCATAAATAAATTCATAGATGGATTTTAGCCTGTGGGATAAAAAACAGATTGTTTCCATAGCCTGCCATGAGCATTTTCCTCTTTTGAAGATTTATTTATTTATTATGTATACAGTATTCACCCTGCACCAGAAGAGGGCACGAGATCTCACTGTAGATGGTTGTGAGCCATCATGCTTGTGCTGGAAATTGAACTCAGGACCACTGGAAGAACAGCCAGTGCTCTTAACTGCTGAGCCATCTCTTCAGCCCCCTATATTTGTTTTTTTTTTTAATTTCAGTTTATTTACTTTACATCCCAAAGGAGCTGCCTTCCTCCTCTCTTCCCATCCCCCTCCCACTTCCCTCCTTTCCCATTTCCCTCTCCCTTTCCCCAGAAAAGGGGAGCAGCCCTCCCCCTGTATCAGCCTTCCTTGGTACATCAAATCACATCAGCATATCTTCATCCCCTATGGCCAGGACAAGGCAGCCCTGCCAGGGGGAAGTGATCTAAAAGCAGGCAATAGAGTCCATGTTAGATGCCCCCCCACACACACACTTTGATAAAATTGTAGGTATATAGCAACTCAATTTCCTATTTGAATAAATGACTGAGAATTTTGGTCACTGGAAGCCTAGTTAACTATTTTATTGGAAATGTAGACAACTAATAAAAGAATTCTGAAAAACTCCAAAATATCAAGGTGGGACTTTTCAGCCGCAAGTATTTCTGTGAAATCTGGTTGCTGCAGTACCATACTTTGATTGCTTCTTGTTGCAAATTCAGAAACATATCTGCTGATAGGCGCAAAGTAATATATTCATAATCTGAACTGGTGGAAACTTTACATTAAGAGTCTGAAATGTATATTCTTTTGAATTTTCATCAGCATGATAACAGAGGCATTGCAGGGAAATTCCAGTCTTTAGATACTAACTTCTGACTGGTAGAGCATGTATGGGAGGGCACCTTAGTAAATTCCTGGGCATAGCATCTGCATATTGTTATCTGCAGAAGATCATTAGGAATTCTTTTACTGTCAAGATAAGAAAAGGCAGATCTTTGACTGCATAGCTTCAGGGAGCAAATAATAAAGTTTAGGTTTGTTACTACAAGGAAATGGGCTAACTTGTCTGTCAGTGGCCCTAAGATCCCTGCACCGTGGATATCTAACAGGAAAGGTAGATGGTTTAAGAATCAGTCTATCTGTTGTCAGCTTTTGGGTTGAGTACCCTAAATCCAAGACAGAGGATTAAAGAGGCTAATATGAATGTCTGTGCATTTAGTGCCCCCCCCCCCAAACTCTGCAATTTTAAAAGCTCTCTGGCATTCCTTCGTAATCCCCAGTCGGACTTCATTTGGGCACAAAGGTAGGACTCCTAACCGAATGTCAAGTTAGCTGTGATCCAGGGGCCTCAGCCTAAGCATCAGCTGCAGCCATGAGTGAGCCGCTTTGGACCCACACTAGTCATGTCTTAAGATGACCCCAGTCAGAGTTTACCTGACTCTGGTTACATAACCATCTAAGTCTAGAGCATCCAGATGAATTCAGTCAACACACAATATAAGACATAATAATACATTGTGATGTTAATGCAATGTTTGGCGCTAGCTCAATAATTGCTCACAAAGCAAAGCAAAGCAACAACAAAACCCATCATGTCTTCTAGTGTTAGCCAGTACTGCTGGACTTGCAACAAAATTTGAAAGTATTTTGAGATGACAAACAGTGGCTTATTATCTCTATAGATCTTTCTTTTCAACCAGAATGGAGGAAGAATGAGGACAGCTACTATAGCTTGCACATTTCAGAGCCTATGTAGACAGGGGAATTAAGGGAAACAAGAAAACCACAACAGGTGACATTTCTGTTTGGAGATGGTGAGATGCCGTCACAGCATTGCTTCTGTCACACTGGAGAGGCTATCACAGTTTTCCCTGCTCCTTCTGTTTCCCTCTTTCCAATTTCCAAGTTGCTTCCCTTCAACTATGAAACAGGGGGACCCAGTCTCACTTCTGTGACTCTGTGGTAGACACAAGGGTGGTGCTCAAACCAGTGCTTGTGTGGAGAGGCCAGGTAAGCAATCTCTGAGGAGAGAGGGCAGCTCCAGGCCAGTTGCTCCTCAAAGGCCTGATGTACTTCCTCAGTTGTCTTGCCCTTCCACCTGATGTTCAAAAATCAGACTGAAGCTGGTCTCTTGATTGCAAAGGGTATACTTATAGACTCTAAAAACACAGAACAAAGTGCAAGGATTTAAGCGTGTTGCAACTGTTTTGTTCACAGGTATCCCCAGGTTGATTACGGCTGACATGGTTAGAGAAGGCGCAGCAGTAATTGATGTGGGTATCAACTATGTCCAAGATCCTGTGACAGGAAAGACAAAACTAGTAGGAGATGTGGACTTTGAAGGTAAGACCAAACCTCTTGAGAAGTGAAGAGGGAAGCCCAATTCCAACGTTCCTGCTTTGAGAGAGAAACTTTCCCCGTGCTGAGGACAGTATTATTACTCATCACCATTCCCTCTGAGGAAAGACAACCACATTTTCATAACCCTTTCTCCTTCCATCCTCACTCATCCTCTTCTCTTTTATGTTCTCACCATTCCGGCTGTGTCATTCATTTTTCTGTATATTTGTTTTCTGAGATTGAACCTAAGGCTTTGCCAGGCAAGAGGCAAGCCCTGTACTAGATATAGAGTCTCAGACATGAACTCCATCCTAGTGAACAGACCCTAAGTCCATACAGCTGTTGGTTATCCTCAAGATGTAAGCACCACTATTGCACTTTTGAGGTTAGTTAATGGAGGACAGATAATTGTTGTGGTTCCTATGCCTTGCAGGTGGGAAGGACTATTTTTTTTTCTTTCCCTTGATACCTTGCATAACACCTTTGGATACTATCAGAGTTAATCTTCAGGAAGCTGTCTTCCACAACTG
>CM053743.1:20704092-20715165 GCA_028658305.1 Pachyuromys duprasi | reverse complement strand
TTGGAGCTCCCTAACCAACAGTTCAAAGGGAGGCTTGCCATGCCTGTTAGTGGAGCTTTTGTTAGATATTCTATGTCTTTTGGGGGGTGGGGGGTGGGATGTTATCACCATATGCGCTGCAACTCCATTTACACTACAGAATATATGCACATACATATATTATATACATATGTTATGTAATCTTATAAAATAATGTCTTCCTATGGCCTTTTTCAAACATCCTTAGTGTCATTTATCTCTCCCTCTGAATTACCTTCCCTCCTTTCTTCCCAGCTTGAGTATAGCCCCTCCCATTTTCCTTTCCTCTGCATAGTACTTGTGTCCTATTTTGCTCTTAGAATGAGAGTCATCTTAGAATGCGCTTACTAACTTGAACTCAGTTTTAGATCTAGGTAGTTGATTGGATAATCAAAGTTAATGTTCGCCCTTTCTGATTTAAAGGGGATGAAGAAGAGAAGCTGGCTAAGTTTGCATCAGTGAAAGATATAAGGCAGCCAGCATGGGGTAGTAACCTCCAGCCTCGCAGCTTCTCTCTACAGAAGACAGCTGAGCTCTTGGACACATGCATTTCAAGCAGTCTGACTCCAAACTGTTTCCCTTCCAGCTCTTTGTCCTGTACTTTCCTACACTGATGTTTCTAGATCAGTGGTAGTCTTAGACGCATGAACACCCTAAACCAAGGGGAGATACTATCACATTCAAAATATTTTAGGAATGATACTGACCTTCTAAGCTTCCAAGATGGCTCAGCCTAAGTTCAATCTCTAGGATCCACATACTGGAAAAGGGAACTGACTCCCACAATTTGTCCTCTGGCTTCCTCATGTGTGCATGTGTGTGTGCGTGTACACACATGCATATATATGTGAATACACACAAACAATAAATGTAACAAAACACTGAAAATAAATGACTGGCCATTATGATCAATGCAGCAGGGCTTCTTGAAGTACTTATTAGTTACAGATGTATCACTACAAATTAAAGGAATAAACAATATGATTTTAAGATTTGGATTTTTTATGTTTATGGATGTTTTGCCTGCATATATGTTTTGTCTATGCATTACATGCATGACTGGAGCCCCAAGAGGCCAGAAGAGGGAGTCTGATCCCCTGGAACTAGAGTTATAGACAGTTGTCTAGATGGATGAGGAAACTGAACTTGGATCCTCTGAAAGAATCTTCTGAAAGGCTCTTAATCGCCGAGTCAGCTATCTAATCCCTAAAATGTATGTTTTAAACTTTTATTTGGAGCTTGATCATCAGTTGACCAGTTGGAGTGAAACAGGGACTAGATCTAGATTAAGCAGTTTAAGCCTGATGATTATGGAAAGAAAAGCAGACAGCCAAATGTGTGTAGGAATATGGTCTAGGGGCAGAACGTTAAATGAGAAGAAGCAGAGATGTAGCTTGTGAAAGAATATACTACCATCCACATGGGCTCTAATTGCTAGGAACCACAGTACAGTTTAAGTCTAGTATGGCAGCACTGATTTTCTATATAAACATGTCTGCATCTCTGCATATGTGTGTGCTGAGTGCACATGCTGAAATGCTTATAAAAAGATATATAGAATACTAGCAGCCCAGGAATTATCTCCCAGTATCAACAGATAGGGCTACATGACAATAATTTTCTGTATAGCAAAGATGACAACAAAGTTAACAAACAGTCCACAGAATGGGAGAGAAATATTTGCCAGCTACACTTCAGACAAAGTGCTAATATCCAGAATTTACAAAATATTGTGGAAATTAATTACCATGTGAATAAAATTGCCACTTAACAAATAGGCAAGAGAACTAAATAGACAGTTTCTAAAAAAAGAAATACAAATAACCAGTAACCCTTTTTAAAAGTGTTAAATATTCTTAGCCATCAAGGAAATACATCTTAAAACTATTTTGAACTACCATCTCACCTTAGTCAGAATGGCCATCATCATATCCACACCATTCAATTATCTGTTCATCAGCTGATGAACAAATAGGCTGACTCAATCCTTTGCAAAAGCAATTGAAGCAGCAAGAATACATATATCCATATATATGTACATATATATATATTTAGAGAGAGAGAGGGAGAAAGAGACAGTCTGAAAACTTTAAAACTTAGCATTTGTGGGAGCTGCTTATGCTTTACATGACGTGGTAGAATCTATTTAATCAAGCTGTAGGTCTGTGTATTTAAGTAGATGATGGCATAAAGAAGGACAATGTTAAATACAAATGCAAAGGGGAAGGCAAGAGCATTGGGCTGAGAACTGGTGATGTTGCTTTGGATAAAGTGTGTCACCTAAGAGTTCTGCACCTCTTTGTATTTTAGTTCCACAATGACTACAGCTGTCCTCCCTCCCGCCCCGCCCCACCCCCTTTCGCAGCAGTCTCCTTCAGTAGCAGGGTCAATCAGGAAAACACCATGGTACCCTCTCATTTCAAACAAAAAGCATGAGCCTAACACAAATGCTGCGGTTTGGGGGGTTTTGTTCACTTGTTTTTATGAGATTGTATCTTACTATATAGCTTTGGCTTGCCTGGAACTCCTTATATAGCCGAGCATGGCCTTTAAACTCTCAGAGAGAGATCTGCCTGCTTCTTTCTCACGAATCATTAAAGCACCACCGTGCTTGGCTCAGTAAGATATTTTGAGAGAGGATATAGATTCTCAAAACTATTATAGTATGGTGTTATAATTATCCTGTTTCTTATTTTCTATGCCGGATTTATCACAAGTACATATGTAAAGGCACAAGTCTTGTATGCTATCCGCAGTTCCAAACACCCACTGGAGGTCTCTGAATGAGTCTTCCATGGGCAATGGGGACTACATTTAGGGTCTTGGACATTCAGCCAAGTACTGCTAAATGACCATGTAAAAGCACAGAAACTCTTAGAAGAAGGTTCAAAGATCAGAATATTCTGATCCTATCATAAAATACATGTATGAGGTTTTTTTTGTTCTTGGTTTTTTTTTTTTTTTTTTTTTTTTTTTTTACATTTTTTTCCTGCCACCCTGCTGATTCACTGATCTGGAGCACTAAGGGTGAGCTAGACTGTAAGGAAGGCCCTGTCGGTTGGGTGGAGACTCATCCAGACAATAGGCTTTGACATGTTGCTCTTCAGGTTGTTCCTCAGGGCTTAACCTGAGGTGAGGCATGGCTCTCTGCCCCTCTACCCCCATTGAGGGAGAGGAACCTTACCATGGGTCACACCACAATCTTGTAGGTAGCATTTGTCTGCAATTTGCCACAGGGAAAGCATGACTGCTTTGTGAGTACCTGTGAAAGTTTCATTATAACTTCTGTCAAGATGAACAAAGCAGATGTGGGTAGATTCAAGTGTAGGAGAAAATTTGTCTTGCAAAGAAGCCTGGCTCATTAATGCAGGAACTCCAGGTCATGCCTGGAGATTGCACTGATGGGAATGAATTTTCAATGCAAATGAACACAGTGGTTCTAAGGGACAGGGTAGCAGTGTCCTGGAGAGAGTCATGCTGTTTGACAACTCTGGCACTAAAAGACTTCAAAAGGGCAAAGGGCAAATGTTGAAAGCCAGTGGAAACTGCAGAAGGAAGGGAAATTTGATGAGGGGTTGGATGGATGATTTCTCCAGGTAGGAAATGGTGTACCAGAAAACAGGGACCAGATTTTCCTCTACAGAGTTTCATAAAGAAAAAAAAACTTTAAATTTCAACGTTTCTGTTTTAAATGGATTTTAATAAGTGTTAGCTTTACTATTATTCTCAATTCTCCATATACTCACACATTATAGAAAGACACTTTTCTGTACTTTGACAAAATAACTTGAAAGGCTACTACTGAACAGATACAATTCCTGAACTGATTATGGAGACTGCTTACCCAGCTTCAACGATCAGAGTATGACACTCCTGCAAGATCTCTGCTGCTGTAGCTATATGAACATGCAATACAACATCACGGAGGTAGAGGCTGCGTAGTCCAGATTCTTGTTCAGTACCATAAGCATCTTTCATGGTTGTTTACTTTGCTTGATTCCAATGTCTCATCCTTCCCACTGCAGTACTGTCCTTGTAGACTGCCCAGTCTTGGAAGCCTTGCTTTCCTAGAATCCCTGTGAAGATCCCATAGAGTCCCAGTGGGCCTCTCCTGTAATGCCATGCCTTCTCGGATGCTTTGAAGAATAAACAGAGCCTTAAAATTAGCATAATGCTGGACTGGTGTTTTACTTTGCACCGATCCTGTAGGACTCATGGATGCCTCTAGCCTCTGACCCATAGTTACCCGCCTCTTGCAGCTTTCTGAGCATACCTCATTCAGCCAACGTAAGACAGTATTTAATTTTTTAAGGTCCATTTTTATTAGTTTTAATTATAGGTTTGTGCCTGCGTGAAGGTATGTATATGTTAGCATAGGTGCTGTAGAAGACCAGAGATGTTGGAGTCTCTGGAGCTGGAAATAGAATTGGTTGTGAGTCACCCAATATGGGTACAAGGAATTGAACTGGGGTCTTCTGCAAGAACACTACACGATCTTAAGTGCTGAGCCATTTCTCTAACCCCCAAGGCAGTATTTAAAAGCATCTATATGACAAAACTCTTTTCATGTCTAGGAATTTTTTTCACTATCAATAATCATGCAATTGAATAATGTATTTGAGAAATCTAGATTTCTTTTGTACATTGTTGCTTTATGTTGGGTCATACCGACTTTCTCCTACAATTTCTTTCGACTGTTTTCTGTAGAAGCTTTGAAATCTACACCATACATTCTTAACAGAGCAGTGTATATTCCAAAGACACAAACAAGAGATTATAGAGTATGGGCGAGTAGCACCTCCTGAGTTACAAGCTGGAAAGCAGTCTCCAGTCCTAGACACTCATAATTACACTGCTTTTATGGCTGCAATTCACCAAATGGATGTGGTCAGCGGAACATGTAATTAACGACTTCCCATACTGCTAACTGCTAACTCAGTTAGCCCTGCTCCTGTTGGCTACCTCTCGGGCCTCATCTACACCTCATGCCCAACACACAGGTGTTTCTACAAAGGTCTGAAGCTTTAATGGCTTTGCTTCAGTTTTATGGAGGATGATATCACAGGGGTTGAGACGGAATGGAAAGAACTGGAATGTCAGTTCCTTCTTGCTTGTCACTCCCTCCTCCTTTTCTTAGAATCCTGACCACATCTCTCTGCGGGTTTACACTAAACAGAGAGACACCGCAGGGAAGGACCTGTGAGGAGGAGGGAGAGAGAAGGAGCGGAAATGGCAATGGTGGCTTTTGCTTTTTTCCCTCATAAGCAAAATAGGTGGGTTCAGTGTCTGAAGTGGGGTTTTCTTAATGTGTTGTCTCAAAGTTACAGGACAGTAAGTAGAAACGATAATGATAACTATAAAAACTTCCAGTGAGACTAACTTAAGTGTGTAAAGAGGTCGCATTTTACCCCTCAAATACCACTATTATTTTTAAAATGTTAGTTTATATTTGTTCTTTGAAAATTTTGTACTTGTATTCTGTATGTTCACAGAATATCCGCATCACTCCTTCCAGATGTTTTATGTCTGCTTCTATTATTGTTTGGGGAAGTATGGCTTACACATGTAAACTCAGCTGATCAGTGTTTTCCATATTAAGGCTCAAGTGCACAGACATATTCAAAGACTATGTCAAGGTTTGCTTTTTCCTTTCTTCTTCAGCAATGTGCTGGCTTCTGTTTTGTTTGTTTTGTTTTGTTTTTCTTATAAGGAACTATGATTGAATAGTATTTTATTCAAAGTATAAATTATAAACTATTATAAGTTGTTGAAAGAGAGATATATCAAAATACATTACCTTAAGTCATAGCCCTCTCTCATTGAAGTCTGGAGTTAAGCAGACAGTCAAGGACATTACGCAGTTTTTCACTTAGAGAAGCTGTTTTCATCCATCCTGATGCCTATAGCACTTCACTCAAGCTGCCAAAGCCATCTGCAACAGATAAATTACTTCGCATAGCAGCAGTGGATTCTGTATACTTCTGGAGGGCGGGAGGCCTGAAGCCCAGGCGGAGATTTCATGAGGGTTCCTACTGTAGTCTTTCTCCGTAGCACAAAGGCATTCAGCGTCTCTTCATTAGCTTCACAATACCCTTCGTCTGGAAATGTCCATGTACTAGCCCCGCCCTTTTGTGGTGACATCAGTCCCATTGTATTGGACCTTATTATAATGGCCTCATGCAGCACATATTGTCTTCAAAGACCTTATCTCCGAATATCCGAATACAGTCACATTCTCAGCTGCTGAGGTTAGCATCCGAATAGATAGCTGCAGAGAGCACAATTTTGCACATCACATCTTTGCAGGCATATTGTCCTTGTTTATTCATGTGCTCTTTCACAGTAAGGTGAGGAGAGAGTGGGCAACAGAGCTCCTTCACCTTTGAGAACACTAATCTGGAAGTTTCTTTGTCATTTCCACCATAATCCTCTGTACCTGGACATAGATACGTGTGGGAGTGGAATCTATAATTTGGACATGTGTGGCCCTTTTTGAATAAATAAAAATCCACCTTATACCTAAGTATGTGAATATCCAACTCTTTCTTGGGAGCCCTCAGTTTAGATTCATTCGGTTTTCAATTATTTATTGAGCATTTGGTGTGAATCCATCCTATGAGACACACTGTGGTCTAACTAGACAAAGTTTTATCCACAATAATAAGCAAATAAACACATCTTATAGTATATGAGATAGTGTTTAGTCTTACAAAATAAAACAAGTTGGGCTGGAGAGCTGTCTTAGCAGTTAAGAGCACTGGCTGCTCTTCCAGACAACTGAATTGAATTACTCGCATGTACATGGCAGTTCACAGCCATGAGCATGCCAGTCCAGCTTTGGGAAATACAACACCCTTTTCTAGCCTCTGAGAGTATTGTACACATGGAGGACAGCTGTAACATGAAGACATATCCCACACACACACTGAGAGACATACACACAAACATATATTGAACTCAAACTCGTGAAAAGAAGCTAAGTCTATAGAGACTGACTGACTGATTAGAATTTCACTACTGAGGAAAGAGATTGCAATGTTGAGGGTCCAGAGATTAATTACCTCATCTGGGGCTGCCTCCAGCCTTCTAGAATAGCCATTCCTTGCTCACCTCTGTCTTAGAAATAACATCTTGTGACTGATAGATAGAAAGCCTTTAGACTCTATTAACTCAGCACATTAGCTTCCACCAAGCTCAGATAACATCTTGCTATAGAAAAGCTTCCCCATCTAGCTTTAACCACCTCTCTGAGATACCCACTGATATAGTTTAAGCTTGCCTTGATTTATGACTTTATTTTTCTGTGAAACTATAAAATTTTATGAAACTGATTCTACATTGAAACATGGAATTTGGGGTCATCTAAACATGTATTTTTCAGGTCAAAGTCACTCACAATGGCTCCAGAATAAACTATGTCTTATTACCTTTAAAATATGGTTTATGCATCAGCAACATGAAGTAAAAAAAAGCAAGCTTTAAAGCAAAGAAAAAAACCCCACCAAAATAATTAACTTATGAATTGATGGGTAGAGTTGCTTTGAAGGGGTAGTCAGAGAAAGCTCATGGCTACCCTGTGGCATGGGGGACAGCACCAAGAGGGAGTGAAGGAGGAATTCCAGACAACCAGAGGAATCATTGTGAATATCTTCAGGAGATCATGTTTGGTAGTTTAGTTTTTGTTTTGTAATCTTTGAGACTGAGTCTCGCTGTTCAGGCTTGCCTTGAACTCACTATGTTCCCAATGTTGTCCTTGAACTCATGACTCTTCTCCCTTAGCTTCTCTAATATTGGAGTTATAGGTATATGCCACTAGGTCCCACTCTGGTTGGTAGTTTTGATGAGCCACAAGGGGACCATTGTAACTGGCATATAAATAAAGGGAATGATGTATGGGAAACCTCAAAAGAGGTGGCAGTAAGGGCTATATATCATACTGGGCTTCAAAGACCACAGAAAGAAATTTGGATTTTACTCTTTAAAGAATGGCTAGGAAAGACATGGTGTTGACTTGTTCTCAACAGGATCATTCTCTGGACTGTTGAAAATAAGGGTGTAAACAGGGGTACATGTTAATAGGCTATTATAATTATCCAAGTAAGAAATGATGGGGTGTGGAAAGGGTAGTAATGGGTTTAAGAATTATGAGGTGGTTAGATGGTAGATATAATTTAAAAGAAGAGTTGAGATGATTGGTCAAATGATAGGTATGAAAAAAAATAGAATCGTGTATGACTTCAGGGATCTTAGAATGAGCATAAGTGGAGACTCCAGCTTCATAATCCTCTTGAAACAATTTTTACCAGGCCAGAGAATTTGACCCAGAATTGTGGGTGGTGTCATCCCTGGGCTGGTAGTCCTATGTTCTATAAGAAAGCAGACTGAGCAAGCTATGGGAAGCAAGCCAGTAAGTTGCACTTCTCCATGGCTTCTGCATCAGCTCTTGCTTCCAGTGTCCCATCTTGCTTGATTTCTGCCTGTCTTCCTTCAGCGATGAACTGCAATGTGGAAGTGTAAGCCAAACATATCCTTTCCTCTCAAACTTGCCTTTGGCCATTAAGACAATGGTAACCCTAAGACAGTTGGTCATGGTATAGGGAACCTTAGTAGAATTACTATAGTTCTGAATAGATACAATCTGGTTTTTGTCACAGAAATAAGTTCAGTATATTTGAAATTTTACAACTCATTGGCTGGACAGGATTCAGAGAGAAGGCAGCACTGGACAAATTTCAGAATTAGAACAGGTAGGTGGTAAATATCTTATTTGGAATTCTCTGGAGTGTTAGAACCGGTAAGAAATCTGCCCATTATAGACATATCTTATAGGAGACAGGATTTACTAGGAGAACTGGGAGCTGGAGAGATGGCTCAGTGGTTAAGAGCACCAGCTAGCCTTGCAGAGGACCTGGCTTTTGTTTCCAGCACCCACATGGTGGCTCACAACTCCCTCTAACTCTAGTTATAGGAGACACAATGTGTAGCTGGTATAGAGAGTGGGCAACGGAAGGAGGGGTATGACCCAGGATGTGTAGTTATGTGGAGAGTGGGTATGGGAAGGAAGAGGAGGGCTTCCAAATGGAAGCAACACTAGAGACAGCAAAAAAGGGAAAAACAGAGAATTCATACTCTATAGCATTCCCAATGCAGTTTATTTTAGGGATAAAATTATGATACAAAACAGTTTACTCAAGAACAGAAGTATGATGTAAAAACTTATAAATTTGCCCTTGATGCTAGAGTCTACACTTAAAGTTTTCAAAAGAATTTTCATAAAACAGGAAATGGATCCCACAAAGGCATGACAGATGTTGGAACTCCATCCAGTGTAATTTATTCCTCAAAATGTAAATCTAAGATGACACAGTGCAGAAAATCCACTTATTTTTCCTCTTAAACTACTGGAGGTGGAACCAAAACCTTCCTCTAGTTTCTTGTCTTTTAGAACGTTCTACATTTGAAACCTCAGAGTTACCTTTCACTCCAACACTTTTTATATCATGTCTAATTTTTCATAGGTAACTACACTCTGGAGCCAGGATGACTTGGGTTTGAATCCTGGCTCAATTGCTTAAAACAATTATGATCTTAGGTAAATCATTTTGCCTATGATCCTTGATTTTTATCATTGAAAACTGGAGATAATAATACCTACCTTAGAAAGCTGTCATGAAGATTAAATGGAATAATCACCATACATGAGCTAACTAATGCATGTGAATTGCTGAGCACACTCATAGCAGCAAGCAGTGTACCTGTGTACATGATTTATTCATTTTTTCCTTTCCATTGCACTACTAATGTAGAAGTCTGTAACTTCTGTCTTTCCCCTAAGACTTCCATAAGACCCCCAGAGCTCCGTCCCATGCTTGGTTTCAAGTCCCAACATCTGTCTCCATCAGCTGCTGGCTGGAGCCCCCCAAATGACAGTCAAGTTAGGCTCCTGTCTGCAAGCAGAGCAGAACATCATTAATAGTGTCAGGAGCTGTCTTTCTGCCATAGGGTGGGTCTCAAGTTTGGCCAATTATTGGTTAGACTTTCCCTCAATCTTTGTTTCCTCTTTATCCCTGCACTTCCTGGAGGGGACAGGAACCTCACAAGACCAACAGAAGCAACTAACTGAGTCCCATAGGGGCTTACAGAGACTAAGACATCAACTAAGGAGTATGCATGGTCTGGGCCTATGCTACCAGCACATAGGTGGCCTATGGGCTTGGTCTTCATGCGGGGCTCTTGACAAGTTGGGAGAGCACTGTTTCTAACATGGACTCTATTGCCTGCTTTTGGATCACTTCCCCCTGACAGGGCTGGCTTGCTTGTCCTTAGGAAAAGAGGATATGCTCAGTCCTGATGTGACTTGATGTGCTGAGAAGGGTTGATATGGGGGAGGCAGACTTTCCTTATCTGGGAGGAAAGAGAGAGGGAAAGGAGGAAGGAGGACAAAAATGGGGAAGTTGGAGAAGAGGAGGGAAGGGGGTACCCTTGGGATGTAAAATAAATAAATTGAAATTAAAAAAATATCTGCATGTGCACCTGCAGGCTAGAATAGGGCAATAGAAGGTATAGAGGGTTGTGAGCCATCATGTAGGTACTGGGAATTGAACTCAGGACCTCAGGAAGAGCAGACAGTGCTCTTAACCTCTGAGCCATATTAGATATATAATATCGGATAAACATACTAAAATCTGTACACCTAAAGAAACTAATCAAGAAGGAGGACTCTGGCTAAGAGGCTCAATCCTCATTCAGAGAGGCAAAGAGGATGGACATCAGAAGAGGGAGAAAACAGGGAAAAGGACAGGAGTCTACCACAGAGGGCCTATGAAAGGCTCTACCCTGGAGGGTATCAGAGCAGATGCTGAGACTTATAGCCAAATTTTGGGAGAGTGCAAGGAATCTTATGAAAGAAGTGGGAGATAGTAAGACCTGGAGAGGACAGGAGCACCACAAGGAGAGCAACAGAACCAAAAAATCTGGACACAGGGGTCTTTTCTGAGATTGATACTACAACCAAGGACCATTCATGGAGATAACCTAGAACCTCTGCACAGAGGT
>CM053743.1:20663164-20703592 GCA_028658305.1 Pachyuromys duprasi | reverse complement strand
CCCCTTCTCCATGCATGCCCCTCCCCAAATCTACTGATAGGGGAGGTTTTCCTCTCCTTCTTTCTGATCTTAGTTTATCAGCTCTCATCAGGAGTGGCTGCATTGTCTTCCTCTGTGGCCTGGTAAGGCTGCTCCCCCACATGGGGGAGGTGCTCAAAGAGCAGGCCAATCACTTCATGAGAGAGGCAGTCCCTGTTCCCATTACTAGGGAACCCACTTGGAAACTGAACTGCCATGGGCTACATCTGTGCAGGGGTTCTAGGTTTTCTCCATGCATGGTACTTGGAGTATCCGTCTCAGGAAAGACCCCTGTGCTCAGATTTTTTTGGTTCTGTTGCTCTCCTTGTGGAGCTCCTGTCCTTTCCAAATCTTACTATTTCCCACATCTTTTGTGAGATTCCATGCACTCTGCCCAATAGTTGGCCATAAGTCTCAGCATCTGCATTGATATTCTGCAGGGAAGAGCCTTTCAGAGGTCTTCTGTGACAGGCTCCTAACTTGTTTCTTGTTTTTTTCTTCTTCTGATGTCCATCTGCTTTGTCTTTCTGGTTAGGGATTGGGCATTTTAGCCACAGTCCTCCCTCTTGATTAGTTTCTTTAGGTGTACAGATTTTACTAGGTTCATCCTATATTATATGTCTATATGAGTGAGTATATACTGTGTGTGTCTTTCTGCTTCTGGGATAGCTCACTCAGGATGATCCTTTCCAGTTCTCACCATTTACCTGCAAATTTCATGATATCCTTGTTTTTTATTGCTGAGTAATATTCCATTGTGTAGATGTACCACAATTTCTGTTTCCATTCCTCAGTTGAGGAGCATCTGGATTGTTTCCAGCTTCTGGCTATTACAAATAAAGCTGCATTTGGTTGAGCAAATGTCCTTATTGTGTACTTGAGCCTCTTTTGGATATATGCCTAGGAGTGGTATAGCTGGATCTTGAGGAAGTACCATTCCTAGTTGTCTGAGAAAGCACCAGATTGACCTCCAGAGTGGTTGTACAAGTTTACATTCCCACCAGCAATGGAGGAGGGTTCCTCTTTCTCCACATCCTCTCCAGCATGCGTTGTCACTAGAGTTTTTGATCTTGGCCATTCTGATGGGTGTGAGGTGGAATCTCAGGGTCATTTTGATTTGCATTTCCCTGATGGCTAAGGACGTTGAGCATTTCTTTGGTTCTCTGCCACTCGATATTCCTCTATCGAGAGTTCTCTGTTTAGCTCTGTTCCCCATTCTTAAATTGGATTACTTGATTTGTTGCTTTTCAACTTCTGTAGTTCTTTATATATACTAGATATTAGCCCTCTGTCAGATATAGGGTTGGTCCAATTCCGTATCTTAAGTGGAATTGTTAGATCCTCTAGCTGACTCCTTCTCCCCAAAGGAGGCCACATCCTCCTGAAGGCGCACAGGCTCGCTCTCTAGAGGCTACAGAGAGCTGCTATGACTGACCTTGCAGCTCTCAGTCTACCCCCATCACTCACCAACTCTCTCTCTCTTTCTCTCTCCTTCCTCCTTCCCTCCCTCCCCCTCTTTCTTTCTCTGTGCCTACCTCTCAGCTGTGAGCAAGCCCAGCAGCTCCTGATGCCTAGACTTGAGACAACTATGAAATATGTCTAAGGTCTTGCTGCCCCGTGACTCCTGGCTCATAAGCTATCTGTCTACATTTTCCTACCCGTTATAAAAAGAATGACTGGTAATCACAGCGACCATAGCTTAATGTTCTTGTTCATATAAAGCTGAACACAACTGAGTTGCAAGGAGATTGAGCATATCCTTTTGTGTCTACCTAAGATATCATAAAATGAAGTGTGTGTGTGTGTGTGTGTGTGTGTGTGTGTGTGTGTGTCTCCACTGTAGCTTGCTTCATTTTATAAATGATTGGAGGTTTGGTAAAGTTATGTGTATAATGGGGGAAATACAATAAGGAGTGTGCTGAAAAGATGATGTTCTTAGATACATTTCCGATGAAGACATGCTCTGTCTCCCCAGCTGTGAAGAAGAAAGCCAGCTTCATCACTCCTGTCCCAGGAGGGGTGGGACCCATGACCGTGGCCATGCTTCTGAAAAACACGCTTCTGGCTGCGAAGAACATTGTCTACTAGATCATACAGGAAGCACACAAAGTGAATGCTGCTGCTTATTTATTTGACAACAGGCAAAATCCTTTCTATTTTACTACAAAGCTATTTATTTCTACATTGTATTTATTTTTTCATGAGTGGAATCATTGTGGAACTGATTATTTACACAACTTTATGGATTTCTTGCTAATAGATTTTGAGTTTTAAGAAAAAAACCCAACAATTCCAATGACAACTTTGGTGACAATTCTTTATTTTATGGATATTTGATCATAATGTTAAAAAGGGAGAGATCATATTTAATAAATATATTTTTGACATAACCTAAATGTCACGCAGTGTGTTTTCAAAAACTGTTTTGTCAACCAAATGGATGCCACGAAACTGTAACTTAAGTTTTGTTATCACCATGATTTTTAATATAGTCTCTATTCTAGGTTATTATGATTTTCTCTGTAGTCTGTAGTCTAGGTTATCTGTGGAAAGGAGCTCACCCATTTAGAGGAAGATGGAATACTGAAAGTGAAGTCTTAATCTCAGCTATCTCCCAGCATTCTACAAGTCAATCCTATGATAAAACTGATGTTTTATTTAAGAAATGAAAACTATTCAAGGAAAGTAAAAGCTGCAATGATTCTTGGAAAACTAAAAATTATTCCGTGGTGTAGTGTGAGATCGTGCCCGTTGGCTTTCCGTACCATTCATGTCATTGGTTTGGTATAAAGATGCCCGTTAGGGTTCCACACAATTAGTTTCACTTCGCTGCTGGCAATAGCCAAATCTGAAAACAACGGAATGTACAAAGTCAAACTAAAGTGTTTCTCCCAAAAATATCAACCAAATACAGTGTGTGTCTATCATTAAAGAACTGTAAGTGCTATAATTATTCATTGGAGCAGAAATCGGATAGGATTATAATGCTCTCATTTTGTTAAGCCTGAATCCCAGGATATAACTAAAAGCTAATCTTGTCCACACATTTTTCTAGACTATCATTTGGTTCCTAACACAGATGCTGTGTGTCTAACACAATTCAAATTGGTTAATCTGTATGACTGTTAATTGAAGGCTGTCTAATGACTGGAGCCATGTAATTGGTATTGTGGTGTCATAGCCAAACCCGTGTGCTTATGCTACAGCAATGATCCTTTTTCAGTGCATGTCTCTATCAGTGTGACTCTTGACCAGCTGTTTATAACCGATATTTCAACTATCCAATAAATGCAATTTGAGAAAGAATTATAGCTATATTCTTTTACTAAGATAGCTTTATAATTTTTTGGTTCACATATTGTTACCTGTTTCTTCTGTTTTGGTTTTCTTTTTTATTAATTTGCATGTGTGTGTTGCAGTTATGAGAGAGAAAAACAGAGAGAGAGAAAATCAGGCTTGACAACAAGCACCTCTAGCCCTTGAGTTGTTTCACTATCCCTATTAGCTGATCATTTTCTACATGCTAGGGAAAAATGTATCAGGTTTCCTAAACATGAGAAAAAAAGACACTAGAAAGCTTTCTACCGTGAATCCAGATCAGACGGTTGAGTAGTCCTGACAGAACTGTAAATTCAAAGTTTGCATGCAAGCATTTTGGAAAGCTCATGATTTAAATAAATTTTAAAGGACTAAAAATAAATAATGGACTAAAAAATAAATAATACCCAAAGATGCATGAATATTAAAAATACGAGGACTATAGTTATGAGTCTTTCCCTGCCCAGCAAATAAAAGGGATTATTTCGGTATAGTATTTATTTAGGGGTCTGTCTTCCTAAAAACTAAGGAAAAAAAGAAAAATTCTGATGCTTTAAATCGAAACATCCGATGTTTAAATTGAAAAAGAAGATTCATCAAAACAAGTGCGGTGGAGTCAACAGTTGAGAAGACAGATTGAGCCTATCTTTACACAAGGCAAAGGCAAATGGGATTTACAACCGAGTCACCAAGATGGGGAAATCAATGGGTTAGGATGTCTTGATATCAAGGAGGAGGGAGTGCTTGCTGGCCTGACTTGTCAGTTTTCTTGGTAACAGCAGACCAGAGACTTTGTCATCAATGCATGAGGACAGGGACCACACCATGGATACGTAAGGTGTGGGATGAGTTGAGTTAGCAAGACTCTCTGCTAAAACTGAGCTCACTTGACTGAGGTACAGGTTTTGTCAACAAGAGGGCTCAGATGAGTATGAATAAGTGTGCAGTGAAGGCAGGAATCTTTTCTCTTACGTAAAAGACAAAATCGGTTGATTGGGTATGAATCTATTCAGAGGTATTTTTGGAGTCTATATGATGGCTTTGAGGAGGAATGTGAAGATTCACTTTTTCCGCCTACACTGTCTGCAGGGAACCCTAGAGAATGATGGAAGTTGTACTGCAACACAAGGAAACTTAAGTACAGTTTAAAAACTGCAGTCAGAAAAGAGTGATTTGTAGAGTAGTGGAGTCACAAGAAACTGCAAGAAGCAGGATGAAGACCGTATTTAGCAAGTGAATAAAAAGGATCGCAGTCAAGGCCGAAGGACACCGGAGGCCTTTAGTGTTAGCTTAAGGAAGCTAGAAAGAGAGGTGACTTGCGAGAAGAGATAACAAGTTTAATTTAAGACTTGTTGAGTGTGAGGCAATGACATAACATGTAAGCGACAGTCATGAAGTAACCCAACTCCTGGAAGGGGATGGATGCTGGTGACTGATGGTGAAAATACAGGATTCAGCAGCACATAAGACAACTGGGTACCTAGACTTGGAGGCCACTGTCCACCTTGTATCCTTTTGCTTCATTCAATACTTACAGATGCTCCTTAATTGTGTGGCTACCGAAAGCTAAAGATTTCCTCTTAATCTTTTTTTTAAATATGTGAATAAACTAGAGCGCAGAAATTTTTACATAATTGTCCCGGTGTCACATATACCATAGAATTGGTAAATTGTGTTCTACCACTGGACACAGTTCACAAACCAAAATAGAACAAGATCAGATTTTTTATTTAATTCTTCCTCTTCCTTGTGATTAAATTATTACAACCACAGACATGTCCACAAAACAACCTGGTGGAGATGATTCTCAATTGAGATTCTCTCTTCCCAAATATGTCTAACATATGTGTCAAGTTGGAAATATCCAACCAACACCAACCTGGTACCTCAATAAACCTGGGGCTTATCAGTTCAAGCAGCCAATCCCAAGGATCTTCCTGTTTCCTCCTTCCCTGCAGATATTTCGGGTGTGTCCTACCATTTCTGGCTATTACATTGGTGCTGGGAATCCAAGCTCAGGTGCCCAAATTTGCATGGCAGGTATTTTACCAACTGAGACATTTCTTCATCCCCTCCAGCTAATTGTTATTACAGAGAAGATCGTTGTAACATCTCTAACTAAAGAATAAAGATGTCTGGGCCAGGTATATTTGACAGTAGTAGAGAACATGCTTAATATGTAATAAAGTTCAAAGTTTGAATCTCTCTCTCTCACACACACACAAACACACACACACACAGAAAGAGATAGATGATAGATGATATGTAGATGATAGCTTGATAGATGATAGATAGAGGATATTAACATTTCTTTCCAGAAACTTCAGAAGACTTGTGATAGTATTTTAATCCTTAGCTAATTGTTTTTTAAATTCTCCACAAGGTCCTAAGATAATTCTTTGATTCATAATTCAACAATTATTTTCTTGTGAAAAAATACTGCTCAGAAATTGATGTACTAGACAATTCTTTAAGATCATAAAACTAGAGCTACAGTGTGTGGACACAAATAAGCAGAGTGGTATATATTCTTTTAGCTTCTAAGTGATGACTCTTGCGGTAAGTGATTGCCCAAGCTGTAATGAGTATAACAAGCTCATGCTTGTGTAATTTCTAAAGCCAAATTCTTATTTGAATACAGATTGGGATCCTTTCTGATAAATATAATTTGCTTGGTGGACATGATTCACACACTAACTTATATAATTTATTCACTTTATATCCTGATTGTACCCTGCTCACTTGATGATAACTAATATTGAACAAGTTTTCAAGTTCCAGAAAAATATAAGCAAATGAAATTCCAGGTAGAAAGGCAAGCCACTTTAGCAAAGCATATTCATAAATATTCAAAGTTTTTTGGGGCAGTTGAAAATTTGCCAGTGACCCCTGCAGTTTATACAAAAAAGGCATAGGCATAATTATGTATTTAGACTTTTATAATCTTATTTTAATCATTACTGATTGGGTCAACAGTGAAAAAACTTGAGTGCTGTATGAAATTATGACTAGCTGTCCATTAGATATATCCAAACTAGCGGCTACCTCAATGAAGAATCTAGGATGACTATTACCACTATACTTAGCTTCAATACTTCCATATTATTAATATATTGATTCTCTGTCACTTATCATGAGGCCAGATTAAAACACTGTTGATCCTAGAAGTTGGCAGTCCATCCCATTTCTTCATAAAGCATGAAATGCCAGAATGACAGAAAGTTAACGTTACAGTATTGGAAGTAATTTTACTTATCAAATTTTATCATAAGTACATCTAAGTAACAAATATAAAAATGGAACACTAAACATTCTTTTTACATAATTTCTGTTCTTTATAACCATATTAACAAAGTATTTTTAAAAACATGCTTAGTACTTTATTCAGAGACTATAAGGAAAGGTAATGGAACTGACTGTGTCATGGGGGACTTTTACAGAGAGAGGCTAACAGGTTACCTTGCGGTTTGCAGGTATCTTGGCTGTGATACCTCATAGCACAGCCTGCTAGGAAAACTACGGTTTGGCTCACAGCAGCAGGGACTTTTCTGCATTTGCATTAATTCTTGTTGTTTTAAGAACTTTTACACGCACGATTATGCCCACAGGTGACAGGAAACCAGTGTTTCGAGAGGAAACTTGATCACATCTCTAGATAATGCAGGTATTCTAATCAAGTGTGCGAGTGCCTGCAGGCTTCGAGCTGCTGCCAGGAGCACATAGTTTTTGGATTGGTAAGAACTGCCAAATGACGCTTCATGAAATATAAATGGAAGAAAGACTCAGAGTGTGCAATAAAAACCCTCCACCCGGCAGCCTAGGAGGACCAGAGGAAGAAGTTCACCAGCTACAAGATATGCTCCTGGAGCTTCCAATTGGAGTCTGCCTCCTGTTCAAAAGTGCGTGATTTCCTTTTTGTTCACGTTGTACCACACTATAAAATGTAAAGATTTAGTTCCCTGAATTTGACGTTGTTCCTGGCAATGAAGAGAACAAGGGATGTGTGAATTAACTGGGATTTTTACGGAACCTATGCTTTTCTTTGTTCTCTTTTGAATTTCTTCAAAAAAAAAAAAAGTCTTGAGTGTTTGCTTTAAGCAATTGAAGTGTGCTTGATAGCAGCTACTGTCCTACAGTAAGCTGTGTGTGGTGATCGAGTTAGTATGTAAGGAAACTTTCTCCTAAGGAGTGTATTTCAATGTCCTGTAATTGCAATATTGTCAAGGGGACAGCTAAAAACTAGTCTGGAACTGCCCTTGTCAGGTTCTGGATTCCATCAAGCCAGAACAGAAAATGGGAGCCCCAGGATAAGAACCACTTTGGATCTGTTGTTTGTGCACAAAGGAAGCTCACCTGTGAAAGATGTTTTTCCCTACCACAGCAATGACGGTGGCACTGACGGAAGAAGCAGAAGTGCCCACGATACCAGCAAGCACAGCACAGCAGAGCAACTGGACAGCTAACGGCATGGAAGGTAGCTCTCTTCCACTCTATTTCAAGTGACTTCTTTGAACCCTCTGACAGAAAGCGGCATTGTGGTAGAGACAACACTGGAAAGAGTTTAACAGTTTATTATATAACCAGCTATTTTAGAAAGATGACACTAAGCTGAAGCGACAGGTAGATTTGCCAGCCAAGGTTTGCCTTTTTGAAAAGGAGGAAGTGAAACAAGGTTGAGGGAAAAACTCTATCTCTTTGGCTACTCTCAGGAGTGAGGGAAGCCATGGGTTCTGGCTGGGGTTGCGCTTGACTCCCAGGGACCCATATGCACCCGGTATAATTGCATATATATGCTCTCCTGACATGCTTCAGGAGAGACATTGCATTTTGATCGGTGACAGTAAGCTTAGCACTCACAGAAATTATAGCGACGAGAAGCAGTGCTTCCCCTCATCTTTGGAAAGGTCTTTTCTTGTTGCTTACTGTCTCGTTAGCATATGCTGAATTTCCTTACCTCTCCCACCAGCCTTACTATTGATGGTGGTCATCTATTTATTTCCCACGCCAGTGTTCATATCACAGAGGCTCCTGGCTCCTTCTGAGCATGGTTTTCTTGCACAGCTTTCAAACCTATTTGAACTAGAAAGGATCTTGGAAGGCTCCTTGTCTGCCAAGACCTGTGTCTGAACGACTATGACTCTCTCACAGGCGTCCCCTGACGGAAAAACTATAGTCTGTGACCAGGACATAGAAAGTCCTTGTCTTGATTTCAGAATCTAGCCAATACAGGGAGATGAAGGCAAATAGTTTGTTTCAAATATGAAAGAGAGTAATATCTAACTTTTCCTCATTTTGCCAATAATTTTAAACACCTGAGAAATGTCTTGTCCATTTGGATTTCGAACGTCAATTTGTAAAACAGAATGTGCCGAGAATTTAAAGACCTAGTTTTGTCTCAGCGATAGATGTCAGACATGTTTCCAGCAACTCCATTTTTTTTTTTTTACCTTTTTCTCTCTCATACTGCTGAACGGCAAATGAAATCTTCCACTTACGTAACAACAGAAAACGAGAAAAGAAAGGAGCAGCTATGTTCTATTTTCCCTTTGCTTTCTCCATGGAAAAATTTTGTATTTTCTTCAGGTTTGTTGCAGTGCCGGAATGGACCCGGGGGCCTATGCATGCTAAGCATCTGTCGCTGTGCTGTTCCCCGCCGTTTGCGTTTTAACCTAAAACTATGCATCTTCTATCTCACAAATGTTTTAGTGAAGTTATAACTAACATTATGGAATGAGTTCTAACATTATAGAATGAGAAGAATGAGTCTCTCTCTGGAGTGCCTTTTCTTTGGAAATGGTTTCCTTCAAATTCTCATATTTTCTAGAAAATCCTTCTTTAGATTTGCTTACATGACCTTGGTTAGGCTTGTTGAAGTAAGAGGAACTTAGCACAGCTTGAATGAGAAATTCTCAGTCTCCAAAATAGTCCCTAAAGGGATAAATTATGTTTAAGATACCGCAGTTAGCAAATTGAATATCGTTTTTTTAGTTCTGGTGTGTGTTCTCAAATCAAAGTGATATATGTGTCTTTCTGGTACCTTAGTATATAAATTTAGTATTTTAGTATATAGATTTAGTATTTTTCACATCAAAAGGAATGTTTTGAGGTGTTTTTTGATCTAAAGACTCTTAAGTAGGCTTCTCTAAGCCTCTGTAGGAATGTACATACAGTGTACCACAAGAGATGACTAATAATGAGGAGGCGTCCTTATTCACTCAATACACCACAATATGCCACTAATTCTGCTTAAGAAAGGTTCAAAAATGACAAGGATGCAATTATGCGGTTTTCCCTAAGAGTCTTTCCCATTGCATAAGCACCAAAGATGGTACCAATAGATGTTATATCTGATATGCCAGAACCAGTAGCATCCTGAAACTCAGATGATTTTCTAGAGCACCCAGTCCTGACATGGGTGTCCCCTGAGGAGGTTTCTGAGCACTAACTACATACTGTAGTCATTTTTGCAGTGTTGGAACAGAAGAAAGAAAAGCACGTTTCCTCTCCCACCCCCTTCATACCTTTAAAGCCAGCTCTCCACAGTACCTCTTAACCACGCAGATCCGGTGTTCCCATTAGCTGTGCCCACCTGAGCCCCACACTGGTTCCCTCTGCTTATATCAGTCACAGCAGATCCTCTCTCTCTGGTCAGTCAATGAAAATATCCTCGCTCTAATTAGCATCTCCTTGCAGTCTGTGGAAGAGTGAAAGAGGGAGTTCTCTTTCTTTCCTCTAGAGAGGGAATAAACAGCTGTCTCATTAGAGAGCAAAGCTTCATCCAGGTCTCTCCAGGTGCCACCCTGTCAGGGCAGGGGAGATGCAAAGTGATATGCCGCCTTCTGTTCTAATTACCTTGTTCAAAATTACCTCCTAAGCTAGAACCGATGCTGCCACCTTTTGACCAACTCGTTGCCATGCCTCATTATGTAGCCTCTCAAGAATGGGACCATCATTAACCCACCTCCACCCTGTAATTAATTAACAGTGTATGTAGAGACATGAACCCAACCTTTTGGAAAAACACTCCCCACCCCCCAAAATCCACATTTTAAAGGACAAAGTGCCTAAAATATTCTTAAAATTAAAAAAAAAAGGCTCTTTGCAGATGTACTGAACATGTAATATGAAAGTAGGACACACTGAACTGCTAATTAATGTATCTCTTTTTTCCTAGCTGACTACATAGAAGGACCTGTAGCTGTGAAGTTCTCCCACCCTTGTCTGGAAGACCATAATAGTTACTGCATTAATGGAGTGTGTGCGTTCCACCATGAGCTGAAGAAAGCCATTTGCAGGTAATTGAAAAGAATTTAGCAAGTCTTAGAGACAGAAGATGAAGGGCGTAGCAACTGCTCTGTCTTGTCCAGGAAAAACAGTGCTGGGTAGCCAATTGGTTTGCACTTCCCTGCTAAAGACTATTTCTCCTCTCAGCATTCTGTAGTTACCTGTAGTTCTTTTTGTAAGCTTGAGACATCCTAAGCCCTACCTTAGCCCTAGTCCACAGTAGCTTGTCTGTTGATGTTCTCGCTCATGTCAGGGAGGAGAGGAATGGGAGAAATAATGTAATTATATTATAATCTCAAAAATAATTTAAAAAAGAATAGGATGATAAAATGTCAAGAGAATGGGGGCAAATAGTGCTTGATCTAAATGTAAC
Source organism: Pachyuromys duprasi (assembly GCA_028658305.1). NCBI lineage: Eukaryota > Metazoa > Chordata > Mammalia > Rodentia > Muridae > Pachyuromys > Pachyuromys duprasi. The sequence continues at coordinate 20,692,599 of CM053743.1, read as the reverse complement.
TGGCCATCATATTCGAATATGAGGAAGTCTTTTTCTTTCTTTTTTTTTTTTGAGGAAGTCTTTTTCTTAAACTGCTGATCCATATGACTCAAAACTGTAGTTCCCAGGCTATAGCACGCACAAAACCTGGAGCTCGTTAGCAATGCTGCCTTCAATGTTCTACAACTATTGAATCAGTAGCTGCAGCTCTAACAAGATGCAAAGGTGGCTCTGAACTTTCTCAGGTGTCCACGATGAGACAGACTTCCACAAGAAAAACATCTGTTCAGGAAGGCGAAGTCCTGGAGCTACCATGACCATATTTTTAATTTGATTTGCTCTGCTTCTTGACCAGCACTCTGCCTTCCCTCCTAGCGATGAGGGAGTATGTGAAGCCTCACTGAAGTAACTGGCGAAGCTCAGGCTGTTTCGCTAATGGACTGGCTCCCATGCACCTCTGCAAATTTCTCTCTTTTCTCATTCTTTGAAATGCATCATCTGTTTGCACTTCTGTCATTGTAGGCTTTACAGGTGTATATTTTCTTCTCTCTTTAAAGATGCTTTACTGGTTATACCGGAGAAAGGTGTGAGCATTTGACCCTAACCTCATATGCTGTGGATTCTTATGAAAAATACATTGCGATTGGGATTGGAGTCGGATTGTTGATGAGTGCTTTTCTTGCTGTCTTCTATTGCTACGTAAGAAAAAGGTATGGAAAAGACAAACATTAAATTGGTGGCATGTGTTCACTTGACAAATATTTATCTAGTCCCTGCTACTGCTATCTGTGTCTGAAAAGACCTTTTGTAACATTTTTGGTGCCTTTTCATGAACCCAGGCAAGTGGTTGAAAGAAAAAAAACCTTCTGATGCAATAGAACAGTGTGAATTTCAAGTTTCCTTTCTTGTTATCTATGTTTTCTTGAGTCAATGTTCTAAGTGGGAAGGAGAGAAAACCTCTAGAAGGCAGTGATTAAATATATTTTTACTGACGACTATACATTTAGTGTCAACGATGCACAAATATTGTTGAGTAAAAAAGAAATTTAAGAAATGAGTATTACATGAAAAAAATGTGTGACAAAGATGGGCTTTCTCCCTAGACATCAGAGAGAATTATTTTCCAGCAAAACTCTTTACTGCTAAAATCCTAATATTAAGAAATTAATCTATTAACAAGTTAACATTAGTTATGTATATATCATATTATTTCTAGTTTCTCACACTAGTTATTGTTCCTTAAACCACACAGCTTGAAAAAAAGTCAAGATGTAATGAGAGGCACATTAAGAACAAATGTATTTTCCTGGTGGTATTTTTACTATTCTCATTTCAACAAAAACGACTACAATTCTGTGACCAAAATTAGAAAAGTTTGCTTTGCTTAATAAATGCCTATGAAAGAATTGAATATGTGTTATATTAGCTTTGTATTTATCAAAGGGATGAAGAAGAATAATGACAAGAAGGAGAAGGTGTGGGGAAGATCTGTAGACATCCATGAGCTGGGTGTGGAAAGTCAGGTTCTCAAGAAGAAAAGTCTGAAACGGAGATGATTCTGAGTATGGTGGTGATGTGGCATCTAAGAGAAAACCTGTAGTAGGCTAAGGAAAGCCCAAAGCTGGCTTCAACTCCACTGAAATCTTGGCCTGATCCCACAGGAAGAGAGGGAATATGGATGACATCATAGACCTATCACAAAGAAGAGTCACTCTAGGCTTTAATATCCTGTAGCAGTCAACCACAGGTCATGATGACCACATCGGGGTAGGAACAGGGGTCTTACAATCTCTCAGTAACATGTTGGTAAGGCATTTCGTTGGCTGTGGATAATCCTCTACCTCAGGTGGAGAAGGATGCAACTGTGCATGGGTTACTTCCTGCTATTGTGGAAGACATCCACCAGTAGGAAAATGGTATCCAGGTGGAGTACTGAAAGCAACTGCCACTGCAGCACACTTATATGTACAATCCATAATGATCAACACAGACATCACTCTTACGGAAACCAATTGTTCTCTCTGCTTTAGGTGTCTAAGTCTGAAATCACCTTACAGCATCTGCTCTACAGGGAGACCATTGTGAGACCTTACAGGGCACATTCATCAAGTCATCTGTCAAAAGCAATGGGGACTCCAGTGGAGATCTTCAGATGATACAAAACATGACAAAGCTAACTTGAAAATAATGGAGGTTTGGATCACAATGCAATAATTCAACACTGGTTCTTAGCTTTGGCCATCTTTGGGTGCCATGGAAGCTATGTGAGTGAGCTACAGTAACAGAAGCCAAGTTCACAACCCTACTTTGGGTTTGTTGCTGGGTGGTTCTTGTCACTTCAGGGAGACTTGTCTCATGCTTCTGACCATTTCAGATGTGAGTTTTCATTTTCATTGTCAAAGTAATGCCACTCCTGGGTTCTTCATGCATTCAGCATTTTGGGCCACCTGTCTCAATGCACCTAATCCTCCTGTCCTCATGGTATTTCAGGGAATTTGGTATCAACTTTTAGATGAAATCAATGAATGGCTCCTTGGCTTGAGTGAACCAAAAAATGCATTAAACCTAAAGCACTGAAAGAAAATGGAGTATTTAAGGCAAGCATAAATCATACCCTGCTTATGACAACGGTTCTCAAACTTTATCTGTGGAGTTTGGAATCAGCAAGTCAATTCCCGAAAAATGGAAGTCACCTGGACAGCCAGTCCAAAGGAAACAAAGCAGCTGTTTCTGTGTGGATTATAAAACCTGTGTTGGACTCATCTGTCCCCTGCTGCTTTTGCTCATCATCTTCCTTTTGCTGGAATGCTCACTTGGTGCCCATCACTTAAAGTCCTAGAATTCACCTAGTGACTAGAAGCCTACAATTGATCCCCAAATGGAAACTGAAAACAATACATAGGAGCAACAGCATGTGGAATGTTTATTATTTTTGATTGATTGATTAATATATATGCACATATGCAAAAACAGAATAATGGTAGAAATACTTATTTAGAAATCATGATCCCTCTTTTGAATTGTGTTTCTGCTACATGATCCAATCTTGGGAAAGTCTCTAACTTTCTTTGGGCTTTGGTTCCACTTTCTACAAGGCCCTTGTAGCTCTAATTTTGAAGTATAGGAGAAGAAAAAAAAAGCCTCCTATAACTGTGTGACAAGTGAGATTATCTGAATACTTCTATTATCAACCCCATCTGTAACCACAAATACCTCTGAATATTATCCTTAGTTTATATTGTAATGCTCAGTTTGTTATATAATAATTTATTTTGAAAGGAAATACAAAATGAAATAACAAAGTAATAACAGCTATTGTCTTTATGGGTTTAATCTAGAACTATGGGCTTATTTCTTTTTCTCATAAGCAGGAGAATTTGAATATAAGATTGAGTAAAAGAAAATCAGACTTGAATATCATTACAGTAGCAACTAGTCTTAAGCCCCACGGACATATCATAGCTTTTCATCCACTCCTTAAGTGTACTACATCCTGCTTTCCTTTGAGAGAAGGTATTTCCTTTGCTTTGTTTTTCCTCCAGAAGGAATGTAATGTGGTTGCTTTGCATGTCAGCACTTTCTGCATGTGCAAGGTTACATCACACCAAGGGGTGGGGAGTGTGGGTTCCACCCAGTGACTCTGGCAACCACACCTAGAAAGAAGCTACCTCTTCCTGGGCATTTCAAAAAGATGTAACAGAGCAAGGAAAGTCCAGGAAGAAACACTGGATGTCTACTTTCAATTGACCTACCTCTTGAGGAAAGGGAAGAAGAACCCCTGAACCTCTGGGGAAGTTACACCATACATGCTTACACACACACTTGGCTACCAGCTTCAGACACAGTAACCCGAAATTAGACCATCAGAAAGTTATGACTTTCAGGCAGCCAAATCGAAATGTTAACCCAAACCAAACCAAAACCAAATGAAAAACCAGTAATGCATGTTCAGTCTTCTTCAGTCACAGAGTGCTATTTATTAGCAATATAAAACACACCCAGCAGAACAACACAGAATTCTAGACCACAGTTTATGAAACTTGTCTGTTTATGGGCTATTGTATAAAATGGTCTTGTGTTCTTCCAACTACTGGGGGTTGCTTTGGCAGAAAAGACTCTCTGGCATGCCTAAGGAGCCATCTGGCAGTATCTGTACACATGGGAAAATTGAAATACATACACAACAAGATTCTGAGCACAAAATAATCAAGCCTTTGCTTCAGAACTACATTTTTAACTATGGAGATGGACAATATGATGACATGTTTCTGGCGTCCATGACAAAACCAAACAGACCAAAAAGTTCATCTTCTTTCATTCCCCTTTAGCCTCTTCTGTGTCTGCCTCTCCATTTTTGGAGAGTACATTCTTAGGTCAGCCACATTCGTGAGCACTTCTTTATGGACTATCGTAGGGGTGGGCCAAACCCTGTAACATTAGCCATAACAAACTAGTAACTTCACAAAAAGTGACTTACAACAGCTTGTCCCTATACACCAAGTTAGCTTTTTCCATAACCATGTTTTCATTGGGTGAAATTATATATTAATCCATCTTTTAGAATTTCCCGCCACCATACAGATCTAATTCTTTAGTTTTGACATGTCCATTTTGGTGACGTCAGTAAGATTTCCCTTCATTATATTTAATTGAAAAAATGTCTTAACAAAGTAATAAGGCAAACATCAGCAATTGTTGACGTCGAACCCAAGGACAAGTCATGTCTGCAGAGTACTTGTGGGTAAGCCATCTAACTACATTACAAAATGTTACATGCTATCTGTGTGTGATATAAATATTGATAGCTTGCAACACACACTCATGGGAAGGGTGACCAGAATCTCTGTTGCAAAATACCACTCTTTCTGGCTTACATCATCGGCTAGTGACATCAGATCTGAGCATCTGCCAAGATGCAGTGGAAGTGTTGAAATTGAATTTGTCAGAGTCTGGCACTGCTAATCTGGGTGAGTCCACATTTCAGTCCAAACCTTGGCACAGGTCTATCCAGTAGCACATCTAATGGCATGCCTTTCAAGTCCCTTGACGATATTTCTGTTAATCAGATCAAATCGGTGACTGTGGGAGACTCTGAGCAGCTAGTGAACTCCAAATTTGAGACCAATGTTTTTAAAAATGCATGATTTGGTTTTGGTTCACCTCCCTCCATAACCTAAGCGTAAAAGATTGTGGGCAATACCTGCTGCTTCTGAAGAAACAGCTCACTGGGGACTGGAATGCGATGACATGATAAGGAGATGAATTGACTTGCACTGTCAAGTCTTATCTGAACACCTCATGGCCTTTCTTTCTCATTCTAATGCCTCATATACAGGAGCACAGGTATCAAGATTGAAGTGCAGTTAGGATCAAAGGCAAGCAGCCACAGCTAACCCCATGGCTAATCTTCCTGGAGTTTCTAATGAGAATCAGGATTAGTGGTGGGTCTGTAATTGCAGCACTTTAGAAGGAAGAGGGGCAATCTCAAATCTTCAAGGCCAGCTTGGGTCACTTATCTAGACGGTCTCAAAGACAAAACAAACAAACAAACAAAATAAAACAACAAACAAATATAACAAAATTAAAAACAACAAATTTGTCTACAAAGAGAGTTCCAGGATGGCCAAGGCTACGGAGAAAAACCCAGTTGTAAAAAACCAAACCAAAACAAAAAAGCAAACAAGCAAACAAACAAACAAATGCCACCACCACCAACAGATTAAGTTGTAGATCTTTCTGTTAAGAATGACTTCTCTAGACCTTTAAAGTTGCACGAAAGTGTTGAATCAATATTTCTTTAACAAATCACAGGGACATGCTAGTGCTCTCATGCAATCATTTATGGGCATTCTCAGGCTTTGGAAGCATTGCTTTCATTAACCTGACAGACACATGTTTAATTATGCAGGCTTGTTCAAGGGCACACAGCTTTCAGCTCTTTCATCCATACCATAGCCTAGACCGTGTTTCACAAGAGTGCATGGAAAAATTCGTGTTGCAGGTTAACTCCTTGGTGAACCTAAGATAAGTAGCCAAGTGATCTACAAATGATAAAGTTCTTTTCTTTATATGTAATAGCCTTTGTCAGGGATCAACCACAGAAATTCCCTGTCATCTTCAGATTAAGATATGCTTGCCAAACTCAGGGCGGGACCAGAACAAAAGCAAGGAGCCTACTGGCAGGTGAGTCCGAAGACTACGGAGACTGAAGACTGGAAATAAAGCCTGGCTTATCCTCAGGACTCAAGGGATAAAGAGGTCACTTGAGAGTATTCCTGGTCTTCTGTATTATCTGGCATTGTTAACTTCCCTGGGTGTATCTGACTGGGCTTGGTGATACAGGAGACAAGAAGTGAAACATCCAAGTTGTTTGTAGAATTTAGTAGAAACCCTCTTCCAAGTCCACTGATAGGGGAGGACCTCCTCCCCTTTCATCTGACCCTGGTTTATCAGGTATCTTCAGGACTGGCTGCAAAGTCCTCCTCTGTGGGTTAGCAGGGCTGCTTCTCCCTTGCAGGGTGGGGAGGTAAAAGAGCCCACCATTGAGTTCATGTCAGAAAGAGTCCCTGTTCCCCTTACTAGGGACCCATTTGGCTACTGAGCTACCATGGGCTACATCCGAGCAGAGGTTTTAGGTTATATCCATACACGGTCCTTGGTTGGATAAACAGTCTCATAAAAGACCCCTGTGCTCAGATATATTTGGTCCTTGGAAAGGGGCAGGGAGGAGATGAGGGAGGGAGGGCAGGATTGGGAGAGAATGAGGGAGGGGGATACAGCTGGGATATAAAGTTATTAAAATGGAACTAATAATAGATAGATAGATAGATAGATAGATAGATAGATAGATAGATAGATAGATAAACCCTCTTCCTCTCCACCTTCATCCCTACCCCTTCCTAAACTGCCCCTTAGAGAAAAACAGTAAATTCTGATGGATTAGGTTAAGACAATAATTAGAGATATGAAAACTGTGCAATGGCTGTCGCTCTGATCACCAGGGTTCTCATGCAGTTCTGGGCCTGTTTGACTTCATGGGGTCCTTTGGAGATGGTGTTAAATGGAGAAGTTAGACTGTAAAGATGCCTTCCCTCTTCCCCTCCTGGCTATAAGACATGCAGAAAATGTGAAGGCTATTAGGTAGATCCCACCCACAGACATTATTTCCTTTGGCTTCTGTGTGTTGGTTTTAAATCAGTCGCACATTTAGAAACTGAGGTATTTTCCTGTGAAGAGAAGGCAAGAAACTGTGTCTTCTTGCTGTTGAGGTCCTCAACAGCAGTCGGCCTCTGTTGCCAATTCAAGGTTCCTAGGAGCCTTTAAGCCTGCCAAATTGGCCATTTGGATTAATAGGAAGGTCTTTTTCCTCATCTCAATTCTCTGAGGAGTTTAACTACCAAGAGGCCTGTAGAGGGCCCTGTTGTACTGCTGACCTCACAGGCCTAAAGCAACCCCAGATCAAAGCTTCGCCCAGGAATGCCCTTGGCAGAAGAACCCACACTCACCTGGGTGCTGGCTGGTGGCATCTGATGACTCAGCCACTGCCCTGCCCACACCCTCGGCTGCCTTCTGCTGCAGTACTTGTTGGCTATGTCTTCTCAGCACACCAGGCCTGCTAAGGTTACCTCCCAGTTCAAAGCCTGACACCAGCTTAGCCTGATAACATACTTAGTGAGAACTCTCCCAGCAGTGTGAAACTTCTCTCCCCTTCCCCTGCTTGTAAAGCATATCACAAATCCTGCTAGTGTGTTAGCCTCTGTGGTAGTCCCTCCATATACTGCAGGCAGAGATGAAGAGGGCAGCTATATTGTGTTTATACTATTGACTAAGCCCCAGTGGTGGTACTAATACCAATAAGCATCATCTGGTAAGACAAGGCACAGTGAGAGATAATTTACATACAGTATCTTCTGGTCCCCAAAGACAGCAGGGAGGAAAGTATCATGGGCTCTAGGGCAAACTGACTAAACAAGAAATGTGTCTTCAGATTAATAGACTGAGGTTTAGCTCTGTCCCCTACAGATGCCTTATCTCGATGGATCTCCTTTTAGGAGCTGGCTTTTGTTGTGACTCAAGCTTTGCCACTTGCAAAAGGGTGTCATTTGTTTACATAATAAATACTCAGTGATCACTGGGTACTTTGTTATGACTGTTTCTTGTCAGATTAGGAACTGAATTTTAGAGAGGTCAAGTAATGCATTTGACAACATTCTTCTACTAAGTCATGGAACTTGGGAGTTATTTCAAGCCTGCTTTCTTTCAAGGCAGGTGGGTGCTGGCTTTTCCAAAGCTACTGCATTTTGAATATCATGGCCTTGGCTAAACTGTTTGAAGCACAATCTACAATATTAGTCTGAACTCCAACTGTTATCTGGCTTTGTGATAGAGAACGAGAATTATACCCCTCTCAGTCATAGCTGCTTCGATTATAAAGTGGGGAAAATATACCTATAGAGTCATTTTAGAATGAAATTAAATTACATAACTGAAGTAGAAGACTAGAAGAGTAAGTGCCATTCTTTTTTCAACAACTTTATTATTTTTATGTACATTGGGGTTTTGCTTTTATTTCTGTGTGAGGGTGTCAGATTCCATGGAACTGGAGTTGCAGACAGTTGTGAGCTGCTATATGGTTGCTGGGAATTGAACCTGGGTCCTCTGGAAGAGCAACCAGTGCTCTTAACCACTGAGCCATCTCTCCAGCCCCAATAGTACCCTTTTAATAAGTAGCTAAACTATCACTCTAGTGCTTACGATGATGTGACGTATGTGTTTCTAAAAATAATCAAGGTAAAACAAAAACATCTACAGGATTTACTGGAAAATTGGGGTTATTGAATAATATTCAAAAACATCAACAACACATAAAACAAGCAAAAATGAAAAGTAAAAAGATGATCATACTCATATAGTCTCTATTCTACATGACTAAGATATACTTAGATGATAACTATAAATTTAAAAAAAACTTATCTTGAAAATGACCTACAGTTTGCTTGTAAAAGCAAGGGTTCACAGAGTTAAAGACTGTGAGTTATTTTCAACTGATTGAGACAGGGTTATTGAGTTGGATGGGGTTTATAATGGCAGATAAGGATGTGTATGGCTCATAACACAAACACGAGCCAAGGTGCAAGTGTGTGTATATTTTGTGACTGTCCACAACTGTTTCATGCATCTACATAGTATTTGTCTCAGACTAAATCCCACATAAACAAATGCAAAAGTCTAAAAATGCACAAACTGTTCCATTACGTCAGAATAAACTTGTTGTGGAACAAGCATTAAAACAAAACTGTGCCTTGAAACCATCACAGCTTTTGTCTCTCAACCTAAGTGACTCAGCTGTAGTTATTAAGCCTTTGAAGTATGTGGCCTCACACATAAGAGCTTAGGAAGATGGGGAGACTGTCATTAATTCTCTTATCTATCCAAATATTGGTAAGACCGGCAAGGACACAATACCAAGGTCTCATATTACTATTGATTCAAATTCCTGTTGTCATATTGCTTGTTCATTCCTTTAGTGAGGTATAAATGAACAGAAGACCTCGCAAGCAGAATTTTCTTAAGTAAACTAACAAACGTAATTCGGCCTCCATCCCGACGTTGCTGACTTCCTGAACTGAGTTCTGGGTCTCCCTGCTTTCTACAGGACTTACCCAAACCCTGCCTTTACGCTCTGAGCTGTTTGTGCTTAATCAAGTGTTCAAATGGTGGAGAAATAAATTTTACTGCCTTTGACAAACGTTGGCAGCAAATTAGCCCAGGTTGGTCTGCAAGTGTAGTTTAGTAATAAAGCTTGTATTTGACGTAAATGAGATCCTGGAGCGGACTTCTACTTCAAATGGGAGGAAGTGAGGCCAACCTGCGCTTGTGTTAGCAGCAAGAGTTTAGTTAAGACTTCACTAAACATGCAGTAGAAAGAAGATCCTGTGAGACAAAAGGAAGTGAGTAGGAAACAACAGAGGTGGTGTCTTTCAGCTTCCCTACCTTGAGCCTGAAATCACGCAGCTACCACAGCACCAGAACTGGGAACTCCTGGGATGTGCTAAGTAGATGGCGCCTCCTGCAGAGCAGTGCAGACTCCCACTTTCCTGAGGAGGTTAGGCAGCCTTCCACAGGTAAGCAAGCATACTGTCAAAACGCTTCTCAGACCAGCCTTCAGCGCTCTGTGTTTGCTAAGAAAATACACGGAACCTCGTCAAACAATCGTTTGTTTGTTTGTTTTTGTATTCCAGTGGCCATGCCCCTTCTGAAGATCACTTGAGGTTTAGATTTCTTTTTTTTTTTTTAAGGTCGGAACATTTCACCACCATTAATACTAGGTATTGCCTTTAAAGGACAGGCAGGTGGTTTAACTAACTAGATCCGTGAAAACCAGCCCTGGAAATTTTAGTAGCGTTCTTTGTCAGGGGCAACTTTTATCTCTGTCCCAGTTTGCATTCCTAAATTAACAGAATGAAATCTTAGACTTGTTAAACAGCATCTGCTTGACCAGCGGTAGCCTGCCTGTGACTGAAACGGGTTCAGAGAGGCGGGCTAGATTCCTGACAGAACAGCATAAGAGGGCAAGCGTTTATTTTGACCCCCAGTTTCAGAGAGACTTCAGCCTGTCTTGGAGGAGGAAGTATGGCTGCAGGAGTGACCTTGACTGTGGCAGTATTCACGATGGCCAGACCATGTTCTTCAGCAAGCAGGCCAGGACGAGAAGCAGCACAATCCAAAGGTCCATCTTACTTCTGCCACTCAGACTCCACCTACCTACTAAGGCCTTCAGGGTCCTCAAATTAGCCGCACAAGCCAGGGGCATGTTCGAAATGCCTGCTGGGGGATTTCCACTCCAAACCAAAGAGTCCTCTAGTCAAGCCAAACATGGAAGTTCTACCTGTGACAGGAATACTTACCTCTTTGTAGAGGTAAGGTTAATATGGAAAGTTCATATTTTTTTTGTTGCTTTGAGGTTTTATTAGACAGATACATAAGGCTTGTGACATAGACCAAACTTTGTTATTTGTACTTTTTGCTTTTGCTTATTTAATGAAAGCTCTAAGCATTAACAATTCCCTACTCCAAAGAATCTTTCCAAGTCCAAGTGTGATCAGAAAAATAGCAGTGTAATGATAATAAAGACTTTAGAGTGACAATCAATGAATATGGCCCTTCGTGTTGTTCTGGTTGAAGAGGGGGTGAACATTGTTCTCAGTACACCACAGGCTAGGTCATAAAGTATGCTTGCTAGAGTTTGCCATGAGTACTTTACAGATAGCTTTTCAAGGGGGAAATTTATTTTTGGAACATGAACTGTTGGCTGCAAGTATACATCTTTGATTTGCTTTCTCATTCATTGCTTTACCTGGGAAAGTCCAGAGTATTTGTACACTTGGCCAACTGTTTATGGTTCATGGTTCTGAGGGGACAGTTCACAGCAAAGCCACTCTGAACTGTTTGTGGACTCTGAACTGCCACTTCAAAGATATGGCTTCGAGACTCTCAGTGCATACAGGGACTTGGTATAAATATTAAAATGCATAAAGATAGCACAAGTTATATTTTTTTCGTTTTTATTAATTACAGTTTATTCACTTTATATCCCAGCTGTTGCCCCCTCCCTCATTCCCTTTCAATCCCACCCTCACTCCCTCATCTCCTCCCATACCTCTCCCTCTCCAAGTCCACTGATAGGGAAGGTCCTCTTCCTCTTCCATCTGACCTTAGCCTATCAGGGCTCATCAGGACTGGCTGCATTGCCTTCCTCTGTGGCCTGGGAAGGCTGTTCCTCCCTCAGGAAGAGGTGATAGCACAGGTTATTTTTAATTTAGGCAAATTTATAATAAATTAGGAATAGAAAGGATTTTAAAGGCCATTCTACACATATGCAGGCATAGAGGAGTATAAATGGTTATCAACTCTCAAACATAAAATTGAATCTTTTTCTGTATGAACAGTACTAGTAAAATACTAACATCACAACAAAGAATTTAAAAACAAAGCTGAAAAAAGAAAATGAACAGATTTCTTAACAATCCTAACAACAAAAAGCTTAAAAGTTGGTTTATTTAACAAATATATATTTTTAAGATTGAATGCTTAAATCACCTAAATACTTTTATTATTAATAACTTGATTGTTTATTGTTAGGAAAACTTTGTTTTATATACCACTTTTAATAATGACATTTTAGCCCTCAGATTATTTCAATTTCAATTTTGTATATTTCTTATCTAACCCATGGGAAAATTGTGAGCAATTCCTGTCAGATATATTACAGTTACTTTAAAATCAAAATCTTTTATTGATTTTGAAACTTTAAATTCATATATATTCTAGATAACTTCATGTAAATATTTTCCTGGTGGGACGGACTATCCTATATTTCTTGGTATTTTCTTAATCAAAATCTGTAGATCCTGTGTTAAGAATTTTAATCTTCAGGATAACACTATTTGAATTTTGTTTCCTTTGCTAGTGTAGCTTAGAAGAGTGTATTCACCATTAAGATAACTTGTGTTTGTGTAAATTATCTTACGCCTTCAGGTAATCCAGGGCAAGACAAATTTCCGTGACAGGCTGGCAGCTATGCTCTTGTATGTAGCTGCTGTACAGATGATTCTCAAAATCTGTCAGGTACAGGAGTCATGTGCAGGGGGTTTTCATTAAAATGCAGATTCCCAGGTATCTGGGAAAATCAGAATGCCATTAGGCATGCCTAGGAACCCACATTTTCTTTTTGTTTTGCTTTTGTTGTTATTGTTGTTGTTGTTTTGTTTTGCTTTCAACTTTCTTGACAGAGAATTTATTTTTGTAGAATGCAGTGTTTTAACATAATAGGTAAAATTATGACCGATCACACACTATGACATATTCAGGAATGTTATAATACAATATCAGCAACACCTGTAAATGTAACCTAGAGGAATGTCAGCTTTGCCTTCCTGTTTGACAGTGATTCCCGTGTAACCTGACATGTCAAGTAAACCAAAATAATTTAACATCTCTTTCTTACAAGGTGAGGGATAAGTTTTGTTGAGGTTCCAATGGCTTTTAGAAACTCCCAATAGCTCAAAATTGAAAGGATTTAACTTATGATTTGATATTAGAAATTATTGAATATGTTGGAAAGTTCAAAGGCATTTGATCCTATATGATCTTGATGATTTGTTTAGCCAAAGTAATAATACAGTTTCCAAAGGCCAGTTTTGAAGCTTACATAATAATTGTGCACAAACCATAGTAATCAAAGATGTAGTAACTGACAACAGAGAATAAGACATTGCATTTAAATACAGAGTCCTTCCTTCCTAGGCCAATTTCCTGGAAAAGAAAAGAAAAAAATTTATATATGATCCCATGAGCACCTACATTTGCAAATACCTAGCTTAAAGCTTTGTCTTTGAAGTTACTCTGTGTCCCTCTTTGTTCCCATTTGTTGTCTTCTCCCAAAGGTAACTTATTGCTGTGAAGTCTGTAATTCCTTTTTAAAAAAATAAATTTATTTATTTTGTTACTTATACTTTATTCACTTTGAATCCCAGCTGTGGCCCCTTCCTTCCTCCCCTCAATTCTAATCTCCCTCCCTCTTCTCCTCCTATGCCCCTCCCCCAGTCCACTGATAGGGGAGGTCCTCCTCACTTTCCCTCTGACCCTAGCTTATCAGGTCTCAACAGGACTGGCTACAATGTCTTTCTCTGTGGCCTGATAAGGCTGCTCCTTCCTCAGGGGGAGGTGATGAAAGAGCCAGCCATTGAGTTCATGTCAGTGACAGTCCCAGTTCACCTCACTAGGAAACCCTCTTGGACACTGCCATGGGCTATATCTGTTCAGGGGTTCTAGGTTATCTCCATGAATGGTCCTTGGTTGGAGTATCAGTCTCAGAAAAGACCCCTGGGCCCAGAATTCTTGGTTCTATTGCTGTCCTTATGGAGCTCCTGTCCCCTCCAGGTCTTTCTATTTCCCCCTTCTTTCCTAGGATTCCCTGCACTCTGCCCAAAGTTTGACTGTGAGCCTCAGCATCTGCTTTAATATCCTATTGATAGAATCTTTCAGAGTCCTTCTGTAGTAAGCTCCTGTCTTGTTCCTTGTTTTCACCCTCTTCCGATGTCTATCCTGTTTGCCTTTCTGCATGAGGAATGAGCATCTTACCCAGGGTCTTCCTTCTTGCTTAGCTTCTTTAGTTGTACAGATTTTAGTATTATTATCCTATATTATATGTCTAATATCGACTTATAAGTGTATACCATATGTGTCTTTCTGCTTCTGGGATACCTCACTCAGGATGATGTTTTCTAGTTCCCACTGTTTGCCTGCAAATTTCATGATTTCTTTGTTTTTAATTGCTAAGTAGTATTCCATTGTATAAATGTACCACAATTTCTGTATCCATTCTTCCATTGAGGGACATCTGGATTGTTTCTAGTTTCTAGCTATTATGAATAAGCTGCTACGAACATGGTTGAGCAAATGTCCTTGTTGTATAGTTGAGCATCTTTTGGATATATGGCTAGGAGTGGAATAGCTGGATCTTGAGGAAGCAATATTACCAATTGTCTGAGAAAGTGCCAGGTTGATTTCCAAAGTGGTTGTACAAATTTACATTCCCACCAACAGTGGAGGAGGGTTCCCCTTTCTCCACATCCTCTCCAGCATGTATTGTCACTTGAGCTTTTGATCTTAGCCATTCTGATGGGTGTAAGGTGAAATCTCAGTGTCGTTTTGATTTGCATTTCCCTGATGACTAAGAACATTGAACATTTCTTTAAGTGTTTCTCTGCTATTCGATATTTCTCTTTTGAGAATTGTCTGTTTAGCTGTCCATTGTCCATTTTTAATTGGATTACTTGATTTGTTGCTGTTTAACTTCTTGAGTTCCTTATGTATTCTGGATGTTAGCCCTATGTCAGATATAGGGTTGATGAAGATCCTTGCCCAGTCCGTAGGCTGTTGTTTTGTTACGACTACAGTGTCCTTTGCTTTACAGAAGCTTTTCAGTTTCCTGAGGTCCCATTTATTGATTGTTATCTTAGAGCCTGTGCTGTTGGTGCTCTGTTCAGGAAGTTGTCTCTTGTGCCAATGAGTTCAAGGCTCTTCCCCACTTTTTCTTCTAACAGATTTAGTGTGTCTGGTTTTATGTTGAGATCTTTGATCCGCTTGGACTTTAGTTGTGCACAGGATGATAAATATGGGTCTATTTGCATTTTTCTACATGTAGACAATCAGTTAGACCAGCACCATTTGCTGAAGATGCTGTCTTTTTTCCATTGTATGGTTTTGGCTTTTTTTTTTTGTCAAAAATCAATTATCCTTTGGTGTGTGGTTTCTTTTTGGGTCTTCTATTCAATTCCATTGATCCACCATTCTGTTTCTATGCCAGTACCATGCAGTTTTTCTTACTATTGCTCTGTTGTTGTACAGGATTGTTTTAGCAATTCTGGGTTATTTGTTTTTCCATTTGAAATTGAGAATTGTTCTTTCAAGGTCTGTAAAGAATTGTGTTGGTATTTTGATGGAAATTGCATTGAATCTGTAGATTGCTTTTGATAGGATGGCCATTTTCAGTATGTTAATCCTACCCATCTATGAGCATGGGAGATCTTTCCATATTCTGATATCTTCTTCAATTTCTTTCTTCAGAGACTTGAAGTTTTTTTCAAACAGGTCTTTTACTTGCTTGGTTAGAGTTACACCTAGGTACTTTATGTTATTAGTGGCTATTGTGAAGGGTGTTGTTTCCCTAATTTCTTTCTCAACCCTTTTGTCTTTGGTATACAGGAGGGCTTCTGATTTTTTTGAGTTAATTTTGCATCCAGCCACTTTGCTGAAGATGTTTATCAGCTGAAGGAGTTCTTGGGTTAAATGTTGGGGTCACTCATGTATACTCTCATAATATCTGCAAATAATGATACTTTGACTTCTTCCTTTCCCATTTGTATCCACTTGATCTCCTTTAGTTGTTTTATTGCTCTAGCAAGGACTTCAAGAACTATGTTGAAGAGATACGAAGAGAGTGGGCATCCTTGCCTTGTCCCTGATTTCAGTGGGATTGATTTAAGTTTCTCTCCCTTTAGTTTCATGTTGGCTATAGGCTTGCTGTCTATTGTCTTTACTATGTTTAGGTATGTGCCTTGTATCCCTGATTTCTCCAAGACTTTAAACACGAATGGATGTTGGATTTTGTCAAATGCTTTTTAAGCATCTAAGGAGATGATCATGTGGTTTTTCTCCTTCAGTTTGCTTATATGATGGATCACATTGATGGATTTCCGTATATTGAACTACCCCTGCATGCCTGGGATGAAGCCTACTTGGTCATGGTGGATGATATCTTTTATGTGTTCATGCCTGGGATGAAGCCTACTTGGTCATGGTGGATGATATCTTTTATGTGTTCTTGGATTTGGTTTGCAAGTATTTTATTGAGTATTTTTACATCAATGTTCATAAGAGAGATAGGTCTGAAGTTCTCTTTTCTCATTGGGTCTCTGTGTGGTTTAGGTATCTGTGACTGTGGCTTCATAGAATGAGTTTGATAATGTTCTTTTTGTTTCTATTTTGTGGACTAGTTGGAAGAGAATTGGAATTATCTCTATTTTGAAGGCCTGGTAGAATTCTGCATTGAAACCATCTGGCCCTGGGCTTTTGTTGGAAGGGAGACTTTGATGACTGCTTCTATTTCCTTGGAGGATATAGGACTATTTAATCTACTAACCTGATCTCAATTTAATTTTGGTAAATGGAATCTATCAAGAAAATTGGAATCCTCATTTTCAATGATATCCCCCCTCCCCAGTTAGTCTTAGGAACATGTTGTTGGAGATATTTGATGACATACATGGGAAAAAAAGAAATAAAAGTACCAGTCTCTTTACAAGGAATATTTCTCTACATCTGTCATTTTTTAAATTTATGTTTTTTAAAATATGGAAGAAAATATGAAATATTCAGCTTCTGGGCATTCTAAGAAATTGCTTCTCAAATTCCTTATTTGAGGTCCATGGACAGAACATTGATGCAAAAATCCAGCCACAGTGAAATTTTGGCTTCAGCCTGTTGTGAGTACACTTATTCTAGTTTGTTGAATGGCAATGTGACCAAAACAGGAAGCACATAACTTATTGAAGATAAATTATGTGCCATAGCCTTTCCTGTGTGTCATCCCTGTGAAGTTCCCTGGATGTTACTGTTTGTGAATGTGATGACCACAAAACAAAAACAATGTGACAAGTCTTTTCTAGAATATATGGGATAAACAAAGTTTCTCTTTATGACAAAAAATAAAATTAGATGTTTGGAAGTTCCAGCTCATGCCAAATCCTTGTGTATAGATATGCGTAAGGGTCTATAGGTTCCTTTTGGCACATTCATTTTAGTAAATTGTCTTTATTTTCTGCGCTATAATTTAAGCAACATTGTTTTGGAAGCATAAACAGCTACTCAGATATCAGACGGACTGAAAACTCTAAAGTACAAAATGAAAGAAACTTGAACAGTTCTGCTTAAGTGAGAATATTCATTTTTCCTGAACATAGTTCTATCATAATAAAACCAAATATGATGGATTCACCATGTCTCCTACTTAGCACAAAATCAAGTACTCCCAGCTTACACAGGGCACTCTAAGTGCTGTGCATGAACTACAGGCTTGACTGTTTCTCCTCCTGTGTTTGGACCTCACCTAAGAGATCTTTTCTTTCTGTCCCCCTGCTCCTCTCTTTTGAAATTAGAATTTTCACATCACCCCATGGTTCACACATCACCCCACGGTTCACTGGCAGGATATAATTTTATTTAGGATTTCATCTGGTCTTACAGTTTGCCTTGATTCTTAGTGATGATTTTGAACTAAGGCTTTTGAATGTTGAAACAACTGATACTGAAGACCCATGGGCACGGATTAAATACATTTTGCATGATGGGACAGGCACAGACCTTTTGTGAAGCCAGGAGCTGGTTCTCATGATTTAAGGGGTTATGTCTGGGTATTGACTACTGGGCCAGAGCTGCAGTTGTTAGTTTTGATGGTTGGCTTGATTGGATTAAGAACTCTTGGGGGATTAGTAAGATACACGTCTAAGGATGTCCATAAGTTTCTAGAGGATAATAGGACATGAGTACTCTGAACTACTCAAGGAGTCAATCCCTCTGGTGATTGGTAATATGAAGAGATATCTGATGAGGGGGTGGAGTCTTCTAGAGGAAGTGGATCATGGACCACTCACCCTGTGTGCCTCTTCACACTCATTTCATCCTTCTCTCCAGCACCAGACACTGCTGCACCGTCACCCCCACCCCCGGCCACCGTGTGGGGAATAATGAACCCTTTGAAGACTTCTGAAATAAATCTTTTCTCCCATAGATTTTTCTGTTAGGCATGCTATCACCACAATGCAGATGTAATTTGTACATTAGTATCTTATCTATATGATCAATGGCATAATCTTGCTTCATATTTCCAAAGATGGATTCATGGTAACCGACCCCTATTTCTTTACAAAGTTTCCCATTGAACTTGTAATTAATACTAATAACACATGGCTATTCTGTTTCAGCGAATCTAGGTGAAAAAAAAAATATGTAGGCTTTACATTTTTTCACTTCTTAAAGACCAAAAGTTTTCTACAGAAAAAGCTTATTGAAATAACTGCAGTGAGAATGTAGAATTTATATCGATAGGTTATAAAATAAGACAGGGTGAAAACTATCACGTTTAAGTGGGAATGAGAATAGAACAAATGAGACATTTGTTGGTAAATGCAATAATCACAATCATTAATAACTAAACTTGATCTGTAGCAACTCATGAAAGTTCAGTAACAGTACTATGAAGTGATGACAAGGAAAATGGGGGCAAAATTCAGAAAAACATTACAAGCATTATAAGATCTTGTCCAAAAAAAGAATGGAAAAGTTTTCTCAGAAAAGATCATGTTGCAAAATTCTAAAAGTTAAGGGAGAGTCTAAGCATGCACTTACCAGCAAATATTTGTGCTTTAAGGAAAAATGATATATTTCACTTCTAAAATAAGAGAGTAAGTAAAATATTCCAGAGAAAATCCTTTTGATCAATAATGCAGAAAAGAATAAAAGAGTAAAAGAAATATAATGTTATGTAGTAAATAATGAGATAGTAGAAGTAAGTTGAAATATAATATGTGTGGATAATTGTAAATACATGAAAGTTAGTGATTAGAGAAAATAAACATAAAGTATAAGAGTTCAGTTATTTAAGAAATATTTAAGAAATGTAACAACCAAATGACAGAACACTGGATATCAGGTAAACACCAAATTTAGGCAAAGTTCAATGCATGATATTTTATCTCAAGGCCAAGAGAAATGTTAATTGCAAGCACAGATAATAAAGCAGCAGAAGCTATAATTATCCCAAACTTTTATTTCTGCAATAGCCCAAACTTCACAAATGACGAGAGAATTACCAGGAGAAATGGGCAAATGTGTAATTATAGATATTTATAAATCCTCTCAAAGGTTACGTAAGCAAACAAAATCTCACAAGTAAGATTTTTGATAAAACAATCAATAAATTTAATCTAATAATATACACATTGTATTATAAAAATCCCAAATGTCAAGAACACGGTAACATTTACAGTCTACTACAAAGGCACATTCAATTGGAAAACTGGGAAAAATGTTAAAATTAGAAACTTAACCAACATTCTGTGATTCAAATAACAAGAAAAACACAGAAACATAAAAAAAACAACAACAAGGAGCTAAAAACTAAAAGCAAATTAGTTTAAAAAGTTGTGGAATAAATAGGAAATAATCAAATTTTAAAGTGCAAGAATTTCTGTTTCTGCTTCTGGGACACCTCACTCAGGATGATGTTTTCTAGATCCCACCATTTGCCTGCAAATTTCATGATTTCCTTGTTTTTAATTGCTAAGTAGTATTCCACGGTGTAAATGTACCACAATTTCTGTATCCATTCCTCAACTGAGGGACATCTGTGTTGTTTCCAGAGTCTGGCTATTACAAATAGAGCTGCTGTGAACATGGTTGAGCAAATATTCTTGTAAACTTGAACATATTTTGGATATGCCTAGGAGTGGAACAGCTGGATCTTGAGTAGCACTATTCCTAATTTTCTGAAAAGGGCCAGATTGGTTTCAAAATAACCTTTCCTGTGCTTAGAATTTGCTAGTGTTTCTCTTTCTTTATTAGTCAAAGGCCTGTTCTATTTGATAGAAATAACACATAATTCATCTGAAGAAAATTATTCTTTGTTTAGAAGGTGACTTGAACATATTTTTTCTTAAATTATTTGTGGTGTTCATTTGCTGGATTTTGTAGAACTATTTTGTTGCTGTTGGGTTTTGTTTGTTTGTTTGTTTGTTTGTTTGTTTGTTTTTCAGAGACAGGGTTTCTCTGTGCATTCCTGACTGTCCTGTAACTCTCTCTGTAGACCAGGCTGGCCTCCAACTCAGAGATCCACCTGTCTCTGCCTTCTAAGTGCTGGATTAAAGACATGCACCACCACCACCCAGCTTATTTGATGCATTTTGTGAAGTAGGGTTTACCTGTCCTTTGTTTTGTAGTAACACCTTCCTGTGGCACAGTGTCAAGATTACCCTAATTCACCCCAAAAGTAGAGGGAGACTTATGAGCCGCAGATAGCAGTCTCTTGGCCACATTGACCCCTTTCCATGCTAGCAGTGTCAGACTGTGTCTAACAGACACATGGCATCTCCTCTAAGGACTCTACACAGAAGGACCATTTCTCTTAGCATCTCAAGTCCCAGCGCAGACCCTGCTTCCGGGGCCACATCGTGGTTTGTAGTCAGCTGCTTTCTGTGTTCTTTGTTCTGTGCTGTCAGATCTTTCTCTGTGTCTGGCGTCTCTCCATGAGTCTCTTCTCCCACAGATTCAAGGCCCATTCCACCGTAAAGGCCTCATTTTAACTAAAAGCCTTTAAAGCTGTGACTCTCAACCTTCCTAACTCTGCCCCAGAGCTGCAATTGTGCTACTGTTACGAATCTTAATGTAAGCATCTGTGTTTTGGGATATCCTCAGGCAACTCCAAATGGACCACATCCCACAGGTTGAGAACCCCTGCTTTCAAGGCTCTATCTTCCTATACAGTCACATTCAGAGGCTCTGGGTCGACTTCAACTTTCAAGACTTGGAGCGTCACAGCAGAGCTCACCGCACAATCACTGATCATTCTATTTCAAATAATATCGCTTTTATTCTATAAATTATCCTCACTTAAACTATGGCATCATCATAATTAGTTTAACTAGTAGGGATGTAAGTGAATGTAAAAATAAATAAAAAATAAAAAATTAAAAATTGGTTGAATAGTTATAATAACTCTTCTCTCACCCGCAGAACATACATCCCAAGATTCTCTGGACATGTTTGACTTCACAGGAAGTACTAAAATCTAAACTTACTGTGTTTTCCATGTATATGAGTCTCTATGGTAAAATTTTAATAATTAATTGGAAACTATAAGGATTTAAAAATAATAACTGATAATAAAACAGAATAATTATTGGTAGGTTGGCATGCTAAAAGTACTGGAGATAAGAGAATTCAAGCTGATCATGGGTTCTGTACTACACAATAGAATCCTTTCTTAAACACACACACACAATCACATAAATTATGTACAAAGGTTTTTCTCTCAAAATACCCTTTTATATCATTCATAGAGAGGACCTTGAACCCCTACTTGGATGTAGCCCATAGAAACTTGGTCTCCAGGTGGGTACCTTAGTAAGAGGACAAAAGACATTCTCTGACATGAGCTCAGTTGCCTGCTCCTTGAATAACTTCTTCCTGCTGAGGAGACTTAGCCAGCCCACAGAAGAAGAGGAGCCAGGTGGTCCTGATGGGACCTGATAGGCTAGGGTCAGACAAGAAGGGAGGAGGACTAGGGAAGGGGGATAGAGGAGGAAGAGAGAGGGAGGGTGGGATGGGGAAGAGATGAGGGAGAGGGCTACAACTGGGATACAAAGCAAACAAATTAATAATAATAATAATAATAAAAGAAAAATACCCTTTTATACTGCCCTTGCCTCTTCTTCTTGGGATGCTATGGAATAATATAGTGTCTCTGTGATGAGCTGAAATGAGATGTGTGCTGGAATATTGTGATTCAGTGTTTGAGCAGTACGTAAAGGTTACTTAAACGTAACACTGACAGTCAATGGCTCAGTGACTAATAAAAGTAAAGTATACTGTATGGACACACAGAAAAGGGGTGACTGACATTGTGGGAAATGTGGAATGGGATGGTGGGAGAGTTCATCCTGCTTCTTGGGGTGCCCTACATTAGAAAATATATGACTTACTTCTGGTGTTTTCCATTTAATAATTTGGGGCCATGGTATTACCCATGAGTAACTGAAATCATAGACAGTGTAACCACAGAAATGAAGTGATTACTGTACAAATAATTTTTAGTAAAACCTATTATATTAAAATGCCAGCAATAAAATCATTTAGTCGATAAATTTTAGTGGACAATTATAATTTTGTATTCATCTCAAATGTGGTATATGTGCCTGTACTTTTGCAGACGACTACGGAATTTACACATTGTTTAACCTTTCAGTTTGTCCAGAGTGTGACTATGTGTGTGTACTTCATTTCTACTCGGGACCATAATCTTTTTTGATAACTTAACTGTGCCCTTGGACAAAATAAGACTTCAAGTATGCAGCTATCCACAAATGTTGCAATGTTTACACTTTCTAGAAAATTTTTGGAAACAAGCTCTGGCTTGTGAAGTTTATCTTAAAGCGTTTATAATACACAACTGACGTCAGTTCAGGCAATCAAATAAAGACAGCTGTCATGCTTATGAATAAACAGACACTGAAGTCATTAAATCACTTTTCTTCTCCCCCATGTTTGGATAAGTCCCACAGCATAAGGAATTGAAAGCAGACTTTATTCGTATATTGCACCTAACTGGTGTTTCAGAACGTTAAGTATTCCACTCAGTCTTCTGCATTACTTAGTCACAGAAAGACAGAAGTGTGGACATTTAAAAATACTTTGCCCCATTACATAACTCTTTTATAAAAGATGGAGATCCTGCCCTCTGTCAGTTTTACAGAGCTGATGTTTATAATTAAATGTACTACCAGTAATCCAACAACTGCGTATGTGAAAACATTGTTTAGATCGTCACAGCGTTGCAACACTTCCCACACATGAGGACCCTTCTATCTGGTATATTTTATTTATTTTGTCATAGTGTGAGAGGCCCTCTCTGATACTTAGTCACATATTGTTTATATCTAATGTTCGTCATAAAGAAGTTGACAAGGGTGTCAGGGGGTGTCACACACAAATTTGCAAACTTGGGAGACCTGATGTGTCATTTCTCAGATGCCCTTTGTGCACCAGGAATTCAAGCCTTTTGCCTTTGTGAGGTTCTTTGACCTCAGGAGGCTCCTATGGGCTGTGTTTGGCTATCACTATGCAGACTAAACTATGATCCACATGTTTTAACTACAAGGCAATAGCATGAGAGCTTGGACTCAAGAATGGAGTTCTAGGGACTGGAGAGATGGATCAACAATTAAGAGCATTGTCTTGATTATGCTGGCTCATGACCATTTCTAATTCTAGTTCCAGGTTGCCCAGTGACTTCTGGGCCCTATGGGTAGCAGCCATATATGTGGTGATACACAGACATATGTGCATGCAGACAAAACACCTGTGGACATAAAATAAAAATAAATAAAACATTTTAAAATGAGATTAAAGTTCAGAGATAAAACCATGGCGAGGAAGGTGTGGTCATTACACAAAACTACACTAACAGCATTGATTATAGTTGTGATGTTCTCTCTCTCTTTCTCTTATACACACAAACACACACACACACATACACACACACACAGAAAGGGTTTAATTTTTATCCATGTTCCTTAACTTATAATTTCTTCCCCAAAGACATCCACAGAAAGTAGAATTTCTAGGACCCAAAGTGGCTCAGAGCAATTCTAATCTCTTGTCATCGCTCTTTCTTGGAGCTGACCATAAAGAAATCCCTTGACCCATTCTCTTCTAAGTGAGGCCCTCTCAGTTTGAAAGGAGGTTTTTTTTGTTTTTTGTTTTGTTTTTTTAATAACTTGCAGTGAGGATGTTGTAGAGAAAGGACATACAGAATGAAGCTGGTAGGCCTTTCTAGGGTTTTATACCAAATCTATTAATGGTAAGAAGGCAATGGAGTCCCACTGATCAAAAAGGGCTGGGTATAGGGAACTTTTGGATAGATCAGCACTTGGAGAGACTCAATTGTGAACCTGTGGAATTCAATACTATCTCTAAGTAGCTCCTGTCTGCTACAGAATAGGTTACCTAGTTGTTGATGGGAGAAACCCCCACAGCCTTTGAGACCACTCAGTCATCTATATTAATCGTGGTGTGACAACAAAGAAAATCACTTTAGCAGAGAATTAATTTCCCCACTATGGCAGTTTGTACATTTTTCTACCTAAAAATCTTCAAGAATGACAGGACACTTGTGATCAATTCCTGTCCTTATCAACTGCTGGAGAACCTCTTCATAGCCTCCTGACTCTGTGTCCCACCTCAGCTGTCAGATGTCCTAACTTCTCAGCATGCCTCATTCCTGTGTCTATTTCCTTATTGCCTAATCTACAATAGCTGCCAGTCAACACGTTGACTTGACGCTGGGCTCCAGGCACAGTACGAAGCTGCCACTGAATCAGGTTCACTCTTGGAGTCCATTCTGTGTTTTCATGAGCGTAACTGCCAACATTAATCCACTGTTGCCATGCTTTTATTTCAAATGGGAATACATTGAACTGGATCTCTGGCCATTTATTAAGGCTGCTTTGCATCTGCATGACAACAATTATGCAAAGAGACAAGAAGGAACAGATAAGCATATTCAAATACTACCAAATTTCTTAAAAGTAAATAAATGAAAAAAATCAAGTGAACCTTTATAAATCAACACATAAGATGGTAAAAATATTCCAGAGAGTACTGAGTATATTTTACAAGACATTTCTATGGCCATAGGTGTACTATAGTTAGTGTTCACTGTTTAACACTTAAAAAAAATGTAGCATTTTTATTTTGTTGTGAGTGTTTTCTTGCATATACGTCTTTGGGCCATTGCGTATATGTGGTGCCCATGGAGTTCAGAAGAGGGCATCGGATTCCCTGAAACTGGGCTTACAGATGATCGTGAGTTGCCAGGTGACTGCTGGGAATCAAACCTGCATCCTCTGTAAGAGCAATAGTGCTCTTAGTTGTTGACATTTCTCTAGCCCCCACTCCTGAATCCTTAAGGGATAATAGAAACTAATATTTCATAGGCCCTTTGCTCTAGTGCTGTAGTGTTACCTACAGTATTAGAACTGTAGGTGCTTTCCAAGGCTTTTTCCTGCTCACAAGTCAGTTCGGCATAATCCTAGATTACATTCTTAGATTGTGTGTGTGAGAGAGAGAGAAAAGAGAGATTAAAAAGAGCTCCATGTTCTTAGAGTTTTTAAGATCTTTGCATTTCTCTTCATAAAAATCATTTGGTCTTTATATATATGTAAGCAAAAATAAGGAAATAAAAACTATCAGTCAATTTTCTGTCTAGAATTTATGTCAGTCTGTGTGTGTGTGCGCGCTACTGAGGATTGAACATTTTTAACGGAGTATTTTAAACATTGGAAAAATACATGACTTGAGCTCATTCAGAGAATGTTGCTAAGAAAAGTATTGATCAACTCTCATGAGGAATATAATTTACTAACATTTTTCCTTCTATAGGGACAGCAGTTTTCAACCATAATATGTAAAACACCTAAGAGCAAAACACTTCAGAGAACTTCAGCCACCAGGCAAATACCACCACCCTTCAAATGCAAAGAGATAGATGAATTCAGAGAGTTGTTGCTGAAATGTGCTAACCTGAGGCAGTAGCTGTTAAACAAACGTGTCAGTGATTTCGATATGTTTCTGCAGGCTGTGCAGATTAGGACGAGACTGGAAGGCTCTTTGGGACTGAGGTCTTTAGAGCCCCACCCTTAAATGGCCTTTATCTCTAGAAACCTCCTGGTGTTCTTGTGACTAGGAACTAAGCAAGAGAGGGAAAGTCATCGACCCCTTTGGAATGGACATAGGGGTTTTCCCTAACGGAAGTCCATAGGAAAGACTTTACCAGAGCTCTATGCTACTATTTGTTCATGAAATGGAAGGCCAGCTAGGCCATCATGCCAGCCATCTGTGCCACTCAATCCAAAAGAGGAAAAGTAAGAAAAAAAAACAACACTTGTGATGCACCTAACCTAGGAATACAAATTCACTAAAAGATACAGTCTTGAGATTGTAGAACACTTTCCTTTTTCTCGCCTTAACATCATATCAGTAGGTTCTGGTCTAATAGTAGATGATAGCTAAAAGAGCTATTAAAAAGAAAGAAAAAGAAAGAAAAGGCATATATGAGCTTTCTGAGGAAGAGTACTTAAAGAGGTCCCATGTCAGGATGGGACACCAAACCAAACAGCGAAACGATTGCCAGAACTTTAAGGCACTGATACCTACAGTTGCAGCAAACAGTAGATACAGTCCAACTCTTATTTATATTCAGTTCCCACTAAAATGCCCTTATCTCTGCTTCTGTTACCAGACACATCCTGGACCAACAAAACTATACATCTATAAAATTGCTTGATGGCAAAGGAAAAATACTACTAGAAGGTACTCAGGAGTTCACTTGTGAGCAAGGGAAGACAGTCCATACAGGCTGGAGAGAAAGGAATTCAGAAAGGCTTAGTGCTTTGAGGACCATGCGTAACTCAGTCTGTAAAGTGGTCTTTCTACCAGACAGAGAGAACAAGGCCACTTCTGAGGAAACAGACACATATTCACACAGGGAAAACATCACTAAGAGGCAGGCACATGCCTGAGCATGGTAGGTCACAGCGCATAAAGTCCACTTTCTAAAGAGGAGATGGCTGCCACAACACTTCTGGATAAGGATTCTGCATAATAATCCACCAAGTTTTCTTCAGATCATTTTACAAATGAGCCAGGGTAACTTTGTAATTTTGACTAGTTTCTTGTATGTTTCTCAAAGATCCTAGGACGAACAGGGAGAAAAATCAATTTTGAAGCATATTGATTATTTCTTTTTTAACATTTTTATTTTATATTAATCACAGGTTATGTGCTTTGTATCCTAGCCATAGCCCCCTCCTGCATTCCCTCCCTATCCTCCCCATCCCTCTCCTCCCTGCCCCTTTCCAAGTCCACTGATAGGGGAGGCCCTCCTCCCCTTCCATCTAACTCTAGCTTATCAGGTCTCCTCAGGAATGGCTGCAATGTCCTCTTCTGTGGCCTAGCAAGGCTGCTCCTCCCTGGGGGGGCGGGGAGGTCGAAGAGCCAGCCATTGAGTTCATGTTTGAAATAGTCCCTGTTCCCCTTACCAGGGTACCCACTTGGATATTGAGCTACCATTTGCTACATTCAAGCAGGGGTTCTAGGTTATATCCATACATGGTCCTTGGTTGGAGAAACAGTCTCATAAAAGACCCCTGTGCCCTGATATATTTGGTCCTTGCAGAACTCCTGTCCTCTCCAGGTCATACTAACTCCCCTTCTTTCATATGATTCCCTGCACTCTGCCAAAGGGTTGGTTATGTGTCTTAACGTTTGCTTTGATACACTGCTAGAGTCTTTCTGAGGTCCTCTGTGGTAGGCTCTTGTCCTGCTACTTGCTTTCTCCTACATCCAATGTCCATCTCATTTGTCTTTGTAAGTGAGGATTAATCCTCTTGCCCCAGGTCCTCTTTCTTGTTTATCTTCTTTAGGTATATAGATTTCAGTATGTTTATCCTATCTTATAGGTCTATATAACTGAGTATATACCATGTGTGCTTTCTGCTTTTGGGATACCTCACTCAGGATGATTGTTTCCAGGTCCCACCATTTGCCTGCAAATTTCATGATTTTTTCATTTTTAATTGCTGAGTAGTATTCTATTGTGTATATGTACCACAATTTCTGTATCCATTCCTCAACTGAGGGACATCTGGGTTGTTTCCAGGTTCTGGCTATTACAAATAAAGCAGCTACAAACATAGTTGAGCAAATGTCCTTGTTGTGTACTTGAGCATATTTTGGATATATGCTTAGGAGTGATATAGCTGGATCTTGAGGAATCACTATTCCTAATTGTCTAAGAAAGTGCCAAATTGATTTCCACAGTGGTTGTACAAGTTTACATTCCCACTAGCAATGGAGGAGGGTTCCTCTAGGAACCTCCTCTCCTTGTAAGTAGAAGGATCTTTTCCTCAAAACACTTCACAAGTACTGCCCAGCTAACAAGATCTCAGGAATGACAAGGCATAAAGTAAGGTGGAAGATCAGAAGCCCATTATGGTATGGTAAAAGAAAACATGCAGGATTATAAGTAATGTCCTCTATTCTGTTAGGCGACAATAGCTGAAACAGAAGTTACTAAACCAGCTGAGATTTCTGTAGGGGAGCAGGGAGAAATAATCGTGAAGTGGTGTCCGCTGCAGTTTCCAGCCAATATCGATCAAAACCAGTCTTCTACCCACACATGAGCATGGAGGGAACAGTTGGTTGTGTTAATCATTCCTAAATCTAGGGAGAGAAATGGCCACCTAAAATTAGCAGACACACTAAGAACATCAAACAAAGGTCAGAAAAGAGCCTCCCCACACCATATTACAGTTAACATTCTAGACCTAAAGAACAAAGAAAAGTGCAGAAAGCTGAAAGATAGAAGCATAAAATCACATACAAAGTTCAACCTGTCAGAATCACAGCCAGCTTCTCAACAGAAACCACACAAGCTAGAAAAGCACAGGAGACATTCCAATACACAAACTGCCAACTCAAATTACTATATACAGCGCAACTACCTGTCAATAGTTGAAGGGAAAAGATAAACTTTCCATGATAAACACAGATGAGAGGAATGCATAACCAAGAAGCAAAAACGGCAGAAAATACTTGAAAGAATACTTCTTAGAGGAGGATGAACATATCCACAGTGCTTCTGGAAAGCCTTGGGAAAGCCCAAAAGAATGATGGGGCACACCCTTTTGGAACTAGCACAGAGATGATCCCTAACCAAAGTCCATAGGAAGGATTTCATGGGAGCTTTATTCAGCTTGGGGGAAGGGCATTTATATCACTCTTAACTGCATGTTCTTTCTTAGTTTGTAATCATGAGAACAACATGAGTTTTTCTTTGTGTGTGTTGCAGCCTGCCATTTATTTATTTATTTTTAAAAATTTTTTATTTTTTATTATTAATTACATTTTATTAACACTGTATCCCAGGTGAATCCCATTCCCTCATTCCCTCCCAATCCTACCCTCCCTCATCTACTCCCTGCCCCTTTCAAAGCCCACTAATAGGGGAGGACCTCCTCCCCTTTCATCTGGCCCTGGTTTATCAGGTCTCTTCAGGACTG
>CM053743.1:20626279-20663064 GCA_028658305.1 Pachyuromys duprasi | reverse complement strand
AAAATAAGGAACAGGAAAATATCAAACTCTACAAAATCAACACAATGATTAGAATCAGTACATACCTTTCATTCATAACACTGAATGGCATTGTTCTCAAGTCCCTAAATCAAATACATAGACTTGTAAATTATTCTTAAAAAGTAGAAGAATCTATTTGTTGCCTTAAAAAATGCACCTAAGAATCAAAGAAAAATATACCCTCAGAGTGAAAGGTTGCAAATGGACATTCTAAACAAATAGAACTAGAAAGCAGGTAGGTGTTGCAGTTTGAATATCTGACAAGATATATCCCAACCAAGATTAGTCAGAAGTAAAGAAGATCATTACATACTCATTAAAAGAATAATCCATCAACAATTCTAAATATAGACACAAGGAGCATGGATTATCTAATTTCATATAACCAGAAGTACTGGATGTAAAGACAGATTAACCCCAATATAATAATAGTGGGTGTTTTCAGTATCCAGTTCTCACCAATAGACACATCATCCCAACGACAACAACAGCAGGGAAACATTGGCACTAAGTGGCACAGTAGATCAAACTGATCCAGTAGGTCTCTATAGACTGCTCTCATTCTATCTAAACATTGCAGATTGTTTATTCTCAGGAGCTCTTGAAACTGTGTCTAAAAGAGGTCATATGAGAGAACACAAAGCATGTTTCAACAAACACAGGAAAACTGAATAGTATCATATATCTGAGCATGATGATATAAACCAGAAATCAACAACGAGGGAAACTGCAGAGCATGCGCATATTCATGGAAGATGAACACGCACCCTTGAATGGTGTGCTGGTTGTCTTTGTGTCATTTTGACACAAGCTTGGTTCATATGGGAAGAGAGAGCCACAGTCGAGAAAATGCCTCTGTCAGACTGGCCTGTAGGGAAGTCTATGGGGGCATTTTCCTGATTAATGATTGATGCAGGGGTGATAGTCCATTGCGGGT
This sequence comes from Pachyuromys duprasi, assembly GCA_028658305.1. Taxonomy (NCBI): domain Eukaryota; kingdom Metazoa; phylum Chordata; class Mammalia; order Rodentia; family Muridae; genus Pachyuromys; species Pachyuromys duprasi. Next base: position 20,662,106 of record CM053743.1, on the reverse strand, counting down.
GACACAGCCCCAAGGCAGGTAGTCCTGGGTTGTATAAGCAAGCCATAGAGAAGTTGGGAAGCAGCATTCCTCGATGGCCTTTGCCTCAGCACCTGGCTCCAGATTTCTGTTCGGAGTTCCCGTTCTGGCTTCGTATAAACTGTAGCGCTGTATGCTGTAAGCTGGAATAAACCCATTCCTCCCCAAGTTACTTTTTGACATGTTTTATCACAACGATAGAAAGAAAACTAGAAAAAAAAATGACGCACTGGTCATTAGCGAAATCAAGAAGGAAATAAAACAATTCCTAAAATCAAATGAAAATAACAACAGGGCTACTAAAACCTATGGGACACAATGAAAGCAGCTGTAAAAGGTACAGACATACACGGAGACACACACAAACAGTATAGGGTATAATCCAGGATAAGAGTTAATATTAGTAACTAAGGTTAGAATAAACTATCTGTGTTTATCAACAGCCATATGATAGTATTGCCTATCACCAATTCCTATCTCCAAGGGAAATCAGCAATATTCAGCGAACTGCTGGCAACAAAAAGCAATGGCTGAGTGCACTTCTTACTAGCCAGTAAATTTAGATTATGGAAAGATACATATCTATATATGTTTCTGAGAGCTCACCCACAGAAATCAGTAAGGATATAATTACCTGAAGAACACTAGTCAATGTTATCTAACTGACATTTATAGAATACACCCAATAACTGCAGAAATTATGGATGAAATGTTCACCAGCATAAATCTTAGAGAAAAAGCCTGGTCAGAATTTATTATGACTTCAGAGTACTTAAAATGGACATTGGACTCAACCTCAAAATTAGCAACAGAAAGAGAAAAGAAAATCCTCAAATATTTTGTAATAAGCACATTCCCAAGTGACACATGATTCAAGGAAGACTTAAATGAAATCTTAAAAATTTTTGAACTGAGTGAAAATTAAAACTTTACTGTAAATTTGTAGGATCCAGACAGAGCAGTGTATTGCCGGGCTTGAGGGGGAGGAGAGCTGGGAAACTACTGATTTTGCATGGGCTTACATCAGGCTTCATTATCGTTTTCGTATTGATTCTCATGTTATGCGCATCACATGTGATTAGATCTCTTCTGTGATATACACAGCTCTCAGCTCCAAATTGCTGAATTACCTGTGGAGGTAGTCCTGATTTCTCACTTCTGGCTGTACTGTGTGCTCTCAAAATGATTCCTCTAATCTCTGACCACTGTTTAAACATGCTTCAGAATGTTGTCAAGCCTCTAGTAGAACCATATTTTGAGAAGTATTTCTGGGCAGTACCGATGGTTGTTGAAAAGTAGTGTTAAGTGGATTGGCTGATAGGCACTCTTCTCTACTATTGGATCTGAATTTGCATCACAGGTGTCTAACAAAACTGGTCCAGAAGCTAGTTGAGATAATGAGCACATGGTTAATGCATTAGGAATCACAGTTGCAACAATTAGCATTCCCATGTCTGATCACCACAAGATATAGGACAACCTCGTCCAAATGTCATTTCCTTCTCTTCCTATAATTTGCAGTTTGCAATTCAGCTTTAGTAATCCATAAATTCATCTAACAACTATGCAACTAACTGCCCTCTATACATAAGACACCCAGCTAGAGACAGCAGGATAGCCAGATGCCAATAAGGACCATGTTTTAAGAACATCATAATCCCTCATTAAAGACAATTAGTGTGTTGTGTGAATGGCTCATGGAGGTTAAACTCTGGACCCTCTACATACAAAGCAAGTGCTCTACCACTGAGCTTTCCCACAGACCACAAAAACAGTATTAAAGTCAGCACTTATTTGAAAAATAGCTGATAATCCCTGAAGATCTTTCACGTGTCGGGAAATGTCCTGACACTTCTTTTTTACTTTGCACTTTAATCCTCACAATTCCTTTTTTATTTGTAAGTCTCAACTTCCAAATGAGAACTTCTCCCCAACCTCACATAATTATTTAGTAATAAGTCTACAGCAAGTGTAGGCAGCTAAGAATCTGTATTTATTGTCAGTGTGTCATGAAAGCTCACCAATAAAAGTGAATAAATAATGAATTACGGGGATTCCAAAGTTGGAATAAAAAACATGAAAACCTGCAAAACCAAGACTTTTAAATGAGAGAGTCTTGGAAGGAAAGCTTAACTATATTGAGGTCTCAATACATATATGATACACAATGATAGCACACAAGTGGAAAAGAGGAACCAAAATATGGAACCAATAGAGAAGACAGGAGGGAAATATGATCAAGAAGTAATGTTTGATTTCATTATATTTGTTAAGAAGTCTTGTGTTTTTAAAATATATTTTGTTTGTTTGTTTTTGAAAGAAAGAAAGAGCAAGCTTGGAGGTGGGTTGGTGGGAGATTGGGAGAATCTGGAAGGAGATGGAAAAGAGAAAACTCTCTTCCAGGATATAGATGATAGATAGATAGATAGATAGATAGATAGATAGATAGATAGATAGATAGATAGATAGATAGAGATACCTAGATATATAGATATATATCAATTAAAAAATAAAAGCTACAATGTCAATGGCACCCTGCAGAAGAACAGCTCTGAAGATGTCCTTGAGTAGTAATTACAGTGAAAGAGGTCAAAGATGGAAATGGACAGAAAGTTATTTCAGCACAGAGAGTTCTGACTACTGCCTCAAGGGAATATGAGGCTTTCAAAGGTTCAAGCAGAGGGTCTTGGAGAACCAGGTGGCAGAGATATATGCATGGTGGACTGTATGGGAGCATGGGAGAATTCAAGGAGTTTACCAACTGATTGGGTAACACTAGGGAAGAGGAAAGAAAGACAGGTAAAGGAGACAAGACAGAGACATGAGGCAGAACTACCTGTAAAACATTAGTGAAAAATGATGTGGCTGAGCTGATAGGTGAAAGGTGCACAGGCATAAAGAAAACTACAATTTAAAACCCCTGAAGTTGTTCTAGCCCAAGAGCAAAACAAACCCATTATGTTTTTTAGTTTAATGTCTACATGGTTCCCCAATAGTGCCTCCAAAATGATAACTTATCTTCCTGTTTTCATTATATAGCCTAGAATAAGTACAAATTTCTTCCAGGTCAGTATATATTTACCAATCCATTTATTATCTGATAGGTATTATTATAGAGTGCCTACATATGCTGTTCACCAAGTTAAGCATGGAGAGAGAACACGTGACTGAAAGCGAAGTGATCAAGAAGGAAAGCAGCAAACATGTGAAGAAGTGCTAAGCCTTATGATGATTAAAGGTATGGGGTGAAGAGGAATATCTTGGAGCCCGAAAAGATCAGTGAAGATTTCAAGGGACAGGAATATTTAAGATGTGGTTTTCCTTGAAAGTTGACCAGGACAGTCAGTGAGTAGAGGTACCAAAAACTGGAGTGGCATGAAGATATGCTTAAATATCACAAGAGTAGAAACATGCATAAAATCTGTGCGTCAGTTCAGAAATTTCCCCTTCTGTGCTACCTAGCTTTATATCAGCTTGACCCAGTCAAGGGTCATTTTTAAAAGGGGAACCTCAACTGATAAAATGTCCCCACCAGATTGGCTTAGGGATAAGTGTTTTCTTGATTGGTGATTGATGTGAGAGGGCTCACCTCGTGGTGGGAGGAGCCACCCTTGGGCTGAGGCTTCTGGGTGCTATAAGAAAGCGTGCAGAATAAACCATGAGGATCAAGACAGTAAGTAGTGTTCCTCTCCCTAATGGCCTCTGGATCAGCCCCTGCCTCCATGTTCCTGCCATGACTTCTCAGGCTGTAAGATGAAATAAGCCTTTTCCATCCCAAGTTGCTTTGGCTATGGAGTTTTTATCACAACAATAAAACCCTTAACTAAGACACCTTCTAATATGTTTAATTTTCTCTCACTAGACTAAGGGAGACTTACTTCATGAACATGGTTTTGGTCATACATAACAAGACACTGTTGTTAACCCACAAAGGATCTTGTTTTTTGTTTTGTTTTATTTTGTTGTTCTTCTGGTTTCTAAATCCCTACAGTCTTTCTTGAAGACATCACATGTGTAAACAAAGGGGGAAATGAGAATGCAAATATCCTGGAAGAGAAGATGTATTTTAGAAGCCTGGAGTCGCCAGCTCATCAAGTGTTTTTGCATGGCCTGGAGCTTGGACCTGTTCTACTTCCCTAGGATATCCAGTCAGTCCCTCTGAGTACAGCCTAGTCGTGTTCGGTGCTTGAAATCACTATCCTGCTAACACGAGACTCAGGCAGAGATGGCAAAAGAGAGCACAGAACTCAGGTTTCTACTTTTAGGGAAGTAACTGATTTCTCCTCTCAGCCACTGAGTGTAGTTGTAGGAGAAAAAAAAACTCTGTGAAGTTCAAATTTTATTTACATTTTTTATCCTTGATTTGGTAGCTTTAAAAAATTGTTTCTTCATTTGTAATATTCCTTTATGGCATGTCCCAGATGTTTTTAAGGTATTTTTTGGTCAATATGTTTAACAGATGCAATCATGGCATTTTTATATGTGTACATCAGTGTACTTTGTTCATATTTGCACCTTCCCATCACTCTATAGTCTGCCCTCCTCCTTCTACCTGGCCCTTTCCCCCACTAAATAATTTTCTTTCTGTTTCCATCTCTTTCTCTTGAGCATGCATGTGCGCGCGCACACACACACGCATGCACACACACAGAGTTATATCTATGTTCTACATACTTTTAATGTAACCCTTTTAAAAATAAAACACTTTTCATAAGCAAAGGAACATTGCAAAGTGATTTCGCGAATGTTTTGGAGATGGGTACCAATTGTCTCCTTCAAAGGAAGAAGCACAGAAAGTTCATTTTGAGAAAAACAATGAAAACATAAAGGTGAGGCAGAGCTTTGAAACAAATTGGAGGCCAGATTATTCTAGAAACATGGAATACAATAAACAAACACACACTGCACATCCCTCATGGATTTTTTTCTTATTCTGTACCTCTTGGCTAAATGTCTCCATGATGACAATGTAAGAGGTACACTCTGAATCCCCCAAATGTTTAACCTTGTTACAGATGAAATTATAAAAAAAAAAAAAGAACCAGGCTCATTCCTGTAATCCATAAACTTAGAGGACAGAGGCAGGAGGATGGACATAAGTCTAAGATGAGTCTAGGTTATAGAAGCAGACTGTATCTCTGGAAAAAGAAAAGCAGAGAACATGTAATAAATGCCACCATGCCATTCATCATTGAGTCAACCATTGTTGGACTTTAGAGTGCAGAAACATACCTTGAGGGAAACCAGTTATTGAGTTGGTTTCAGAACTCAGAAATAAAACTTTTTTTCAATATGTATTGACTGGGTAGAAAATGTAAAACCAAGAAGCTTTTAAAAGTAACTGAATACTAAACTGTATGATACATTGAAGCAAATCCTGAACATCAGGTTCACTAAATGGTACAGGTTAGGGTACACTGTTGGTGGAGGCTGGGGCCTGGCTGCTGACTCGAATCCCATCCTTGTTTCTGAGCCAAAAGCCTTAGAGAAATCTCACCACGCCACGTCACTGTTTCTGTCTCCTTTTCTCTCTTCCCCCTTCCCCATCTCTAGCTTTTTGAAATGTGGTTTTACTATCTAGTCCTAGCTTTCCTGGAGCTCCCAATTTAGACCAGACTGGCCTAAAACTCAGGACCATCCTCCTGCCTCTGCCTCCCCAGCCCTGAGATTATAGGCATGACCCATTAAGCTTTATTTTAGAAACTTTCTTAATATATTTTTGCTTTAGTATGATGTCTGTAAAGTGAAAATAAAAATGTTTCTTGGAGGTTTTTAAGGAACAAATAGGAAAATGTATTTATACTATCTAGTGAGTTATAAAGTGTTACTTATGAATGCTGGCTGCTCTTATTAATTGGCATATCAATTTACAGAATGAATATCTACTTTCAGTTCTAGGTATAAATGAAGCCCTAACAATTATTTTTTTCATCAGTTCACTGCTTTGATCTGTTAGTTGCTTTCTACATTATCCATTAAATACTCAAATGGAACATGTAATTGTTAATATGTTAGGAGCCTTCTACATGGAAAGCTTATAAGTTACCTGATGAAACAAAGAAAATACAGTTTAGTACTCAGTTAATTTTAAAAGTTTCTTGTTTTTCTATACTGTGCTGAGTAAAAAAAATTCATAAGAGATTTGCCTAAAGAGTAATATTGTCTGCTGATCATTGTTAGAAGTATAAAATTGAACTGGGTGTGGTGATCTTTAATCCCAGATCTTGGGACGTAGAGTTACGAAGATTTCTGTGAGTTCAAGGCCAGTATGGTCTATGTAGAGAGTTATTGAACAATGGGTTACACAAAGTGATCATGTCAAAAGAGAAAGAAAGAAAGAAAAAAAGAAAGAAAGAAAGAAAGAAAGAAAGAAAGAAAGAAAGAAAGGAGAGAGGGAGGGAAGAAAGGAAGGATTGATTGTCCCACAAAGATCATTGGAAAACATTTTTCCTAATATTTTGATTGAGTGTTTGTAGTTTGTTTTATCTTATTAGACATTATTTAACTCATTATATTTTAAAATGCAGAAGGCATAAATTATTCATTCAAATAGAACTTGCTGTTAAATAGATAACATGTGGCTAAGTTTTGGATGGAGACGTTTTCATTGCTTACGGTCTGGGAGAAAAGAATGCACACTCAAGGCCTCGTGTTTTGAATACTGAATATCTGATGTTGAACATTTTCCTCTATTTGTGAGTGCCTTACTTTAGTTATTAATTTTCCAGGTGCTCAGGAGTGGGACACAGGGCCTCTAGTACCATAAATATTCACTCTAAAAATGAGATACTGCCCAACCAACTCTGCTTCCACATATATGCACAAACACACATACACACACCAGGCAGAAGAATTTCAAAGTCTTTTAAGTTCTTTTCGGACTTCCTTGTCTGAAGTCTCCAATGGAAGCAATGGGAAGCCTGCCAATGCAGACCCCTGATTATAATCGTCTTAATTTTTTTTTCTAGAGAAACTCCATTTAGTATGAAATGATTATTTTGGCATCTTCTTCAAAAGTGGACACATAACGTGTCTGTTATATATAGAGTTCTTAAATACACGATAACATTTACCAATTGTTGGTTTATTTCCTGCATTACCTACCTGCAAATCCTATTCAGAAAATCTCTCCTATGCCTTTATGTCGAAGTGCATTACCACATTTTGCTCTAACAGTTTGAGAGTATCTGATCCTATACTGAGGTTCCTGATCCATTAGGAGCTGAATTTTGTACTAAGAATGAGATTAGGTACTAGCTTCAGTTTCATGTGTGTTGATACCTAGGATTCCCAGAAGCGCTTGTTGAAGATATGTGTTTTAGAATCTTTGTTGAAAAGCAGCAGCTATTGCTTCATAAACTTAGACATGGGTCTTCTACTCTATTCCAGTTGTAATCATTTTTGCATTCCTTCTATTCCTCTCTTGTTTAACTAAGACCTCAAGCACTATACTGAACAAGTAGAGAGAGAGTGAGAGAGAGAGAGAGAGAGAGAGAGAGAGAGAGAGAGAGAGAGAGAGAGAGAGAGAGAGAGAGAGAGAGGATATCCTTGTCTTGTTCCTGATCCTGGTGGCAATGCTTTGGTCTCTTTTCCATTTATCATGAGGTTGGTGATAGCTTTGACATACACAGCCTTTATTATGTTGAGGAACGCTTCCTCTGTTCCTAGTTTCTCCACGACTTTTGTCAGAAAAGGATATTGAATTTTATCAAAGGCTTTTCCTGTGACTATTGAGATGATCATGTATTTATTTTTATCTTTTAGAGTCCATTTATGTGAAAAATTGCATTTCTTGGTTTATGAGCCAAAGTGACCATGACTACAGACAACTTGACCAATTCTTGATGAGCTCTTGAACTAGGCTTGTGAGTATTTTATTGAGAAATTCTGTATCTGGAAATATACACTCATAAGGAATATCATGGTGTAAATGTACCTTTTCTAGCTTTCATATTTTTTTCTTTATCTGGCTTTGGTACCAGTGTAATGCTGACTTCATTAGGGCTTTGAAGCCTTTTTTCCTTTTCTACTTTATGGAATAGTTTAGCAGTATTGGTGTTAATACTTTTATATTTCTGGTAGAATTTTGCAGTGAGTCCATCTGGCCCTGGGCTTCCCCCACCCCCATGGTTGGGAGAAATTTTTACTCTGAAAGGTAGGCCAACAACTGACAAACAACCTTTCATAAAACCAAGAAGGTTCTGTACAGCAGAGAAAACTATCAGTTGAGTAAAGCAGCAGCCATGGGGATAGAGGAATCTTTGGACGTTATATCCTGGACTAAGTATTAATGGTTAGAGTATAAGACCAACTGAAAAAATAAACATTAAGAAAACAAATAACTAGAAAATAGGCTATGTGTTTGGACAAAGAGCTTTCGAAAGAATAAATACAAATGGCTAGAAAACGAATTTCAGCATCATTAGTCATCAGGAAAATGTAGATTAAAATCATTTTAAGATTCTATCTCATCCCAGTCAGAATGGCAATCATTAAGAAAACAAATAACAGCAAATACTGGCATGGATGAGAAGGGAGAACCTTTATACAGTACTGATGGGAATGGAAACTAGTGCAGTTGCACTGGAAATCAGTCTAGAGGTGTCTCAATAAGTCAGAAATAAAACTAACTAACTAATGAACCAGCTATGCCACCTTGGGCATAACACACACACACAGACACACACACACACACACACGCCGTATCATAGCACAGACATGCCTCCCCATACATGTTCACTACTGCCATACCCATACCCACATACACTAGGATGTGGAAGCAGCCTAGATATCCATCAACTGATGAATGGATACTGAAAATATGGCATATATGCACAATGGCAGTTTTAGTCTGCAGATAATTGGATGGAGCTGGGGAAAATTACATAGAGTAAGGTGGCGCAGGCCCAGTGGATCACTAAATAAAATACATAGTGAGAAATGTGAGAAAGAGATTTATAGGAAAGAAGAAGAGTTATAGGAGGTAGGAAGGAGTTAAGACAGGGTGGCAGAAAGCATATGTGTGAAACAAGCAAGTAAAAAAAGTTTATGCTGTAATGCCGTGATGAATTCGGGATCTTCTTAAAATGAAAGTACATTAGTAAAATAAATTTTTACTAATCACAGCAAAAATTCTATATTATATTTACCAACATTAAATAGGTATATATAATCTGTAAACTATATTAAGACTATTAATCTCTTAAATAATTTCAAATATGTGTCAAACTGGGAATTTCTGATTTGGCTGACGTTTTAGAATCATGTTTTAAGTTGGAAATTATGTAAAGTTATTTTAATTTCCAACTATTCTGCATGCATTGAAATATGTTTTGTGTCTCTAAGAGGAAATACAATTGTACTTTATACTATGAGTATATATATTTAAATGAACGATTAATGAAAATTGTCCCTAATTACTTAAAAAAAATGGAATACTATTTTGCGGAGGCAGTGGCAAATCTTGCCCGATGTGTCATGGTGGAGTCATTCTCAAAAAGTAATGGCTGCAAAATTGAGTAAACATAGAACCAATAAAGAAAGGGTTTCCTCACAGCATGTTAGAAGCCAGCCAGCTAAAGGGCACGTGCTGTGGAAAATTTTGAGAGACCTATGAGGATTCTTCCCCTCATGTAGGCACCAGCCACAGAGTAAAATGCCATCTTGTCTACAGAAGATGCCAGAGTTGCCCTTTGCCAGGTGTTGCCAGCATGACCCCATTACTGTCCCACTCCATTCTTTGTTTGAACAGAAGGCACAGCACTACATTTCATGGAAGATGGCCATAAGCAGAATGAAGGAGTTTCTCTCCTCTCCCTTGCATTTCTTGCAAGTACCTGCCCGAGTCACTGTGAGAAGCTGATGATCCTAGTTGCTGGCCCATTTTGAGTTCTGCTATCATTCCTCAGGCACTTGAGCTGTTTGTTTTCAGCTCTAATCTGTTAGGACAAATGCCATGTTGTCACCAAGTCTCTTTTCCTAATTCTGGTTTACCAAATGTGTGACCCCTACCAATGGCCCACAAAACTACAACCTGTTACCAATGTTATCTTACTTAGCTCTAACCATTGCTGTATATAAGAGAAATCACTCTGAAGCCCCACACTATCTGTCCTCTCAACAGATTTGGGTCAGCAGAGAAAGTGTGCCCATCTCTATGTAGTCAATTGTGCACAGATTCCTCTGAAGTCATAAGTATTAATCAACCACCAAGAACTACCCCCAAGACTGGGACCATGCTTATAGGAGTGGATACTTTCAGGGAGCATTAAGTTTGTGGGCACTGTGCTAAACACACTCCTTATCTTCTCCATAAATTAGCTATTATTAATTCTGCTTCACTTGTGAGCCAAGGTAGAGAGACTGGGCAGACTATTCAAGGATTTCCATTCATATGTTTAAATCTTCACCACTAAAAGAATTCAGTGTTTCTTCCCAACAGCAAATTGTGTGGACATCACCTCCAAAGGCCTCAAGTTAAGGGAGAGATGATAACAAGAAAAAAGATTTAAAAAACAATCTATTTTCTAATTTGAGCTAGAACATCAAGAAAGGAATTAGCCAAAATCATTCCTATTCCATTTTTTGTCCAAATCCTTTTGTGTCCTAAGCTGACTATTCTTAAGCCCTCCAGGGGAATATAGCAAGGGTGGGGGGTACTTTTATGTCTGTACAGATGTGAAGACAAGACTTACAAATGAAAGTCAAAGTATACAAAGTCGTTTTCCCAGAAGTGCAGGACCCGATTTGGAATCTACGAATTTAGGGAAAAGGTAACTCAGATCTGAAGAGATGCCTGTGAACTAAAGCATCCCAGGCCTTGAGAAGAACCACGATAAGCAGACTAATTTCGAAGAGCAACCATTTCCCCACGTATAACTTCATCAGCAACCAGAGGAAACTGAGAAGAAGCAGAAATGTTGAGCTGTTCAGACTGGAGGAGGTGAGCCAATTTGTCTGGCAAACTAGTGAGAGCTGAGGTAAGGGCTTGATTCAGTTTGCATTTCAGATGGGCCTTCTCACAAAGGCACGGGAAGTCAATGTTGTTTAAAGGAGTGCTGGATTAAGGCGGTGTTTGGAGTTGTTAACTCAAAAGTTTGCTAATAGGTAGCAAATAAGACAGAACGGAAAAACAATATAGGGCTTCATAATTACTAAACTTTGAGGTGATAAATGTCTGAATCACGTTGGAAGCAGAAGGGCTGAGAAGGAAGGCATGAACGTGAAAGGTATTTCCGGGCATTTGAACAGGAGCAGAGTGCTAGAGCCACCAACTAGCGACAAGCTTCAAGTATGTTCCCAAACAGGGAGTTATTCCAGCCCTCAGTTGGCAAGTCACACACTCAGCTCTCTGAAAGTATGCGGCTGGAAACACCAGCCCTGACTACAACAGTCACCCACAGCAACCAAAGCCACCCACTACCCTGCAGATGACCCCACCGAGCAAACCAACCCATCTGGTCCAAGCTCCCCACCTCTTCAGGCTTGAGTCTGAAGACAGGGAGGATGGAAAAATTTGGGGAGTAGTCCCAGGCTCACTAGAAGGACATTCATTCCTCAAACCCTCCTCTCAGGTGTTCCTGAGAGGGAGGATGACATCTGGCCAGTCCTCCGCCGGCCACCACTCCTCCCCCCGGGGGCCGGCATTAGGAAACTCTGGACAACCCGCTAGTTAGTCTTCGCGTGCCTAAGCGCCTCCCCAGACTTATAAAGGTCTCAGCACTGGCGCCGGGTGTTGAGCTCACTTGCCTGGCTTCAGCTCAGCCCCAGGCTCCTGGCTCCCTTCTGCCGCCCCGCACTCTGCAAGCTGCACCGAGAGAGGAGGATGGAGACTCTCCCTGCCGCTCGGGTCCTGGCGCTGCTCTGCCTGGGTAAGCCCTCGCCGCCCCCGAAGAGAAGGGGAAGGCCCCGTGCATTTGTCATAGGACAAGTACAGAGTTGTCTGTCGGGTTCAAGCGCACTCTATGTAAGAGGATATCTTCCGTGAGTCTGTCTTTCCCACTGGCGGGATTGGAGAGGTGCAGGACAGATTGATGTTAAAATTGAATTCCATAGATGAATACATTACTGCTCTCTGTTCTGCGTGAATTAACGTCTCCTTTTCTGGACAAAAAATATATTCTTTTAAAGGTTGATTTTTCTTTTGAAAATGGGGCAGTTCTAGAACTCCAAAGGTATGAAAAGCACTTCTGATAGATAATGATTTACTTTCTTGGGGTGGGGCAGGAAGAGCTTGGCTCAGTCTGGTAGAGACCTTTGTGCAAAGGACCCGGTTTACAACCAGGGGGCTCTGGGACGTGACTGGACCAGCAGGGCTGTTGGAGCCCAGGAGACCCGTGCAGGTCCAAAAGGAAACTGCCAACAGACTTGGACTGCTCAGGGGCAACTTCTTTCCCCAGCCTCTTTCTCTGTGTGTGTGTGTGTGTTTTTCTCTCTCTCCCCCTCTATCTCTCTGTCTCTCTCTCTCCCCCTCGCCCTCCTCCTCTCCCTCCCCCTTCCTCTCTGTCTCCCTTTCCCCTTCCTCCTCCCACTTTCCCTCTCTCCCTCATAGTTCTCCTGTTTGAGATGAGTTAGCTCCTCTGGGCTGGGGCACAAGGGGGAGAGATACTATTGTACCATTTCTCTCTTTGGCTTTATCTTGTTTAATCACTTTCCCCTAATTTCTTAAGCATCGGATGACTTTCCCGAAATATGAACGTTTTAACAAGGAAATAAAAGTCTTCAGTGTCACATTCTTCCTGAATTTGCTACGAGACATACTACCCTGAGACTCTACCTGTGCAGGATGTGACAGTTAAATTATTCTTTCGACACACCTTACAGGGAGGGCTGGGGAGTCCTAATGAACTGCATACTATACATAGTTAGAGTTCGCAGGTCTAAACTCAAGAACCCAAGTGGAAACTGGATCTGTGGTTTCTGTTAAAAGGCAGCCTCAGAGTGCCTTGCCAGAAGAGTCACTTCAAACAGGGTGGTTTTGCTGTCTGTGCTCTGAGGTCTCTGTGAAAATGAGAAACTCAGAAGGGTGACAGTCTTCCTTGAGTTAGAAATGAACCTAAAGGTCACAGTGGTGTAGTGGCTCTCCACCCCCCCCGCCACCCCAACTTGCAAGGTGTTATCAGAACAATGTGTTTGTTCTGCGCACCACCACACTGCAGAGTATTCTACTGTGAGATAGCAAGAGCCCATGAATAACCTGATTTCTACCCACCTAGTGCGTGTGTGTTGTGTGTGCTTTTGTTGTCATGAAAGTGCTTACCTCCTATGACAGTACTTAATTATAGCTCGCCTGTTTCATCAGCTGCCAAGCCCATTTCCAAATGAGCTAGGTCAGTTTCTGTTTTCCCAGTCTGTTGGGATAGTTCTTGTCACTAGAAAAGTTCCTGTTTGGAGTTCTATACTGTGTCTCTTTAGTCTGGTATGCAGGTAGGTCTTACTGTTTCATCCCAAAGCATGTAGAAAAAAAAGGGGGGGGGCAAGGCCACCTATAATGCTGTAATTTGTGCCCCTCCCCAGCGAAAAGATTGCCCAGGCATCTCAGACTTTGTCCCTCAAAGGAAAGTGATATTCAGATTTCAGTGTAGTCTTCTGGCTTGGGTGGAATGCCTATGCATTTATGATTATGAGCATAAAGTTCCACCATCTATCCCCAATGTACACAGTTTTAAGTAGCTAGATACAGTCATTTTACTACTATTACATTTATAAATGTTTGATATCAATGCTCCTGTTTTATGCGCAAGGAAACTAACCCAAGTTTCCATACAAAGCATATGATAAGCTGAGAGAGGTCAGGTCTAAGTGGACTAGATTTTTAGTTTAATGAACATTAAGTAAAGGGGTGAAAACAGCCCAGTCCCTTCTGATCTTCTGAGATCACAGGGAGGATGAGACATTTTTTATTTTGAGTTATGTGTAGCGACACTTTGTGAAGTCAAACGTTTTCATCCATGTTTGAATGGGTTTCTGAGGATGTTCATGAGTGCCATCTCCATGGCATTTTGGTCCGGCTTCACTACATGTGAGAGGTTTAGGCAGAGGAAATAGACTTTCTCAAAAAACATAAGAAGTAGAATCCCAGTGAGACAACTGGATTGCCTTCTGTTGACCCTGAGAGTTTATGATCTACTCAACTCTTGGCATAACCTGAAATGACACACCTGGGCAGAACGTATGCTGACGGGACTCTCCTGTCTGGATTTTGACCCAGGTACCCCAGGTGCCTTCAGCATTGTCTTGCTACCTGAGTAGCTTAGATAATTGGGGTGTCTGGTTCAGAACTGGAATCCAAATCCAGGAGGTAGAACAAGATCTAGCTATTACCAAATGCCTGCAATGGGCCAGCCACATTTTGTGTTAGGCATCTTAAATCCATCACCCAACTTTACCCTTAAAAATCTCACTGAATAGAGACAGATATGATGGTGCACTTTTGACCAATGCAGACACTAAGACTCAGCATAGTCAAATACTCTTTAGCAGGACTCAGTAGTCAATGCGTCCAAAGGCTAGTGGAGATAGTCAAAATGACAGGTTCTAATAGAGAAACTCCAGAGTTAACTTGGACTGTGTTTGGCCTTGAAACCTGTTCTAAGTGAGGTTGCTGACTCCTGGTGCCAAACCAAGCAGAGAAAATGTGTATCTAGCCTTTCAACGTGGGCTAAAATAGTTGATGGGTTTTTTTACATGATATTCATATGTTTATTCATATAGTTCTTAGATATGAGCTTTATATATGAGGTGGTCATCAAAACTAGCCAGGTCTATAATTTCTCTCATTTTCCAAGATACATACTAAGGTAGTCAGGAAGAGATTATCCTCTATTTTCATCCCTTGTGTCTTTCTGTAATTGTGAATTTTTTTCTGCCCAGTTTTGTGAATCTCCCATGTCTGGAGAAGAGAGGCAGGTATAAGGAGCCCTCTCTAAAGATGCTGTAAGTGAAGGCGTGGCTTCCTCATTTGCACTCTAAATAGAGGCTCATGCAAATTGTCTATTAATATATCTATAATTGCTGTCAGGAACATCCCACTGAAAGGCAATGGGAAGGCTCCCCAAAGCTGTGACAGGAGAGAACCTCAGAGACAGCCTTGGTATTGCCATGCAATCCTGGGATATTTTTAAAAAATGAGGTAATAGGATAGACTCAGCATCATCTGGCGACACGTTTACATAAGTCTGGTTGTCTAGTTACAGAGCAGATAGAAGTTCAGTTGCATTCAGGTTACAGTAATGATTCTATTAACTAGCATACTGTTTCTAATACTCAAGATCATCTGACATTTGTTCTGGAGGGAAAAAAAACAAGCAAATGTTAGTGCTTAACCTCTTAGGTCAAAATCATGAATTGTAAATACGAGATATGGATGTTATTGACCCACAAGCTTGTGTGTTCATGCACATATATCGTGCATCAGAATGTTACAGCTTCTAATAGAAGGGCTTAAGGAGGAAGCACACATGCCTCCATTGTGCTTACCTGTTCCTCTGGTGCTGCACTCATCAACCCTCATCGTAAGTATGTATCAAAACAGGGTGAGGGTGAGTGTAGACATAATGGACTTAGCAGGTTATGTGAAATATCTGTGTTGGCTGGATTCATAATTACATTGAAACCTTATCCTTCGCTCACCAACACATTCTCCTTAACCAGTGCTTCTTCAGATGTGTACCTGAGGCAGAAGATATCTTGAAATTGATCGATAGTTTCTGAAAATCCTCTGGTCAGCGCCAATTCAATCTAATTTAATCCCCAGCCCTTGTATCCCTGTCTCTCTTGTTATAGACTCTAGTTGCTGATAGTATGATCATCCATTTTTGTGGACATCTGTACTGTGGGTGTATGTGCTCAGAGAGGGAGAGGCTGAGGAAAAGAAGAGAAAAAGGGAGATAGAGGGGGAGGAAGGGAAAGAGAGAGAGACAGAGATAGATGAGGAAAGAGAATCAGAAGGGAAGAGGAGGGGACTGTTGAACAGTGAGGAATGGCAGATAGCCAGTGGGAAAATGAGGAGTTACCTAATCCCAACTGCAGCTTCCTCCACCTGACCTCACTCCCTGAGCTCTGTTTCTAGAGATAAAGAATTTCTTAGTAGGGGGATAAAATGGACTGAGGTAGAACTGGAGCCCACATCTTGGGAGTCTGGTGCAGGATTTTTACTTAGACTCTACAGATGGGCTAGTTGTCTGTGGTGGGCTGACTTGAGTACTGCAGGGAGGTTAGCAGCAAACCAGAATTTTACTCACTAGATGTCAATAGCACCTCCTACTGTGACGATCAGAGCCCCCACCCCAACCCTCACCTCCACCCCAGACCTTGTCAAACACTCTTGGCTGATAAAATTGCCTCTGCTTGAGACCCACTAACACAATGTATTCTTTTATTGTCAACTATAATCCGTGAGTTGAATTACCAAGACTGGTAATATTACTGGTAGTGTAGATACCTATTCTAGTGTTTTAAAAACCATCTTTGGGGGGTCCGTAATAGGATGCTTGTCAAACATGAGCAGAGTCCCGTTTTAGGTCAGCAGGACAAAACCTATGAGTTTAGCCACGCCCACTGCTGGGTTGAGCAGTGCCTGAATCCTTTCTTCAGTCCTTGCTCGACTCTCCCCCTGCGCCTCCTTCCCACTCACAATACTAAACTTACCCTGTTCTTCCCATTTGTTCTTCTCTTTCTTTGACCACTTCCAACTTTCTCTAATAACAATTTCCCAGTCTTCTATTTTTCATCCCATGCTGTTTCCTTGGAATATGTAAAAGCCTCTCATACATACAACAATATCTCATTTGACTTTCAAGTGGACTTCACCAGCTACTTTCCACACTCCTTTACTCTGGATCTGCATTTCCAACTACTCCATACACACATATAGTTGGTTTATAACCTTCAGACTCAAATCCGATCGTTCACTTAGTCCCTCTTTATGTCTTTACTCACAAATGCCACAAATTTGCAGTCCTGCCTGCTTTCTGCATATGTAAATGTACTGTAAATTTGCTATGTTCTGATTGAATTCTTAGCATACTTCATTTACTCTCTCCTTCCTTCATCCTTACTCTAGGAATTGAACTCCACTGAATCTATGAAGGACGGGCACTATGTCTCTTCCTCTGTCTTGTTCAAAGTCTCACAAATAGAAAGTACTCAACATACATGTTTTAAAGAACTAGCATTTCATACATGTAATCAACAGGAAGAAACATGGGATGGGGGGCTACCTTCCTCCTCTTGTAGCTAAATCCTTCTTGGGTATGTGCTTCTCACTGATGGCTAATTCTCCGATGTGTACAAAATCTATATAGTCAAAACTACATCTTCATGAAGATAGGAGTCTTGAGAACCTTCTGATGTGTGCTTCATATTATGTAAGTTCTCTGGGTGAAAAGAGATTAACTTTTAAAATAACACATTCACGATGAGATATAGTAGCACATGCCTTTATTCCCAGACTGAGTCTATCTGAAAGTTTGAGAGAACTTCTCTTTAAAAACAACATCAAAGAGTGCTTAAATGACTTTGTTTATAGCTGTGTCTATGTTCACTGATTACAATTTTATCTTTGTGAAAAGATTCATATTTGGTTTCCATCATCTACAGTGAAAGCAAACTGGATAGCATCCTTCTAGAAATGTCATGAAACCTTCTAAGCTTCAGTCATCACTATGACCAGTAAAAAGGCACCAAATGACAGCACTGGATTCCAACTGTTGATCCTTTATGAGGCTTCTGTTTCAAAGTTAGAGGTTTACATCTTCGGTTTGAATCAATGAGGAGAAAAACACGATGGAAGGAAGCATATTTATAAAATGTCTCCCCATGTTAGATTATCTTATATTTAGAATTCTAGGTCATAAAATTTCTGAACACCAAAAGACTGTAAAAAGTCTCCCTATGTTAGATTGTCTTAAGAAAAAATTAAAGTAATACTTCACAGATGAATTTTCAGCCATTCGGAGAACCACATCTCACCTTTAGAATTCTAAGTCATAAAATTCCCAAATACCAAAATTAAAGTTTTACCACTTACACAAGAGTTCCCCTCATTTTCTTTTATTATGGAAACACTTCTATGATGAATGAGATATCCACCATGTATCCTGTAAAACGCATGGTTTTTCCTTTATTCTAAACCCATTCTTAACTTGGATTGCTTTCATACTGTATCATTTAATAACTCAAATACATATAAACACTTTAAAGTATGGTCTAGAAATTTCTCTTGAAATTATGGGATAAAATTTAATGCACACATTTGAAAAGAATGTCATATTAAATATTTTTTGCCACTTGCCCAAATTAAAGAAAATATTTGGATATCTGTATTGTATCAACCTCTTGTGCTGTTTTATCTCAAATATCATTTTTCATTTATCTTTAAATGATACTTAGGTATATATATATTAAGTATAAGAAAATTTGCACTTACTCTTTGAAATACAGATTGTTACTTGAAAGTACAGAAAATAGATCTTTTCATGACCGGATTTGACAGAATTTTGTTATTTTAACCAAGTAAAAGCAAGACCTTAGTAAACCATGAAATTAAAACAAAAAGAAATGAGTCTTAACTTCCTTTACTTCTTCTAAGTACACAAGATCCAATGGATCTACTGTTACAAAGAAGCTGAATAGTCACAGCTTGGAAGAATGTAGCAGACCTAACAGCTCCAGATCAGGCTAGCCTGTAACCTTGGGAAAAGGATTCAAATTGGATTGGGCTGCCTGTTTGGGCCAGGCAAATACCATGATTCATAGTGAGTTTGCTGTTCTGGTCTAAATATTCTGAAAGATTCCATTGGGAAAAGAAGGTGAGCATTTTCATTCACTGACATCACTTATCTAAGAGCATTTTTATTTGCTTGATTTTTTTTAAAGAAGTTTTTTTTTTTCCTGCCCCCAAGGCTTGGAAATGTTTTGCTGACTTGGCTTTTTCTTCTAGTCACAGAAACTCAGTTTCCCCTCTAATGGTTTTCTGGATGAGCCCCTTAGTGCCATCACTAGGAAGCAGGTCAGAAGAAACTGTAGGCAGTGAGGACACTTTGTATGTCTGGTATTCTGCTTGACTGTTGGGCAAACAGGTCCTAGCACTCCAGGGCCCACAGCAGTCAGGGCTATCCCCATTCCGGTGACAGTACTCAGACTCTCCCACGCACACGCATGGCCCCCACCATTGCTTAAGGGTGTAGGCTGGGTCCTGACTCACCGGGAAGAGGCGAATTGCATCCTGTGAGTCAGTGGCTCCATTTCCTGCTGGCATATTTGAGATTTCACTGAAACACAATCTCTAAAAGGTGAACGGGGAGATGAATAGAGAATATCAGATTGCTAAACCCATTTGGACCTGTGACCTAGATGCTAGTCTTTGAAGTGGTTTTGGTCTTTGTTTTTAATGGTGAGGTTGAGATTTAAGTACCAGTTTGAATTTAGAGATCATCTACCCATGTCATCTTGCACAGACTTCATCAGGATCTTAGAAAACAGTATCAATTGTTTCCACCACATCTGCTTTTGACAGAGACATGATCCAAAATGCATAACCTTGTGAATGACTGTATTAGCAGAAATCCCTCGTAAGGAACCAAAAACTTAAGTAAAATATTTGCAATTGAACCATAGATTGTTATACACAAACCCACTAAAATCATGAAAATAGGGAACTATGTGGCTATGACAGTAGGGCTTATTAAAACAATTATTACAATAGTAACTACTGGACTGGGGTTATCGCTGATGACAGAATGCTTGCCTAAGTATGGGCAATGCTCTAGGTCCAGTTCCCAGAGAGGGTCAAGGGGTGATGCAAAAGTGACAGGAGGGGACATTACAGTTCTCTGTGGGTGGGCTTTTCATTTTCTGAATCGGAACATTTTCTCCTCTTTTTAAGTTTCCAAAGTCTTGTGAGAGGCACCAGCTAGGGACCACTGAAGACCCTGTTTGAATCAGCCCAGCTATGTGCGGAGATAGACAATTTAGAGCCAGGTTTGCCGTTCACTGGTGGGAACTCACACTTTCATATGATTATTTATGATTTCACCTGCAACGTATCTGTTGGTGGATTACCACAGCAAGTCTCACAGAAACTGTCCTGAGCAATAGACTGTCGCCACAGAAGCCTCACAGGCCAGGGGAGGCCAGTGTTCATGGAGGCAGACCCTGAGCTAAACATCCCATAACCTGCAAAGGCAAATATTTCACCTGCAGCATGAGCAACTTCGAGCTTCTAATAGAAGACAAACTAATGACTTTTGAAAACCTTAACAAACAACATCCGGACACTAAATAGCCCCAGCTGGAATCAGATGCAGCCTACAGCCGGGGTGGGTAACAGTTGAAAGCAATTTCAAGCAGGAAATGCTCATGTTGACATCAGCACCTTTTCATCCCTGTGTGACTTTTACATGAAGGATGATGCGCTTGGGCAAAGAAACTAGTGCTTCCCCGACTCCACCCCAAATGCACACACAAACACAAAGGTGCTTTCATGGTGAGAGAATTGAAATGCCTCCTCAGGTGCTTTCACTGACTAAAGAAGTATGGGGAAGACAAGGCTAAGGTCATGTATTATTGGAAGCCTGGTCCGAGTTAAGGAGACTGTGAGTGGTAAAACTATACTGAGAAGTGAGAATAAAACTAATGTGGAAAAGAATCCAGCTTCTCTTCCAATTCACACATCTCTACCTCAAGCTACATGAAAAGCAGTTTACATCTCTGTTTACCTAACAGTGCAATTCAGACTTCAGTCTTTTCTCCTCTTCCTCCTCCTCTTCCCTCCTTTTCCTCCTCCTCCTCTTCTTCATTTAAGAAAGATTAATTTTGGTCTATAGAATCAATTCATACTTCCTGGAGAAACATTACAGGGACTGATTCTTCTAGGGCAGCGGTTCTCAAGGGTTGCGACCTCTTTGGGGGTCAAATGACCCTTTCGTGGAGGTCATAGATAAGATAGCATGCATATCAAATATTTACATGGCAATTCATAACAGAAAATTACAGTTATGAAGTAGCAGCAAAAACAATTTTATGGTTCAGGGTCCACACCTGAGGAACTGTATTAAAGGGTCACAGCATTAGCAGGGTTGAGAAGCACTCATCTGGAGCTTAGTGCTTTCAGACTCCTGATTGAATATAAAGCTGATGCTTTAGGTCTTGTCCTCTGTGGTCACTCAATAAGTCATGTTGTATAAGACATTTAATTTGCACACACTGGACTCATTCGGTGTGTACACAAGTCTTTACCATGAACGGGATTGTTGTGCCAAGTCTGAAACACGGTAGAAGGAACAATGACATTGGCCTTCAGGTGGATCTGCTCCCTGATGTTTAGAACACCCCTATGTACAATTTGGATAATAATTTCAACATCCCTCTGATCAAGGAAAAATATATATTTTTTTCTCCATTTGGATTAAATGATGCATTTAAATACCAAATTATAGAGAGTTCTACTCTTACTGTAAGCCAGTAGAGGGCACTACCTGGATAGTTTATTCAATCTACAAGATAGAAGTTGAATGTTGGGGATATTCATGGGAATCTCTAATAAGTCAAGCATTTCTGAAAAAAAACAAAAGCATTTGAGTTTCTGTAAAACTCTGTAAGAAAAAAAAAATGAGAGTTGGGAAAGTAATTCACTGTGTCCATGCAACATAGCACAAGTTTTCGCACATCATTATCATTTTACCATTCCTTTTGCCTATGGTGTAAATAACGCTCTGCTTTAGTTAGTCCACTGTGTTCCATGACATTCATGATACTCAAGTATTATTACCCATTTCCAAATTCTATCCCGTGACTCATTTAATGTGCATCACTGGGAGAAGTTATTTAAACTCTTCATCCTCAGTTTTGTTTTGTTCTTATGTCTGATGAAGTTAGTAGTGTCTTCCTTTAGTGTCACTGAGAGCATGAAGTGAAATTGCACAGACAAAATGAACAGAATAATGTCTCCACACAGCTCATGTTTGAGGCTGGCCAATTGCTCTTACTAGTACTACCAGCATAGGTATTGACTATATAATAGTAATTATATAGTCCTACAGGCCAGAAAGAGGATTGGTGTGCAAATACACAAAGATTAAACACAAAAGGCAAAATGCTCTTGTGTAGACAAGTATATAATGAAAAGGCTCCTCTTAACATGCTTGCCATACAACTCAGAAATGGCTTGAGTCGTTACGATGCCTAATTTCCAACATTTATCTTTTTACTAACTGAGACAGTTGTTTCCACTTCACAGTGCTGACAAAGACTGGGTGCTAGAGCTTGCACAGCTCAGCATGGTTCACCAGTTTCTTCCTTAGAAAAGACAGACAGATGGCCTTGCTGTATCCATGGATTCAAAATGTTTGAGAATAGTGTCTGTTCCGAAACTAAACAACACAGTGCAACAGATATCATATAGCATCTACATTGTAGGTTTTAGATGTAATCTGGAGATGATTTAAGGTATACTAGAAGACAAACACAGGTTATATGCAAATCTTGTGCTGTTTTTATGAAAGGAACTTGAACATCTGTAAATTTACTATCTGTGGGCAACGCTGTGGCTAATCCCCCTGAACAAAAGGGCAACAATACTCCCATTTCATCTAGATTATATTTTGTAAATTAAAATGTATTTATAAGAGGGATCACATATTTTAAATTTATGTTTCCATAAATTATTTTGTTATCACTTTGATGAACTAACTTCTTAAAACAAAACATCTCAAAATATACCAAAGACTTGTAGAAATGTAAAAGTTTCTCCTTGAAGTATTACTTACGTTTTTTTTATTTTCTTCCATAACTAGGTTTCCACCTTCTACAAGCAGTTACCAGTACAACAGTGATTCCTTCATGTATCCCAGGAGAATCTGAAGATAACTGTACAGCTTTAGGTAAGCCGAAGGTCATGAAAGAAGCATCACACTTTTACACATTTTAAAGTATAATGAAAATAGAAATAAATACACGTGAATGAAACAAGAGAAAGTGACACCCACTGTGTCAATTTTTAACCTAATAATTAACTAGAGATCTGGAGAAATTGCATGAAGGAATAATAAGGGGAGAAAAATCAGACACTTATTTATAAAGATTTGAATTTTAGAAAGAGAGAAAACAAGGAAAATAATATCTGTTATAAAGCCATTATTGGAAAACATTTGAAGGGTCAGATCCCATGAAGAACAGGAAAGTGTAAGTTTCATACACAATGCATTTTTCTCTTGATAGACGTAGCGTGAAAGAGGAACAAATGTTGTTTTTTTTTAGCCATAGTGTTCAGGAAACATACATGGAGTGCTTAGTGTGAGTCAGCATCATGTTAAGGTAGAAATACAAAGGTGAGTGATGGACAGTCACCCTTTCCCCAGCGACAACATGGTCCAAGGGAACTAACTCTCTGTGCTTTCGTCTCAGCTAAATACTGAATCCAAAGAATGGTTCTAGATTTTCTACTTCTTTCTTGTCCATCACCACCAAGCTTTCTGGAATTTTGTCAGTCTCCTTCCATCACTGTTTTTCTTTTGGGTGTTATTTGGGCAGGAAAGAGTACTCCAATCAGTGCACTTTCTTTGGATAAATCTAAATATTTTGGACAAATCACTGTTTCTTTGATTGATTGATTGATTGCCTGACTGACTGATTGATTGTCAGCATCTCATGTGTCCCAGGCTAGCCTCAAACTCACATGGAGCTGAGAATGGTCTTGAACTTCTAATCATTCTGGCCCACCTCCCAGGTGGGGAGTGCACCACCATATCCAGTTCATGCTATGGCGTGGGCAGCCAATGGACCACATCATCCTCCTAAGTGCTATTTTTGTGTAAAACCCTTACGTTCACTGCTGTATTTCCTTAGCAGACTCTCCATTTCAAATTTTGTCTAGTTCACGGTCGGTGTCTATTCAAGAGATGTTCAAGAGACTCCTTTCTTGGTTGATAATCTCAATGATTTGGAAATAAGCACCCAACTAAGGCTTATTTTAGAATTAAATTCTCCTGAATTAATCAATGCCTTCAACTTGTAATTGAATTGTTTTAATAGTAAGAAATTTCAGAATTGCTTGTGTCTTCAAAAAAAGAAAAAAAAAAAGAAAAACACAAGTTTTACTTGGGGAAGGGAATGATCCCAATATGGAGTGTGTGTGTGTGTGTGTGTGTGTGTATCTGTCTGTCTTCTGAAAACTAAATCTTTAAGATTCATTTTTGTTCAGCCTCTGTATATTCAGGTGTATGTAATGTTTATTAGTTGGAACTGATACATGTTCGGTGTTTGTTTTATTGTTTGGGGGCATGTGGTAAGCAGAGTAACTCCCAACCCCTGAAAGTTCTCCATTATTGGCACCTGACCTGTCTGATGAAGTTGCTTAGGGAAAGGATATTTATACACCCAGAGTCCCAGAACAGGAGTCACTGAACTTTCCATTCCTTTCACAGTTCAGATGGAAGACAATCCCCGAGTGGCTCAAGTGTCAATTACGAAGTGTAGCTCTGACATGAACGGCTACTGCTTGCATGGACAGTGCATCTACCTGGTGGACATGAGTGAAAATTACTGCAGGTGAAGCAACTAAAATGAGCGCACCACAACAGTTCTGAAGCCTATGCTTTTCTCTCCTTTTATATGTAGTCACTATATTGGGGTGAGCTGTTGACATGGTATTTTATGTATACCATTGCAAACTTTATTACTTCTTTGAAATGAGACAACAGATAGAATATTTCGATGTGGACAGATCCTTTTGGGTATAACAATGAAGGCAATTTTGCATGCCTCCCTCTCACTTCAGGGGCAACTCCCTAAGAGCCACTGTTTGAAAAATCAATTCTCAGCTAAACAAAAACAATCTCATATATAAAAAACTAAACCTCTCTAGAGGACCAGCGCCCCGGCAGCGACATAGATTGCCCTTTTGCTTTAGTTCTTTGGCCCAGAAGCTGTATGAAGCCATTTTATTAATGCTGAGTCAACTCTGTGTTCAATTTTTAAATTCGTTTTTATAACTTTTAACAGATCGAGCTGGTTTCCTGTATCACAGTGCAGACTTAGTTCTTATCACACTATCTCATAACATGACTTTGCTTTAAAATAATTGACTGTCTTTGCAATTTTTTCCCCTGTAGATGTGACGTGGGCTATACTGGCGTCCGATGTGAACACTTCTTTCTGACGGTCCATCAGCCCTTGAGTACAGAATATGTTGCACTGACGGCGATTCTCATTCTCCTTGTTCTTGTCATCACTGCCGGATCCATATACTATTTCTGCAGATGGTAAGCCAGTTAGTTTTATTGCCTATTACTTTTAAAATTACCCAATATCAGACCTATAAACTGGTTGAAGTCTAAGCAGAGTGCGAGAGGAACAAGACGGAGTCTGCACTGTGGTACTTACAAAGACGCCATGCTGCGTAACACTGGGCTTTCATTCTGCCTGTGCACATATAAGAGACAAACAAGAAATAGTCATTTCTTCATAAAACACAGACAGAAAGTCTTCTCCTATGATAATTAGGGTTTTTCCCTACTCACAAAATGATAATTAAGGGAAAAAATATAACTAAAGATTGTCCAGCTTCTTAAGTTGCCTGGACCTGTGAACCAGTATAAATCGTTTAGAGCATCCATGGATATATTTCCAGTTTGTATATCTTAGTTTGAACTTGGTACAAATTGTTTTGTGAATTTTTTCCAGACAAGCATTGTCTAGATTTTGTTCTAAGTAGCCATCTGATGATAATACCTTCCTAATTTGACGTACCAGAACTTAACACTGGTGAGAGAAACAGATGGAGAAAGATACGATAGAATGCCCCCTGCCCCGTCATTTTGCAGCTTTGTGCCCATGGTTAAGCCTTTCTGGTGTTATCTGTTTAACTATGTCCATTTCTTATCTAATCGGATGGACTTTGGGACACCACTCTCTTGATCTCTTGCTTTTCCCATTGCGTGACCCAAACCTAGTCAGTCTAGGCATTTTTGATATGCTAGTAGACTCCCTGTATTTGTTTCAGAGTTTGTTTTTATATCTGTTAATTACAGTGCTATTTTTGTTTCTGATTATTCACAGGTACAAAAATCGAAAAAGTAAAAAATCAAAGAAGGAATACGAGAGAGTGACATCAGGGGATGCTGCATTGCCACAAGTCTGAACAGCACCACCGAACTATGAACAGGAATGCACAGCATGCCTGACTAATGTTAATATTTTGTTGTATTAATAATATTTATGTTGGGTCATGTGTTAGGTCAATAATTGTATATTTTTAATACACCTGGAAAGTTTTATTTTTGACAGACTATTTGCTAATATATTATATGTAAAATATTTAATGTCAAAAGAAAACCGATATTTTTGTAAGAATTTCCTGAGTGCAATGCTTTATTGAAAAGCCTCAAAGTTCGTTAAACTGGTGCCATGCTTAGAGTGAGCAGAGCCCAGTCTGTTGCTCAGGAGATGTCTGCAAGCGACATTCCTCTGAGCCAAGTAACATGGTTAAGTCAATTGCATAAGTAATTTATTTTCTGCTTCTCATGTCTGATAATTGACTTGACTATTTCTCGGCTTGGCACAGTGGCTGGCGAGCCTAGCAACACAGTCAAATCAATTGCATAAGTCATTTATTTTCTGCTTCTCATTTCTGTGATCATTGACTTGACTCTAACAGTGAGACTTAGGGGAGGTAAACACAACTTGTGTGCCTCCACCATACGTTTGAGCCAACTGATTCTGGAGAGGGCGTCTCTTCACCATCTCTGCTATCCTGCGTAGTTGTGCCTAGAGGGGATAAAGGACAATCCCCTGCGTAAACCTACCCTAACCGTGGGCACTCCGCTTAGGTAGTGTACGTCATTATGTGAGGTCATTGTTGAGTACCAATCGGAAAATCCACATCTGAAGACAAATTTGAACTCCACTTTAGCGTATTTATTTTTGTAGGGAATTTACTGAAGAATTACTAAATCAGAATCAAAGTTGAATTAAACATAACTTGAAAATACAGCAGGATGCTGGTCAGATCTTACGTAATATGGAAATGTACTTTTGAAATTTTGTGTTCAAGGGGATTTTGTTTGTTTTTGATTTTTGTTGTTTTGTTACTACCGGTGTTACTGTGTTTGTTTAACACAGTCTCACTCTTTAGTTCAGACTAGCTAATTCTCCAGCCTGAGCCTCCTGGTGCATTACTGTGCCAGTCTTCACAAGTTTTTACTAACAAACAGTTCAGTCAACATCTTATTTCAGATTGAAAAATCACATTTTGAAAACATATATCTAAATACAGGAAGTGAGGAAAATAACGTATTTTTCCAAAAGAGAAATGCACTGGAAAGCTTTTAAACTTTACAGATGCATGCCTATGAAATCGGGCCCCCTTTCCCTGTCATTGGTTTGTCTTTGAAGGACAGAAGGTTGGTCTCCACTTGCAGCCTGTGGCTCTTAGTGAGTCACTGAGACTATCCTGTGCAATTGCCTCAGGAGTCATGCTGGAACACCTTGCCTTTCCTGGGAGGCTGCCTCACCAAGGCTCAGGCTTAGGTGGAATCTCTCTGGGACACATACCAGGTCAGGGAGGGCCTATCCTTCCTCCACCTTTTTCCTGGCATATGCTCAGGCAACAAAGAGTTGCCTCTGACCTCTAGAGCGCAGGGGAACAAAACATCGATGCCCAGAGAGCCACTCATGGGAAACCCTGGAAGGTTCACACAGCTCTCATTCAAAGTCCTGGTCTTACTAGGAAAGAAACAAACAGATAAAATAAACCATACACATGTGCACGCCTGCACTCACGCTTGTGCATGCACAAGCTCCATCCTCTGCAGAATCACAGCTCTTTGTTTCTGTATTAACCAACAGACTCATCTTTAAAAAGACAAAGGGAAAGGAAAGCCAGTGAGAGCTAAACATGCATTTCTTTGCCATTTGATTTAGCTGAAGCCTAGTGTCCTGTGTAAGAACACATTTTAAATCCCATCGACACCAACTAGATATAGAGAAAACTGACCTAATGTCAGTGACCTTGGCTTCTCCAGACAAAAGTTTAAAGCTTATCAAGAACTTGGCTGAAACACAGCCAGTTAATTTATAGAAGCTGAATGAGTATTTTAGTATTGGTATATTGTTCTATTGGGAGAATTTCCAGTCATCCTTCATCATTTGATGCAAGAAGTTTGGGGTAGCTTTGTGTATTTTTTTAATGTTTCCTTAAAGAGTTCAGGAAAGAGCTACGTCTTTATAAATTTTTGTTTTAATCTCAAAGCTGAGAATAAAACTCAGAGCCTTACACCTGTTGAGCAAACATTACCATTGGGCTACACCTATAGTCTCCCCCCAAAACATATTAATGATGGAAAAGTTTGATGGAGATTTCAGGTTTTGGGTGAACATATTTTGAAAACTCATTGTTTTAGTGAAGATTATGTTAAGTAAGCATAAAAGATTACAGTCAATTTATGTGTTACACAGATTTCTCATCATATTGTACATACACACACACAGATATATCCTTATTGAGAACCAAAGCAATCCAAAATGCAAAATTGCATAATTACAGTCTCCCACCAAGATTACCTAATATCCCAGTAAGTGCAAACTGTAGACAAGGACATTATACTCTGTACTTGACACTGAAGTTTTACCTTAAAATTGAGACTTTTACTATGCAAAACCCCATCCCACGCTGTAACTCTCCTGCTCTCTTACATATTTTCACACCCTCTCTCTGTCAAGAGTCTGTGGGAGAAAAGTCAAAAATTTTGAGAGGACAGCAAACTAAATTTCATTTCCAAAAGATATCAATCATTTACCCAGCAAATATATGACATGTAACTTTTGTTTCATTCAGTCAGCAAACTACAAAGTTACCTGTAAGTCCCTTTATTGGACCAAATTTGTCATTTTTGCCTCAATTTCTCTTTTGTGAAAAATTTTAAAAGTTTGATTTGCTGATAAGCATTTTCAATTTTTTTTAATGTTATGTGAGGAGGGGAGCATAAACAGCACGTCTGGGTACAATTTAACATTTTACCTGAAGAATATTTATGCCTAAGACATGTCTGCTATGCAAATTGCTGTTGAATGTAACACAGTGTATCTTCCTTTCTGTCACTTTGCACTCTATAACTGCACTTTGTAAGTCTGAAGAACCACTTGTATGAAGTTTCTATTGAAGATTCTAATGGAACATAGAGTTGTAGTGTGTTCACCATAAAACTTGTTTAACTATGAATTTTATCAGAGTACTGAATTGTATCAATTTGTTTGCAGTTAATATCAGCTTTGATAGTTATGTACCTTAACATACTGAAGGAGACTATAACTTACAAGTCGTTGTTAGTTTTTATTTATTTATTTTTTAGGAATTGGCAAAGATCACCATGGAAAAATAAAAGTACAAATACATAAAGAGTTTTACGTTTCTCTTTCTTTTTCCCTACCCTATTTGTGTTCTAGTACATTAGGGGTCTTGAAAGCAGAATCATAGTGTGGGACCATAATGGCCTAGGGTTATTGAGGAAAGGTAGAGGAGAGCTTCAATCCAGGATACCTCAGTTGAGGGCAGCAGGTGTAGGCTCTCTCCCCTCTCCCAACCTGGTGCCAGAAAGTCCAGTAACCCACCAACCCTAGTAAGAATTTACTGCCCTGACAGTTATCAGGCCTCGCTCCTTGTTTGACACTATAAAGTTTCCTCCCTTGGACCATCTTGTCCCTGAGTATGCAAGTGAAGGATCCTTCAGACATTCCTGTCCTGGCAAATTGAACATGGCCACACAAGCCTTGCCCCAGAGACCATACCCACCCACCTCCCCAGGGGCATAAAGTCCTCCCCCTCAATAAACTAAGCCAGTTCTCTGAAGCTGTTCTCTCTGTGTGTGTTCTTTGCCCATGCACTCACTGCACACCAAGGCTCTCCTGCACCATACACACCCACCCTGCTGAGCTTCCCTCCTTCCAGCCCAGCAACAGTGTGACTACCCCAAGGCAGAGAAGCAGACAAGGAGCAGCATCACAACTATAATGTGTGGCAATAGAAAGATACAATGCTTTCAGTTTGGGAACGATCCCACATGTGTACCTCATTTGAGGGGCTAATATATTGAAATTTTGAAATAAAAAGCGTAATCTCATAGTAACTCATAGTAATCTCATAGTCAACTCTAGGTGTTTTCGCATTTTCAAAGAATATAATGGGTATTTCATTATGCCCTACTGTCGGAGATGTAGCTTTTGAAGAACTGTATCAGCCAGAACTGTATCTCATGATTCCTTAGCATGTGTCGAAAGGTTCAGTTTCCTGGCTTTCCAGATTTCCCTTTAGCATCTCTAGAAAAGGGTAGGGCCCAGGTAGGACCTTGTTTTTTTGTTGTTGTTGTTGTTATTGTTTTGTTTTTTAATCTAGTACAAAAACTTGATTTAACCAATTGGGTTCTATGAGAGTTCTGAGATGCAGAACTGTAAGATGATGAATTGAGTTGTCTAAGTCACCGAGTCAATCTGTGGCAAGTCATGACAACTAGTAAATATACAACACAATTGTTGTTTAGGGAAGATTGGGAGTAATTATTTGAGAAGACTTTCGAAGAGAAAGACAGACCTGCTGCTGGGGGTTTGTAATGTACTCAAGACAAGTGCTCTCTCAGGAACAATAGAGGGGAGTTTATACATAGCAGAGAAGAAGAATCATGTGTTTAAAGTCGTTTCATATAAAAGTGAGAAAGGGCAGAGTTGGGAAAATTCACCCTAAAAAATAAGGAAAATAATTTAATTTGAATATGCTTAATCTAAGGTAACAGGAGAGCTCTAGGCAGAAACAGCATGCTGGCTGCATTTTAAAGACCCTCAAAATTATGTACTGTACTATGACTTTACAAGCCACTTTTCCATCTACTAACTCTTTGTTTACATGCACACGTTGGGATGACAGGTAGAGAAAAGTACTTACTACCTACAAGAGAACTCGGCTGGGTTGACACTAAGCTGGGTTAACACTAAGTTGAGTTCAATGCCTGGCACCAGAACAAGACAAGACAGAAAACGGAGAACATAGTCTCCCCAACAGCTGTGCTTTGCAAAGTCATGAACTCATCCAGTGTTCCAGTGATCCTGAGACCTCCTCCCAAAGAAGAGTCTATGCTTTCCTTTATCATGGAGCTAAATGTGGAATAAAACTAGCAAGGTGGGGATGCCTTCACAGTGACTACTGTTGAAGCCAGAGAAACACTTCCAGGGAATGAACACAGTGGAAAAATACAGAAGAAAACAAGCAAATAAATTGGGAGTCCAAACAAAAACCCCTTAAAAGTTTGATAAAGACCAGGAGCCCTTTGGTGTTGACACAGTTTTAATCCCAGCACTCAGGAGGCAGAAGCAGGCAGATCTCTGTGAGTTCAAGGCCAGCCTAGTCTACAGAGCAAATCCAAGACAGCCACGCTACACAGAGATGCCCTGCCTTGAAAAAAAAAACATCCCCCATAAAGACAGATAAAAAAATAACAAATGTTCATCACTTCAAACATTCAAATACTAAGATTTCTTTTTATGCGTTTTATATATACCACACCTCAAAGATAAACAAGAACAGCGAGAGAACAGAGAAAATACTGATAATACTAATAGCAGCAAACACTGGTCACTACAAAGTTTTTAAAATATAAAAATATAAGTTATAAAAATATACCTTATAAAATATAACTTGCTTAAAATATGCTTTGAACCACCTTATGAGGTGGTTATTTCCATAGGTGAGGAAGTGGGAATTGAGAATAACATACCCAGGTTTTCCTGTATAATGAGGAGTAAGGTCCATAGCATGCTGTGACTTGAGACCGCTTTATCTCAGCTGGTCAGAGAAGCATCTCCACGTAGATAACACATGAGCACCGACATGGAGGAGAGACAGATGTCTCCAAACCAATGTAGAGAGCCAAGTCCCTCCTGCTTCTACTGGGATAATAAGAGCTCTAAGGTCCGTGGACACTGAGATCACTTGTATGTCAGAGAATGTTCTATAAATAGTAGCACAAGATTCAAAGGTGCTGTCAACCAGAAAACTTATGGGATTCAAACTTGGAAACATTGTCTTTTATTAAACATGCCATTTGAAATCATCACAGGGTTATTAATTGACATAATTTATACTTTGGAAAGTCTAGCCTATTTGCTGTGCAGACCAAATAGAGTAAGACTCAAACCTGATGAGTGACTTGGGGGCATTTTTAATTGCACCCAATGTTGTAATATGGCTAGGGGAAAGACAGCAGTGAGAGTGAGCAATGATGGATGTAATGAAAAAATAGTGATTTGGGGATGTAGGTAGTGAATACTTTAAATCAGCAGGACTCAACTGATGCTCATATACAAAAAGACCACTAAGGAAACGTGATCTAAGACTCAGGAGATAAAAAAAAAATACTCTCTGATTTTCGATGATAGCCAGTCAAGCACAAAATTAACTAGGAGAAGAAATGGGAAGAAACAGGTATCATTGGTTTGATTTCTCAATAGTCTGAGGTCAGAAGAGTATTTCTGGTTCATGAGAAAGGTGGAGGTCAGACTGCACCAGATTCGTGGTAATGTCTACTGATGATCTAGATATAAACACATACACATATCCAGAATCATAGAGAAGAACAAATGACAGGCTCTTAGCAGTTCAAGTGTAGATTATCCAACATGGGCCTTAACCAGACCCTTTACTTTTATCTGTTTTTTTTTTTTTTCTGTGCTCACTAAAATTGATAGTCAAGAAAAGTTGACATCAGATATGCAAATGATTGATTGAAATGAAGGGAAAGGCTGCTGGATCTCACTTGTCCTGGTCTCTGACACTACTGTCACGGACATCTGAGAGCTGGCTCTGTCCCTGAGTTTCAGTAAAGGGACTGGAACACGTGAGTCATGTACGTATGTAAGATGCCATCTAGATTACAGTGGGAGAACCTGGCTGTGGGAATATAAATAAGCCCCTTATCAGTGGGCAGGGCCTCTGTATACACGGGTTGGGCAGTGGAACAGAAAGCTGACCTGAAGAGCTTGCACGGGAGCTCCACAGGAACTTTGTTCCTCAAGAGTCCACGGTGGCTCCTGAGCCTGTCGTTAGTGTCACACTCACTGGGCCATGAGAAGGACAGTCTGGATTAGTGGACACAAACCTTAGCTGGATTCTAGGACAGAGACAAGACCTAACAACAAAATGCTGATCAGTGACACTTTCTGTCCATTAAATTTGTGTAATTTACTACTCCTCAACACATCTATACCCTTCCATGCTGTGTTCCACAGTTTGGGACCTAATCCCCAGTACTCTATAGTTGATTGTGTGTGTGTGTGTGTGTGTGTGTTTTCTGGCCATTTGTCACTCTATGAGACGTAGTAGAAGAATTTACCCTTTATGACCAACACAATAATAACCTTGCCTTACTAGTACCAACTAGGTTATAATAAAGTCCCAAACTAAGACTATAGCACAAATAACACATGGATCCAGCCCCACTGGGTCTGAAATTTGGGCCCTGAAATCATCTGGGAGAAACTGACATTATAAATTAAGTCATGAGGGAAAATGTTGAACTGTTTTGAAGTCTTTGGCCTAAAGATGCGACATAAGAATGGTTTTACTACAGGTTCTGGTCAAGCCTGTTGAATTATTTCTTTGCCACGCTGTTCAGCATTTGGCTCCAGGCTTGAGATACTTTCATATGAGACAAATACCAGAGGCCACACAGCAGGCCGCAGCAGGGGTTTCTTGGTGTACCTTTCACAGTGGGAAAATTTGGGGATCACAATGTGAGTACAGTTGCCAAGATCAGCAGAACTCTGTACTACTGTGGATATGGTGTGTGTGTGTGTGTGTGTATACACACAAGAAACTGAGTGTTTCATAAAACATATTGCTGCTTAGGCATCTTTCCTTGAAAATACATTCAAAATTATTATTTCATAACTATAAAAACTTCCAGAAAAGTATTGTTTTATATTTACTTACTTCAAGATTTGTTTCAGTAAATTTTTGAAATGTTGCCAAATAAAAGTGAGTTTAAAAGTTCCCCCATTCCTTTCTGACACCTTCAAACTGCTACTATTGACATGGCGATCTGCAGTTTTGCAGTGTTTTACATGTGGTCATTGGTTCATCTAAATGCCCAGTTTTCACCAGTGAGTTATTCTGCACACGCTCTGCAGTATGTATTTTGCTTTGATCATTCAGCAACAGTATTCCACATGACATTAAATACCATTTAGTAGGATTTTAATGACATTTTACTCTTAAAACAATACCATACTGGGTATATAATTTGCTTCCAGTTTTCCTTAATGGTGCAGCAGTTTTGATGAATTCTCTTAGAGCAAAATCTCTGATAATTTTCTCAGAATGAATGACTAGACCAGAGCAAGGAACACGCAAAATGTTGTTTTTGATACGATTCTCAGTCATGCTTTTAAATTCAAGATGACTGAATTAAAAAAAAATCATGTCAATACTAATACTCAGGAAGTATTAGCAAATAGTTTATTCTAGAGTTTTCTCTGTAAGCCTTTAGTTCTCTTCTCAGATTGTTTCTCATTTTTTTCTCTCTCCAAAGAACTTGAGATAAATTTTAGATATTGTATTTCCCTGTCTCTGAGTACTTTAGTGTTTGTTCCATTTAAAGTTTTGTTTTCATCTGAATGAGTGTTTTCCCCAGGTGTATGCCTGTGCACAGTTTAGTAACCACTGAGCCCAGAACAAGGCATCAGATCCCCTGGAATTGGAGCTACTGACAGGTATGAGCTACCCTATGGGTGCTGGGACTTGAACTTGGGTCCTCTGGAAGAGCAGCCAGAGCTCTTAATTGCTGATCCATCTCTCTAGCACCTGGTGTTTATTTCTTAAGGATATTATGTTATAGATGATTAAACAAAATCAAAATCAGATGTTTATTCCATACTAAAACATTATCAGCTTTCCTAAAAGTATACTTTATGTTATTTGTTTATTTTTCTTCACAATTTCTTTATTGTCTATCCCGATTGAAGCGCCCTCCCTCAACTCCACCCAGTCCCAACCTCCCTCCCTCTTCTCCCCATCCTCTTCCCCTGGTCCACTGAAAGGGGGAGTTCTCCACTATTGCCATCTGCCCATAGCGTGTTAAGTCTCATCAGGACTGCTTGGATCCTCTTCCTCCGTGGCCTGGCAAGGCTGCATCATCAAGGGTGAGTGATCAGAGAGCAGTCAACTGAATTCATGACAGAACCCCTGATCTCCTCGGAGATCCACATGGAGACTGAGCTGCCAACTGTCCACATCTGAGCAGGGAGGCTAAGTCCTCTCCATACATGGTCTTCCATTGGTGCATCAGTCTCCACAGGACACCCTGAAATCAGATCTTTTAGTTTTGTTAGTCTCCTTGTGGGGCTCTTGTCGCTTCCATGTCCCTCTAATCCCACCCCTCTCTTCCTCCATAAGACTCCCTGTGCTCTGCCCAAAGTTTGGCCTGAGTCTCAGCATCTGCTTCTATCTTATTTTTTATATAAATTTATTTATATTTATATCAATCACAGGTTAGGTTTTTTGCATCCCATGCATAGCCCCCTCCCTTATTCCCTCCCATCCTCCCCAACCCTCCCTCAACTCCTCCCCTCCCCCTCCAAGTCCACCAACAGGGGAGGACCTCCTCCCCTTCCATCTGACCCCAGATCATCTTGTCTCCTCAGGGCTGGCTGCAATGCCCTCCCCTGGGATCTAGCCAGGCTGTTACTCCCTGGTATGTATGGGTGAGGGTCGAAGAGTCAGCCATCAAGTTCAAGACTGAAACAGTCCCTGTTTCCCTTACTAGGGTCTTCA
>CM053743.1:20585449-20625779 GCA_028658305.1 Pachyuromys duprasi | reverse complement strand
TGTCATCCGAATGAAATGACAGCTTACAGATTGGGAAAGGATCATTACCAATCCTACTACTGACAGAAGGCTAATATCCAGTATATATAAAGAACTCAAGAAGTTAAGAAGCAAGAAACCAAGTAATCCAATTAAGAAGTGGGGTATGGAGCTAAAAAGAGAACTGACTGCAGAGGATTATAGAATGGCAGAAAAACACTTAAAGAAATGCTCAACATCCTTAGCCATCAGGGAGATGCAAATCAAAACGACCCTGAGATTTCACCTTACAC
This sequence comes from Pachyuromys duprasi, assembly GCA_028658305.1. Taxonomy (NCBI): domain Eukaryota; kingdom Metazoa; phylum Chordata; class Mammalia; order Rodentia; family Muridae; genus Pachyuromys; species Pachyuromys duprasi. Next base: position 20,625,507 of record CM053743.1, on the reverse strand, counting down.
CCACCAGAATGGCTAAGTTCTATCTTATTTTTTTATCCAGTGGTTGAGTGCTTGCCCAGCATGTTCAAGGCTTTTGGTTCAGCCCCCAGAACTACCAACAACTAATCAAATCCTGCATCACAAGTTTCATTCAGTTGTCAAGTCTCTTTAATTTCCATTACTCTGGAAAGTTCTTTAGCATTTCTTTTTATTTTTAGGTCTTGACATTCGTTTGAAAAGGTTACAATGCAGTTCATTTCTAAAATGTCCCATGTTTGGTGTTTCCCTGAACTTGTTTTGTGGTAAAATTTAGGTTATTTTTCTTTGAAAAAAATATGCTGACCCAAATAATGCATTATGTATACATACATACATACATACATACATACATATATACATTATTGGAATAGTAATATATTTTATATTGAAACCCCCAAAATGTCAGTTTGTCACAATGCTGTGATTTTAGTTTAGACTGTCAAGTTAATTAAGGAGTTGATACCTGTTAGACTTCTCTGCTGGAAACTTACCACTCTTTCTTCCTATAATTAATGACTAACACATAGGGAGCTGTTTCTAGACCACATAAATACTTTCTCATTGACACGTTACTCAGTGAGGTCAATAGTCAGCTACAGTTCCTTCTAATCCATCCTTTCTTCTGTATTTCTTATGTGACATACTTTTCTGAGAAATAACTTTTCCTAGAGATTCATTCATTCATTTTGATTGCTATGTCCTAAATTAAATATTAAGGATATTGGACAAGGGGAGCCTCAGCTTATGATTCAACTTTGAGAGAACCTTGGCTAACAGGCAAGCTGGCACAGGGATTGCCTGGAGAGAATCTGGCTTGGGCAGAATGACCCAGGTGTTATTGGCTGTTGTTCAGTCATATGCTAGAGGGACACATAGAGATGCAGGCAGCTGATGACAGAGAATGTAAATGAAGATTATGGGCAACTTCCAGCTTCTTCAAATGTGGGTTATGACAGAGGATCACATAACTGAAGGCGGGCCTTCAAATAGGTGGGCGGCAGGGAAAGGCTCTCAGGGTACAGTCAGCAAAAAGTAATCCAACGTCACACAAGTAAGGAATCCAAAGTGTTTCTGGTAATGGCTGCTTAGTGGAAGTCATGTGACTTCACTTCAGTCTTGGTTCTGAACACACAACAGGCTCGTTTAGCATTACCTAAACCAGAAGATGACTGAGAGCCATTGTGCTGCACAGAACACCTCAGCTCAGATCAGAGCCATATTAACATATTGACTGCAGTGTTTCATTGTAAATGCACAATTTGTAAATATACTAGTTTAATTACAGGAAAACAGGATAGTAATATTCTCCTGTTGTTATTTCACAGCACGGAAATATCAAATTAGTATATCTCAGAATTGTATTGGGTTAGATGTTTGATTTTTAAAGTTTCTGTTTGATTTGTTGTCTTGAGTTCGACTGGAAAATAATGAAATGAATGTTGTCTGGGATTAACATAGAACTTCCAAGCATGTGCATATGTATGTGAACTGACCTTCTCATCATTGATGATTATAAAGTTAAAATGTTGATCAACCCTGAAAAACCTTGCAAATGCTCTGTGTCAAACAATGATCCAAGATCTAATTCTTTATGAGGAAAAAAAAATACAAACAAGTCTAATTCGTTAGACTTCAAATTTGTTTTCAACTTTAATAAATGGCATATTATTTGCATATTAAATAATTGTTTCAAGATAAATGTTTTCGTGATTTGAATCAGCAATTGTTCTAGCTGTAAAACTACTTTATTTACCTGTACATCAGGAGTCATGTAAAAGTCTCTTGGAATTCTAAGTGGAAAGAATTTAAGTTCTGGCTTCCTCATTCTACACAGCAATGGGCAAATTCTTTCGTGAAGAGAGGTTTGATTGGGGTGTCCTCCTTCTGATTAAAAGCTTATGATTCTATTGAGCAAGAAAGGGACAGAAAGAAAGGAAGAGCAGGCTAGATACATTTGTAAAAATAGGGTTAATGCCGATTACCTCTGGATTGTGAGAATACCAATTTTTAAACATTCGTGTATTTTATAAATTCCTACAATAAACATTGGACTTTCGCAATTAGAAAAACTGACAAGAGAAACACAAAACTGATGTACTCTCCCGTCTTAAATCATTCTTTTTTATAAAGCTTAATTGCATCTGTGTACCACAGATCCCATCACTCAATCAGCAGAGAAATCTGAGGATTTACAAATGGTTCCCTAACATCTCAACAAACTTTTGAAACTGTTCTAGGATTAAAGAGTTGATTTTCAAAATCAAATTAAGACATTTTAATAGTCTGTTTTCTCTAAAAAAAAATAGAACTTACAGAATTTATCTATGTATACTAGAAGGAGGTTTAGTAGAGTGGCTTGCAGGAGATGGTCAGTCTAGTAAAATGGCTGTCTCCCAATGGAAAGTCCAAGAATCCAATATTTGTTTAGTCTATGAGGCTGGAAGTCTAAGCTGGTCTTCAGTCTCCACTGGAATCCTGAAGAAGTATGTTCTAATATGAGTGAAGGAATGCCTCAGAAGCACAATAGATAAACTTGCCAACAAGAGTGGGAGCAAATATTGAGCTCCTAGCACTGCTCTGGGGATATTCTATGTTACCTTCCTCTTTGATATTGTTTAACATCCAACAGCCTTTGGATCTATGAGTCATCTGAGACTTACTAGAAAAGTTACGTCAGCCATACTTTCAACCTTGTTTAACCTTTAAGTTTCCCAACAAGCACCTATTCTTTTCCTAAGTTATTATTAACTGGGAAGCATTCAACACTGATATTTATCTTCAGCCTATAGAATCTACAGTTCTCCCATTTTGGTTGGCTACTTTCTTTATCTTTTATATATTATGGATGGTATATAAGCAGCTTTACAAACGTGTTTGATGAATCACTTTTCCTGTACATTGATCCATGCTCCTAATGCACCCCAAAAGTAAAGCAAAACAATGAAACACTTGCCTGAAGACACTTGAGGAGGCTCGTGATGCCTCATTCTGCCTGGCAGCCGGGAAAGCTGACTCGCTTTTGCATCATACTTTTTCTTTGTCTCTGTAAAGTGCAGGCACGTTTTTTTAAGAGGAGACTTCCTGAGCAGCAACATAATTGTATGAGTATCTACTCATGGAGCAAGCAGACTCCGTTATCATTACATGTCTGGCAGGGACTAAAAGGTTTACCTTTTTACAAATATTGGAATGAAGATTCCTTTTAAAATGCATTGTCACTGATGAGGGATAGCTGATTAATGTATTAGTACCTCCACTTCATTAGCAAACATTTGTGTCATTGCAAAAGAAAACCTGGAGAAGGTTTTCCATGAAAGGACAGAATGATGGGAAAATACAGACCCTGGAACACCATTGATGGTCACCCCAGATAGCAAGCTAGAATGTATATGGCAGAGACGGAACTAAGGTATAGAAATAAGGTATGTCATGGAGATGCGGAGGGCATCAGCACACAGCTGTTGCCTCATTTGCAAGATTTCCCAACCATCAGAAAAATTATGTAACTCGTGCAATGCAATTTATAAAGCCATCCAGCTATATGATAGTCTTTTTCTATATTTATACTTGTGGTAGTTCAGGATAGATTTCCCAGAGGACAACAGCAATATGAGTAGGGACAGGCCTTTTTGGGTTTTTGTTCTTTAAGTCAGTTCTCAAGACATATCAATTGAAAGTAGATAATGCTTACATGGTAAACTAAATCTGGTGCTACTTCATTGACCTGCACAGACCTAGGAGAATTGACTGAAACTGAACAATGAACATAAGCCACTGATAAGAATTTTATCACTAATGGCACTATTAAGCAAGCACATTTGATCTGATCAATGCTCTCTCCTCTTGGTGAAAGGCCATGAGGAACAGGTGGAGTTGGGCAAAGTCAGGTGTTAGCTTCAGAGAGTGGTCAGGATGGAATATTTCTGGGAAAATGCTGTTGGCAAGGACTTGTTACAGGAGTTAGGGCTGAATTGGGTGTTTTGGGGGACAATTTAAAGAAGCAAGGTTTGATTTGTACAGGGCACCATCACGAAGGACGATTCAGTAACAGACCATCAGGCATTTAAAAGCCATTTACATGATCTGAGAGAAGACGGTGGTTGGTGACTTTTGTGATGGCATTGCAGCTTTATCTTGTGCTCATACTTTTGGGAAGTAACTTTCTTTTTGGCCATGTTTCACCACAGTTATGGATGGATCTTTTTGCCCCTTGAGTTTTTTCTGAATATTGTTTCTGTGGGGAATGCCAGTGCTTGGCTGTCAGATGAAAAGGCTTTTTAATTATCTTATTCTTAGTTTCTTCAGTTGCATATTCTTACAAGCAACAAATATGTATGAGTTTCAGGTACATGTAGTACCACTTGAGATGAAGAAGTAGGACTGAAAACAAGACAGACAGGTCCAGCTCAGGTAACAACAAAATGGCCATGGCTCACAGAGCTTGGGCCAGACTCCTGGCTCTACAGCTTACTGTCGCCCGGGTTAAGCTAGTCAATACAACTAATTCTCATTTAACCTAACAGTGCATTGGAATACTTACGCCTCCTCAGGACGCCATAGTTGATATTAAGCAAGGATTAATTAATTACCTGTATCATTATCACTAGAGAAGACAGATATTGAAGAAGCCGTGAGGTCTGAAATGCTCCAAGTGGAGTCACAGAGTTCTACACTGGTGTGCCCTGGAGAGACTCAAACGCCTCTAGAAAAATACTGAAGTACCCCAGAGGAAGAAATGTTTAAATGTGCATTGGTACATTTTAGCTAAGTAGATCCTACCTGTGTAGAAAAGAGAACTTGAGAAAGAACCTTAGAGGGGGTAAGATTTGAAGTTCTGGAAGAATTACTGTTTGAGATGTCTAGATTTAAAAAGGCAGAAGCTGGGTGGTCAGACTGAAGTCTGAGCAGGCAAATTCTGTGGGACCAGAAGATCCTTTTCAGGATTCGGAACCATGTTTTGAGAATATGTACCTGTGCTAGTCCAACACAATTTATTGGGACCATTGCTGATCAACAACACTAGGTGCTTGATTAAAATTTCTTTTTTCAAAGAAGACTTTCAATTTAAATTTTCTTCTTTTAAAATCTTGACTTGCTCACAGACTACAGATGATTGTGAAAGAGTTTGGGGCTTTGGTTTTGTATGCTTACAAGGCTCTGATTTGTGAGAGGTAGAAGGATGGGGTGGGGGATGAGCAGATAGAGCCATCTCCATAAGAAAGTTCACTTGCCGAAGGTCTAGATAGCAGAATGTAAGTTGTGTGCTGGCTTTGTGCCTTTGCATCAACATTAAACTTTAGGTTTGGGTTTGAGTCTAATATTTTATAAGATTTGGTTTTCCTCCCTTTTATATGATTCATGTTATTGTTTATTCTTTTGTTGTTTTGGCATTGCTAGAACTTTGCTTTTCTTCCCAAATAATTTAGTAGGCATATGATCATCAAAATACATTTAAGTACTCAAAAACACAGATATAGGTTATTTCTCAAACTGTTCTTGTTTCTGTAAAAAATTAACTTGTGAAAATATTTTAAATATATTACTTTAAGTAACTTTTGCTTGCTAGTTTTTGAGATTAGTATCAGCCCTCTCCCTAATGCCTATGACTGTTTTGAGAAGTACGTGATAACATGCTTGGTAGCTATTTGGCATATGTGTGTTATCTTCTCCTTTACGAGAAAGGGGGCAAGCCTTAGGAGAAACCAGATAGACTGAGCATATTTGTTTCTTTTGTCTTTGGACTGTTATACATGTGTTGCTGTGGTGGCCCTGGATCTTCTACATGCCAAGCACGTGTTCTGCCCCCAGCCCCTCTTGCCCTTAGTCAAATTTAGAATTTATCCTTGATGGATAGCCTTGAAGCTGGTATTTTAGTCTGTGACTCACTAGAAGTTATGGAAGAATGTTAAGCAATGGATGTAAAATGTGTTCTTGTAATGGAGGTCTTTGTGGTCATGAGTCTATGAGCACTTGTTTGGCTTCCCCTGGTGGAGCTAAGTTTAAAACAAACAACCTAATTCTAGGGAAACAAATTTCCTCCCTCAGCTATTGTTCATGTGATTCATTTGAAAGGAAACATGACATTATTTGAAGGCATAAAGGACCTTTCTAACAATGAGATCCAAAGAAAATCAGAGGGGGTGAGTGGTTCTGTTCACTCAAACACCTGGATTGCTGGCAACATCCAGCATTGTCAGGCTCCCTGCAGAAGACTCTTTAACCTTTTGTTTATACCTGGTCTCTTCTAACTCTTTGTTCTAACTGAGCTCAAAGAACACACAAACGTTCTCCAAATATAATACCAGTATATCACTATTTAAATATGAGGTTGAAACTTATAATTTTACATCTGATCAGAGGTATCCATACTTTTTAAACAAACAGCTCACAGAAGTCTACCAAAGTTCTGAGAAATTAACACACCAAGGGATTTCCACACTATTTCACGGAATGGACATCAGAAGTATTTACAAACCAGGGATGGTTGAAATAACAGCGTTTTGTTTAAACCATGTGACATGTACTTGACGTAGCTTGAGCTCCTCACTGACAGCGGCTGGGATGGGTGCTCACATGTGTTGAAATTGTACACACTTGCACGCTATACTATCTGTGCGGAGGCTTTCTCCACAGAAGGGAAATGACTAACAGTGACCACAACAGCTCATGTGATCAAGAATTCCAGAAGAGTCTTCTTTCGTCTCCAGGCTCACCATGTCAGAGGTTCAGGGATCAAAATCTTCTCTTGTCATCTTCATAAACATGCATGCCTTGGAAAATGCGGTTCAAACAGCCGATTACAGTGGCTATCACTTAGATGCCACAAGACTAGGGGACAACAGCCAATCACAAAAAGAGAGAACTCTTTCTGCCGTCTCTCCCACATAACTGGAGATTAGCGTTTTGTCTCTTAACTTTGTGCATGTCAAACCTGACCACACATTGCTTGAATTTAAGAGATTTGGTCAAGAATTTCTTGGGAGAGTGCAGGGAATCTTATGAAAGAAGGGGAAGATAGGAAGGCCTGGAGAGGACAGGAGCTCCATGAGGAGAGCAACAGATCAAAAAATTCTGGGCACAGGGGTCTTTTCTGAGACTGATACTCCAACCAAATACCATGCATGGAGATAACCTAGAACCATTAGAACCCTTGCACAGATGTAGCCCATGGCAGCTCAGTCTCCAAGTGGGTTCCCTAGTAATGGGAACAGGGACTGTCCCTGACATGAACTCAGTGGCTGGCTCTTTGATCACCTCCCCCTGATGGGGGATCAGCCTTACCAAGCCACAGAGGAGGATAACGCAGCCAGTCCTGATAAGACCTGATAGTCTAGGGTCAGAGGGAAGTGGAGGAGGACCTCCCCTACCAGTGGACTTGGAGAGGGGCATGGGAGGAGATGAGAGAGTGAGGAAAGGTGGGATTAGGAGGGAATGTGGGAGGGGGTTACAGCGGGCATACAAAGTGAATAAACTGTAATTCATAAAAATACAAATAAATTTTAAAAAAGGAATTTCTTGGGATAAAACTCATTACTTTGAAGCTACTTATGATAACGAGAGGAGCTCTGAGAGCAATGACCTCACTTGGAGAGTTAGTAAGTGAGCCTTGTAAAAGAGAAAAGTCTGGAGTCCACCACACCCAGGGAACTGGTACATGAATGCAATGGTCTGGAGCTTGGCCTGCATGTGATGACTTAAAAAAATTCTCTGATGTTGTTTCTTTGTGCAGCCAGGTAGAAAAAGATGGCCTCACACATTTCCTGCCTCTTCTGTGTATGGGCCTGTAGGAACCAGGAGAGCAGTGGCTCAAACATGGAATTTCCTGAGGGAGAGGAGAACTATTTATAATAATCATTCAAATATATCTAGTGTACATACTTGGTTTCTTCCTTTGGCTCATATAAATATTATATGTTTATTATTCCATAGCCTTCAACATTTTTCAAGGCTTCCTATCATAATGAATAACCATTATGGGAATACTTTGAAAAATAAAAGTACTTCTATCATTTCCGTGTATCTACAACTGATTTTACCTTTTCTAGGACAAAGCAAAAGTTCTCTATGGTTAAGTGTGTCTTCATTTGCGTTTAGACTTCCTAGATGTGTTCAATACACACCAAAATCTGGGCAATGTCCCATCAACTGATCTTGAATCATTAGGTTTGCTTCAGTGAATTCTTCTGGGCAACTCCTCCATGCCCAATCTGGCCCTGGCACTGCAGGCACAATGAATTTGTGTGCAAGGAGCTTATATTCCCGGAAATGAATTAGACGCTCACATCTCAGCTTCTGTGATGACTCCACACCTCACATCAGCAGAAATGTGCCTCAGCAGAGCTCCAGGGCTGCCATGAGCCAAAATATTCAGGGTCCTTGCCTTGTCCAGTGAACAATCAAGAACCAGCCTGCCACAGAGGAAGAGGAGCCAGGCAGTCCTGATGAGACTTGATAAGCTAGGGGCAGATGGCAGAGGAGGAGAACATCTTTCAGTGGACTAGGGGAAGGGGATGGGGGGAAGAGGGAGAGAGGGTGGGACTGACAGGAGCTGAAGGAGGGGACTTCACTCAGGGTATATAATAAATACATTGTAAAAAAATTGAAAATACATATAGAAAAAAGTATACAGTGACAAAAAAAATAAGCCAGTCTACCTGAGTACCTGAGGTTACGTCAATCCGTCTGCCAGTTTAAATGAACACAACTGAGGACTGAGCTTCCTCTTATAAAGGAACTCGGATGTCACAATCACAGGAAGACATTAGCAGTGCAAAATTTCAGAAACTTAAAAATCTTAATAGATACTACAAATGCAGTGTGTGTGAGTGTGTGTGAGTGTGTGTGTGTGTATGTGTGTGTGGAGGGGGGTGACAGTTAGTTTGAGTCTTTTGTTCCAATCTAAAAGCCACTTATAAGAACGAGAAAGTATTAATCTACTTTCAAGTTCTAACTCAAGTTATTCATCATAATGACCATAATTACTTTAAAAGGTGCCTTGAAAAATCCATCACAGCAAATCCTGCGGCTGAATTACTATGGTTAGAATCTCAGAGTCAGATCTAAAATTAGTGTTTTGTTTGTTAATATTCTTTGCTGTTCTACAAATGCTAATCTTAGATTATATGTTTCTCAAAGTCCATCCATATCAATCTTGTATTGTCCTTTCGAATGAGGTAATAAAAAGTGATGATTACAGGGGAGAGAAAAGGATCCCTACATACCATAACAGCTGGCACACACTGAGTATCACTTTCCTTTTCTGAGGAGGAACAGGATGGTGATCCAGCAGCTTCTTTTAAAGACTGGAAACCGAGTAAAAGGGCATAATTAAGTTGGCATGCAAACAGAGCAGAATTCAGCTACTGCCATGTTGTAAAGATAAAGATGCAACTGATACCTGAAGCAAAGCCGCAAGAGATTGTACCAAAAGAGCAACAGATCTATATTGGCACCATCACTATTTGAAGGCAGAAATATTAGTTCTTTCTCTTCTCTAATGCCCTGTGTACTAATCAGAATGCCTTTTCAAACAGCACTTCAGGAAATTTCTAGAACAAGGATAATCAGCATTTATTATTGTAACACTGTAATATTAAAGTGTGATCAGTAATCAGTCTTAAGGATAGATGTATTTGTATACTCAAAATCCTAAATTAATATTTATGCAAGCTGTACTTGGCATGTCTTAATAAGCGCAATGTTATTCTCTAGGAGTACCAGATGTCAGTACCCTCATAAATTGTATGTATTTGAAGAGGTGCTCCTGAGGTTTAATCAGTAGAACAGAAAAAAAGATTAGATCTAGAGACCAAATTAAAAAGTAAATTTTATTGGACAAAATGTTTTGCTATTATACGGTAATGAATTTCAACTCACTGGTCTCATGTCACCAATTTCCCAAAATTAGAGCATTTCTCATTAGTCTTTATAATTTAGAAAATACTATTTTAGAGCTGTCTGGAGTTGAAGCACAAATGTACTGTTGTGAAAGCCCATCACTTTTAAGGCCCAATCACTAAACGTATTGCAATGACACTGCTTTCAAGTAGATTGGATCATTTTCACTAGCCAAGAGAGCAGTCAGGGTGTTGGTTCCCAGGCAAGTTCTTTGAGTCCTCCCTAGGTGTAAGGAGTCAAACTTTTGAAACAGCACTGAACATTTTTAATAAGCACTTCATTTGATTTTTGATAATATTAACTTTTCCTTAAGTTTTCATGGCAAGCATGATGAAAGTGGGCCATACCTGAAGGATTAGATTTTTTTTTTGAGGGGAGGGTGTCTAACATAATTGTCTCTTATGGAAAAATATCAACAGAATGAAATCTATTAGAGTCACCAAGAAACATTTCCACATATAGATGATGGTAGGGATGGTGGCGGCGGCGGAGATAATGATGATAGAATTATATTAATTGTTATTCTCTGAGGCAGGGACTCTTGATGTAGTTCAGGCTATCTCGAACCTAAGATCCTTTTACGTCTGCGTTGCAAGTACTTGTATTATAAGCATATTCTCCCACAGCTGCCAGGCCTACGGTAATTTTAACCTAACTGTTTAGCTTTCCTTAATCTCTGTTTTCAAAGGTCTCTTACAGTTCCCTCTGTTCAAAATGATCGCTATAATGATTTATTTTTATTTTATTTTATGTATTTGGATGTCTTCCCAACAAGCATGTCTATGCGCCATATGCATGCCTGGTGTCCAGAGAAGCCATAAAAGGTCATTTGAACCCCTGGAACTAGAGTCACAGATAGTTGTGAGCTGTGACACAGGTGCTGGAAATAGAACCTGAGTCCTCTGGAAGAGTAGCCAGTGTTCATAACCTCTGGCCTTCTCCAGCCTTTCCTGTGAGGATTCAAAATGGCATACTCTTCTTTTTCGTTCCATCTGAAGTTGCTTCTCTGACCACTTCAAGGCTGTCCCCCTCCCTTTCTCTCCCATTGAGATTAATTGTCTTCATGGAGAGCTTACATTTTCTGTATTTATATATTTGTTTAATTTCCCTTCCCCACCAGAATACTCAACCCATGAGAGCAATGTGTTTTGCTCCTTGCTGTATTCCAGGTACTGAAAGGATGGCAATGGACACATTGGAAATGCTGCCGAGTCCTTGCTGGAAGTGTATGAGTCGACATCCATGGCTATTAGCTAATCCCTCAGCAAACACATGTTTTTAGGTGATATGAATGGGAACTGAAATGCGAGCTTGTAAAACCTCAACTCACCCCACAGTTTTCATGCCTCAACAAGGCTACTTCCGGAAAGAATATGCTACGAGTAATTTTGGATCTAAAACTGTAAGACACCTCCAAAAAAATATGGTCTCCGTGCTTGTGCTTGGCATTTATCACCCGGACTGAGCCAGGTGGTGACATCATACTACTCATCATTTCCCAACCCTTCAATGCAGCCCTTGGCATCCTAGATAAAAGGCACCTAGGCCTTTGCATGGTTTGGCTCCAACTGAACGCTTCCCACTTTGATCTTTGACTGATCATCTTATTTTTTTAATTTTTTTATTAAATTCTTTATTAATTACACTTTATTCACCTTATATACCCCTGAAGGTCCCTTCCTCCTCCTGTCCCAATCCCTCCCTTCCCCCCTTTCTGCATCCATGTCCCTTCCCAAGTCCACTGATAGGGGAGGTCCTCTTTTCCCTCCTTCTGATCCTAGTCTATTAGGTCTCATCAGGAGTGGCTGCATTGTCTTCCTCTGTGGCCTGGTAAGGCTGCTCCCCCCTCAGGGGTAGATGATTAAAGAGCAGGGCAATCAGTTCATGTCAGAGACAGACCCTGTTCCCATTATTATGGAACCCACCTGGACACTGAGCTGCCATGGGCTACATCTATGCAGGGGTCCCAGGTTATCTCCATGCGTGGTACTTGGTTGGAGTACGAGTCTCAGGCAAGACCCCTGTGCTCAGATTTTTTGGTTCTGTTGCTCTCCTTGTGGAGTTCCTGTCCTTTCCAGATCTTACTATTTCCCACATCTTTCATAAGATTCCCTGCACTCTGCCCAACAATTAGCCATAAGTCTCAGCATCTGCTTTGATAGTTTGCAGGACAGAGCCTTTCCAAGGCCTTCTGTGACAGGCTCCTGACTTGTTCCCTGTTTTCTCTTTCTTCTGATGTCCACTCCTAGGCATATATCCAAAAGAGGCTCAAGTACACAATAAGGACATTAGCTCAACCATGTTTGTAGCAGCTTTATTTGTAATAGCCAGAAGCTGGAAACATCCCAGATGCCCCTCAACTGAGGAATAGATACAGAAATTGTGGTACATCTACACAATGGAATACTACTCAGCAATAAAAAACAAGGATAATGAAATTTGCAGGTAAATGGTGGGAACTGGAAAAGATCATCCTGAGTGAGCTATCCCAGAAATAGAAAGACACACAGGGTGTATACATATAATATAGGATGAACCTACTAAAATCTGTACAACTAAAGAAACTAATCAAGAGGGAGGACTCTTGCTAAAATGCTCAATCCCTATCCAGAAAGGCAAAGAGGATGGACATCAGATCATCTTCTTTAATGGAGCAAATTCTATCAGACACAAAGCCATGTCTATGCTGCTGTCCTGAATTGTTCCCTTGACCCTGCTGTGATGACACGTATTCAGTCTTCAAGTCAAAACTAAAATATTGTGTTTTCTCAGAAACTTCCTGTAGGTATAAGGTTACTGTGTAATACAAATGCTAATATCTGGTTGCAAGACTTGTTCTGAGACTCTCCTGCCTTAATGTTATATAAACTCTGCCCTCTAATGCTCCCCTGATATGTCAGTAAAGCAGCTTACAGCCAATCACTGAGCAGGAGAGAGAACAGGGCTGGACATCCTGACAGCCAGGGGAGGAGGAGTTAGAAGAGGAAGTAGGGGATTCAGCCAGGGGATTCAGCCATGGGAGAGGTCCAGGTGACACCAGGAGAGAGGAGAGAGAGAGAGAGAAGAGAGAGAGCTCAGTAGGAAATATGTATGTATGTATGTATGCATGTATGTATGTATGTATGTATAACAGTAACAGCTTCACCTGACTTTGACTCTCCTTGAAACACTTTAGGGCCATTCCATAGCATTTATCACAATTCTTTGTGGTACAATTATTTTTTAAAAACAACCAAACTCTTGAGGTTTTTTTTTTTTTTCTATAGGATCTTTGTGTTCTTTTTATAACACTAACAATTAACAATATAACCAGTCAGTTAAGACATATTGTCTTAATAAAATAACTGTCTCAAAAGAACTCCCAGCAAAAAGGTGTTAAATTAATTACTTTATACAATTATGGGTGCTTTTGAATCCCCAGAATGCTTGATGCATTTAAAAACCCTTTTTTAATTAATTCAGTCGTTCTCACTTTGTTGTTAATTGTGACTGTCAAGCATAATCTGCTCATTTGGTTTAATCCTTTCTCAGATTAGCTACTATTATTTCATCATGAACAGGGTGTAGCTGGTTGTGGGAACCAGGATATGTGCCCGGGTCTATGGCTTCCCCAAGCCCAGCCCTTCACATTGGACAGCTCTCCATGTCAGAACTCTTTTAAGCCTCTCTTCCTTCTTGAAGATCTGAACACTTTAACCTATACTTGAGGATTCTTGAGTTTGTTTTTATTGTCTGTGTATAGGTCTTTGGAAAGAAGCTAAGTTATCCAAATACCACAAATTCAATTTAGTAATCCTTAAAAGGCCTTTTCTTTCCAGGTCCCAGCTTTAGGACCTTATAGGACAAATCATGTTTTACTTTATTTTCCCAATGCTCTGAGTCCCCAGTTCTAATGACTACAATGACAACTACACATCTATCTCCTTAACATGTCACATTTGCCTTGACACTTGAAGTAAAAGGCTTAGACATGCCTTGGCATGTACCCTGATTATACTCTCTCTGCCCTCCTTCGGGCTGATTAGACAGTTCTCAAGCCTAAGAAGGTCAGATCAGCTATGGAATTTATGACTTTATTTGCTTTGAATCAAAGTTCATAGCTTGCTCCGGCATTCTGGATATTGGCCTTGGTTCTTCCAAGTTGCCCTAGTCTAGTCTAAAGTAAACCCCAGGTGACGTTTATAGTCTTGGTGAACAGGAAACTAAGCGTTGAAGTCAGTGAAAGGCAAAACTTCTTTTTGTGTGAAAGTCCACTGCTCCTTTGAAGACATGCTTTAAATGGGAGTCACCCGTATGAATGAATTTATTATGTATCACTATGGTTTAACCTTTGATCATGAACCTTTTTTTTTTTTAATTTTGCAACAGGATCTCATGTAGCTCAGATGGGCTTTTAACTTTCTAAGCTGAAGATGACCTTGGACTTCTGTATTTGTGGCCTTTCTTCAAAGGGTGGGTATTATAGGAGGGTGCCTCCTCACCAGTTTATGGAGACTGGAAATCGAACCCAGGGATTCCAGAATGATAGGCAAGCATTGTACCAACTGAGGTTCTCCCCAGCTCCAATCACTGATACACTTATATAGAATAATTATGTTTATTTTGAAATCATTGTGGAGTTTTAGCACTCTGTGTTTCTCTGCTTACCTTAGGTTACATCCAATTCTGATATTCCTTGCTTAGATTAGGGTGCGATGCCAGATGGGAAATCATAAACTTTATGAATAATGAGATTATTTTTCTACACAGTCGTCAAGAAAAAGGATAGCATTTGAAATGTTTAGAATAACTGAAAGTTCCCATTTTCATGAAAAAATAGTTAATTGGCCATGTAGCTCGCTCAGAAGTGAGGAATACGAGTCATCATTTAGTTTTTAACTTTTCCAGGCTTATTAGATAAATATGCACTAAGTTAGAGCAATTAGACTTTAATTAAAAGTGTAATTGGAACTTCCTGTGAATCTCGTCAGGCAGCTCATTGTGAATCAGCAGGTTCAGCTTTTTTTCCAGCTGTAGCCAGTGCTGATGGCATTGGGCTATGAAACAGAAATCTGGGACTTACGGGGGACTAAGAGCTCAGCAGAGGGTGAGGTGACAAGATGCTTTGGGCGCCTATGTTCTCAATTTCCTTTATGAATAAGACACATCCGAGCATGTACATCCCTGCGATGGCAATCAGTGTCTTGTCTCAGCCGTGTGTGGACAGATACTGAGGAAACTGCTGGGTGTCAGACGTTCTGTTTTTACAACAAAACACTGAGGCCGAAAATTTTATAAAGAATATATTTTGGAGATTAAAAGTCTAAGGTCAAGTAGCCCCATCTGGCCTGCTCGGCTGCCCTGTCTGTGTTACAGAAAGCAGGGAGGTAGAAAGAACAGCCATATGGATAAAGGGCCAAATATATCAGAATCCTCATTTAATGACAAAAATCGGAACACTCCAAAGGGTCAGCATTAATCTCTTCAAGGCTATTGCCCCCATAATGGAACTACTTTACACTGGGCGCCTTCTCTTTCTGCGTATCTTTTGCTTGCTTGCTTCTCTTATCTGCTTGCTTGTTTTTCTTCTTTCTTGTTTTTCCTCTTTAATTAATTTATTTATTCACTTTACATACCGGCTACAGCCCCCTCCCTCCTCTCCTCCCAGCCCTACCCCTCCATTCTCCTCCCCCGTTGTCCCCCTCCCCTTGTTCTCAGGGAAGGGAGCCCCCACCCCACATGTCATCCCACCCCACCACTTCATGGCACGTCAGGACTAAGCTAGTCCTCTTCCACTGAGACCAGACACAGCTGCCCAGCTAGCAGAAAGTGATCCCATGGTAGACAGCTGGATCCATGTCAGTGACAGCTTCCTCTCCACTTGCTAGGGATTCCAAGTGAAGACTGAGCTGTCCATCAGCTCCATAAGTGTAGGGGGCCTAGGTCCAGTCCATGCATGTTTGTGGTTCGGTGTCTGTGAGTTGCCATGGGTCTATGTTAATTGCTTCTGTTGCTTCCTTTTCTTTTTCTTTTTTCTTTTTTACAGCCTCACTCTGTAGTCCAGGCTGGGCTGAACTCATGGAGGCCTCTGCCATAAACCTCTCAGGTGCTGGAATTATAGGCAGAGCCAACATTTAAAGATGCCACCACCTCAACAGGCACCCGAGTTCCAACACATGACGCTACAGCAGAGAAACCGTCTCCAGACTATGGAATTCTATGGAGTTCAGAATTATTACACGTGCGTGCAATTCACAGATTTACAGTGATGGAAATGCAGAAGGGAACTGCAGTGCATTTGAAGGGGCACACATCTTAACTAGGTGAGGGGAGAGATGTACTTTCTGGCAGAGGGGATGGTTTCGGCAGGGATCAAAGACATGAAAAGGTGCAACTCCCTCCTGAAAATGGAAGGTAGCCGGTGTAGCTAAAGTATACTGAAAATAGAAGAAAGGGACTAAAAAGGTGAAATCAGGGTTAAGTGATTTACTATCACCAGTACTTTTGGGAAGAAACCAGGGTCTATGGCAACCACTTTAGTGTGGACAGGTAGAAGTCAAATCACACAAAATATTTCTGTTAAAATATCATTGTTTCTACCTATAGAAGAAGAATCTCCTAATTACTAGAGCAACACACTCCCAACTATGGCATAATCAATTCTTTTTGTGGAGATTGTAAATGCATATTTTGAAACCAAACATTTTTCTTGTTGTTTTATTTCCAAGTACTTTTGAATTCCTTTACAACAAGCATTTTCAAAAATACCACTATTGCAAGTGAATGAAATTCCATTGTATCTGACACCATATTTTCATTATCCACTCATGCATTAGTGGACATCCTAAGTTGCTTCCACTAACCTGTTATTGTGAATGGATAGATTCAGAAAATATATTAATTGAGGTAACTTGAACTCAGAAAGATAAGATAGACATAACTTTCTTTCACATGATGATCTAAGACTGTAAAGTATACTTGTATGTAGATACATGGATCTAATTGTGGGCAAAACCTAAAAACGAGATAAAAATAGACCAAGGCAGCATAAAATTAGCTTATGAGGTAATTGTGGGCCATGAAAAGAGAGAGAGAGGCTAAATAAGAGAGAACACGAGAAGGGAAGCAGAGTGGTGTGGCAGGGAGGAGGGGGAGACGAGGAAGAAGGGGAATCGATAAAACATACTCTGATTGTAACTGCAACAGTGATATATAACACCCTGCATGCTAATTTTGAATAGGTGTTCTGAATGACAGCTATTAATTTGAGGAAGACTGAAACCATGTTTTATCTTTACTTACTGTGGACATACATACATGGAATGTGAACCCATGTTGTTGATACTTACTTTCATTTAAAAGATGGAGCATTGCACTTAAAAAATCCTTTACGGAGAAGGTCTCTTGGGACTCCTTGAAGATTTAGGCACAGAGAGTAGTCAATGGGGTGAGAGATAGACTCTTTAGTGAGGTAGCAACTAAGGTGGCCCTGGCCCTGAAGGCAACCCTAAGGAAACTCACTAGGTCACTTGAGCATGAAAAGAGACTGGGAAGCAGAAGTGAGGCTTAACCGGAAAGAGGAGGGCATGGGCAGCGGGACCACAAGCAGCAGGAGAAGGCACTGGGGAGTGAGCATTGTCTAGATTTACAGAATGTCATGAGGCAACCATTATTACATATCACTAAGGTGCACTAATACCTTTAAGTCCTTTGATATTTATTTCAGTGTCTTTTATATGGAAAGTATACACATTCGAAGAATTTTTAACCCTGAAGATGTAACTTTGAATTCAGACACAAAAGATTAAGAAAAATGGCAGTTGTGTGTGGAAGAGGCAAAGGGGGCAAAAGTGACTCTTGAGGGAAACTTTGTGTGCGTGTCCTCTCCAAATTGAAACAGCACAAAATCCAGAGAGACTTTGGAGCTCCTAAAGTAACTTATTAAGATTGCATATGATAGCTGGTTCAAAGAAGCAACTTTTGGCTTACGGCTAACTTACCACTAATAACTCTGCATTACTGTTCTTCCAATTTCTTCCTTCCTATCCTTTCTGAGGAGGCAACCTAAGTGATGACAATGAACAATGCTCTTCAGCCTGAGTAGGTCTTGTGTTTTCTTTCCTCCCTGACTTCGGTAGGTTGGGCTCTCCTCCAGAACCAAGCCGGTTTCTACCCGTGGCTTGGTGCTAAGAGAACACAGCCACTCTGTCAGGACACTGAGGACTGTTTCTCTTCCCCCAAAGCTTGGTGTGTTTCCGTGAGTGTGGGAGTGAGATGGTTTAAAGGCTACATGCCTTGCTTTCCTCCCTCTGCCCCAACCCCTGGCAGCATGCCCTCTGACGCCAGTTGAATCATTCATTCTCCTGAAGCCACTGTCTCCCCTGGATCTGGTCCATGTTTTCCCCACCTTCCCATTTCCCCTGCCTGAAGCTCTCACTCTAAGACAGAGAAATGCTCTCCTAAAGAGAAGAGTGATATCATATCCTTTTCCAAAACTGTTTATCTTATCCCTGGTTCATGATGTACCCCGGAAGTCTAATTCCCTTTGTATGAGAGAGAAGCCATTAACTTTGTCACTGAATCAAATTAACGTTAAATGCATTGTGGCATCTTGGTAATGAGGCTGGTCCTGAGAAGAATACTTTACAGTAGAGTAAAGGAAGTAAAGAGTTATCCTACTTACTTACTGACATGCATAGTAAAGATTTTAACCAATGTTTGCCAAAATGGGTATACATGTAATACACAAGGTGCCCGGGTCACCTCAAATGCCAAGTGTTCCTTTCTTAACATATGGTAATTGGGTTTATTTCTGGGTAAATGATGATTATTTTCTGATTTATCTACTTCTGTGAGGCCACGTGTTAATAAAAAACGACATTTTAAATATCGGTTTCAAAACTCAGAACACAGCTAAATACAGGGAAGAAAACAAAACTCACCCAGAGATGAGCAAAGTTAGCTCTAGAGAATCACAAAGGTCACATTTTCCAAAATGAGTTTCTATGTTCTCAGCGTGGGTGGGCGGGACCAGAAGCTGGAGTGGGGACGAGATAAAACACAGCTGAACCAATGGCATCACACTATTCTTCCCAAGTGGGCGTGGAAGATGGATGCCATTTCCGTTTTCACGCAGAATGCCACAGCTGCCTCAGCAGAAAGTGAGGCAGGAAGGCCAGTGTGTGAGAACAAAGGAGGATGCAGGAACAGAACCCCTTTATCCCTGTACTTCTTGTGGTACTTCCTGAAGTGCTAGGGAAAACCATGTGACGCATGCACTAGAACTCAGTATCCTAACCAATTTACCAGCTTTCTTATGGGGAAATATGAGGCAACAGTTCACTGGCTACTGAAGGGATCTAGTTAATTCCCTTTATCTGACGCAGGTGACTAGACATGTTGGCATCGCTAACTTCCTCACTCACTGTACAGTCACGTGTTTATTAGTTCCACACATCCATGCTCTTAAGGTCTTCTAGGAAACCACAATGTACACAGAAGTAACTCCATGCTCCTGTTCTCTCTACCTCCAATGTTATTCCCCGAGAACCTTCACACAGCAGCTTTCTCCTCGTATTTCTTCCACCATAAGTGACAGCAACCCTTTCCCTATCAGCACAGGCCCCCTCCATTACATCAGCCTGCAAGTCAGTGATCTTTTCAGTCTTACTACACGATGAATCCAATGTCTTTACTTACTTTTACGTGGTCCGTACAATGAGAAGGGCTGTATTTGTCTGCTCTACAGCATATCTCCATCTGTGAAAGCTCCTTTCACATAACAGGTGCTCAGTTGATATTGGTTGCATTATGGTATGAGTGAAGCAAACACGATGTAAGGTATGGTTGCATGTGATTCTATATATTATGTGGATAACATTATTTTATCAGAAGCAACAAGTAAAGCTTATATGTTGTGACTATCTGACCAGCTAGCTGAAGACTGCCACAGATATAAGGAGAAAATTTGAAGTGAGTAGAAGTGGTTTGGTGGTTTTATTAGCTAAAACTCAAAAGACGAATACGGTTTGTGGAGCATCTCTTTTGGCTGCTTACTCATTTCTCTTCTGCAGACAAAACCATTTTATTTGCATTACCAGGAGCCATCTAACCAACCTAATTTATTTTACTTT
The DNA here is from genome assembly GCA_028658305.1 of Pachyuromys duprasi. Taxonomy (NCBI): domain Eukaryota; kingdom Metazoa; phylum Chordata; class Mammalia; order Rodentia; family Muridae; genus Pachyuromys; species Pachyuromys duprasi. The sequence continues at coordinate 20,605,480 of CM053743.1, read as the reverse complement.
GTGTGTGTGTATGTGTGTGCGTGTGCAGGTATTAATACACGTTTATCTAGAAGCCTGAAGTCAATGTTGAGTGCCTTCCTTAGTCACCCTTGACCCTATTTATTTATTTTTTTTGAGACATGGTCTCTCACTAAACCTGGAATGTACGGATTTGGCTAGATTGACTGGCCATTAAGCCAGAAGAATCTTTCTCTTTGTTCCCAATGCTAGGATTACAAGTATGTGCAGCTAGACCATCTTTGTCAGGATGATTGATCTTGAGTTCTCATTTTTACTGTCAAATCACTTATTTATGTTATCCAACACAAGGTTGGGATTTCTTTCTTTCTTTCTTTCTTTCTTTCTTTCTTTCCCTTTCTTTCCCTTTCTTTTTTCACTTTACAGCCTGACCCCATCCCCCTCCCTCTTCTCTTCTCAGTCCCTCACACCACCTCCCTCCACCCCCCCTTCTTCTTCTTAGAGAAGGGGAGGTGCCCAAGGGGTACCAACCTACCCTGGCACCACAAGTCAAAGTAAGACTAAGCACATCTTCTTTTACCGAGGCCTGGCATGCAGCCCTGCTAGGGGAAAGGGATCCAAAGGCAGGCAATGGAGTCAGAGACAATCCCTGCTCTAATTCTTAGGAGACCCACATGAATAACAAAATGTACATCTGCTACATATGTGTAGGGGGCCTAGGTCCAGTCCATGCATGCGCTTTGGTTGGTGGTTCAGTCTCTGTGAGCTCTCATGGGCCTGGGTTACTTAACCCTCTAGGTCTTCACCCCTTTGGCTCCCTCCTCCCAATCCTCCACAAAACTCCCCAAGCTCAGCCTTAACATGAGAAAAACAATGGTTATGTGTGGCTGAACTGATAGACATACACAGTTCAGAATACAGTATATGAAAGAAACTAACTTTCAGTGGTATCCACAATGGAGATGTATTGTAATGACTGCTCCAAAAAGCAACCCTAGTAAACACTCCTTGCCATCATTTACCGAGAATGTGCTTCGATTAGCCAAAGATCATATAACTGAAATTTAAAACTGATTTTTATTCCAGACATAATGCTGTCTGATAGATGATGATAGCTGATATGGGCAATGACAAAGGGAAAGTAAAGCCAGCTCTATTAGCATTTCTCTATCCCTTATTATGTATTTCATTTCACTTTCAAACACGATGGCTTAAAAACCACAGAAATCTTTGGAACATGGAGGGAGATATGACCGTTTATTGAAGAATCACTATTCCTTTCAAAAGAAATACATCATGAGGTTAGGCAGCATAAAAACTGGGCTAGGCAGCTTGGAGATGGGATGAGAAAAGAAGGCATGGGACTTAATTTTAAGCAAACATCATTAAAGGAGTAGATAAAGTAATCCTATTCAGTCATTAGCACAGCCTACAGAAAGAGAATGTCTGGCTGTGGCTCTCTCTTCTTCTCAGCAGGCCCATTCCTGTTCCAGCTTCCTGGACTAGCTGTGTTTCTTGTGGTACTGAGGAAATTTACAGTGTCAAGCAGGGCCCACAAGAAGACACAGTAGGTAAAGGTAATAGCTACCAACATTGGCAGCCTGAGTCGATCCCTGGAGCTCACATGATTGAAAGAGAAACTGGCTCATACCAGCTGTCCTCTAATGTGTATGCGTGTGTACTACCTCCCCACAAATAAATAAGTAAGTGTACGAAGATGCCAAACAGTTCAAAAAAAATAATAAAGTGTTGGCAGCCACCTGAGCTAACAGGCCCTGACTAGGGCTGGCCCTTCCCCGAGCATTGCTTCCTTCGATCCCTCTGGGATGTGGTAAATATGACCTTTCATCATTCTAACATATAGAGACCTCGCTATTCATCCTCCTGAGAACCCGAGTCTTTTTTGAATGTATCCATTTCTAGAGTTTTACTATTAGACTCCAATTGTAGTATGAAAAGTTTTTGACGTAGACAGTACACCCATCTTAACACTATCCAAAATCATTATTAGTTTTTGTGACCTCACAAAGTTCTCCAGACTTCTTTCCAACCAATCTCCTACTTTATTCAGCTCCCACAACAAGCACTTTGTGAATTTTCCCACTATCTATTCACTTTGCCTGTTCCTCAACTTCATATGTTCAGAAAACTTTGTGTTTATGAGTTTTCTGGCTGTTTTTCACTGAGAGTCTGTCTGTCACTGAGTATATCATTCTAGAACTGCACCACAATGTGTTTTCCTGTTTGGATGTTTAATGTCTATTTAAGATTCTTTGAGTTCAGGGTCATTGTGGGTAAGATGATGATGTCTAGACTGTATATGATCTTTGGTAAATGCATAGATGCTCTTAACTTTAATGCAAACTACAAAAGAGTTTTCCCCAAAATGAAATAAGTGTTTATACTTTCTCACTTAGTAATATCATCAAAATCTTCAATAAGTTAGAAGACACCATAGAAGTTAAAGATTCTACCCACAAAGACGGGGCAAATATTTTAAGCTCAGGAAATAGCCCACTTACACTCTCCATGATCTTTCTCAATTACTGCATTCATGCTTTGATACCATGATAAAAGCTCTGGTTTCAAAGGGCTTAATGCTCCAGTATGAGACCATTTCCTAGGATACATTGTGGTTAAAAAAAAAAAAACCTCACATAATACACAATGAGTCCTCAAGTCCCCAAGAGCTGGTAGTAATGAACTAAGAATAGTAAGCAGCTCACTCTCCAGTCATTGGTTGTAGTGCCATCGTGCTGACAACAGAGAGAGTAAACAGTCAACAGTATGGCCATGACTCAGACGCCATACAAGGCACGTTTATAGAAATCCAAGGCTGGTGAGCTCTTTGAATCCCACATAGTTCCTCCTTTTGAAGTCAGGTAAAGCTGTGTGATGAAAATGAATCAAGAAACATGTAGGAGAAAACAATACATGCAGTGGGTAAGGTGGAAATGACAATTGTTCGAGGGGAAGAATTGCTACATCTGATGGGAATCCACCTCAATTGATGTTCTAACAGGTCACAGCCATTTGTACTGAAACTCAGGACTGAACATACAGGTGCTTGTCATTTCATTTTCCTTCTGTGAATACATTAATTGCATAAAATCATGACTTTTGTTACAACATTCAAACATGTATATGATATGGCTTAATTATGTTCAGCCCCCCTTGACTCCTAAGGTTGCTCTCAGTTTTTCTTGCTCTCTGTTCCTGCAGAGACCCAAAATCACAATGCTGTCTGGCCCTACCAGAGCTGGAGGCTGCAGGGGTACCTTATTTGTTCCTATATTTATTACAGTTATTTTCTCTGTATTTATAAGCATTTTGATTCCAAGATGCACTTTGAACATTTTGCATATTTGAGAAGGCAGAAAGAACATGTCATTAAAAAAATTGCAGTTGAAGGCCACACATCAATCCTTTCAGAAAGGCCAGAAACACCCTGATTCCAATGTTGACCTTCTTTTGCTACTGGAAAGCGGATCCACATTGAATGACTGATGTGTGACATTATTCCTGGGAGACGTGAACAGGTCTATCCATCCCAGATAGGAAATGTACCACACATCCAAGAAGAGATACTACCGAAGTCCTACTTGGTGAACTAAGGAATTTATTGGGGTTAGGTAAATGAGTATGGGCCAGGGGTTACTTACAGGATCAGAATGACTCAAATACAGCTGCATCACCAAAGCCCACTCCAGCATAGGTAACAATTCACAAAAGGCTGGAATCCTGCAGCTCACAGACAATTTGCAAGCACCTGAATAGATTAGAGACTGTCTTTTCTAGGTAATTTAGTCTGTCTGAGCCTTTTCTAAGAAGTTTAGCTAATCTGTCTACCTCTTGTAGGCAGCTTGGCTGGGCCAAGAAGACCACTCAGGACAGGAGGGACCTAATGTATCTGCTCAGTTTCAGGGACCTCCTGAAACTTGGGAGTCGTTTACTTTTTGATTTAAGGGGCCTCCCTTTAGAGCATCCTGAGTCTTAAGGAACTTCCCTGGAGAATGGAATGTTTCATCTCCCTTTATAACAGTGGGTCTAAAGATATTCCACATAGAATCAAAGGTTTTATCTCAGAGGAAATTACTACATATCATTCCACCTCTTCCTAGAGTTCTTAGATTCTTTCTGCCATCTCTTAAGCAGTGCTTCTTAGGGAAGACAAAGAAATCTTACTACTTAAAAAAAAAACAAAAAACAAACAAACAAACAAAAACTCTACCGGAGAACCAAACATTCACATCTCTTTATTTTTTTGTTTCCAGAACATAGCTGGTAGTGCATCTCGGTGGAATTTTCTGTTATAGAGAAAGAAAAGACAGAAAATGTGAAACAAAAATTTCTAATGAGACACCGACAGCAATAATAACTCATGATCATAAACACAGTTGTAGGCATGCTGCTTAGACCGTGCATAATATTTACTTAACAAGGCAAACTGCTGGCTTTTCCTCTAGGTCATTTTTTGATCACAGGTTTTTGTCCAAGTTCCCAGTACCAGATATATATTTCTCCCTGTGCAATGGTCTTTAAGCCCAGTCAGAAAGGTGATTCTGTCTACTGTCTACTGGCACATCTTGGCACTTCCAATATGAAGAAAATAGAACCCAGAACCCACACCTGAGTAGAATATGTGGCCGTAATTCTATCCAGAAAACTTAGGAGCACCTAGCATTATAGCAGCTATCCTGCTGGAAGGAGATGCTTTCTGCTCAGTCATAACCTTATTTCTCCAAGACCTGCAACCAAAGCATAAGCTATCTTCAGCCATAAGACTTAATATTCACTTCTGGAATGTAGCTAAGAGCAATAGCTCTTACTGGTTCTTCTATAGCCTTTATGTTCTTCCATGGCCAACAACTGGAGAGATGACCAACGTTGGAGAAATGACAAGATTTGTAATTACCAATCTTGTCGGTTTAGGAAACATTTAGTTTTATTTTTTTAACCTTTATATACCAAGGATATTGTGAGTTATTTCAGTCACCCTGATAGTTATCATCTGTGTATTGCCTAACTTAAAATTCCCAAGAATTTTACAGCTGCATATGGTTCCTGTACCCTTTGTGAGCTTATCAGCATCTCATAAAGGCATGTATTTGTTTCTAAATCTAGAGAACACTTAGAGGTTAGCAATTTGTTTTCTGCATGTTAGGAAACCCTTTTACAGAGGATGAACAGAACAACAACACGTGGCTCACTGTCCCATGCTGAAGAGCCGTTATGACGATAATCTTGGTGAAGTGTTCGGAAAGTCCACTGTTATCTATTTTGAGCAAATGTAATATGGAATTGAGTGGCAAAGAGGGTAACAGAAAGTAATGTCAGAAACAGCTCATATTGTACGAAAAGATCTCATCACTTTTATGTACTGTTCAATTAAAAACAACAAAAACCAATGTTGGCCATTGTGGTGTGGATGATTCTACTTTACTTAGTGTCTGCAGTGGATGGTTAGCTCCCAGGAGCCACTTGTCTTTTCCCAGGTCGTAGGAGACTGTTGGAAGATCTGTGGGCTGGAGGAATACTCTCTACCTGTTTTGACTCCTCGGTGTTTTTTAATTTTGTCAGATCCCCCCAGGCAGTCTGTACTATTTGATATTTACCCTTCTACTAGGAGGCGATTTCCATTCTTCCCAACTACACATAACTGCCTTCGCAGTCCCCATCCTCAGGTGAAACTCTTGAATGGTGTCCCAGTGATATACTCCCACCCACAAAAGTTTCCTTGTAGTGGACAAAATGCATGCCTTCTACTTCTGAAGAAGTGAAATCCCACCCCCAAGACAAGCTTAATCCTTTCAATCTGTATCGTTTTATATTTATGCCCATCAACTGATTTTTTTTTCCCAGCCTGACTCTCATGAGATCCATCAGGATCTCATCCTGCACCCACCCAAGCCCAAATACTTTTTAACACTAATTTAAAAAAATCTGCAATTTCATATCTGGCTTTCAGTCACCCTGCATGACTCTCACTTTGAGGGACAAGGACAGCTAGCCAACTTTGCTAGAGAAGTTGCTGGGGAGCTCCCCCCCCGGGGGGGCCTTTTTCTTCCACACTGGAGGGGGGAGGGGCGTGCAGTGGCAGCGCCTGCACCTCTAATCTGTTTCGACTTATTTTAGCACCTGGTAGAACCTGTTCATGCTGATCTAAGTCATTCAGCTCTGCTAAAGCTTCCCTGACAAACAGCACAATCTAACATGGGATTTACCAAAGCCATTAAAGCTCTGTCTTAGCCCCAGTCTCTAAGGAATCACCCTTTTCTCAACGCTTGAGGGAGAGTTAGGTGGTACTGGCCATCAAATGTTACTGTTCTTTGGGGTTTGCTGTGGTTGTTTTAATCATCACTCATACTTTTTATTATTTTTTTTCTCTTTACTTTCCAACTCCTTCAGTTGGATCCAAGAACAGGCTCATCAGCATACACAAAATTAGCACTCTTGACTTTGTATATGGAGAACTGTACGAAATAGGAAGACAGCATCCCTCATCCTTCTTTACACAAGCAAATTCCCAGCAAACAGCTGTCTTGAACTAAGACACACTCATCTTTGAATATGGCAGTGGCCACATAACCTCTATTGTAACCTGCTCCTGTTGCCATCCCTTCTGTGTTACTGTCACAAAACAACAAATTTGTTCTAAACTTCCCCCTGCATTTAGAGTATGGCTGTACTCACTCTCCAGACTTAACTCATTAAGCAGGCAGGCTCCTACAAAGAGAACAACACCAGGATTACCCTCTTTAACGGAATCCCCGCCAAGACTTTCCTTCTGGAGAGAGGAGTCAGCTCTGTTATATGTCTTGGCACACATAAGCACAATGCAATTCTGACTTAACAATAATGCACACTATTCCTTATCACATAGGAAAAGATAGCCAGATAGCAATCTTCCCTCAGAATGCCCCATCCTCCGTCGGTTCAGCTTAGTTTCATGCTTTGCTGGCCTAGGATTATGCAGTCACTCCACAGTCGCCTTTTGTTCTGGTGGCACTTATTTGGATACTAATTATGTTGTAGAACTATTCTTGGGAAGATACAAACAAATGTCTACTCATTCTTGATAAGGGATTCATGACAGGCTAAAGTAAGAATATCACTAAAGTTCAGCTTGATGCACAAATAAGTTTATTGGGACTACTTATGGCAGTATGGGTGATGGGTTATTTATAGAAGAAAAAAATGCCTTAAAAACAGATGAATCATGGAAAGCCCACCTCAGCATGGGTGATAGTCATAAAAGCTGGAATGTTGACATTTCCTAAATGACTTGCAAGCAGCTCCATAGATCAGAGATTATCTTTCCCAAGCAGCTCAATTGCTCTAAACAAGCCTTTCCCAGGCAGCTTAAGGTTGGACATGGCAGGACCTAATGTATCTTGTAAGTTTCAGGGACTTCCTGAAATGTATCAGCATAAGGTTAGAACATCATGATTCTGAAGGAGCTTCCCTCCAGCATGGAATGGTTCATCTTGAATGAAATTGCCATACAAAAATGGCAACCCATTGGCTTCTGTATGTAAGACATGCTGCCCTTATGTTCAAGATTATTTTATGCTCCAATTTGCCTCCTTTATATCCCAACCATTTTTGTGTTGAAAACCTTAGGATGTTCTCTTCAGCTAGCACTAGGGAAACCATTTATTGGTTCCTTGCATGAAATTATACATCTAACATTATAAGTTTCCAAACAATCTCTAAATCTAAATCCATGAATTGTGAATGATCTGTAAACAGGACACACATTGACTCTTGACTCTGGGAAGGGTGCTACATATGATTGTCTCTGAAATAACTCACATTTCATAGAACCTCCACAGCTACGGTTTTTGGTAGGAACAGTCTTTCTGAAAACATGAAGTAATAAAAGCAAGATGATAACAGAGGATGAACACTAAAGAACCATTCTGCTTGGGAGTGGCTTCCTGTCAATGTGTGAGACCTATTGTAATTTAAAAAGTCACAAAAAAGAGTATTTGCTGGTGTGAAGATAAGACTTCAGATCTGCCTTATGAATTAGGTGCATCTTGTTGTAAGTTGGTCAGGTTACTGACTATGGTCTAACAGAGCTCTGCAGTTGCTACTCACTGGATACGGGCCTTGGCAAATGCGATTTCTTTTGTCTGGGATACTAGCCTCTTCCCTTCTTCTGCTTCAACCAAATTTATGAACAAGGTCACCTAATCCTCTATACTAACAAAATTCACTCTTCTCATTTGTATCCATTTCTGTATTGCAAGATGTTAAAAAATGTTCTGCACTCTGGAAAACTCAACAATATGGCTCCCTAAACAAAAACCAAAAAAAAAAAAAAAATGACACCACCAAATGACATGTCAGAGTGGATGGGGCCATCTCACAAGGCCTCACCCTTAGCTATGGAGCTATGAGCAATTAATGACCAGGAAGAATCAGTGTTTTCCAGGGATGAGCTCCTTGAGACATTATCCAATTCTAATTGGTCAGCCCTAAACTCCTATACATATGAGTAACACTAAATGAACTCAGGAGGCTGTGTTTATAAATTAGCATACATAGCAATAGTAATTAAAGATTAAGAAGCCATGATGTTGAGGAATAGGAGGAGGGGAATGAGAGGAGTTGGAAGGAGGAGAGTGTGGGAAGATGATGTAAATATTCATAATTCTCACAAACAAAGTATTGTCTCAATCATTACTTGTTCCGATGTCTTCCTTTGTGCTGGGTGTAACAGGTGCTGAATAAAGAGAGAATGGAGGTCAGCAACCCAGGACAGTTCCTTGGGGATAGGAAAGCTGACTTTCCGAAGCAGCCTAATCAGATGTGCACAAAAGGGCCTTAAATAATCGAATTTAGAAACGGTTAGTCAGAATGATGGCTTTGGAGCGGCCTGGATGTAAGGCTGTGTCTAGCTGTATGAGCCTAAGTCCATCAACAAAGATGACCTGTGACAGAAAGTTGTCAGGGCATTAGTCTGTGTGAGCTGGGTGTTCCATTTAGCTATGATGTGAAAGCTGGGTGCTTCTTTAGGAAATAGCCGTGCTTACGTGGGCATAGTTGTGCCCATGCCGTGCTTACGTGGGCATACTTGTGCCCATGCCTCCCGTCAGTTAGATGTGCTAGAGATAGAGGGGCAGCTTTCTTCTCTGCTTTTCTCTGTTCATCATGGACTTGTGTCAATCTGGCTATACTACCGACAATTTATCAGGTTTTACATTTTTAAAACACTCTTGAGCACCTACTGTGTGCCTTGTGCTATGCTAGTTGTATTATCATTTCATAGAGGCCAAATGCATCGGGTTTTGGGGAAAGAGATCTGGGCTCAGAAACCACTTCTCTACTGGAGACATGTGAGCCTCAGGAAGCTACTTCACCGCTTGATCGCCTGTGTGAGGCAGTACTGAAAGTAGTCTGACAGCGCTTTATGATGCTCACAGGAGGCAAATCGATTACATGCTTGGAGCATGACCTCTCATAAATGTTATCTAAATTGTATGATATCATCTACTACTCAAAGAGATTCTTTCCAGTCAGAGAAACCTCTTACTGTAAAGTGAATATAAACCCAAGCTACTGGTTTCAGAATTGACAGTAAATTACGAACTATTTCATAGTACACTTAAATAATGGAACTGCCTGATAGGTAATATTATTTAAGTACATCCAGGGATTGAAAACGGACCTTGGAAGTAAGGTGATGAGCAAGTTGATTAAATAAACCCTGATTCTGTTTTTACAAGTAATTTCTATTTGGAGACAGTTAATTCTTATTTACAGAAATTCTTCACCTATCTTTTCCCATAGCTTTGATAATTAAATTACATAGTATGTTTACTACATAATCTTTTAATGTAAATTTGGTTTTGAAAAGAACATAAACTCATTCCAGTAGTAACTATGAAATAAAGACAGTATGATGAATATAAATTAATTAAAATATTATCTATAAAACAAAGATACTAGTTCAGTGTTTTTGGTTGCACACCATGTTCCGAGCACCGTGAAAAAGGCATTGTCTGCCTCTCAGAGTATCGTGGCACTCCTGCCTAAGTCTTTCTTCTGCCACCAAGAACAATGTCTCTGACCACTAACACCATACAAGGCTGTTTAAGGTCATGGGGTATTGTGGCAAAAGTCAGATCACCATAGCCATGACTGTTCACAGACAAACAGAATCATTGTCCAAACTACAGCCATCCCCAAGCAGCCCAATCACCTGGCTTACAGGTGGCTCATGGCTCTTAATTTCTATAGCTTTAGCCTCTCTCAAGCTACATAAGTCTCTGTAAGAGAATTATGACAACCCCCTCATAGCGTCTAATCCTAAGCAAAGCCTCATTTCCTTAAAACCTCCTCAAACCATCAAGCACAAACTTAAATGCTCTAAGTCTTCTTACATGCTCTCACAAGACACCCTTGGCTCTCCACGGAGATCCATTCTTTTTAAAATTTTATTAATTACAATTTATTCACTTTGTATCCCAGTTGTAGCCCCTCCTTTGTTTCCTCCCAATCCCTCCTTCCCTCCCTCTTTTCCTCCTATGCCCCTCCCCCAGCCAACTGACCTTTCTATCTGACCTAGCCTATCTGATCTTTCTTAATGCTACTTTTAGTTGGGTTCCTGGTGTTCTCTGTCTGAAGGACATTGGTGTAGGTGGGAGTGTCACATGATACCACATAGACTACTGGCCAATAGACTGTCTGGCATTGGTCTCAGTGGTGCTAACTATAATACTTAAAATAACAATGGCATTTGAAAGATGGAAGGATTTCTCTTATGTGAGTCTAAAGGTATGTATGTGCACACAGCTAGAGTGTCTATTTCAAGTCAGGGATTCCGGCTCCTGGCTTCTTTCCCACCAACCTAACCTGTGCCTTACAAATTAAGGGTCAATGCATAATCTAACATCGTTCCTGAAGATGCACCCAAGTGTTCATCTGCTAGACAGCTGGAAAGGGCCAGAGAGGGAAGACAACAGGAGTATGTCCCACACCTTGGATAGCATCCTTCAAAACGTCCTTTCAAGAAATTATGCCACCAACTTTGTAAGCTCCATACACTTAACTAACAGTGTTTAGTCACACTGGCCACCGTCTACTTCAAGAAATTCTGAAAAACGTAATGTCAGCGAGCACTGCAACAGTGGGTATATTACTGGGACTTGGTTAGTAAGCCAAGAGGTAAAACGGATACTTACAAGAGTTGAGCACACAGCCAGGTGTGGTTGTGAAGGCCTGTAATCCTAGTACTCAGGGAGGCAAAGAAGGAGGATCTCTGCGAATTCAAGGCCAACCTGGTCTACAAAGTGAGTTTAAGACAGCCAAAGCTACACAGAGAAACCCTGTCTCAAAACACAAAACCAAACCAAAAAAAAACCTAAACAAAACAAAAAATAAAAGAAAATAAAGAATTGAGCAGGCAATTAATGCCTTGATAATTAGTACTGTTTTAGATGGGTGCAAATGACAGGACACACTCCTGTTGCCGTCAGCATTCTAAATAGCTTATAAGTCTTACAGACATCTTTCCCAACAAGAACATGTTCTCAAGTTATAAAATCTGTATTGTATTTTTATTTGTCTTATTCTACAGATGCCCATTGGGAATGTGTACCTTAGAATACACAGTCAATATTAATGATAACAAAATGCATTGGGTGTTTGGAGTGTTAATAAGACATTGGCAGCACTCATGGAGGCAGAGGCAGGTGGATCTCTGTGAGTTCAAGGCCAGCCTGGTCTCTACAAAGTGAGTCCAGGACAGCCAAGGCTACACAGAGAAACTGTGTCTTGAAAAAGAAAACAAAAACAAAAGCAAAATATCGGATGGTAAGTAGTCCAAATATTTCATATACAACATTCTGTTTGAACCCCACAAGTTCTCTTTGGTTTGGACCCTTATCATCTTCTGGAGGTGAAGAAGCTAGCCACAAACCAGTCAAGTAATTGACCCCGAGTGATAGAGGGACAGAGCTGTGCTAAAATCTGGATCCTGCAGGCTTGGCCACACACTACACTCAGAGAATGACAACACAGACCTATGGGCCACTGTCCTGGTGTAAGAAGAGTGATACAGAGGTCATTTTATCTCAAAAGCTGCCATTCTTAACGAAGAGAGTGATATATCAACTGAAATCACTTTGTAGTTCCTCTTGTTAGTTTGGAGTTTCAACCATGAAAAATACAAGTAAAATATGATCGCCATGCAAATATTAGAATGCATAGAGAAGCAATTTCTTAAATGAAAGCTAAGCATTATTAGTATTTTATGGATCCTTTCTGAATCTCTCTATACCTATAACTTACATATACATTCTATGCATATAAGTTTTTATAAACATTGTTCATATTATAAATGCATGGTGTTTTAAAGTTTTATATAGCAACTATAATGAATATGATAAATGTCTTTAATGTCAGTAAATATACCTCTACACCACTTCCCTTGCGTTCCCTGTTTTACTCTTTAAAATACCATATATATATTATAAAGGTACAACTTCTTTTTTAAAATTATTAATTTTTATTTTATGTGCATTGGTGTTTTGCCTGCATGTATATCTGTGAGTATCAGATCTTGGGTTACAGATAGTTTGTGAGCTGCCCTGTGGGTCCGGGAATTGAACCTGGGTCCTCAAAAAGAGCGGTCAGTGCTCTTAACCACTGAGTCATCTCTCCAGCCTCAAGGTACAACTTCTTATTTACACACTGTCATTTTCTGGGTGAGTGTGACTGCACCCAGATCTATAAACATAGAAACAATGATACAGTTTTAGACTCACCTTGGAAAATATTATCAAAACTAGTAGTATTCTGCAGGTTACAGTATTGCCAGAAAAATAAAAATAAACTCCACTTTTCAAATTAGTAATGCATAGGCATATTTTCAAAGATGCCCCCAAGTTCGGCAGATTTAGAAGACAGACTTAATACAGTGTGCTCACAAGTTACTCCACCTTCAGCTATTTAGTCATTGTGGTGAATTTCTAAGTTTTTGCAACACATTTTTAGGCAAAAATATATCTTTGGAGCTTCCAATTTTCTATTTCAGTAAGTATGAACATTATTTTAATTATTTGACACATTTGAAATATTTGATCAGATTTACATTTTGTTAAAATCGTTTAAAAGTGTTGTCCGTCATTTAAGTGGGACTTCTGTCACTATATCCAGACTAGATCACTTAAGTCACTCTTAAAAGTCAGCTCTTTTCTGAAGTTTTCCAAGGGTGGTGCTTGAGTGTCCTAGGCTTTCTAGCAACTTGGTATTAGTGTCTCGTAGGAATTTGACATCCTCAGAAGTGACCAAGACTGGGTTGGTGAGATGGCTGTTCAGTGGAACACTTACATGCTCCCAGGACCCACGTGGTAGAAGGAGAGTAGATTTCCTAAAACTGGTCTCTGATACCGCCCCCATGCATTCCAGCTGCAGCACACGAACCTACATGCATACATGTGTACATACACACTCTCAAATAATGTAGTAAAATTTTGTTTAAGTGAACAAAACAGGGTGAGAGGTAGGAAACAAATTTAAGACAGAACTTACAGCTATTAGAACTGCCAAAGTCATTGCTCACTGCAAGACTTCATGTCTAAAATAAAACTGTCTTAGGAAGAATATTGAGTAATACATGGGAGCTTGCAGACTTCATAACCTGCCTCTGGATTCTTCTTTTTCTTTGAGTTCTATGTATGACTGTCTTAATTTGTTAGCTAACAGAGTCCTCTGCCTCCTCCTCCTCCTCTTCCTCCTTTTCCTCTTCCTCTTTTTCCTTCTCCTTCTCCTCTTCTTCTTCTCCTCTTGTAATTTCTCAGCGCATATTCAGGAAACTTTGGGATATAGGACCACACAGAAGCCATTTCTACTGTGGCTTAAAGTGTTCTTGCATGAGAGGCAGGATGGTTTCAATACCAAATTAGTAATTTCTTTATCTTACAAAATTGCCATTCTCGTTGGATGCTGAAACAAAAGCACGTTGGCATCATGGAAAAATACAATAAAATCTGGAAACAAGAAAGCTTAGGTGTGTGAGATGCACAAATGTTACAGAGAGCATCAACACCCATACTGCAGAGAATAAAAGCCATTAAGAAAACTACCACACACTTCCTATTGGCCTTTTTCTCTTGTCAACTTTTAAGAAAAAAACCAATAGGAGCCTTTCAGCAACTATTAAATACTGGTTCCAACACAATAGTAGATTGTGTGGTAAGTGGAGGAATAAAATGTAAAGAAAAATATATAAAAAAAAAAACAAGGAAAAAAGAAACATACTATAGAAAAGCCAATTACATAAGAAGTGGTTTTTTTTTCAGAATAAAAGTGAAAAATATATAAATGTTTAACGATTTAACGATTGTAATTGGTAGATTGTAATTTGTTTTAAAACAAGGTCTCATTATGTAGCCCTGGCCAGCCTGGAACTTACTCTGTAGAGCAGGCTTGCCTGGAACCACAGAAATTCTGCCTCTGCCTGCTGAGTGCCGAGAGTAAAGGGCTGTGCCATCATATTCAGCATGACTTATTTATTATTGAAAACCCATATGTAAAATGGGCTTTCCCTCATATGTTCAAAAACAATTTCGCATATTGAAAAGGATCAACATTAAATAATTTTGTAGCATGTTTCTCTGTCTCTCTTATTTAGATCACTTGCTGACGCAGGCAATTTTGGCTTCCCGTTGGAATTTCTTCATCCTCCCCTCTCCTTTCAAACAAAACTTGCACATATGTGAATGTGCTACCTCACCAGCTTGAGATCTCTGTGACTGAAGAAACTTTGACACGCCACCCCCCACGTGCATTCTCTTAGTGGACTGATTCTTCCTTATACATACATATCAGCTGTAGCTTTCTTCTCCCTTCTTTCTTTGTTTCTATTCTCCCCCTATGGAGGAGGACTTGGGCAGAGGTAAGACTTGAGTACATTTTGAAGTCTTCTCAGTGAGTCCAATAGCTCATCTTCTGCTATACACTAAAGACAGCTTTTGTGATGCTTAGTAACAGTGAGGAAAAATGGTTACTGAAATAAATGTCTAAGTCCAGTGTCCTGAAACTCCACTGTTTTGAAGTCCACTTCAGGACCTGCAGTGTTCAGCGTCCTTCTTGCTGTCTCTATGCTTCTGGGTACCCACACTTACTGTTCAGTAAGCTCATCCCCTATTCTAATTCTTCTGCTTCTCGTACAGCATTTTTATTACCTAAATTTACTTTTACACACTGCTTATCTGTGGCTGAACTATTTCTCCTGAAAAAAAAAAAGTCCTTAAACGCAAGGACGCTAGCCTTTATGCCCAGAACACGGCTCCATTCTCAAATAGATTTGAGTAAACAAACAGTATATAAGACTCACTTTTTATGTAAAGGTGGTTACAGTATAAACAGACATGACCTCTCCAATGTATTGTTGCGGGGAAGGAAGGTTTTTATTGTAGATATGAAGGGAGAGCACAGCCAGAGGCAACTGGAAGAGTCCAGAGCAGAGGAGATAGTGACAGATTAAACACAGACAGTAGACTGAACTGGGTCATGAAAACAGAGGTGGACACAGAGGGAGAGATGGAGACAAAGAAAGATTGCTGGCAGAGGAGATCAAGAGAGGGCAAGAGAGAGGCCTAAGAGAGGGGGAGAGAGACAGAGAGACAGAGAGGGAGGATAGCTGAAATAGCAGGATTGTAAGAAACATAAGAAGCGTCGGGGGACAGAAGCTTCTGAGGGGAGAAGGGGTGGGCTGAGAAGAACCTAGAGGAGCCATGGACTTTGAAAAGTACAACAGGTACTTGTGATACTGAGGAAGCCCAGAGGTCAGTGTGCTCTTTGATATGCTAATAACCACCCTAGATAGCCATTTGTCCTTTCTGCCAGTGATAAGAAGAATGGGGCTTTTTTTTTTTTTTTGGTAATAACGTATGAAATGTTATTTATATTGGAGAACTGTGGTCGAGTCCTGTGTTGACTCATAAGAATAACACTCAGCCCTATCTGTACAAACTAAGCCTTAGTATCATGGACAAGCACATGATATTTTTTGTTTTATAGGGCGTTTTTCAGCAGAATCAAAGTGAACGTTTTTCTATCCATCTACAACAGGATTCAGAGAGTAGACGCTAATGGGCGTGGTTGGTTGGGAGGAGCTGCCCCCAGGACTGTCCTTAAACCTCGAATAAATTAAGGGAAGCTTCAGACCCAGTAGAGTGCTATTTCATTCTGCCTTGCAGAATGTAGAATCCTACGTCTCCATGGGCTTGGTTTCTCACTCATGCATGCATTTCCAGAATGTATGACACATCAGTGGGTGCTGCTCTGTGACGCTAGCATGACAACACAGGGTCCTCTGATGTATCATAAACTGCCCCAAATGTCTCCTGGGGAAATAGTGCAAAGTTCACAGAATGAAAATTCTGAGAGTAGTTGCTTTGCGTGCCCTGTGATAAGGCCCTGTCTTCAGCATGCTCTGGAGGTAACCATCATGACAGGAAGGGTAACCTGTGCTAAGTACTCACAGCACACCCTGCTTTCTGCTAATCACTCGTGTATCTTATGCCATGTATCTAACAAAAACTAGGTGTTTTATCCCCATTTTCAGAGGACGAATTTGGGTCTTAAAATTCTACTACATCCAACTTTGCATGTAGTAGAATTTATGTATGGAAATCTAGATTTGGTCCAAGGACTAAACTGTTCTGCCCATGACTAGGTTATGGGCAGATATGTAAATGATCCCTTCCAGGATTTCACATCAGAAAATGACCACAGAATACATATGGAAAAAGCCAAATTTTACTTCAAACAGAAAGTAAATTTGTTCTGATGACAGATATCCAAAACTTGTATAGATCTGAAGAATAAGTAAATTGCTGGAACAAGTCCTGTGATTAGAGTGCTGGCTGCTCTTACGGGGAGAGGGACGGGTACTCCTGTTCAATTCCCAGTACCCACATGGCAATTCACATCTGTCTGCATCCCTAGTTCCAGGGAATTCAGTGCTGTCTTTTGGTCTCTGTAGGCACCAGACACCAAGCACAAGGCACACAGATATACATGCAGACAAAACACCCATTCGTGTAAAATAACAAATTTAAGACAAAGAAATAGTAAACAATATTTACTGGCTAATTGAAAATTAAAAGAAATTTAAGAAAACAGTAGAATGGAACAGAGCCAGAACAAAAACAAAAATGAAGCCTTTGAGTCTAGGAACTTCTAGAGCCCCGTAAGCAGACTGCCTGAGCTCTGCAGGCAGGACTAAAGCATTCTCAATCGCAAGCAGGACGTCCACCAAAGAAAACCCCAACAAACAAAACAAAAAAATCAAAGGCAAACAAACAAACAAAGATGAAAGAACAAGCTCCATTCCACCCCAGAATGGGTGGGAGCGCCTTTGCCCTCACCTCCCATGCCTGGACACCCTAAATCATATCTCCTTTCCATCCAAACTTCCAGCTCTGAAGTCCTCCCAGGCCCCCACCCCCACCCCTCCGGGGCTGTGGTCCCTACAGGCCTGCTTTCCCAGGGCACTATGAATCAATCCCTCTTATCTGATTCAGTAGAATTACTTAATCATCTGTGACCCACACCACTGGGCTCCTAACAAACAAGGAGCTGCTCACCAAATCTCCCTCTCCATGATCCCCCGCAGGAGCTAAACAATGTGGTTTCCCCAAAATACAGCTCCAACAAACAGCTGAACAGCTGCTCAAGTGCAGTTCAAACTTTTATGTATTTGGTCCCCTAAAGCCTAGGTTAGTATTTAACCCACTCCCTGCGACAGTGCTGGGCTTGTTTGTTTGTTGTTTGGTTTGCTTGCCTTTTAAGAGTTTAAAACGTTTCTCGGAATCAGCAGGCATTCCGGAAAAGGTTTGTTAGGGGCACAATCAGGAAGAAACGCGGTTCTCCAGGTCAAGAGAACAGTTTGGAGGAAGTGTGTCTTATTTTCAATAAATCAATAAAAATCCATTTCTGAACTCCTGGAACATCAAAGTTGATCAAATGAAGCGACTGCCTCTCCGTTTTCATCCTAGTTAAAAACCCTCCTGCCCACCCCACCCCCTAATGCGACTTTGTTTTCGGGTTTTTGCTTTTGATGCTTTTTTGAGTCAGTCTTTCTGCTATTCCATGTGAAGCCTCAAACTTTGCTCTGTAGCTTAGGTGGGCCTGGAAGTGAAGATCCTCCAGCCTGGGTGCTGGAGTCACAAATGTGTCCTCATTTGGGCTAATGTGTCGTCATTTGGGCTACCCTCTTGGGCTGGAAGCGGATTTTTTTTTACCATTGAACAGCAGAGGCCCCGCCCAACTAAATCACCAGGCCCTCTCTTTCCCTCTGTGAAACTCTCCTGCCCAGCAACCCTAACTCCAAGGTCAGTTTAGCTCTGAATCTCCTTATCAGAGTGGCGAGGGGCAGATTTCAGAGCCAAACTTAGTGTGAATCAAATCTACCCGCCATGTGCTTTTGCTGGCTGTATTCATTCCGCGCTGTTTAGCAGAATTTTAACAGAATGCTAGTTTGTTTGTTTGTTTGTTTGTTTGTTTTTTAATGTGGGCCTCTTATTCGCCTATAAAATGGGGGAGCATACTGACCCCAGCAAGGTATTAGTTAAGCAGTTTTGCTTGGTTTTTGGTCTCATCATATAGCTCAGGTTTCCGGCCAGTGCCTGGCCATGTCCAGCTAAAAGCTTAAATGCCTAATTTGACACTACTAAAAAGGCCAGCAAGTTGACAACCCGGGGAGGGTGTGTGATTGGTAACTGGGTCATTAGCCTTTTGGAGTCCAGGTGGGGAAAAAGGCCCTAGGCCCCGGAGAGGGTGTTTAATTGGCACCCCCACCATTGGCAGTCTTTGAGAGCCCAGGTGGGAAAGGGCCCTAGGCTCTCACACCGGAGGAGCCATCACACTCCAAGCAGCGTCTCTCGGGTCTCTTCTCAGTGAACTAGCTTCCTCCATCCTGCTTGAAGCCTCCAGGCTAGCAGCGCTAAGCCACGGTTGCTCTTTAAAGCTCTGCGTCCTAACATGAGACTTTGCTACTTAAAGTCCACGCTTGCTGTCCTGCTCATGTCAACATAGACGCAGTGTCTTTTCAGAACCTGTGACACTGAGGCTTCGGCAGTCAGCGGCGCAGCTCCACTCCGGCTTAGAACACGAGTGGGAAAGTTTCTCCCCCCCCCCCCCTCAACTCCCCGTGACAGGGTTCCAATTCCACTTCCTCCCGGGCTGCTATCTGCCGGGTTTGGGGTAGTAACCTCCCGCGGCCTCCACCCACGGCGGGCCGTGACGTCACGGGCGGGCCCTATAAAGCAGCAGGTGCTCGCGGCGCCCTCCGCCCTGCTCGCTCCGCTCCGCTCCTGACCCGCGGCCGCCGCCGGGACATCACCAGCCGAGCCCGAGCCCGAGGCGCTGGCCGCTCCCGCAGCCCAGAGCCCGGCGGGCTGGCTTCCCCGCGCCGGCGCTCGCCCGCCTCTCCGCGGTCCTGCTGCCGCTGCCCCTGCCCGTCGCCGCCGTCCTGTTGCCGCAGAGACCTAGACGCCGCCGCCCCGCGGGACCAATGAGAACCCCGCTGCTCCCTCGGGCGCTCCGGGTGCTGTCGCTGCTGATCCTGTTAGGCGCAGGTGAGCAGCAGCCGCCCAGCGCTCCCGCCCCTTGAATGCTGCCGCCTTTTGACCCCCCTGGAATTTGTAGAACCGGGGACTAGATTCCCCCTTAGCTCGCTCCCCTAAAGTTGCTCATGCTAAGAGAAGCGATGGGTGGGTGGGGGGAGTCTCTAGCATGACCCAACAACCAGGCGGCCGGAGAACACCTACACTAAAATCCAGCTGATGGCGACCTAAGAGGTCATTGTAGCCCAGCCTTTCCCTCGACACCTAAAGAAAGCGAGGTCAAGACGGGTGAAATGATTTCCACAAAAATTTCCTCCTTCCAGGAGGGTTTGAGGATGGTTCTTTGCCTTCTGTCTCCATTCTTCTGTCTCCTGATTTCATTTTTACCTTTCTAAAGCAGATTCAAAGAGAGAGAGAGAGAGAGAGAGAGAGAGAGAGAGAGAGAGAGAGAGAGAGAGAGAGAGAGAGAGAGAGAGAGAGAGAGAGA
>CM053743.1:20573788-20585349 GCA_028658305.1 Pachyuromys duprasi | reverse complement strand
AAAGCCATTGCTCTTAGTCACCTTTGGAATTACTTTTTGCATTTTATGCACAGATTCAACAGTTGCAAACAAGTGTTAAAATGTTTGAGCACAGGTTAAAAGGAGGCAGGCGAGAGCATCTGAGCAAGCACATGCAAATCAGGGAGAGGCTATTCAAGACGTGGCCTGTTCCCCTCATCCCACTGCAGTGACTTGACAGGACTTTTAAAGTGGTGGAAACTGATGCAGGCTATCTGTGGAAGAAAAACCCAGATGCAAGAAACTAATTGGAGCAGCTGAGTTTGCTTCTCAGCAAGCTGTGAAGTTGCTTTTATGAATGACTCAGTCAAAGGAAAAAAAAAGCACACGTGCAATGGCTACTTTGATATGAGGAGGCACGCACGTCTGCACTGATCACTTAGTGAGCCCAAAGCACCCAGATTCATCTCTGATTCTCTGCCTCCTGCAGGCCCTTATGCAGCTGGGTTGGAGCTCAATGACACCACCTCCTCCGGGAGAGGAGGACCATTTTCTGGGGACCACAGTGCTGGTGGACTTGCGGTTTCTGCGGGAAGTGAGGTCTCTACCATAAGTGAAATGCCTTCTGGCAGTGAACACTCCACGGGGGACTATGACTACTCAGAAGAGTATGATAATGAGCCACAAATATCCGGCTATGTTATAGATGATTCAGTCAGAGGTGAGTGTGGAGGAGACAGGGAAAACGTCTGTGAGGTGTGGCTTTACCTTAGCAAAGTGGCCTGATTATCTCGTATCCTACCAAGAGCTGTGTGTAGGTTGCAGCCTATAGGTCCCAGGCGTTAACTAAAGTGTTATGTGTATGTTTAATCTTTGCAACTCTGGTGTGTAGAAATTGTGCTCATTTTACACAAAAACTGAAGCTCAGAAAGGTTATGTGGTCGTGGGAACAAGCAACTGAGTCAGACTTAGAACTTCAATCTGCTTGATCCCAGGGACTATGTTCTTTCCCAGTGTGCCACGTGACCTGATTCTGGGAGCATCGGTAGTCATTAACCCTTTCCTGTGGGCCTTGTAGCACAGCATTTGTGCTCCTCCCCCACATTACCTGTCTTCGAATAACTGCATTCAAACACAAACAAGGGGACAGTTGAAATAATGACTGACCTCTAGAAATGTTGAAGAAGTATAGATTTTATTTTACTAAAAATGTAAAAAAAATGTAATAAAAAGTGTAGATTTTATTTTTATCCAAATAGTGACCCCCCTTTTTCCCCTTTTGCTCTAATCTAACATATCTTTAAAAACACCTTTTCTTTTAAATGAGAGAGAGAGAGGCAAGAGAGAAGGGGAGGGACAGGTAAAAGCTTACTACCCTCATTTCACTTTGTATTTTGAGGGAAGAGGAGGCCATTGATAAGTCAGATCTGGGAACATCTCCCTTGAAGGCAGGGCGAAGCGATTTAAGAGTTCTTTAAGGTCTCCTAAGATTTTTTTTCCTAGCAGCTTCTTTGACTCCTCCTCCTTTGGAGTCTCATGGAGCTGAGGAAGAAGGAGTGAGGGACAGGGACAGAGACTTGGACAGATAACAGGAGGGATGAACCTCAGTGGGCATTCTACTTCACTGCCTTGATTCTCTTTCTTTTGTTGTTGTTTTTAATAGATGTAGTGAAAAGGGGATTAGACTGGACCATCAAGGTGCACAGCAGCTGGCCTCTTAAAGACGTGTTAAGTTGTTACCACTTCTGGAGGCCAGATAAATTGTGAGTGGAGCAAGCCCCTAGTGCAGTTCGGTGTATAGAGCTGAGACTGTTGGCCGAGCTCATCTGAAAAGCCGTTTGCTTAAATACCAGGCTTGTCTTGTCTATTGCAACACTTCAGCACAGTGGCTATTACTGGGCTTAGACTTCTCATCTACCTAATAAAGTATAGTGATATCCATTTAAAACAGTTCTCCTAGAGGGCTTATTCTAACTTGCACTTTAGAATAACCAGAAGAAAGTTTCTGTATAAACATTGCATGGGCACCTATTTAACATTGCTTATAATTTAGCTTTTGTTAATGCAATCAAAATAACCTGCTAAAACTTTCCTACTATTTATCATTTTCTTAAGACAGAGACCATGTCTCTGTCACCCCTGTTAGCCTTCTGTTAATATTTCTGTTGTGTTCTGTGTGATGGGTGCTTGCAGAGCCTTTGGGACTAGTGGTATTTTCTCCACGGTCTCTGCTAAATTCTTTGTCATGTGCACTTACTTGAGGATCAGCACAACAAAATGCACAAAGTTAAACAACTCAACCCTTCCCCTCCCTGTCTGTAGCATGTAATTAACTGTGCCTTTCATAGTCCTAAGACTCTAGATCTGATCAGTGGAGGTGACAGTCTGAGGCATCAGGGACAGATATTTCAATGCTGTTATATAAACAGATTGTACACAACAATGACCCCCCCAAAGGTATCTGTTGTTGTTATGTTCAAAAATACGCGTCTTCCAGTTTTCTCTGCTCTCATGTAGTGCCCACTAACTTCCAACTTAAGAGCATGAGCCTGAGATGTGTGGGGAAGTAAAATCAGCAGATCTGTCTCAGACCACATCTTAACCTTATTCCTTGTTCAAGAGACAGTGATATAATGGGAAAACAAACAAACAAAACAGGCTTAAACCTGTCAGCACGGTGTTTTCCAGCTGCTTGTCCTAGGCCAAGTTTCTTGTCTCCACCAAGCTATTTCTTTTCCTCTATATCATGTGAGCTGCAGTACCTCTAACTCTGTGCATACGTGGGTAAAATGACTAAGGTGGCTTGCGACAGGATTAGTGAGTACCCTCTGACACAGATCTTCGTTGCAGGTTTATCCTGTGTGCTGTGTTAAATAATGAGGCAAAAACAGTTCTCACTGCTGTCACAGTCTCACGTACTCCAGATGATTTTGAAGATGAAAAGAGAATGTTGACAGTAAATCTGACCTCAACATGTCAAACTTCTTTTTTTTTTCTCCAGTTGAACAGGTGATTAAGCCCAAGAAAAACAAGACAGAAGCCGAAAAGACTTCAGAAAAACCCAAAAGAAAGAAAAAGGGAGGCAAAAGTGGAAAAGGTAGAAGGAATAAAAAGAAGAAGAGGAAGAATCCATGTGCTGCTGAGTTTCAGAATTATTGCATTCATGGTGAATGCAGATACATCGAGAACATGGAAGAGGTGTCATGCAAGTAGGTTTAGAACCACATAAAGTTCTTTAGTTCCTACACCATGTCTGAAACCCCCACCTAGAGAAAACCACTGACTTTTCCATTGTGTAGATCAAGGACTGGAAATATTAGGCTTCATGAGCAAGCATTATGTCTGCACACCCAATTAAAATGTAAGCACATTAAACTAGAAAAAAGTTCTTAGCTCGAAGGCTGTAAAAAGTAGGGCAAACAGGCTGTAGTTTTTTGACTACTGGTGTAAAGCATCATTTTACTATATAATATACATGTACACATATGCATATATGTGCCCGAACAATTATGTTAAGCCTTAAAGAAAAAGAACCTTAAAGTGTTTATCACACAACCTTTCATGATGTTCTAATGTCCCCAACCCCCCCCAACCTACTAACACTAAGCTATATGATAGTACAGTGTAATAACTATGAAACAAGGCATTGAAGTCATCAATTGGTCCTAAAGGAACACACCAAATGACTCACCATGCCTTTTTGGAATATCGCCCTCACACCCAAACTAATCGCAAATTGTTCTCTTTTTTAATTTTTAATTTTTTATATTAATTGCAGTTTATTCACTTTGTATCCCAGCTATGGCTCCCTCCTTCATTCCCTCCCAATCCCACCCTCCCTCCCTCATCTCCTCCCTGCCCCTCTCCAAGTCCACTGATAGGGGAGGTCCTCCTCCCCTTCCATCTGACCCTAGCCTATCAGGTCTCTTCAGGACTGGCTGCCTCCCCTCAGGGTGAGGTGATCAAAGAGCCAGCCACTGAGTTCATGTCAGAGACAGTCCCTGTTCCCATTACTAGGGAACCCACTTGGAGACTGAGCTGTTATGGGCTACATCTGAGCAAGGGTTCTAGGTTATCTCCATGAATGGTCCTTGTTCTTAAAGACCTTTACCTAGAATTCATTCCATGTCTCATGGCTTTGCAGTACAGACAATGGTGTGGCTTTTCTAAGTGAAATTAAGTGATCTTTTCATTAAGTAGTTAACTTGAGACGTAGAGAACCTCAACAATCGTCTTTGTGAAATGTGATGTTACAGCTGTCATCATGATTACTTTGGTGAACGATGCGGAGAAAAATCCATGAAGACTCACAGCGGGGATGAGAGTGACCTATCCAAGATTGCGTTAGCAGCCATAACTGTCGTCTCTGTCATAAGCCTCATAGCTGTTGGCATTGTTATCACAGTCCAGTAAGTACAACACAACTTCAGAATTTAACTCTTGTTAGTATCTCTGTCAAGCTCTACTGTCACATTTTGTGGCGTGTGACCCATGAACAGAACAGAATAAAAAATTGCATCACTTTGACTATCACTGAAATGACATACAAAGCCGTCTTTCAGAATTAGAATATTTATTAGCTTAAAAACTGATATTCAATTACATAATATATTTTTTATAATGGTTATTTCTGAAACTCAGAAAGTGCTAGTTTCGTCTGTGAATATTTTTAAACTTAAGCATAAAGCTTCTTAGAAACTAATTGGGGTCATATTAAGCTCATGGTACCAAACATACTTCTTTGGCATTAAAAACAAAAACAAGAACAACCTCCCTCCTGTCCCTCCCCTTGCCCCCCATGATCTACCAGGGCTCAAATCGGCAGCCAAGGAAAACTATGTCTCTTCTCACAGGACAATGCAAAGTTCTGCGCTTGCAATTTCATGGCATGGTACTAGTTGGCTTACAGTTTAGACCTATTTTTGTCCTTTCTCGGGTATAACAGTGTGGGAATGTATTGAGAAACAAAGCGAAACACTTCCTCCCAATGGCATGGTGTAGGCAGTGATGACAAACTAGGTTACTGTGGTCCTCCCACAGCATCTTTCCCGGCAACAACAGCAGATCACACGCCTCGCTTCAGCACCAGAGAATGCCCACACTACAGCGTCCTAAGTCATAGGCACTGATGGGTACATGAGGATGGCATTGTCTGTCAGTCCCAAGCCACTGGATAGGGGAAGCTGGGGGAGGGCCTGCGTGGCTCTCGGATGACTCACGGTTACTAGGGCTTGGGAAAAGCAGTGGATTCATTATTCTAATTTTAGGTCTTGGTAAATTACTCTTAACAACTGGATGGTGTACGTGATCTATCACTGCTGTTCTTCAGGATACAGGAGTTATCTCCTGGCATTGTTTATTGTAATCTTAAATTCAAATCAGATAGTGATAAAATGACACATAAAAGCTGTTTTATTATGCACATGAAGTTTGAAGTGCAGTTTAAATTTGTTTTGCACACCTGGAATTTCTTCTAGTGCCTCAAGCCAGTTATGCAAATGCAGTTAGGAAAATGACATAGAAAGAATAGGAAAAAAATGTGAGCTGAGGGCGTTTCACAATAAATGAACTTGTAGCTATTCAGCTTTCAATGCTCTAATCTTCTGGAGGAATGTGGAATGACTATTGTTTCATGTTGGCACTCTGTTTTCTTTGTGGCAGTGCTGGGGATTGAACTCAGAACCTCATACATGCTAGCCAAGTACTCAGAGGCTGAGCTACCTCTCTAGCTGTTTCTACTTTTTGAGACAGGATCCAAGTTTCCCAGGCTCTCCTTGAATTTTGATCTCCTGTCTTGGCCTTTTGAGTAGCTGGGATTATAGGTCTGTATCACTTTTAAGAAGTGATTTCTCCCCCTGTGTTTTCTAAATTCTTATTATGTTTGAAACAATGTCAACACTAGTCTTAAGCCAAAATTATGAGTGTTTGTTTGTTTTCATAATTGAAGTGAATATTCTTCTTTAAACATGACCACATTCTTTGGGATTTAACAGTAATATATGGTGGAATAACTTAGGAATCACTGAAAGTAACAGACAACAATTCTCAAAATTTAAACTATGGGGTTTTAAAAGTCGACTGCAACAGTAAATAGAATCAGGAGTAAACATATTAGGAAATAAACAAAATACAAGTTGTTTTGTAAATGGTGTATAAATTCTAATAATCTAAATTCACTTAGTAGAAATTTACAAACGTTCAAATAGATTCACTTATATGTGTGGAGTCTGTCATCACCTCCAACGCATAAGACATTCCAGTTCCACACCATGCGGATGTTTTCATGTTGAATGTACATTTACATTTCAATGTTCTAGAAAATGTTTCTATTGTGGCAGGATCAATGTCCTTTGAAGAATATTGGCAAGATTTTGTCTTGGTTTAGGTTTTGGTTTAGTGCAACAAACCAACATATGGTGCTTGTCTGTAAGAGGTCACAGGAAGAAAGTCCCCATTTTCATAATTGCTAACAGTGGAATTCTGTGTTCTCCAAAGGATTCGAAAACGACACTTCAGGGAATATGAAGGAGAAGCAGAAGAAAGAAGGAGGCTTCGGCAAGAAACTGGGAATGTGCACGCCATAGCCTAGCTGAAGACACTACAGGTTTGGCCTTTAAAAATTCAACTCCCAGTTAGATGCTATAATTTTGAAAAACAAAAAATACTTACCTCAAGGCAAAACAGGAAATCTAGTCTGGTTTATGAATGAGCATGAACAGCTGTTTTAGGGAAGTGTTATTTTTTGAGTAAGATTGACTTTAGTTTTGTAAAAGGAATGTAGATGCGGGCAACTCTGGTCTTGTTCTCGGAAAACATAATGCTTAGTAGATGGAGGGAAACTATAAGGAATCAAAGTAACGAGGAAAATAAAATACATGTAATGAGAAAGACACTGATGGAGTGGGAGGGAAAACATTCCAAAAATGGGAGAAACCAGTGGAGTGGACCTAGGAGCTGGGAAAGGTCACATACCCAAGATGGCCTCTGGGAGCTTGGGAAGACCTTGAAAGTCAGGAGAGCCATTATGAGGAAAGCTTGGCAATACTGAGAGCTGAACAGGTCATTTTAGAAACAGATGTGGCCTGGTTCCAGGGACTGTTGGTTAGACAAAGGCAGTAATGACAGGGTGGGCTCACAGGGTGGAGGGCCAAGGTCAGCTTATCATGTGAAGAAACGAGGAAGTCCGACAAGGATGTTACTTTAAAGAAAGCAAGGGGCACACACTTGAGAGTAGTGTGGCATAAATCGATAGTTTTGTTTTTAAGGAGGAAGAGCTACTTGTAGGGAAAAGGTACATAGTAAAGAGTTAATGAAGAAGACTTTAGGAGAAGAGGGGAGTAGGGAGACGGACACAGTAAACATTGGTCCAGTCAAAATAAATCATCTTTAGACATTTCAGAACAATCATGTCATGTCCCCAACTCACTGGGGTTCATAGTTACTTGAGATGATTGTTAAGTACTTATAAACACCCTAAGTCGACCAAATTGGAAGTTTTCTTTTTAGTAAACATTCCAAATGATTATAACTCATGAAATGGGTAACTGTTGATACTAATGTTATACGCAGTATTCATTGCACTTTTTAAAAACTATGTCAGCTTAAGCTAAGACTCAATACAAGCATAGGGATGGAATAGGATATTAATATGCTGTGTGGGCTTGTGGCGGCTGCCTGTTAACTGGGAGATCCCATTATTATACCCTGGTACTAATTATCCTAAATTAACTGTATAGCATAAATACTGCAACACTTAATCTTAGTTTTTAATTAGGTCTAACAGTGTATATTTGGTTGGGAAAACTATTTTTCTTCACTACAGTTGCCTTTTTTACTAAGCAGGGTTTTAAATGGCACGAGCATCTGTAGTTTCCCACATAGATAACTTAAGAAGAAATGAAAGATGGAATCGAGCCAAAGTGGTGGTCTTCTGTAAGACTGTTTAGCATGTCTCCTAGGTCATCCTGGAAAAGAAGATGACAGAAATCCTGATTCTTAGAAATTTTCTCAAAGCCACATTGGGCTCCAACTTACCTCTGACACTTTTCTGTCCTCACAGGGTAACACGGAGTCACTGCCAAGTCTCACGGAAGTGACATATCGGTCTTCCTTTCTGTGAAGGAAGCGGAGCCTTCTGATGGCTTCAGACTTTCAGTCGTCACTTTTCATGATAGTCTTATTTCTGTACATAAAGAAATGTGTGGAGATAAAGTATTTTTTCATGCTGTAAATAACTTATTTAATATTTAAGTGTTATTTATTTTATAGCTCATTAAATTTTTTTAAAAAAAACACATTGAGTTTGATTATCAGTTTTCTCCTGATATTTGATCAACCATTTACAAAGACTCCCTGCCCCCTTTTTACTGTTAAAAAAAAAACTTTCATCATTTGAAAAGAGTCTCATTGTTTAGAAATGTATGATTCTCCTGCTTATAGGAATGAGTGACTGCACCAGGTTTTAAGAAGTACTCTTAAAGGGAAAACTTTTGTACTTTATTCCTCCCATTAATGCTAGTAATTTTGATAATAATTCTAAACCAAACTTTCTTATTCTGTGTAATACTTACATGGAATTATGTCAAGATCTGAAATACACACACATACTACACTACACTGTTTATTCTCACTGCTCATTGCTGTGATTAGCATAGACAAAGAGACAAGAATGGCTTGCTTATTAAAAGTCACATTTCAAGAGAATCAGGAAGCATTTGAAGAAAAGACTTCCATTCCTAATGCAGTGTAGATTCATGAAAACCTGACACCCTTCTCTCCCTTAAGTTGCTAGGCTTCTCCCATAGTATGTGCTTGTTTAGTGACTGCTATTTCAGGAACATTAAAGCTATGGGCTACAGCCTAGGCCTGGCTGATAGATCAAGTTATGTGCATATGAAATTGAAGAACCTTTACAATGGGGAGGGGTAGCTTGAGAAAACGAATGAATATAATAGCAATAATCATATTGAATTTCACAAGCAGAGGTGCCGTTAGCATCAATGCTTTATCGGTCTGACATACCGGCAAAGCTGTTGGTCCCTAGCCTCAGCTATACGTACCACTTACAGAAGTTAAGAGTCTTTGAGCACTCAGACAACCTCTCCCTTCCCTAGGCTATTGACTTGAATGAGCTGGAGGGAATTGTGACATCTGTAGTTGTAAAAGATTCAAAAAAAATATATATATATATAATATATATATCAACATATATATATATATCCAAGTTGTACCTTTGATTTACTTCTGTTAACATCTTTAGCATGCATTTTTCTTGGTTTTATTCACTAACTATGCACTACAGCTGGTCCCAATGCAATGCTAGGGATGCAAGACAGGAAAGCCCTGACTTGGACACATTCACCCCCCCCCCCATTGGTGAGAGTAGTGTATGTGTGTCCTGTCAATGCAGCTTCAGAAACAGCCAGCTGAGGCATGCCCCAGGAATCCATGGGAGCCTAGGAGCTCTCACCCAGCCCAGCTTGGAGGAGTGAGGGGAGCTCTTCCGCCAGAGATTCTACCTGAGATTGTCCTTGAAGGATGAATAGAAGCTGTGCTATAGCCATCATCTACAACAACAACAAAGGAATGACAGTCACTAAATAGTATGCTCTGACAAAGAACAGAGTTCATCATTGAAACAGTAGTCAATAGAGCTCCAAAGCAGGCGAGGGTGGTGAAGACAGTCATGAAGGACTTAAGCTAAGATGTGGAGCACAACTGGGCTGAAATTAGAGTTAATTTGCAATTCAGATTGCCATCCAGCTGCTGTTCTTGGTGAGAGACCTCTCCAGGGCTGGAGGTCAGATGACCAGCTTAGAACACAGTTAAATTAGCCTATATGAAAAATGAACATATATAGCTGAGAAGAGAAACTTGATATAGATATAGATTTATTTAGATTAAATATAAAATCAAGAATGAGGTGGTGAGAGAAAGAAGAAATGATCCTAAAATGATCCCTAGCTTTCCTTATGTAGAGGTCAGGTAGCAGGGACTCCTTGAGTTAAAAAGCAGAGAATTCCTTGGAATGGCTTACTACGATTTTTGGAATAGAAGGATGCATGCCATGTACTGAAGGATATGTATTGTTAGTCTCTAGACCCCTCTACTGTATTTCCTGCTATCAAGGTGTTTGTTGGGTAGGGAGGACTCTGTCAGCTTAAGAAGTTAGCAAGGTATGTTTTTAACACCTTCACCCAGACATAAGATATTTAAGTAACCTATTGATGGCTTGAACAACCTAACTAAAATGATTTTTTTTTCTTTTTTGGTTTAAGCTACTTGTGTTACTTCCATAACAGCTCTCAATCTTTTTTCTTCCCCACCATCTCTTAAAACGTGACTGGCCTCTTATTTGTGATGTGCACATACCGAATGGTAAACACTGAAGAAGATATATCAGTCTGATAAATCTTAGAGATACACAATTAAAGCTGGATGTTGCTCTTTAGCCAAAATAGTGACTCCACTATCTGAAAAGGCTACTGTTCAATTAACTAGATAACATCTACACGCGTGTTTTGCTCAAGAGAAAGGCAATTTATGAAGTGCTTGTTGGCTTAGGTTGGAACATTAGCATTCCTTCTTGGAATGAAAGCCTACTGATTCTCAGATTCAATGGAGAACATATCCCTTGCTTCCATTCGTAGTCTCAGAGCTAAGTTGAGGGCTAAGTTTAGTTCAGATTAAATAAGGAACAAAGTCTTACAGTGATTGACGTCTTGTTCCTTGATGTCCTCCGCACTGAGTCGCTATGGGAGGTGAGTATATCAACTAGGTCCTATGAGCACTTCACAGCTAAGGAAGATCCCTAATTCCCTATGTTGTACATGTGTGTGGTGTATGCATATACACTAGTTCAAAACTCAGGAGATTTTTATTGAACTTACTTAACTCACACTAAATCTTCCTCTGGGAAAAGTGTCTCCATTTGGTTTTGACTTAGCCCCAGATAGGTAAGTTTTTCCTATTATTATAGTCCCTGAATACTTTGAAAAAATGTCAATTAAGTTATTTTTGTAACCCTTTAATACTTCTCCTACTGGTGGTCTCTGAGATTTGACCCCAAGGGCAGGGATGGACTCTCTCCCACTGTCGATGAGTATGCATTCATTGGCAAATGAACAGCTAAGTGATATCAGATTATTCCCTCTTTAAAGTATCATTATTACCAAAAGCAGTTTACCACCAGGAGAATTGTGTGGAGGCTTAAATGAGAATGAAAATTCTTTCGTGGGTCATGGAATAACAATAATTTCCCAGTGGGCCTAGAAGCCTGTGAAATTATACACAATTTTTGATCAGTTTTAAATGGTTGTTCAACCAAGGGAAACTCTCCATGCTCTACAATGGTCTTTGTTGCAAGAACTGACTATTTCTTCCATTCATTCAAGCAGGACCTTTTACTAATGTAAAATATACTTGTGCCACATGAGATAAATTTTTCTATATGAATTGGGATGTGAGGGTGGGATTTTCTTTTTTTTCACAATTTTTTTAATTTATTTATTTTTATATCAATCACAGGTTAGGTACTTTGAATCCCAGGCGTAGCCCCCTCCCCCATTCCCTCCTACCCTCCCACACCCTCCCTCATCTCCCTC
>CM053743.1:20555549-20573288 GCA_028658305.1 Pachyuromys duprasi | reverse complement strand
ACTCCACTGCTTTTGGGTGTTTCCGGTTGGGCCATGGTGTTCTGATTTTTGTTGGGTGAGTTCTTTCGCCGATTTCTGGGCATTTGTTTATATATAATCAGGGAGCTGTTTGTGCTTTAAGGCTGTCCTTCAGTCTGAATCTGTCAATCTCTTGTGTCAGGAGAATTCTTCAAGAAGATCAGGGATTTCCGGTGGTTTGAGGTGGTGTTTTGTCTCAGTTGATCTCTGTTGTGGGCTCTGTGTGCCCAGCTTTGTGCTCTGTGCTAGAAGCTGTGAGCACTGCAGGCTGGTCACCCCTCTGGTCTGGAGTCTTTACTCCTCACTCTGTGCTAGAGTCTGAGTGTCCAGGTGTGAGATGTCAGGTGGGGACTGTGGACTCTCCGCCCTGGGCTTGCTGCTAAGGGCTCTCCCCTGGAATGGAGATTTGGCGCCTCCTTCTGTGCCAGGGGCTGTGCACCACGGTCTGAGATGATATTTGGGGCACACACAGTGGGTTTGGGTTTGTGTGTATCCGCTGTATGCAGGGCTGTCTGAAATGGTGCCGGAGGCCTTCTCTGTCTGGCCCGTGGACAGACACCCGATCTGGGATTTTTGCTGGAGGATGCGTGCAGCTTTCGCCCTCAGTGTGCGGTCTGGTCAAGATGGTCCCAGGATCCTCTCAGCCGTGGGTTGAGACAGAACTCGGGTTCTTCCCAGACCCGCCGGCGGACTCACACACTGACTGAGTTTTTGCTGGTGGAAGAGTTCGGCAAGCGCCCCGCAGTGTGCGGACTGGTCAAAACGGTCCCCCAGTCCACTCAGTCTGGGTGGTTCCGCTGATCAGTCTGAGCCCGCAGCACACCCACGGGTCGAAGCAGAACCCGGGTGCAGTGCGAGTTTGCAGGGCGCAGTTCAGTGAAAACGGCACCCGGCTCCTCCCCAGACTGCCCGCGAGACTGTGCGATCCAGTCTATAATGGTGCGTGCGGGCACCCAGCGCGGTCGCTCGTTCAGATCAGAGCTGTGCACCGCTGGTCACCAGGAAATTTCTCCAGGTAATAACTGGTGTCCCTAGGGTTTTCCCACTTGATTTTCTCACTGTAGGAGTTCCGCTCACCAGGCAATCACAAATGCTGGCGTTTTAGGTCCCAGAGTTCAGTCTCCTGGTCGCTGCGTTGTTTCTGCTCTCCTACTCCTCAGACACAGTGTTCTCTCGTGGCAGCCATCTTGGATCTCCGTGGATTTTCTTATTAAAGTCAGGGAAACTATTTATGTAAATATCTACTTATAATTTAAAATCTGGGGGAAAATAACATATTTTCTAATCTTTATAAAATTAGATCCAGAATCTACAGAAACCTTGTAACACATAAATACTTCTGTAAGATTAAACAAAATAAAAGAAAGAAGGTTAGGAAGACGACCCAATGTGTAAAGTTCTTACCACATAAGAATGGACCTGAGTTTGCATTCCTAGCAATCGTATAAAATCTGGATATGCAGCACACATCTGGACACATCTGGAGGACAAAGGCAGGCAGATCCCTGGTACTAGATAGTTTAAACTAATCAATGGGATTCAAGTTCAGTGAGAAACCCTTTCTTAAAAAGTAAGGTGGAGAATGATAGAAGACCAATGACAACCAATGGTCTCTACATAAATGCGTATAAACATGTACCACATGAACAAGCACATACCACTACACACAGATATACATACAATAAAAATACCCATTGCCACTGTTATAAATTAGAAAGAAAATGAATGTCAGACATGTAAGATATTGTAGAAAAGACGTAGACCAGACAGAATTAACATACTAATTGCAATAACATCATAGAATTTTATGGCATTTCCAGAAACAAAACCACAATAAGCTTAAAATTTCTCAGTGAACTATAAGACATTCATGTATTAACACTAAGCACATAAATTTTCATTAAAAATGTTTTCTGGCTGGAGATGTGGCTCAGCAGGAGAACTTAACTGCAGAGGATAAGATCCAATTCCCAGCGCCCACATGGCAGCTCACTACTATCTGTGACTGGAGTCTCAGGGGATCCATTTCCCCTTTCTGACTGTCGTAAGTATCAGGCACACACATGGTGCACAGACAAACATGCAGGAAAAACATCCATACACATGACAATAAATAAATTAAGGAAATATTTTAGACACCTGTTTGAGAGGAGTGTGAGTGAGTAGCAGAGACAGGATCAGTGAGGTGTGGAGAAGTCAGATCAGATAACCTTCACCATCTCTTCCAAAATTAAAGCAACATTCACTCAACAAAGTCAGTGGATGTTACCACGGGGCTTCCACCTACAGTCCCACCTCTGGGCAAGCTGAGGCAAGAGACCCTCAGGTTGCAGGCGAGTCTAGTCAACATAGAGGGATCCTGTCTTTAAAAAGAAAATACTCAATTGTTTGCTAAAACTGGGAGAATAAAACTGTTAGGGCATGGTGACTGTGTTGATGTGCTCACAGTTGTGGATGGGATCCGTGGCCATTATCTTCCTAAAGAGGTCAATCTTGTATTACCATCTAATTACTCTTATAGAAGTCCATGTTTGGATCAATCAGCTTCCCACTACTACCAAAACAAACAAACAAACAACAACAACAAAAAACACACTAGAAAAATCTGCCAATCTAGGAAAAAGGCTTATTCTGGTTGGCAGTTTTGGAAGTGTTAGTCCTTATCAGTCTTTTGTACTGTGTTTCTGTGGCAGTACCTCACAGTGGAGAATGAGTAACAGAGCAAGCTCCTCTTAATCCTGTAGGATGCTAAGAGAGATGGGGAGGGCCTGGACTTTACTTAGTAGTCTCTGTAGTATGATGCAATGACCTGAGGCTTCACACTAGGCCTCATCTCTTGAAGATTCAATAACTTCTCAATGGTGCTGTTGCCTGGAGACCCAAATCACAGCAATATTAATGGAGTCATTTAAGAAGGAAGAAAATAAAAGCCAATGCCTGTTCCACCAAATACACATATCACTTACATTTTAGTATGTATCATTTTAAATACTTTATCTACATGTATCTGTATCTAAAATAATTATCACCCTGCCTATTTCATTTAACAACTATGCATATGTTTATTTGCATTCACACATGTTATATATGATTTCCATGTTATTAAATACCATTTTATAACTTTTAATACTGTAGTATACTGACTATTTAGCTATTTCTAGAACATATTGTAAATAATTTTGTAAGGAAAGTTATGGGATGTGGTGTGAATAAGATTTTCTAAATAATGCTTATGACCTATACTATCAAATGGTTTGTCTAGGAGTATGATGTTTGCCTTTGCAAATAACAACTCACTTTGAGTGTCAAGTAATATTTAAGCAGCATTTATAGATAGTCTAGTCCTTACAACTCTATTAAATATTAACTGTCCATGTTATGAATGGAAGTTTGGAGGCACAGGGCTTTCAATGTTGCTGAGGGCCAAGAGGCATTCAGGAATGGAATGCAGGAGCCAGGCTCCTGTCCTGTGCTCTGCAGCACCTCAGGGCTTTCATCGAAAGCATGACATCAAGATGGTCACAGGGGATGAAGGACAAGCCGCTAGGACCCTTCGCTTGTGGTTAGTGCAAAGTCTAAAATTTATGCTTACTGGATTTACTTCCATAGCATTCAGCAGAAAGAACATGGCAAGGGACGTAGATTACATTTCCAGTTAGCAAGAAATGCTGATTCTCCAAGAAAGTCAGCTGACTTCCCAAAGAGTGAGCAGCTGTCCCTTTGTAGTGGATTATTTCTATTTTTCTCCCTTCCCCTTATGATAGGATTAATGTTTGTGACTACTTTGCCTTTTTATGTTGAAGTCTTTTATCCCATTGTGATGCTGCTAGGAGGAAAGTCCCTTATGGGGGTAGTGATGAAGTTTTAGGGAATTGAGATGATGTTATGAGAATGGGGCCCTCATTATGGAATTTACCTCCTTGTAAGAAGAGGGGAAACAGCACATCTTTCTCTCTGTCAGTTGCAGATACAAGGAGAAGGTCATTGTTCATAGGCCAGAGAGAGAGAGAGACAGAGACAGAGACAGAGACAGAGAGAGAGAGCACCAAGAATATAACACAGGAACACCTGGGTCTTGGACTTCCTAGCTGCCACAGCTCTGAAAAAATAAAAGGGCAGTTGCTTAAGGCACACAGGGGTTGTATGACCATGATCCTCACGCACACTACTTTCCCTTTGAAGTACTATGAATGGCTTCCCTACTGTATACTAGACATGCATGTCAATTCACCAGAGCATTGGTGTTAGAAACTGGGGCTGCTGACCGGGAGAGATGAGACTACTTGTACCTGTCACACGTCAGCTGTCTTCATTTCTGCATAATGGACAGGAGGCTGAACATTAGCTTCTCTGTGGGCATGTAGGAGAGTGGCTCATGTGTGTCCATGTTTGCCATGCCCTTTCTTCAGAAACTCAGAAGGTAGGGGGCAGAACTGCTGAGATGAGATAGTTTGCTTCCCATCACCACTATTCAATCCAAGTTCCAACTTTACCAGTGACTCCTTAGGCACAATTTTCCAGTGCTATTTGGTGACACTTTCCCATTCTTATTTTGTCAGCACCTGAACATAGGGAAGAGTGACTGAGTTCCAGTTTTCCTGTCATTATATCTTCCTGAACTTTTTAATGTGCTTCTCTTTAGAATAGCAAATCCCTTTCAAATAAGGTCAATTATTCTCCCAAACATACACACTTTTCTGTTGTTTATAATCACACTGCACCCAGGGACTTCTAGAAGCCCATCTATTGGATATAAAAGAGTCTTCAGATTAGGATTAAGAAACCCAGATTTAAGAGGTTTCTAATAGATTCCCCCATGCCTCTGATCTTTTTCAGTTTTCTACTTAAAAAGGCTCCCATTCCAGGGCTCATAAGTAAAAGAAAATCTCTTTTCATGACAGCCCAATCCTTCTGCTGGATTTAAGAAAGCCTTTAGGAGCACAAAAATAGCAGATTTCTCTCCTCCTGGCAAGGCAGTTGAAAGGAAAAGTGAATGCATTTCAATTGAATATCAAAAACTGATGGAGGAGGAAACAGCACAGAACATTTAGCTGGACTCTGAGGAAACGAGAAAACCTCTCTTGTGCTATCAACACTGTTCAACGTGAATATCTGTGAAAAAGTGCAGGAATAGGCTAACAGTTCAGAGATCAGGAGGGCTGACTTGAAGTTGGGCCAGGTCTAATCAATGGCTCTGTGACATTTTAAGTCATTTAAGCAGACCTTTCTCCATTTTTGCCTTTCCTTCCCAATTGACTATGTTACCATTGTCTTTCCAGCTAAGAATTCTTGAACTTAACATTTTTTTTCCTGTTCTTAAATAACCTCATTTTGCAGTTTGAGGGTTAGAAGAACATCACACTTCATTGTCAACAAGTAAATAAGTAGTCATAACCTAGAGAAAACTGAAGAGCAGCCATGTTGCATGCATACAGATACTGTTTCTTGAAAGGCATTTTATGAGTATTGTGGATGTCCATGCATGTAGCATGTAGATTCATAGTTAACCCCATACACAGTCACTTGTGGATATATTAGAGAGTATGTTGTACAGAATAGGGCACCTTGCACCTCTGATACTTAATGATAGAGGAGAAAGAGATATTATTAAAGGCCTTACTCAGGGCCACTGGACCCTAATGACTTTGCCATGCTATCCATTGTAACCCATTAACCACTTAACCCATTATCCCTAGTAGTTAATTGATCTTTAGTTAATTGGAGGTATTCTGGGATTCTAGATGGCCTAAGATCAGTGAGCCCTTAATTTTCAGGTGCTTTTTTAGTTGAAGCTCAACAACCAGTTAGATGGCAGCATTCCTGTTGGGCTTCCCTAGAGGATCATTTCAAGCACATGACTTGTACTCTTAAAGCCAACAGCCTTAGTGCTTGGGACAAAGTCTAGAGTGTGGATTAGCAGTTTTCAAATAACAGTGTTTGGGAAGAATCCCAATCAGTTTTATTGGAGATGGATCACTGATGCAAGAAGTAAGGTGCCTAATTGAGTGTCACTCAACTAGCTCTAGAACTCACATCCTTGAGTCCTGCTTTCACAAAGATGTCAGCCACCACCACAGGCCCAAGTCTCAGGTGCTCTGGTGGACTGAGTTCATCTCTGTGTTTAAAGTCGGGTGTAAGAAGGAACTATGTAAACAGCTTGGGTTCTTTACTAGGACAGTCTAGATCTGTTGTATAGCTTTGTGGTTTCCACTTTCCACGTCCATTTCTCTCATTAGGCCTTTCCAGTGAGAGGGACCATACTATCTTGAGGAAACTATGAACTCTGTGAAAGGGAATGCAGGGTAGACCAAAGAATGCTGATTGAGACTGGGACATGATGAGTGAGTGATGAGGGCACTTGGATCTGCAAACAGCCTTTGCCTCTCCTTGTCCATTTGCATCATTTAACCTTTGGTCAACGGAAAGACAGACTCTTGGGCTTGAGGACCTTAAGTTCTCTTCTCGCACCTAGGCACAGACACTAGTTTGTTTATTTGGATGCAGAAAGGAACCTTACAGAAATAGAGTGAGTCTGAAGAGGAGGTCAGAGATAAAAGTATCTACCCTTTTCCAAAGACTAATTCCTAAAAGCCACCCAAATTAGAATGCATAAGTGTAACTGAGGTATACCTTGGACAGTCTCGTGTAGACTTTAGAAGGTCATCTAGGACTATTGGCATACTATGACACATTATTTATTTATTTATTTATTATTTAAATTTATTCTATATATTTGTACACATTTGTGTGTGTGTGTGTGTGTATGTGTGTGTGCGTGAACTGTTGCATACATGTAGAGGTCAGGGGTCAGTGTTTAGTCTTTTCTTTGATCTCTCAATAACAACATTGTTTGAGATGGACTGTCACTGGAACTGGAGTCCATTGATTCTGCTGTATCAGCTGTCCAGTTAATCCCAAAGATGACATTTCTCTGCTTTCTCAGAGCTGGCATTAGAGGTCTGTGCTAGGATTACTGGAGTTTGCTGCTGTGTACTTTTAATATGGTTGCTGGTATTGAGTTTAGGTTTCCATGTTTATATAGCAAGCACATTCATTGCAGAATGAGCCAGATCCTTAGGCCCATACATTTTATTTTTAAAACATGAATTACAGGGGCCCTCAGGTCCATGTAATTTCTTCTTAAACCTTTTTCTGGATTGAAAAAAACGTTTGAAAACATGTGCATGTACATGTATGTGGATGTGTGCACATGAGTACAGGTTCCTGTTGGGGCCAAAGGAATTAGATCTTCCCTGGAACTGGAGTTATAGGCAGTTGTGAGCTACCCATGTGGGTGCTGTGTGTTGAACTTGGGTTCGCCACACTTTCAACCTCTGCCCCTCTATTGTCTATTTTATAAGGCTATTAGATATGATGGAATAAATCTTATATACTGTTATGGTTAGTGTAAAAAAAAAAGGTGTAAAACACTGCTACTTAGATTTGACATCTTTGGGTTCTGAAATGATAGAATCTTCCACTGCAGTTTTCTCTTATTCTGGTTAACAGTGGAAATTCTGTCTCTAGACATGAGTTAATAACTCATATTAGATTTACTCTTTTGATATTAACAACCATAACACTAAAAATAAAGGAAGAGGAGATGAAAATTTTGGTAGCACAAGACCGTAATCACTGACACAAGAACACAAAATAGGCTTTGTTGTCAATCTAGATTTTTGTACCAAATAGCCAAACACAAAATTAGAAACTAAACAGAGCATGGAGGTCTACTGAGGA
Organism: Pachyuromys duprasi; assembly: GCA_028658305.1. Lineage (NCBI taxonomy): Eukaryota > Metazoa > Chordata > Mammalia > Rodentia > Muridae > Pachyuromys > Pachyuromys duprasi. The sequence goes on along the minus strand of CM053743.1, from coordinate 20,565,530 downwards.
AGCTGAGGTTTGAGTATGCAACAAATAATGTAATTAAGATCTGTGAAGCAGAGAACATAGGAATACAACATAGACTAACAGGTCAGAAATATGAAGGAACATGTTTCTGTAATCCGAGCCCAAGGCTGGGAAGCCTATCTTTAGGCCCAAAAGCTTGTCCATGTTAAGAGGAAATTAAATAATATATAACTATAGCTTTTAAAAAGGAAGATGACATGATCCAAACAACCAGTATCTTATAAGTTGAGCCAGGAACAATTCAACAGATTCTGGCAAGAGATAAAAACCCAACAAAATTAAAAATTTTAATAGTTAGGCAATAGATTTTTTTTTCCTTTCCTTTTTCAGTGATGAACTGAAGAAAGCAGAATCAAAAGACCACAGAAGGCTGGTCTCTTCAAAACTGCTTTCCTTTGGAGGTGGACATAAGCAATACAGAAGTAACTGATTGACATTAGACTAGATGACTTCCAGTTGTCTCCTTTTTTTAAAGGAGATTGTTAAAGATTAAATCAAGAGAGAACTTCAATTATCATGCTAGTGAAAACTAGCTAAAATTGGATTGTTTGAAAACTCTGACTACTCTCTCCCCCCCCCACCCCTGATTTCTTGAATGTTTAGATAACAATTTAGTTTCTACTTGGTGATAGGGAAGGAGAGTCTGACTAATTCTCTTTTGACTTAGAGACCATCCGTTTGGAGTGCAGTATTGGAGCTCAGTCCAAACAATGGCCTCTTATAGTGCTTCTTGTATATAACATTATCCTACAAAATGAATGAAAAGTGAAAAAAAATCAAATTGTCAATAGTCTCACATAATTAATAATCAACGGTGTACAAATGTTTAATTGCAAAAGGGACAACTGTTTAATCTTTTAATTGTCGTCAGACATTGATTATGAGTAGCCAGCCAGATAGCTTCATTTGGAATGGAAGAAACACAATTAGTAAATAAGATCAAAATTACTTAACAGAGAAAGCATAATTGAGGCTTGTGACAAACAGTTCTCTTTTTGAAGGTACAACCCTCTCCATAAACAGTAAATGGAAAAGTGAATCAGAGCTGCCTTCCCCTTTAAGAAGGAAATGATCTTTTCTTAGGTGCTCCAGGAGGCATGACCTATTTGGAAAAGTCATGGAACTGTGGTTGACAGTCGGTGCACTTCCAAGGGGAGGAGTGGTTGTAGGAGAAAAAAAGGGATCCAGCCAGACATCTCAGGGAAATGGACCACTTGAGCTTTCTCAAGGAGGTACATATTGATGAGTTAGATACCTGCAGCCCATGCAACAAAAGCTCTTGAAGACTGTGGAATTGCAGACTGTGAGGGAAGCTTCCTATTTAGACGTAGATATTGTCTGTGGCATAAAGGCACACTTAAGGTTTAGTAAGTAACAAAATACAGGAGTGAAGCTAGAGGATTTGACCAAAATAAAAATCCTGGACAGGGCAAGGGCATCTCTCTGGAGTAGGCCAGACAGAAGCGGGAGCAAAAAAGTGGACTAGAAAGGATGGTTAAGGAAAACCTGACAGCTTGCACCAAACACAAGCTGTAAGCTAACTACAGTGTTTGTTAATCAGCCTGTAGTTATGACACCAGAGTGTCAGGAGTACAGACTCTCAGGCTCCACCCAAGCAAGGCCTACTCAGTCCAAACCCACATTTCAGCAATACCCAGAGAGGATTCCAGCTCGCTTGTTACCCAAGAAACACTACCCAGAGAGATGTCTGAGTAAGGCGCAATGGGAACTCCTACAGAGAGCTACAAAATCCATACAACAGCATGCAACGGGGCTGGAGTCAGAGCATCAACTTGCCTCTTCAGGTAGATGTAACTTGGTGGCAGATGTATTACTCGGTTGAGAATTTACAAGTATGTTCATTGGTAAAGCACAACATGCTAATGGGGAAAACCACTATCATATATACATTTTGAGTGTGTAGATACATGGGCTTTTTAGCATAAGTTTGCCCATTATTTTCTTTAGCATGGTGGCTATTCCTAGAGTGAAGCACCAAAATTACAATTTCTTTGCTTAAATAACCAATGTCATTGCTTTCTGATGTTTACTAAGTAACTGTGCAATCCTATCACTCATGGTCTTTCTGGGAATTTCAAGTGAAAACAGTTAATTCTGGGAGTACACACTGAAGTCACTTTTTAGATCCATACACTTCTTTCCCTGTGGATGAGGCCTCTCACCTCTACACATTTCATCCTTCCCTGCGGATGACATCTCTCACCTCCACATCCGCTTCCTTCCCTGTGCATGAAATTCCTTGTCTCTATAACTTTGTCTACCACATACCATCTTCCACACAGCAGGAAGGGCATAGAGAAAAAATTTCCATCTTGGTTTTCTTTATGTATTGAGGATAGCCTGGCACTTAGAGTTTTAATATTGTTCTTTACACAACACCTGGCGACACCTGGAAGGAAGTTCCTGTTTTAGATGATAACTTTGTCAGAAGAGTTTAGGCTGGAACAAAGATGGTACGTCATTTTGAGAAATTAGCCCTGGCCAATCTATCTCAAAAAGCTGGGGCTTGTACAGTGAAACAGAATAAACACACAAAAATTATTTCTAGCCTGTTTATTTAAAAACTTTTGAAAATGTTTGCCATGACTGCTGTTTCAATAAGAAGCCTCAAAGCATTCAAGGCACCTTTGTCCCTCTCTAGAAAATGCTATGATGGTGATATTTCTCTCCCTGGAAAGAAAACAAAAGATTTCAGTTTTTTTTTTAAATTTTAGCAGCTACTCTCAGACTGGAATCCTGTCTGTTCACTCACATTTCCTAGTATTGATTTTTAATGTTAGTTATATGGATAATAGGAAACTGCTAAGTTGTTGTAAGAGGAAATTCATTCTTTCCTCTAGGGGTTACGGTTGGTGTGCAGGTGGGGAGATGAATCTTTACAGGTTTCTATATATAATTAAGATTCCTCCAATGCAGGTAACTTGGCAGCTAGGTTGGTCTCTTTATTTGCCAACCAAAGTGTTCTGCAGTTCCCCTTACGCTGCTAACAGGTTCTTAAGACAGGGTGGCATGTCCTCATTTAACCAGCTTCAGCTCTAGTCTTTGCTCACAGCCTAGGACCTTAGCTTTGCCTGTGGCCATAGGTAGGTGTACAAAGTTCACAGACTTGGAATAACAGAATAGAATAGAGAGTACCAAAAAGGCCCTGATTTTGCACATGGGTACAGTGAGGGAAGGCTGGTACAGACATAAGGTGTGTCACCTGTAAACCCAGTGAAAGTCATAAACTGCAAGAAGGGAGTGTTAGAGGAGAAAAAAATCAGATTAGCCCGAACCTGGAAACAACCCAGATGTCCCTCAATGGAAGAATGGATACAGAAATTGTGGTACATTTACACAATGGAATACTACTCAGCTATTAAAAACAAGAAAATCATGAAATTTGCAGCCAAATGGTGGGATCTAGAAAAGATCATCCTGAGTGAGGTGTCCCAGAAGCAGAAAGACACACATGGTACATACTCACTTATAAGTGGATAATATAAGATACACATACTAAAATCTATAGACCTAAAGAAGCTAAGCAAGAAGGAGGACTCTGGGTAAGATGATCAATCCTCACTTAGAAAGACAAATGGGATGGACATTGGAAGAAGGAGAAAACAAGTAACAGGACAGGAGCCTACCACAGAGGGCCTCTGAAAGACTCTATCCAACAGCATATCACAACAGATGCTGAGACTCATAACCAAACTTTGGGCAGAGTGCAGGGAATCTTACAGAAGAAAGAAGGGGGAGATAGTTAGACCTGGAGTGGACAGGAGCTCCACAAGGAGAGCAACAGAACCAAATATTTGGGCACAGGGGTCTTTTTTGAGACTGATACTCCAACCAAAGACCATTCGTGGATATAACCTAGAACCAGATGTAGCCCATGGCAGCTTAGACTCCAAGTGGGTTTCCTAGTAATGGGAACAGGGATTGTCTCTGACATGAACTCAGTGGCTGGCTCTTTGATCACCTCCCCCTGATGGGGGAACAGCCTTGCCAGATGTCAGAGGAAAACAATGCAGCCAGTCCAGAAGAGACTTGATAGGCTAGGGTCAGAAGGAAGTGGAGGAGGATCTCCCCTATCAGTGGACTTGGAGAGAGGCATGGGAGGAGATGAAAGAGGGAGGTTAGAATTGGGAGGGGAGGAAGTAAGGGGCCACAGCTGGGATACAAAGTGAATAACGGATTCAAATGTAATTTTTCTCTGACCAGCACACATGAGCCATGGCACATTTAAGTCCATTTACTCTCTCTCTCTTTTCTCACTTTTCTCACACACATGCACACACTCCAGTACTCCAACAACAACAGAAATAAAAAGGTAGTAATTTTCTCAGAAGCATCAGCTTGTGCTGTTACATCCTCATATTGTTTGATCTTTCTTTCATTTCATAATTATTTATTAAACACTGTATAAGACACTGAAGCAACCGATATTTTTGTTAGTAATTCTTTTATTTAACACATAATCTTACAGTCACTTGAATTAGTGTGGTAAATACAGAAGATAAATTACCTACCCTTAAGGAGCTCATTATAGGTTGTAAATTAAAAGAAAGAAAGAAAAAATGAATATCACTATACCACTCAAAATGATAAGACATTTGTTGAAATAAATGAGTATTGACAAATTCTGCAAATATATATATATACACACATACATACCCTTTAGCTAAATCTACAGGTGTGGTACTCATGGGCATGGAGATCTAATTGCAGTGTGATTCAGAATGATTAAGGGTGTGGGATACTTCCCCTTGAATTGTTGGTCAGGAACATCCTAGAGAGACGCCCCCTCCACCAATAATACAGGCAATTGCCACTGCCCTTTCTTACCAGAACTCAATGATAAGACCCCATTCTAGAGGACACCACACACATTGGTCATGGGAACTGTAGACATCCAGGTGCTACTGAACAGGACACTTGTTCCCTGTGATTTAGCTTTCATAGTGATAGAAGGTGCTTTGCAGGCTGCTGGGAGGGGAAGTCATGTGTCCATAGATAAAGTAGTATCATGCACGTTATTGGGGTAACCAACTATTTCTGATTGAAATTAAGGTCTGTTCCACAGGAGAAAACAAGTACCTGCTACTATAAATCTGATGAAGAGCCGATGATTGGGGGGCTCCTACATCCAAGGGTGAACCTACTACCATTACTCTGCCAAATAGATGTGGCATCAAACTATCCTGCACAGTTATACATGTACCCAGAGGTGATTAGTCCAGCTTCCAGATCTCAGAGAAGCTGACTGGTGCTGTAGATGCTGATTAATTGAGAAACTCACACTGATCCAACGGCAGAGGCTAAGTGTTAGTGTCGTGCTAGGCCATAAAGAGGACATCTGCATCATGCCGCCTTCCTACCTGCAAAGCTCAGTGACCACCCCAGAAGAGTCCTACGCCAAGAGACTGTAAAAGCCAGAGGTCTGTGAGGGCCTGCGCACAGCAGTATCCTCTGGACATGACAGAAATGATGTAGTCGGGACCTCAGCAGCTATGGTTGCCTGGAAAAGATCTGCACAGACCAATACTCCAGAATAGAGAGGGGAGGAGTTTGTTTTGTCCTTACCCTTAGCTGAGGAATTTCTGACACTTGCCTCCTGGAGAAGAGATAATTTTCTTTCAGGATATGGACTCCATTGGGTCCACCAGGTTCCAATGCATGACCCCACACCCACGAATATATGGGCAATACAAGTTAGAATCAAAGGGTTAATTTTAGGAAAGAGGGCATGAAGTTGAAACTGGTGGTGATGTGTGGGATGAGTCTGAAAGGAGGTTGGGAGAGGAGTAAGGAGTACATATGATCAAAATACATAGTATAAAGTTTTTAGAGAATTAATAAAAATATTAAAAAGAAGTGTATTAGATAAAATCAAATGGAGAAATGGAGAAAAAGTGACTAGGAATTATCACATTTAGGTGAAAGTGGTCAAAGGCACCTGAAAAGATGACAGCGGATATAAAATTGGAATGTTGAAAGTATAGAAGCCATGTGATGCCTACATGCAAAAGGACTAAAGGCTGGAACAGACTTGGTCTACGGCGGAGCTTAGTAAAAGAAAGACCAGTTTGGCTGGAGGCTGGGGGTGGGGGAGGGAGGAAGCTGTTTGAGTTCAGGCTTGATTGCTGGCAAAGGACCAAATCACACAAAGGCTAAAAGACTCAGATCCTCTGCTGAAGGATTCACATTTTGGTACAAGAGGCAGACCTAAGCAAATGCCTACGCCACCAGCACCCACACACTGCAGACAGCACTATAGACCGTTGGTAGGTTAGCAGAGTGGATCATCCATGCATCCTGGAGCCAAAGAAGTGACCATACTCTTTCTCTACCCAGGACTATCAAGATACCTGACCTCCTGTATCCTCCCTTAGAATGGCTCTGACACTCCCCACCCAATCTGAGCACTCATCTGAACTGGTGAGCCAAGAACTAGGCCCCCTCCCTGTCTGTCACTTTGAGCTCCTGAAAGGAAAGGGTAGACACAGTCTGGGATCATTTTTCGGCCTTAGATTCGAACTTGGATTAACTGAACAAACCATGCTGCAGATAATCTGTAAAGAGCAAGTCTCCAGACTCTTTACATCCTTCTAAAATGCCTTGTCTACCTTTGAAGTGTACAAACAACATCCCCACCAAATTCAACCGATACACACAGTTATTTGTCCCCTCCACTCCTATAGAACGTGACCTCTGCTTTGACATAGAGAGTTACGATGAGAACGGCACTGAGCTGAAGAATTCGATTCCTTCTCTGATGGTTAATTTGGGTACCTTTGGTTGGATACCTCTATTAATGAATACCTCTATTAATGAATCAATTAATGAGTCCTGGACTGGACCAGGATCTTTGTACAGCTTTCAAGACATGAAAATGCTCCAAATCTTTGTGAACATTTTATAACAGTGTTTGTGAGAATAAGATGGGAGAGAAACTGAATTCCCCAGTGTTTCAGGATAGCTGACTGCCTTGTCAAGAATGTGCTTTCTACTGAATCAGAATCCTTGGATCTATGTTTCTATAAACTTTCTAGGTTCTTCTGATCTGCATACAGTTAAGAACCATCAACGCAACAGCAGACTCAAAGCTCAAGTCAATCCAATTCCATTTAATAAATACTTAGTAAGCACCTCTCAAAGTTGAGGCACTGGCTAGTTGCTGCTGAGGGAATAGAAAAGATATGCAGCCAGTTTGATATATATATATATATTATATATATATATTATATATATGTATATATATACATATATTACAGTGGGAAGGGAAAATGGAATTAAAAATGGACAATTTTAGTAAAAGAAAGAATATACTAATGATACAGAAGGTATGATGACAGCCGAGTCATGGTTGGTACCTCAGTTCTGAGGAATGAAGAGAGAAGACTATTTAGTTAGCTATGAAAGCTGATGAGGATTTCAAGCCCTACTGCTTCATTTGTGCTCAGCACGGGTTTTGTAGTGAGAACAAGTCCTGGATCCTGGCTGCGACTCTGCTCTCCCTCACTCTGAGATCTTAGATAAGTCACCTCACATCTCCGTGTCAGTTTATTTATCTGTAAAATAACATGCCTGGCAAGGTTATTTAAGGTCATTTGTAAAAAAAAAAAAGATTACTGGCTTTATCTGCTTTGATGATCTGAAAGTAGAAAAGAGGGCAAACACGTGGTACTGATATGTAAAACACACCTAAAAGACAGCTGCGGCCTGAAATGTGGCATAGGCAGAGTATGAAGCTGGAGGTGCCTAGCACTGCTGACAGGGAGGCCCTTGTGCTGGGTGGGGGAGAGCTGAGGCTGGAACCCCCCCAGGCTCTGTTCCCAGACAGGTTTGGCCAGAAGAGCCACTGGCACAGTGCTGTCGCCGCTGGCTTGCAAGCTGTTTACTTCGTATGGAATACACACAGTAAGGAGTTTGCGGCGGCTGCTTCTGCCTTATGGCTTGCCCTAGGAAGAAACAGAGAAACATACCAAGTCCAAGATGAAGACACTTTTTCTTGCAAGAGAAACCTGCCAGGCCTTAAAAAAGGCTAATGCTGAACCAGATGGAATGAAAAGGGGCTGGGGTGGGGGATGCCCTGCCTTGGGGGTCGGTTTACAAGGGAAGAGGGCTCAGTTTCATGGATAAGTCTCCTGGAGACTTGTCCGCAGCAGGTTCTTCTCTATCGGCTTCACTTACTGTGAAAATCACAAGGGTGGATCTTTCTTCCTTTGTCAGCCTAGGCATGGTAGAGTGACTACAGCATAAGAATTAGTCTGAATGTTCCCATGGTACTTCCAAGCATCCTGGAGAACACCCCTGTGTCCCGCTCTTCCTACGTCTTCTTTTATGGATGACAGAGTGGGGACCAGACCATCTAAAGTTCGCTAGGGAGGTGGTGTGGTCTGGAAACCCTTGGACAGTTGTCCAGTTTCCAACTTAATGACAGGACTGAATCCAGAGCAGCGGTGGGCAGATAAGCATTCAGCATCTGTCTGGAGCGAGCCTGCTTTGCAGTGTTTTCTGATTTCTCACACACACACTCCCATTACGGTAGATTTGAAGCTACCAACATGAGGTCACTCAGCACAGAGTTGAGAAGCGGTAAGGACAAAGCAGCTCCAGCAAGCCAGCCTCTCTTGATTGTGTCTACAGCTCTGTCTCAGGGTACTCCTTGGCTTCTGTCTTTCAGAAGACTAGGTTGTCTAGTTAGCAGAAACAGGATTTTGAGAAACATCTGGCCAGAATTCACTCTGCTCACGGTTCTCATATTGCCCTGGCTCTTGTCTGTCTTTAAATATGCTGAGAAAAACAACTAAGGCAAGAAGAGGTAAATGGTTACACTTGCTGATAGTTGATTCCTCTGGTGGCAGGTGCCTTATATTCCAGTGCTGGCTAGCCCCAGCCCACCTGCAGGATTTTCCGTAGTTATTTAAACTTGCCTTCCCTCAGTCTCCTAATCTGCATATTGGATTTGGTAATAATAGTATCTAATTTCTTTTATTCTGTGTTTTCTTTTTTTCATTTTTATTTTATATTAATCACAGGTTATGTACTTTGTATCCCAGCTGTAGCCCCCTCCTAAATTCCCGCCCTACCCCCCCTTCCCTCCCTCATCTCCTCCCTGCACCTTTTCAAGTCCACTGACAGGGAAGGACCTCCTCCCCTTCCATCTAACTCTGGCTTATCAGGTCTCTTCAGGAATGGCTGCAATGTCCTCTTCTGTGGCCTAGCAAGGCTGCTCCTCCCTCGGGGGGCAGGGAGGTCGAAGAGCCAGCCATTGAGTTCATGTCCAAAATAGTTTCTGTTTCCCTTACTAGTGTACCCACTTGGGTATTGAGCTACCATTTGCTACATACAAGCAGGGGTTCTCGGTTATAACCATACTTGGTCCTTGGTTGGAGAGACAATCTCATAAAAGACCCCTATGCCCTGATATATTTGGACCTTGTGGAGCTCCTGACCTCTCCAGGTCATATTAACTCCCCCCTCCTTCATATGATTCCCTGCACTCTGCCAGAGGGTTGGCTACGTTTCTTAATCTTTGCTTTGATACTCTGCTAGGAAGAGTCTTTCCGAGGCCCTCTGTGGTAGGCTCTTGTCCTGTTACTTGTTTACTCCTACATCCAATGTCCGTTCCATTGGACTTTCTAAGTGAGGATTAATCCTCTTACCCCAGGTCCTCTTTCTTGTTTATCTTCTTTAGGTGTATAGATTTCAGCATGTTTATCCTATCTTATAGCTCTATATAAGTGAGTATATACCATGTTTGTCTTTCTGCTTTTGGGATACCTCACTCAGTATGATAGTTTCCAGGTCCCACCATTTGCCTGCAAATTTCATGATTTCCTCCTTTTTAATTGTTGAGTAGTATTCCACTGTGTAAAAGTACCACATTTTCTGTATCCATTCCTCAACTGAGGGACATCTGGGTAGTTTCCAGGTTCTGGCTATTACAAATAAAGC
>CM053743.1:20518945-20555049 GCA_028658305.1 Pachyuromys duprasi | reverse complement strand
TAAACAGAGAACTCTCTGTAGAGAACTGTATAATGGCAGAAAAACACTTAAAGAAATGCTCAACATCCTTAGCCATCAGGGAGATGCAAATCAAAATGACCCTGAGATTTCACCTTACACCTGTCAGAATGGCTAAGATAAAAAAATTCAATAGTATCTAATTTTTTGTCACAAGGATAAGGTGAGCTAACTCTGAGCTCTTTACATTTTTTAAAGTAACAATATTATAAGCTTAAAGTAATAAGCTTATAATAACTTAGCACACACAGAGTGCTAAGTTCATCTTCTCACACTCCCAAGATTTCATGTGTTATGTTCGTAGACCTGACTCAAGATGTATATAGGACACGTACCAAGGTGAGTTTCAAACTGGCTTTGTCACTCTGCTACTTAAGGACATTCCCTGAGCCATATCCAAGGGATTTACTTTGTCCATTTTAACATATTCTGTAAAATGGCTCCTGAACTCCAAGCCTGTGCACACATGAACTCCAAAACTAAAATATGACCCTTTATGAAAAAGGAATTATTGGCTTGTCATAATACACATTGGGATATCTGATCAAGACAAACAGCACAGTGTACAGAATTTCTAGGTACCAAAAAACAATTATGAAAGTGAGAGAAGATCCAGAAATAGGAATCACACTTTCTGTTAAGCTGGGTGGCTTTCTACACTGGAAGGACCCATTGCTGCTGCTTAGGTTTTCACTCGGCAATGCTTGCTAGTGTGATTGATACCTTATTTTGCCACCTTTGTTGATAGCACATGTGCCCTATCTAAAGGCCAGAACAAACTCTAAGTGAAGACTGTCTTGCCCTCACACAGCACGAGAGCTTCCCCAGACGGGAGGATGGTGGCTCCATTTCTTTCTAAAAAGCCTGCACCATATTCTCTCAGGCACTAATTGTCAAGGCAAATTGAACAGGTTATATTGTCACTTATCAATCATCCTACAGGCATAACTTCTCCCTTCTCGTAGACCTAATCTGGCAAGACAGTGCTGCCACCGAATGGGTTATGGAAGTCTGGAGACAAGCCCTGCTGTGACCAAGGTTATTTTCTATCAAGTAGATGTGATCCTTGCTAAACAGTGCATTGCCTCTTCCAAAGGACTGCGACAGCCTCATTCTGCAAAGTGCAGAGCCTAGCTAATTAATGAGAAGCCCCCAAACTGTGGGTTAGAGCAATGTGCTTGGAAGACATCAGTTGCAGTGGTCACAGATTGGAAAGAAAGAAAGTGAAATTTTGGGGGTAATTTAATCAAATAAAGTAATATACTTTGTGGAATTCATCACCAGTTTCCTTATTTACGTTGCTAGAGACTTCACTAGAGATGCCGAAACGTACCTGTGCAAAGAAATTGTTACCCGGGCTGTATGTAAACAGAACCTACTGAACTAGAGAACTTATGATTATCCTGAATTGATGTAGATCATCAGTAGGGTGTGGATGTACACAAAAGTGAATGTGTTTCCCCTACAGCCTAGACTGAGTACAAGAAAAACTAGTTGAAAAATATGTATTGCACTTTTGTTTGAGTGCTGTCTAAGGTAAATGGCTGGAGAGCATGGTATCTAGGAACCCCTTTACACATCAGAGCACAAAGCAGAATTTTCCTCACTGTTTCCAACTTCCCAAATTAGTCACTGGATTCACTACTGCTAGAAGTCACCCGCTAGATCCCAGATATTCAAGAATAGACCCTGTGGTTTCTATTATTCATTTTAGTAGGAATTGAACATAACAGAGAGGAAAAAAATCTAAGGGAATATTCTTTTACTGAGTTGGGAAAAGTTACATTCTTAATAAGGACAGAAAAAAAGATTTTATTAGTATCATTGAGTGGGTAAAAAAAAAGCCATTTCTGTGTGAAAACAAAAAATAATACTTTTATTAAATATATATATATATTAATTTCTGTGTGAAAACAGACAATAATAATAGTTATTGTTGTTATTGTTATATAGGGAAAAAAGTAAGAAAATTTTATAGCAAAGGGAACCAACTTCCCTTCTCTTTATCCGCTAAACTGTATCTCTTTTATCAAAAGTCTTCTCTGAAGTCAGGTATGTCCACACAAGAGATAAGCTTTTAGAAATAAGAATCCAGGCTCAAAGGAATACTAAGTTTTGCTGTAACCTCAGAGAGCAGGCAAACTGGAAAGCCAAAACCCTTGATGGATCTACCAAAGCATGGTATCAGAAATGTAGGAATAAGTAAAATAATAATAATAGGAATCTGGTTAGGATTCTCCCAGTGGCAGGAGATGCTCTACAGTGATCAATATGTACATTTCTCTTTTTTTTCTTATTTATTTATTTGTTTGTTTAATCACCTTACAGCCTGATTCCAGCCCCCTCTCTCCTCTCCTCCCAGTCCCACCCTCATGTCCCCCTCACCATTCCCTCTTTTTTTCTTCTCAGAGAAGGGGAGGTGCCCAAGGAGTACCAGCCCATCATGGCACCTCAAGTTACAGCAGGATTTAAGCTCACCTTCTCGCACTGAGGCCTGACAAGGCAGCCTAGTTAGGAAAAAGGGATCCAGAGTCAGGCAACAGAGTCAGAAACAGCCTCCGTTCGAATTGTTAGGGGATCCACATGAAGAACAAATCGCATATCTGCTACATATGTGTGTGAGTCTAGGTCCAACTCATGCATGTTCTTTGGCTGGTGGTTCAGTCTCTGTGAGTCCCCATGGGCCCAGGTTAGTTGACTCTGTAGGTCTTCTTGTGGTGTCCTTGACCCCTCTAGCTCCTTCTCTCCTTCCTCCCACTCTTTCACAAAAACTCCCTAAGCTCATCCTATTGATTAGCTGTAGGCCTCTGCATCTGTTTTCACCAGCTGGTGGATGAAGCCTCTCAGGAGACAGTTACGTTAGCGAAGCTCATATCTGCAAGCATAGCACAGTATCATTAATAGTGACAGAGGTTGGCGCTTTCCCATGGGTTGGGCCTCAAGTTGGGCAAATCAACTATGGGTCATTGATTTGCCATTCTTTCAATCTCTGCCTCATTTTAATCTCTACACTTCTTGTAGGCAAGACAATTTTGGGGTAGAAGGTTTTATGGGTGGGTTGGTGCCTCCTCCCTCCACTGGAAGTCTCACCTGGCTACAGGAAAAAGTGACTTCAGGCTCCTTAAGCCCTGTTGCTAGGAGTCAGCTAGGGCTCCCCTGTCCAGAAGCCTCCCCTGTCCCAGAAATGCCTCCCTACCAATTTCCATTTTCTCTCTTCCTCCCCTTCTCCACACCCGATCCCCACCCCTGTTATCTTCCTCACTCCCTTTCCCACCCAGTGTCCTCCCTCTATCTACTTCAGGTGTCTATTTTATTTCCTCTTCTACCATATAAGCAAACTGAAAGAATAAACAACTCGTGATCAACTCATTATATGCTGAAAAAACCTTTGAAAAAAATCTAACACTCCTTCATGTTAAAAGAATGGAGAGATCAGGGACACAAGACTCATCCCTAAACACAATAAATGCAATATACAGCAAGCCAATAGCCAACATCAAGTTAAATAGAAACTTAGGACCGTTTCACTAAAATTACAGACAAGACAAGGCTGCCTACTATATCCATATTCAATATAGTACTTGAAGTTCTAGGTAAAGAAATAAGACAACTAAAGGAGACCAATGGAATGCAAATTGGAAAGGAAGAAGTCAAAGTATCGCTAGTCACAGATAATATGGTAGTATACATAAGTGACCCCCAGAATTTCACCAGAGAACCCCTACAGTTGATAAACACCTTCAGCAAAGTGGATGGATAAAAAATTAACTAAAAAAAATCATCCCTCCTTTACACAAGAGATAAACAGGATGAGAAAGAAATTGGAGAAATAACACCCTTCACAATACCCGCAAATAATATAAAATATCTTGGTGTAACTCTAACCAAGCAAATGAAAGACTTGTATAACAAGAACTTTAATGTTTACATTTCTAATTTACAACTTTACTGTTCTCTTGTCTGGATTCACTAAGCATATAAAAAATGGAGACCAGATTCTTTTCTAGTTTGAACACGCCTGATTCTAAAACACTGGAAAGAACCTGTGTTTCTCCCAAGTGCACTCTTCTGTACAATTTTACAGTATATCAACTCTCCGACTCTCTAATAGAGCAACTAAAAGATTATTCTAATAAGTCTAGACAATTTCTTTATCTTGCGAAGGTATCAAAACAAAACATTCTTTTTCCTCCACCCATACCTGTATGCAATTATAACCTGTTGCTCTGGAAATTTAGGAGTAAGTACATCTCATGGGTTCACACTGAACTTCTTACCCATGCAAAACTTAGGCCTGAAGAATTCAAGTGTATTTGCAGATGTGAGAACTAGGGCACAGACTTCAATCATCTTAAAAAGATTCCATGCATACTCCTGAATACTCTGGATAGAAAGATGTTGAAAGATACACTGTTTATGATATAAGGTCTGGCAAGAGAAATAGGGATTCAAATACATACAATACAATGGAATAAGTAATACTAACTTTTGGGAACTATGCGGTCAAAACTAAAGAGTAATCCTCCTTTGAAGAATTATCTGCCTTTCAGAAGAGGCAGCTTTCTAGCATCCTTAAATCCCTTATTTGTTCCAGTGCACGAACCTTTTTGTACTTGTGTCTACTTCCACATCAAATCATTTTGGTAACAAATCTCAATACAGATGCATACTGCTTTAAGCTATAAGGACAGAGATGAAGAATTAGAATATTTCCAGTAATAGTTTGGCACACAACACAGTCAGGATACTGTATCTGACTGGGTTTACCATTTGAGCTTTGTTAGCAACAAGTAGGAAACCAAAAAGTGCATGCAGCATTGGGTCCAGACAGCAGCACTGTAATCCTCAAGGGACTAAACTCAGGAGATGTAGAGGAAGTGGAAATGTGCTTTCCTCCTCAGTAAGCTGCAGCTCCACACTTGGAGCTCTCTAATGGCAAATAACCTGGCTAAAATACTTTGTCTGAGCTCTTTGGTGATTGGTTTTCTTTTCCCCCATGTTTTAGCTTATTTACTAAGTTAGAATGCACAAGGGAGCAAAGGTTTTTTAGTTTTAACCTATACATTTTCTTTTTAATTAATTAATTTATTATTCGCTTTACATCTCTACCATAGCCCCTTCCTTTCTCTCCTCCTGTTCCCACCCTCCCTTCTTCTTCCCCCTAGACCCTTTTTCTTGCCCTCAGAAAAGGGGACTTCCACCCCGACCCACCCCAACACATCAAGTCTCATCAGGACTGAGCACATTCTCTTTCATGGTGGCCTGTCAAGCCAGGCCTGCCAGGGGGAAGTAATCAACAAACATGCAACAGAGCCCATGTCAGGGGCAGCCCGCCCCCCCAACACCCCGTTATGATAAAAGTCTTGGAGAGATCAGGGATGCAAGGCCCATACCTAACTAGAATAAAGGCAATATACACCAAGCTGATAGCCAGCATAAAATTAAATGAAGAGAAACACAAAGCAATTCCACTAAATTCATGGGCAAGACAAGGCTGCCCACTCTCTTCATATCTCTTTAATATAGTACTTGAAGTTCTAGCTAGAGCACTAAGACATCTTTTTTGTGATTGCTAACATACGTAAATGCTAGCACACATGCAATACCATGCTTGGTTTCCATACAAGAGGAGCATAGCAGGAAATGAAAACCTTACAGTATTCTTCTTTAAAGCAATAAAATAAAATATTTTATGCATTTTTCTTTCTGCTTTTAAAACCACAATATTGTATCCTTGCATTTGTTTTCTGTGTATTTTGGTCCATTTTTAATAAAACTAAAAGATGATGTCCACAGTAGAGGCTACTGAGAACCTACTATGTGTCAGAAATGTTTCTATAGGGATGTTGTATATAAGCTTATGAAGGGGACTAAATAATAGGAAGGGAAATAGATTATTTAAGATTGATAAAGACTCTTGACACTGACTCTGGCCTCAGAAGTTTGGAGGTCAGGATTTACTCAAAGCCAATGTACTTGTTGAGTACCTCTTCAGGGGAGAGTATCTTTGGTCTCCATGCAAGTGTATGGAGAGCCCAGAGGACAACCTTGGGCATCATCTCCCTGGTGCTGCCCACTCTTTGTCAAAGCACTGTTTTGAGACAGTGTTTTTTGAGACTGGTGGTCTGGAGCTCATCTGTAGGCTAGAGTGATCAGTGGACCCAGGGATCTGCCTGTCTCTGGGTCCCCAGTGTTGGAAACATAAGTATAGCACCACTAACCAATGTTCTCATGGGTTCTGGAATCTGAGCTTAGATCCTCCTTGTAAGCGCTTCATGAAGTGTGGCATCTCTCCAGTTCCTTCCTTCTTTCCTTCCTTCCTTGCTTGTTTCCTTCCTTTTTTCCTTTCTTTTCTTTCTTCCTTCCTTCTTTCCTTCATTCCTTACTTTCTTCTCTTTCTTTTTTTTTGCAGCTCTTGTCACATTTTATCAAGAAAAACTGAGAGAAGTTATCTATCCTCAAAGTTTATAATCAAGTATTCTAAAAGCATGTTAATTTATGCTTTTCTCTACAAATATTTTTATCCACTATGAAGAAAATGAGATGTGAAATATTGAAAGAAGACTATCACACAGAAAAATTAATGCCACACTGTTTGCTCAGAAATGATATATAATACAGTTAGACACAAAGCAAGGGGGAAAGAACCACTAGTTTTAGGGAATATAAACCTGAGGAATTTCTGTGGAGAAGATTAATTATTCACTGCAGGTCTTATTTAATAGTAATGTCACCTTTCCACAAAAGAAACTTCAGTTCTCACACATCTCATGCAAAACTGAAGAATCAACATGGTGAACATTCTGAAATTATAAAAATAGCCAAACATACACTAATATGTTGTGCATCATTTACTGGCACAACTATTCTTTGAAGTGACATATTAATATTTGTTTCTTTTTTTGTATATGTTTGATAAACATAGTGTTCTGTATTGGCTTTTTGTCATTACACTAATATAAATGATGAGCATTCATTGTCAACAAGAATGCTGATAAATTCCAGCTACTGTACCTAAACCAACAAAAGATTATACAAAGATGGCCCAGTTCCAGTTTGTGTTCATTGCTAACATCAGTAGCCAAGTTTTTTTAGAGCTCACTCTTATTGCGTTGCAATCATTCCACGTGTTGCCTGTTTTTTATGG
This sequence comes from Pachyuromys duprasi, assembly GCA_028658305.1. Classification (NCBI taxonomy): domain Eukaryota; kingdom Metazoa; phylum Chordata; class Mammalia; order Rodentia; family Muridae; genus Pachyuromys; species Pachyuromys duprasi. The sequence continues at coordinate 20,547,884 of CM053743.1, read as the reverse complement.
TTTGATTGCAAAGACAAAATGGAAAAACATTGAGCTATCAAAATTAACTGTTTACAACTTTTCGTCTATGCTGTCACCCCAAATCTTTGCAGGTATAATAAGCTAAATGACACCGTCCATAGTGACAACAGCCTGTATGTAGCATTCGTAACTCATGCGTGTGCTTTTTATTGGGCATTAAGGTTCTGCTGCTACATACACTGTGTACACATCCTCATTGCCACATATGTGAATATTTTGGTTTGGCTTGGAAGTATCTTCATAGGTTCATATCTTGAAGCCTTGACTCTCTGCTTATGGAGCTATTTTTAAAGTTTGTAGCTTTTAGGAGGTCAGGTCTACCTGATGGAAGCAATTGGCTAGAGAGAGCCTCTGAAGGATGTCTTTGTCCCTGGTTCTGACTGCAATTTCTGCTTCCTGGCCTTGACATATAAACAGGCTATGACATAAAGCTCCTTCCACCATGGATGAAGTCACCATGACTTGCCCTCCCTGCCCTGATGGACTAAGATTTCTGTAAATTGAGCCAAAACAAACCTTCCTTATATCTTTCTCATCACTTTGCCACAGTGATGAGAGAGGTAACTCATCACTATTATCTTTTTTATACTGATTAGCTCATCTCCGATCCATTTTTTCTAAACAGTGAATGCTTTACAATTGATTCATTTTTCTCTCAAAATTAAACACATGGATAGAGAAATGATGCAGCTAGTGACGTGCTCACAGAACCAACCCAAGGACCTGAGTTTGGATCCCTAGCGCCCATGTGCAGGATGGCATAATGTTAAACTTTGGTAATCCCAGCACCCAGGAGGCACAAGCAGGCACATTGCTGCTACTGGTTGATCAGCCAGCCCGGCCAAATACGTGAGTCCCAGGTTTAGTGAGAGACCCTGTTTCCAAACATAGTGTAAATGCTGATTGAGAAAGAGAAACACCACCATTCTGTTGTCTCCAAATGTGCACACACACTTTCATGCATACATGCACATATCTATACAAATATGTAACACACAAAATAATGTAAGTTTTTGTTTGTTTGTTTTTGGTTTTGTTTTTATTTTTATTTTTTGTGGAAAACACTATTTTCAAAAGTCTTGTCCTGGAGAGCATGAATTCATAATGGAAATTCTCATACATGACTCAGTTACATGCATGAATTTCAATTTAGCTATAAGCAAACAACCCATCTCTTGAATGTAGTTTGTTGTTTTCAGGAACAGACTTTAAAAAATGTATCTGAAGGTACTTGCCCATAAGTATGGAGAATGCATGAATATATGGCTTATGGAGATGATTTTGGTCACTGCTATGAGCGCCCATTTAAATGAAATAAAGGCTTTGTGAAAAGCAGACCTCTAACACCAGAAGGTTTTAGAGCCTGGTTCCAAACCTGGGTTTATCATATATTGACTCTGTAACCTTCTACTGAACAAGCTCTACATGCTAATAATCATTGTATTATTGTAATGGGATGATAACACAGAAATAACCTCTAGGCCTGCAAAGGAAAAACTATGAGTATTAGGTTGTTTTCTGACTTATCTTCAAGTATGTTTGTGCTGCTTTCTCTTTGTTGGATTTACTATGAGTAACTATTAAATTTGACGGTCACCAAATTTATAATACATTGTTCTCTTCATGAAATTCTCTCTCTTCACTCATTCATTCATCCATTTACTTGTTATTCCTCTGTTGATTCTACAAATGTGTTGATGGATTTATATTTTCAGATTGAATTAAACTGATGCTTAGCCTAGTCACTCTATTAGGATGATAAATATAAATTAGGTGGCTTTGGAAATACATAACACTTAAAACATCTTTTAAAAAATGTCCTGATATTTTACATTGGTTGTTTAATTTTAGCATTTAACATTTCATACTTTATTTTGTTATACAACTCAAAGCGCTATAGTTCATAGTGGTAATGAATGGTATAAAACTTGAACCTTTAAAAATTCATTGTCCCCAAAAGATTAATTGATGATGGGTGGTTAATAATGACTAAGCCATAGATATCACAGCACTTATGTGTAGTACTATTAATATAACCCCTATTTATTTTTATTTTACAGTAGAAGAAAATATTAATGGACTTCAGTAATCTACTTGATTTCAGAGCTTCCAAGTGGGTGGTTTCAACATCCCACATGATCTCTCAGCCTAAACCTTCCTCTGGGCCATATCGCTGGATTGAGGAACTCTACCAGTATGCCATTTCCCAACTTTACCAAATATCTGGCAGAAGGAATTACTCACAACCCCCTAGACTGCTAGGCATTTTTAATAGAACTAGTGCAAGAGTATGTGATCCAAAACTCTCAAATCATGACCAACAATTTGCTACACCAAATACCAGACACATTGCCTCAAAGGCAGGTAGAGTTTTGTACTAGTTTGCTAGATAGAGTCATGTGAAGGAATGAGATACCTGTTGAGAATCCTACACCTACAGAAGTGATAGAAACAACAGTTGCTATGCAAGAAGATGTTGAAACAATTACCGTAGATAATTAATGTAGAAGTTCATGAAGATACTGCACAAAGTAAGAGTGGATGCAAGGAAGCAGTTCAGGCGCTGGAGTGAGGAAACCCTGCCTTTATCACGCATTGGCTCTGTAACTTTCTATGGAATATGTTCTACATGGTAAGACTCAACCACAATACATAAATAATGGGTAGGTCACTGCAAAGAAAATATGGAATATGAGCATCAATTCCGTGAGACAAAGGGTTAATGCTCAAGAAACACTCAAGAATAGTTTGAAATCTCTACTGCTAATATTGTTTTTTATACTATTTATTTTTTTATTAATTACACTTTATTCACTTTGTATTCCCCCCATCTTCCCCTCCCAATCCCACTTTCCCTCCCCAATATTGATGAGCATAGGTTTACATTTTATTTCTTATCACTCTAGAAAGCATAGGCAGGTAATATAGGAACCTGAGTAAGTGGGGCTCAGCTTTTTTCAGTTTCAACTCTCTGCGCTTTAGCCACTCTGTCCTTGGCCTTCCTGTAGTTTTTCAAAAGTACCATGATCTCTCTATCATTAGTCACCCCTCACAGTTTTAAGCCAGTGTTCCCCATTCTGTGTCTTATAGTTCCAGCTCCTGTGTGTGTGTGTGTGTGTGTGTGTGTGTGTGTGTGTGTGTATGAAACAAGTTCTTGCAATGCAGGTCCTGGTATCCTGGAACTTACTACTTTGAATAGGCTAGACTCAAACTCCCACCACTACCTGCTGGGTGCTGGCTTTGCATGGACCATGTGATGTGGCTTCCTGTCTAGTTCTTACTCAGTTCAAACCTCACCTTAAATGATGCTTCTTCAGAGAAATCCTTCTGGCCCGAGCTGCAACTAACTCTGGACCCTGTTAATTATTCTTGTTAAATGGTATTTGTACATTCCAGTATTTCACCCAGGTACTGCCACAAATACAAATATCTGTTTAACGTACATCTGATATCTGATTCGCAATAAGAAAAATACACGTACATGGAGAGTGTAGAATGGTCATTACTGATTACTTTTATGCAAGCCCACAGTGAAAAAGAACAAGTGTGATGGAAAGACAGTTTTAAAATGTGCAGGAGAGAGAGAGAAAGAGAGAGTGAGTGCAGAGCTTAAGATAGCATTCAGCTCCTTTGCTGAAAAAGAGGCTGTAATTGTTTAAGAGATTAGAGCCTTTAAAAAGAAGCCCCTGGGCTCTGAAGTACAATAGAGGAAAACTGCCCAGAGGGCAAGACCCCACCCAGCTGAGGTTCCAGCTGGCGAAAGGGAAGAGCCTATGGGTTGTTTGGTTTTTCTCTCTCTCTCCTAGAAAGCAAATGCTTAGGAGAAGTCCTTCATCTTCTTCAGTGTACATAGGCTGCTGCTGAAGCTATGGCCCAAGGTGTTCAGGCTCCATCCCAGCTAGCATCAGAAAATGGCAGCATCATTCACTTAGTACTAGATTTGGAGACAAGAAAGTAGGAATCATGGGTTCTTCCTCTGTGGTTCCAGAGAGATACCAAGGCTAGGCAACGTGTTGACATCCCCGTGAGAAAGTCCTGAGAGTTCACTGCGTGAAGCTTTGGTTTTAGTGAAGACCCCAAGGTGTTGGGAGATACCAGAGCCGTGGACATTTGCCAAGAAGAGCTGCACACAAGGAGAAGCAGCAACCTGAGAGAGATATGCATGCTGCTTACAACAAAGCTGCAGGGGCTACATCATTTAAGCCCGTTGAATCTGAACCCCATGTATCAAACATGGAGATTATCATAGTCGAGAGACTGGTTAGAACCTCAGAAGAGACACTGGACTTTTCACTGGTGAACAGTGTTGAGCCTGTCATCATACTATAGGCACTTCTGAAATTGGACTGAATGCAGTTAACACCATGAGATAGCTATGAGCCTAGTGGGGGCAGGAGCAGAATGGGATTATTTAAATGAGAAATGTCCCTCATAGAATCAAATAATTGAGTAGGATCCCGTTGATGGTACCTTGTGGGAAAGTTATAGAACCTTTAGGAGGTTGGGCTTCCTGGAGGAAGTACGTCACTGGGGGCGGGCTTTGAGGATTTAAATCTAGTCTCCAGTCTTGTTCTTACATGTGACCTTTCTGTTTCTTGGTTGTCAGGCTGGCCTCTAGCTTTCGCTACCATGCTTCCTTTTTATTGTGGGCGATATTGTTTCGGAACTGAAAGCCAAAATAAACCCTTTCTTTCCCAAGTTGTTTTGGGGCAGAATATTATACCTTAGCAACAGAAATCGGACGAATACACCTATAACGAGTGACTTTAAAATCAAATTCTGAAGTGAAAACAAAGTAGCCTGGTCAGGAGAGATAGTTCAGTGGGTAAAGAAAGGTCTTTGCCACTGAGGCTGCTGACCTGAGTTCAATGCCTGGGAGCCACATGGCGGAAAGAGGAATGACTCCTGCGAGATATTCTCTGATCTCTCCACGCGCACCATGGCACATAGTCGTTCACACACGCAACAAACCCTGGAACACCTGAACACATAACAAAAGTGTTAGTAGGCACAAAGGGAGCAATAGATACTTGTATGATGACGGGAAAACTTAAGACTCTACTTCCAACAGTGAACGGATCAACCAAACAGAAAATCGTTCTTTGTTTTTTTTTTTTAATTTTTTTTGTTTTTGTTTTTTAAAGAGGTATATCACATAGCATCAAATTTTGTTTTATTTGAAGAGTAACTTTGATTAAATTTTAATTAAATTTCATACTTTAATTAAAACAAATTGTTGTGACTGTGCACTGTGAGAAACATATACCAGAGCCTATGTTCTTTCCATGATGTCAGAATTTATTGAATAACAATAAATGTACAAGCTGTGAAATTATTTTTTCAAATATTCCAATTTCCTTGACAGACTTATCCCAGGCAAACCCAAGTTATTTAATTTCATTTTTTTTCTTAAAAAAAAAAGTTTGTGTGTATATATTTGGTGTACGGATGTGTACATGTATCTGAATATGCGTATGGGTGCGTGTGAATGTATATATACATGTCTGCACGTCCTGACTGGTTTTTCTGTCAACTTAGAGAGTTATCTGAGAAGAGGGAACTATAACTGAGAAAATGCCTCAGTAAGATAGGCCTTTAGGCGAGCCTGTGGGGGGCTTTATTAGTTAGTGACTGATGTGGGAGATTCTGGCCTATTGTGGGTGGTGCCACTCCTAGGCAGATGAGCCTAGATTGCATAAAAAAGCGGGCTGAGCAAGCCATAGGGAGCAAGCCAGTAAGCAGTGTTCCTTCATGGCTTCTACTTAAGTTCTTGTCACCAGTTTCTGTCCTGACTTCCTTCATTGATGGACTATGTTGTGCGAATGGAGATAGGGTTGCTTTCAAGTCAGAATGGCCCCCAGCATATGTTATCACCTTAAGAGTGTGTAGGCACATGAGTCCAGTCATGACAGCACATAGCAGAGCTGTGGGGATAGGCCCTCTCAAAACTACAGGAGCCCAACCCTGCACAAGCTGCCTTCAGGGGCAGAACTTCTATCTGGGTGAGGCCAGAGGGCAAGACCTCTGCCCCAGTGGACCCAGAAGGCAAAACAGACAAGTCAAAGATTTGCAGCAAACACCAAACAGAGGCACTCGAGGTTTCCAAAGGAAACAGCAATGGAGCACTTATACACAAAGTGGGAGAGCAGAAATCGTCCTTTCTTCTGTACTGTTCTGACCCCAGGCTCTTGCATTCTGGGTCTGTGAATGGAAGGACAGCTTCTGATTAGTCACCCAATGGCTCTGTGTTTTTCTTCTTTAGTCATGCTAGGTAGATCTGAGCTTCTGAGTGGGTGGCTGATTTATCTCTCCATTCTCCTGATGTGTGTATCTGGGTTCTGGGGAAATGCATGTTCCATGCTTATCTCCCTGTAAGTGAGTACATCTGTGTTCTTTCCAAAATAAACTTTCTATTATTTTCTTTTTTTAAATTTTTTTTAATTAATTGCACTTTATTCACTTTGTATCTCCCCTGTAGCTCCCTCCCTCCTCCCCTCCCAACCCCTCCCTTCCTCTCCTTCTCCATGCATGCCCCTCCCCAAGTCCACTGATAGGGGAGGTCTTCTTTTCCTTCCTTCTGATCCTAGTCTATTAGGTCTCATGAGGACTGGCTGCATTGTTTTCCTCTGTGGCCTGGTAAGGCTGCTCCCCCCTCAGGGGGAAGTGACCAAAGAGCAGGCCAATCAGTTCATGTCAGAGACAGTCCCTGTTCCCGTTACTATGGAACCCACTTGGAGGCTGAATGGCCATGGGCTACTTCTGTGCAGGGGTTCTAGGTTTCTTTTATGCAAAGGCTGATAATTTCCCATAATTTTAACTTCAATTTCCCCTTCTATTAGTAATTCTGTTTTAAAATCATTTTTATCTCCTCACACATTCTGGCTGTGTCTTTATGGAAAAGACAAGCATTCTCTCTTAGATGCCTCTTTTCCAATGGCACCAACCTTATTTGCGAAGGTTCTGTCCTCGTGACCAAGTTATGATCCAAAAACCTGTACCCTGGTGTCATCATCTTGGTTAGAGTTTCACCACAAATACATTTTTTTTATTTGAAACTATCATTTATGAGGACAACAGTGCTAGTCTCTTCTTCCCTCAGCAGCCATTGATAGCCTGCAGCTCTTAGGAGTCGGGCCTGGTAATAGTGTCTCTATCTGAGTTGGCATGTTGTCCGGTGTTGGGTGTTGACCAGGTCTTGTATAGGAAACCATATTGCTAAGACTTCATGTAGGTAGTATCCCTGACATGCCTAGGAGTCACAGTATCCCAGCAGGCATCCTGGTCCTCTGGCCCTTGCAATTTCTTCACCACCTATTTTATAATGCTTCCTGAGCCTTAGATGCAGGAGTTGTATCATAGATGGTCACCTCACAGTCATTTATTCTATGTGTTTTCACTAGCTGTGGATCTCGGTGATAGTCTCCAACTCCTATTTAAAGAATTTTTTTTCTTTTTCTTTCTTTTTTTTCTTTTCTAAGAGGGCACAGGTACGCTTCTCCGTGCGTAAGCATTTAGAATACAGCAAGACATTACATAGGTTTTCTACTTTATCTAGGTTTTCTTCTAGGGTGTATGCCCCTTTCAGCTATGGATACTCGGTTAGATTAACAGTACCAGGCAGTGTCAAAAGAGTGCAGCCTGCCGCTCCCTCCCCCCTGTGCACCTTGCCTTTGCCTTTGGCAGGCTATGATGGTTCGGCATTGGTGCACTCTGAGTCTGAAGGGTGTGTGCCACTGATTAGGTACCTGGAAAGGCAGTGCCACATTAGCGGGATGTGTCAACTGTGATTACCTTGAGCCACACATTGACCTCCCTTCCTAGCCAGTGCCCTTAATTTCTTCCTAGCACCTAAGGACTCAGTGGTACACCTACTCATTCTTTTCCTTGAGTTGGCTTTATTGCGTGTCATCTGAGATAGAATCTAATCAATGTCCATGATTGCGACCAGCCACATCATGGTCACATGACTCGTGTGCGCATCCTTTGTCTCAGCGCCCTCTGTAGTGCACAGGTAACGCCTTCCCTTTTTCTTCCCCTGAGAGCTACATGTATGGCATCTGTCCACTGAGTCTCAAACATCCTTTACAATTCACACCAACTTTTCATATCCCATTACAGCTCATGTTCCAAAAATTAAATTGAAAAAGCTTTTCTTTTTAATCCTCCATAGGCTGATGAATGAACTCTTAAAGCAACAATCTCTTTAAAAAAATTATCTCAGGATGAAGGCAGTAGTTTGGGGGGAGAACAATTTGTGGGGATCTGGATTATACCCTCAGAACCAGAAAAGTATATAAGTAAATAAATAATCATTGAAAGCTATTTTTATAATACAATGTCCAAATTTATATTCTTGATACACAAGAGGGTTCCAAATCAACTACACTATATCTCTTATAGAGGCTACAAATTAATATCTAATTTTAAAGTGAACTTTATATGTAATATTTATAAATTCTGCCTTTGTATATTTTAATTTCAGGCTCCAAACTGAAATATTTCTGCTTTGATACCTGTTATGTATATATGCTATACATCAAGACCAGGCAAAATAGATAAGGCAAAGTAATCAGAGAAATAGATTAATTATATTGAAATTTTTGTTAGGAAGAGAAAACAATTATAAGTATGAATATTTCTAATTTAAAAGACTCAAAATAAGTAGTATGCAACTACTGATTATTGAAAAAAGAAATTGATATATCTGAGCACATTGGGGTAATCATTAATGTATCTGTCTCTCTGAGTAAATGATGTTATATGTCTAAATATATCTGTAGGTATAGGCAATATTTAAATGACACAATTAACAAGTCAATCTAAAAGCAGTATAGAAAATTCTAAGCATTAAGGTTATTTTCCTAAAATATACACTGCTAACTTTTATTTTATTTTATTTCCAATTGGAAAGCAGCAAGGGAGAGTTATTCAATTTGGCCACATTGGGAAGAGGGACAAAGAAATTCAACAGGCTCTTCATGTAAGATAAAAATCTAAATTGTATGCATGACTGAGCAATCCTCCATCAAAGTGTGGTCCTGCTTTAGAATGGAATAGACAAAATTAGGCTGAAAGAGAAATGATAAATAAATCTGTACATGTCAGTAGACTTGAGGAGAGTCCCTGGATATACAGTTATGTGAGCTGTGTCTTGTACTTCATTAATAAGCTTTATAAAGAAAATTATAAAATTTATATTATGGTACAGTAATAAGTATACAATTAATTGTTAGACTGCAATATTTAAAGCCACCAAGAAATCCTAAAAGGAAATATATATAAAATGGAGAGTGACTCAACAATATCGTAATGACATAACATTTCCACAAATCAATCTCTACACTCAATGCAAAATTTCAATGAGTATATTAATTATATTTTGTAACATTTTTATTTTACAATAAAATTAGAAAAGCAAGGATTTAAGAATAGGTAAGAAATAGTGAAGAAAGACAAGTTTGGATATATAGCCTGCGAGATATCAAGACTTAGAAGAAAGCTAAAATATTTAAAGCTGTGTGGTACTTGTATAAGGGAGGAAAAACTAGTGGAACAAATGGAACAAAGGATGACTGATACGTGAAAACTCCATATACTACAGAAGTAGCACTGAAGATCTCGGAGATCTAAACTCGCTGAGAGAACTGATTTTCTATATAGAAAATGAAAGCAAGGTCTTGCCTTAATATAAATAAAATATATATTCTAAGTCTGTTAAAATTTCCATATGACAATCTAGATTTCTAAAAGAAAGTTGGAAACAATGTGATTATAATCTGAAAAATAAATCATTTTTTTAAAAGAGAGTAGTAGACAGATTATTTTCACAACTTCCTTGTTTTAGTTTTTGTTGTCAACCTGATACAAGAATCACCTGGGAAGAGGGAGTCTCTGCTGAGGGATTGCCCAGTTTAGGCTGGCTTTGGCCACATCCCTGTCTGTGCTGTTAGTCACTGATATATTAGCCTGTGTGTTACCACAGAAAAGGATGGTGTGCTGCTAAAACTGAGAGATAGTTAACAATGTTAACTGAGAGATAGTTAACTAGAATTGGTCAACATTCTTGCGAAGAAACAAAGGGCTTGGTGACTGGCCGGTTCTATAAAAAACATATCTGTCCTAAAGGAACCTAGAGACAAGGGCTACGCATTCATCCACAGCATCTCTAGGTGGGAGTTGTTCTACTGGCTAAGGAGGTGAATGGTGTGTGCTGGAGTCCTCTGTCTGTCACAGTCCATTTCCTCAGTACAGTACTCCCTTCCAGCCTGTAGTTCACCTTCTACACTCTGTTACCTGTCACCGAATGTGGTCTGAAAATGTAGAAATAGATGCTGAGAAAATGGCTCAGTTGTCAAAGTACCTGCCATGTAAGTATAATGATTTGAGTTAGATCTCTACCGCCCACCTGTTTTAAGAAAAGAGAAAAAGAAGAAGAAAATCTGGGCTTAGAGATCTGTGTATATACCCACATGCATGCTTGCCACAACATGAACATACATGTGTATTACAGGTATACACACATGAAACACACACCTCTGAGAAATAATTCTTATATTAAAATTATTTTAAAAGCTTTTAATAAAGCATTTTGTAGTAACAGTTCTTGATAAATCTGTGCTGAGTCTGATTTGTAAATTAAAATCTGTGGTGGGTATGAATGGATTGTAAAAATGCTTACTCAAGGCTTGGTATTCTGCATGGTTGCAGGCATCCACTCGTTGTCTTGAAATGTGTCTCTGTCACATAAGGGGGCAATCATGCCAGCTAGTGACCTGTTCATCCTAAACTTCCAGTCGTCAAGTGTGAAGTGTCTCAGGGCAGCTTCTGACTCATCCAACGTAAGCCAGAGGCTGTACTTAAGGCAATGTCTTCACCCTCTACTCCAACTGTTCCGAACTGTGAGTGGCCACAATTTTAACGTGTCTTATAAAACAATTTACATGTTTACTAATGGCAAGACATCAAGGGAATTTAACTGTGCAGAATTCGCATATAACTCTCCTTCCTTTCTCAACCCCCCGAGAAGGTAAAGCTCGAAAAGGATAATTTTGTAGAAGTCAAGTTTAAATGAATAAAATCTAGAATCTGAGCGACATTATCCTTCTGAGTTACACATGAAAATGAAGCTCAGAATTCCTGCCCCTTGTGGCTGTTACACATTCTCTGTGACTGACATGGAGAACGGAGACACCACTGCCTTTTCATGCCAGCATTTCGGCGACGACAAAATTGATGGCACAGTCCTTTTAAAGCTGCCCAACAACAGGGAAAAACTACTCACCTTCAGCCACGCCCAGGTAAATGACTTCAAACTAAGATGAGCCACACACACGGGCTGTTATTACACTTAGCTTCTGTCACCTTCCTCCCTTGCCCAGTCTGAAGGCATGATGAGTCTGCTGTATCTTACTGGATGTGCTACCGTACCAGGTTAAAGTTGGTAGCCCCGTGCTCTCGAAGACACTAGGCATGCTTGGCGCCTTTGGAACACCAGGTTTCAATTACTGGCTTGAAACATGGTAAAGTATTTATTCGGAAAGTTACACGGGACATCAGACAAGCATAATCACCTAAACCAGTGCTTCTCAGCCTTCCTGATGCTGAACCCCTTCAATACTGTTCCTCACGTTGTGCTGACCCCAATCATAAAATTATTTTCATTGCTACTTCATCACAGTACTATTGCTACGGTTATGATTCATAAAGTAATTATATGATATGCAGGGTGTCTGATATGGGACACCTGTGAAGGGCTTCTCTGACCTCAAAAGGTTGAGGTTGAGAACTGCTGACCTAAGGCATGTCTGGCCAGCCTGTGTTCAGACAGCCATCTCCAGCTCTGGATCCTGATTTGATTATCTTAACATCTAACCTCCGACTTTAGTCAATTACCCAAACAAATATTTCTGTTGATCCAGGTTTGTGTTCTCTATGCAGCTCTCTTGGGCACATCATTTAAATACAGTCTCAACATTTCTGTGCTGGGATTCCTGCTCATGACTCTCAGGGTTCATTTGATAGAGAACATGCTTTGTACCATTTTAATCATGAAGTAGTCATTGCTGCATTCTTTACTTTTCATAACTTTCTTTTTTCTCAGTGCTATTATTTATCAGGTGCTAAATAGTCCAAGTATATATGACAATTGGTTTTGTTTGCTTGCTTGCTTATTTTTTATTTATATTCCGGAGACTGGGCCTCTCTATGCAGCCCAGGCTGATGACCACTGTACTCTAAAGACTATATAATGTTTATAAAAGTCCTAGAGACTCAGAGGCTTAGAATCTACATCACCTCTGAACTGTAATAACTATATTCCTCCATTGTGGCTAACTGGTTGCAAATATGTGTTTAACTATGAATCTGGGTGACAAGTTTCCTTAATTTCTTTTCTAGCTATCTAAAAACGACAAATGTAATTTCTGTCTCAGAGTCCCTAAGTCATCTTTAAAAATTGCCAGAGCTTATGGCAGTGAATACACTTTGCTGAATATAGTGATTAATTGCAACAGAGCAGTTGTAGACTGAGCCATTCCTCAGGGTCATTATGGCTTCACTGAGGGTGACCTTGTATGATACAGCCTGCCTGTCACTCAGCTATGATTTGTGAAGTCTGGTTGCACTAGAGCGGCACAGCGTCTCGGCAAATATGCAGGTTACACGCCCAGAATGACTGTGCACCTAGTGCTTAGGTGTACAATCCCAAGGTACTAACAACCCATCACACTCATCTGGATACTTTAATTTTGGTATAAAAATTTCCCAGATGACAAATTTACCCTCATTGAAGACAGTTTATATTAGAAGAACACTTGCACCCTGGTGTCTCATGCTTGTTTGTCTAAGTATTTGGTAAGACAAGGTCCATACTTGGCACTAGAGTTTCCCAAAGCACCTGGGAGAGGGCTGAAGATGTCATCTTTCCATACTATGTAGCCTTTTTGTACCCGGAGAGAAGCGGTTGTCCTAAAACTTCACAGAGGCCACCTCCAGACATCAGTTTCTTGACCATAGAGTGTAGGTAATGAGTTCTTTTAAAATCAAAGTTTAAAGTCGATATCTATGGAATGACTTATACATTGTACATCTTCCTGAGTTAGAGGTGGGTGAAGAGACATAGAGGAGAAGATATGTGTTTGTTCTTTTGGGGGCCCTGCCTTTGTTTGCTACAGATTAGTTTGCGAAGTCTGCAGGGCAGACAGAGACTCTGAGTAGATGGGTTATTATTACCTATAAGGCGATCACAGAGCACACATGCATGTGAACACAAATGGAAGAAAGGCCATAACAGATTGTATACTAGTGATCAGAATCCCACAGCAGGCAACCAAGGCTCTGTTCTCTCATGGCTTCTTGAGACACTATGTGGAACGCACCACAGAGTGATAGAGAATTTAAGAATGTATTCTTGTTTCTCACTTATGATGACATTAAATCCTGATACTTCCATACTTCCTTCTATAGACTGGAAAAAAAAACAGACTCTAGATAAGCTCAGAAAGTAGTGGTAGTATGATCCAGACATGATGCTACATGTCAGTGATCCCAGCACTTGGGAGATTGAGACGGTAAAGTTGAAAATTGGGGACCAGTCTGGGCTATACAAAAGGATTATGGAGCCTGGTATTAGAATTCTTAGAAACTGCTTGAGGCTCCATAGTTTTTGATGACTCAGTCAGTTCTTGTCTCAACCATTTAAGCCCTCCAGGATGCTATAAGAAATTACCACAGACTACTATAAACAACAGAAATTTACTTGTCATTGCTCTGTAGGGTTGCAGGTCTAAGATTAGAGCATTAGCAGAATCTATGTCTCATGAGGGCGTGGCTTCCTACTAGACTACAATCTGCTCTCTCTAACTTCACGTGGAAGGAGACATAGGGATGTTTGTGGTGTCTCTTTTGTAAGGACATTGCTATGGTTTGACTATGAACGACCCCCTAAAGTTTCAGGTACCTGAACCCCTGGGAGGTGGATCTATTTTGGAAGGTGATGAAGACTTTAGAAGGTGGGGCTAGCTGGAGAAATTAGGTACAATGAGGTCACTGGGAGTGAGTCCTTGATTATATTCTGTTCCTTGCTCTCTTCTGTCTCTCCCTTTCATGTTAGCCAGTGTCCACAAAACAAGTGACCTCTGCCACAAGCTCCTGCTGCCATGATGTTCTGCCTCATCCCTGTCTCAGAACCAGTGAAGCTAAAGACAACAGATTGAAATCTCTGAAGCCATTAGGCAAAAATACACGGTCCTTCCACAGAAGTCGTTTTTCTCAGGCATTTGTCTCAGTGACTCAAACTCTGATTAATGCAGGTACCTATTGCCTTTGTGAGAGCTTCACCTTCATGACCTTCCCTTCTATCAAAAGCTCTACTGCCTAAAACCATTGCCTTGGGGATTTGGATTTCAACATGTTAATTTGACAGGGACACATACAAACCATAGCAATCCTTTGGTGGTTAAGCAATTTGGGCACCATGAAGTGTGTATAAAGTTGACTCTGCTTGAAGTGTCTTCAGTCAGTGGCCATCCTGTAAATGCAAAGATGACCAAGGATCCAATTTGATAATAATCTGGTATAAACCTTGATATGTAGACTTTGAAATGATATAGGATTTTTGGGATTTTATTTTCATTTTAATTTCTATAGTAAAGGGGGTTGTGTTACCTTCCAATCGTCTATGTTTTAATCTTTCGATGTTCTGAAATAAGTTACATCAACAATATTCTCTTGTGTTCTAGTAGAAGAGTCAATCTTCAGAGAGTCCTTATGCACTGCTTGTCTTAATAGACATGTAAAGGGGTCAGTGGATTTCCCCAAACACTCATAGGTGCTTCCTTAAAGATGACTTTGGCTCACATCTTGTTTCCTTAGATGCAGTATTTGTTCAGATTAAAAAAAAAGGAAGGAAACAAAAAGAAAGCTGCCCAGCTCTGTGCCTATTTAATGAAAGACTGCATTGCTCCCCATATACCATGTTTTACTGAAGCACGGCCTGTCACATATGAGGCAATCTTGTTATGTCATAGACCTGTCTCATAGTTCCTTACCTTGCCAAAGACTAGCCTTCAAGTTCTTGAGCAATCACATTAACCAAAATAGTTGTACTCCTTCCTGATTACCTTTTTTATTGTTCTTAGGGTGTCTGACTTCTTACAGTTCATTTCATCCTAGTGTTGGTGGAAGCCTATAAATCACACATTACTACTAAAGAATAACTTGGTATGTAATTCTAGCACACTGGTCCATTATCCCAACTGTTTAGGGGTCTCAAAAACTTCATTTATACACAGATATTTCAAATTTTATATGCGTATGTCCATTGTAGGAATACTTTCATTTAAAAATATCGATCATCTATCTATCTATCATATCTATCTATCTATCTATCTATCTATCTATCTATCTATCTATCTACCTACCAACCTGCCTACCTATCAAGACTGGCCCTCAATATCTTACAGCATCATTTAGAGATTGTACCATTTGTAACCATAGACATTTATGCCAATCAAAATTCAGCTTCCTAACCTTTTAAATACAGTATAATAAATGAAGTAATAAAATAAGCTTTGTGACTAAATCATCCCCTGGAATCAGACTATATCTATATAAACTGCTTAGAAATATGATAAATGGATAAATGTTGCATATTCCCTGTTAATAATTCTCATGTCCCGTGTTTACAGAGAGTTTATATTTTTTTCTTGTTTATAAAAGAAGGTGAAGTGTTACATGTATAATTCAAATAAGGCTTTCTACAGCCGAGTAGCTAACACAATTCCAACTCTTAACACTTTTCCAAATTATCATTTTAGCTTGAGGCACTGGTGACATTCTCAGGTTAGTAATTTAGTATTTTGAATGGATGCGCTTTGTTGCTTTAGGGTCGATCTGTTCAACACATTTCTAAGACTTTAAAACAAGATTTAATAGTTGGTGATGGATCAAATAATGTGTAGAGGCATATCCTATTGGTATGCTATAGAATCGATGAAACCAGACATCACAGCTACAAGACGTCCCCTGTGGGAACTGCAGTAGGACTGTAGTCGTGCAATTCCATATAAGCATGGTGGATGCTGCTAATTCTCATCGTGCTGAATTAGTTACTTTACTTAGCTAAAAATTCAGCGCAGAGATGGTAGAAGCCCTCTTGACTCACTCAAATAACCTTTCTGTGTTTAGAAGATAGATACTGGTGTTGATGTTGCTATAGAAATACAAACTTTTGACATTATATCATTGCAGGGAAACCATAAACCTCCACTTCATCATCCATCACTTACAGCCACTTCACTCCCAGCCTTGATCATTTAAAGATTTATTTCAAACGAGCTACAGTATGCACGGGTGAATACCAGAGTGTTGACAGTGACCTTATGGGAAACAGGAGTCATGTTGTGCTCTCTGAAAGGATGATGCTACTGTCTACCATCAATTGTGGTGATGAGTTAGACTTGATTTTTCTTGATTAACTTCCACACAAAAATTCTACCCACATCTTTGTTCTCTTCCAAACTTTGATTCTAGCAAATCAAAGTGACAAGGAATGATTTTGTTCAGCACTCATACTCAACCTGATAATTTTGTAATGAAATTCAGAGATATTGTGTTTTATTTGCTATAAAATGAAATAAAAGACCTTATAAATAAGTGACTGAAATCAAGACTGTTCCTCCAGCAATATATCAAATATGAAAATATTTTCCTTGAATGTTGAAATAATGCATGAATAGGGATAGGTGAGGGACATGATATTTTATTATGCAAAACATATTATTATTTTAATATACTGTTA
The DNA here is from genome assembly GCA_028658305.1 of Pachyuromys duprasi. Taxonomy (NCBI): domain Eukaryota; kingdom Metazoa; phylum Chordata; class Mammalia; order Rodentia; family Muridae; genus Pachyuromys; species Pachyuromys duprasi. The sequence goes on along the minus strand of CM053743.1, from coordinate 20,531,065 downwards.
ATCCATCCTATTTTGATAAATATTAAATTAATAGATTTAAAAAATGGATATGCTACAGTAACTAATAGAATACTGTGTTAATTTATCCCAGAACTTAGGATATACTGTCAGTGTACAGTCATTGCAAATCAAACACACAGCAACCTGTTTTAGTGTCTTTGATGAACTGCAGAAGGACTTTACAGTAATTGAAATTACCAATGGGAGATGCTACCAATACCAGAGATGAATTTCTCCCTTGGAAAGTATGCTGGAGTTACAATTGAATTCACCACACAATTCTAGAGACTTCCTTTCTGCCTTTTCCTGGCTCTATTGTCTTGAGCAGGACATAAAGCAGAGAGCTCTGCAGCTCCAGCTATGAGGCTAAAGAAAAAAAGACTGGACAGATGGACAAGAGGCAGAGAAGCACTCTGACCACCAGGCTACTCAAGGAGAACATTATCATGCTGGATTAGTTGTTTCAGATCTGGGATTTCGAAGTGAGTTTGGAGTCCTAGGATCTTCTTTTGTTTCCTGGTAAACACTTTTGCAGCTAATGAGCATCTCCCTTCTCCCACCATCTCTTCACATCTCTCCCTCAAAACAAACCAAGAAGTGTTCCTAGTCATCACTGACATTTTTATCTTTCAAAAATGTCCAAGAAGTACAGTTAAAATTGCTTTCCCTCAACATTGTTCATGAGTTAAAAAGTCTCCAAGAAGATAGAGATGGCTCATTCAGTGGTTATGAGCACTTGCTGTTTTTATAGCACCCACATAGTGGTTCTCAGCGTTCTGTGATGCCAGTTTCAGGAGATCCTACACCTTCTTCTGTCCTCTGAGGGCATGAGGCATGTGAGTGGTACACAGACTGCTTTAAATTTTCATAATTATTTGACTGTGTATTTGTATTATTTTGGCACTGCTAGCAATTGAAATATAACCCTGTACAGGAACCAATATGCAGAAAGTAATGTCTTCACTGTTAAAACTTTGACTCATTTGGCTGCTTTTTATTTTATTTTTAAAATAACGCACATATATGTATATATACATGTATAAATATATATATGTATATTTACTTAGCTAAATAAAACACAAAGGACTTTGGTGTGGAGTAGGTACACAGAGAGTACTTTATAGAAAATACTTTCAAAGGAGGTTATCACTTTGTTTTAATAGCCTCTATTTGAGATCCCTTGGATGTGTTGGCCTACTCTCTTGCTCTTTGATACTCCACAGATGACTATTGCATTCCATTTGAGTTAAATTATCTGTTGTCATATGGGCTTCTGGGCTTCCTCCTAGAAACTTCTGAGTAAAAAAAATAAAACCTTTTTTCTCCCAGGTACTGTCATGTATTCATTGGTCCATATTCTCAATATCCTTTGTGTGAATTTCTAGTTTGTAGATAGTTTACTCATTCATCAAACGTGTAATGAGTAGCTATTATTAAGCAATAGAGACTCTGTTGGTCATCTGATGTATTAAACACAATCTTTATTGTACAAAGTGTAATATCTTATATAAAGAGTCTTAGCTGTGTACCCTGGTACTTCTTTAACTTGTTTATATTTTACTTTACTGATTGATTCATGATTACATGCACATGGGAAATTCCCAACCAAGATGTTTTTTTAAAAGATTTCAATAGATTCTAAAGGAAATGAGTGGTGTCCAATAGCATAGAGCTATTGATTTTGCACAAAGGATGATAGCAAATTGGTTATAACAAGTTATATGTCCTGGGTAATTTTATGTCAACTTGACATGGGCTAGAGTCATAAGAAAGGAGGGAGTTTCAGTTGAGAAAATGTCTCCATCTGATCAGGCTGTAGGCAAGCCTGTAGAGCATTTTCTTAATTAGTGATTGATGGGGAAGGGTCCATCCTATTGTATGTGGTGTCATGCCTGGGCTAGTAGTCCATGGTGCTATAAGAAAGAAGGCTGAGCAAGCCAGAAGGAGCAAGCCACTAAGCAGAATTGTGCCATGGCCTCTGCATCAGCTTCTGCCTCCAGGTTCCTGTTCTGTTTGAGTTTCTATCCTGACTTCCTTCAGTAATGGATTGTGATGTAGAAGTATAAGCCCATATTTCTCCTCATATTTCTTTGATCTCGGTGTTTCATCACAGCAATAGTATCCCTAAGAACGGTTGAATAATCAGTGATAAGATGGAGGCACAAATATAAACTAGAGATGGTGATCTCTTACCCTCTAGAGACTTATGCATATGGCCTTAGTGAAACTATTCTAACTGTCATCAGTGCATCAGTGGTATCATCCATGCTATAACCCACGGACAAAACCTTATTTTTGGCCTCTACGCAGCATGAACTTCCACTCTTGTACTGTCTCATTTCTCTGAAAACTATCTTCAAGAGTCTTGTCAACACTTTCTTTGCATTTCATAAGTACTGGAGATCCATTCCTAGACCACTTCCCTTCTTGAGCCACCTACTTTTCTAACTGGGATCATTCATGTGCATTCACAGACTTGAAGAGCATCTCTGTACCACCTCTCTCCAGTTCTTTACATTGTCTACATCTCAAATTTCCCTCTTAAGATTCACGTCAATCCTCCCAGTTATCTACTGCATACATATGTAGTATGTCCTTATATGCATGGAACTTGGTCAAGATATTCAAAACTAACCTCAGTGTCTACTCATGAACATATCAAAATAATTTTTAATAAGTTAGAGCTAAGAGAGAGTTATGACTGTTATACTCTAAGCAGCAGTGAATAATAAGACTACGGTGGTTGTGACATTAAATTTTATAGACATTGATTTCGCCTTCATGGGATTTAGTTTACTTTATCCCCAATTCTTAATGAAGCAGAGACTAGAGAATAATTTTTTTAAAGAATGGAAGACTGAGAGATGGTGGCAGAAATTCTTAAAAGAGAACTATTCAGTTGTTACATAGAGGCCAAGAAATATTAGAACGACAACAAAATAGTTTTTATCCATTGGGTTCAGCCAGGAGTAGAATAGTACATTAAGGAAGACAGATCGCTTTGCTAAGCACAGAGATATTTTGAAGCACTGGTTGGGCGGGTAGTTTCCTATTGTTCAGTTAAACTGTGCTTATCAAAGATCTCTTCAAGAGTGTGTCCCAATGTACAACAGGCGGGTGCATAGCACTTCATTACTCAGCCATCCAAAGCTTTCCTAGAGACTAGTGGGTGCAGCCTCAGAAGGCCTGAACAGTGGTGTCATCATTCGTTGTCATATAGGGAAGCAGGCTAGAGAACTGGACTGTGAAATTTCAGAGAGGAGGGAAAAAAGAACATGCCCTAAGCATCTGTGTGTGTCATAGAATCTGGTTCCAGAAGTATGTGATTAAAATCCTGAAGCATAAAAGGATTTCCATGAAAATAAAAAAAATGAACATTTTCCTTGAGCCAGGGTATCAGCAGGGATAGATGATAATATTGTGTTTATTAGTCGATTATTGAAAACAACTTCTTAGAGCCATGCTTTAAGATCTCAAATGTTTAATATAACAAAAATCTATCTCTTGCTCCTGGTACAGCTCAAGCTAGTCAAATATTACTGTGTGACTCTTCTACCTGCCTCATGTTTTATTTCTCTGTAAATTTTGCACGTATAGGAGGTCCATTTAGGCTTTACTGCTTTGAACCCGAATTCACATACTTCACATTCACTCACACCCCACTGGCCAGAATCAGCTATACCTCCCCAGTCTAGTCTCATTGGACATTGGGAAATAAAAATGTGTGTAAAATACTTGCTGAGCACTGACACTTGGTTGTAACCTGTGATTGTGGGCACCAATGTATTCATCCCTCTCCAGGCCCTAGCGGTGTCCACCTTGAACTAGAACTGCCAGATGACATCTCTGGATGACCCTGATAAGTCACGAATATGGCTCCTCATAGATTTAGGAATCCTCTGAAGCTGTCTATGTCTTTGCAGAACATGCACACAGTATTTATCATATAAAAGGAACAGAATAGTTGCAATGAACTCATCCAGAAAAAAAAAATGGGGAACCTTGCTTCAATCACTGGTCCATAGCAGTTCTGAAATTCCCCCAGACAAATGTTGTGAGACCTTTTTGTTTAGGATAAAGGACATCTCTTGATTTTTCTTTGCTATTCTTCGATGGGAATTTTTTTCTTTTGCACCATTCTTCATAATGCCTGTTTTAGGTTGTGAGGTTGTTCCATTTAATGGGTCCTCTGGCCATATCTTAAGCATACATCAAGAAATTGCTCTTTTCATAGTTATACAGCTTCCTCTTCTTTTACTACCAAACTAAAGAGTCAGTCAAACATTTCATCTGCAGTCAAATTCTATAGGTACATAACAGGCATTCTAATGAAACCCAAGTTTAATCGAGAGGTAAAAACCCCTCACAGCTCATAAATACAGCAACATTTCTAACTTTAATACCTTAATCCTTTAAAGTTGTACTAATTGTACTAACCATTAGACATCTCCAAAACACCAATGCATTACTACAAAAATGTATTCTTGTTTGAAAATTGCTAGAGATGAGTTTCTCCAAGTCAAAAACAACCCCAACTCCATATTCTTAATCTCAGTGTATTACCACAGCATGGTATCTATTACTAACTTCACGGCCTAGCGAGGGTTGGGCCACTCTCCTGAACAATTCTTCATGTATTACTGTCGTAGACACTCAGGCTACTCCCATCATACAGTTTTGCCTCACTGCCAGCAACAGAAGGAAGAGAGAATGTAAAAAGGTAAGAATATAGACTAGCAGACAGGTGTGGCGCTGCCTGCCTGTAACTCTTGTATTCAGAAAGCACAGGTTGGAGGGTTGCCTCAAGTTCCAGGCTAGACTGGTTTACATCGTGAGTTCCTGGCCAGTCAGGAATACACGGTTGAGAGCTAGTCTCACAGATCAACCAAACCAAATAAAGGGGAATAGAGAACAGCACACTTAACTCCAGGGAGCAGAGAAAAGGTGGGAGGAGAACACGGAATACTTATTTGATGAGTCCTCCTTGTCTCTGTCCCAGCATTTAACCCCTTCTTTTCAGTGGGACACCAGCCCTTATGTCAACATCTTTAAAGAGCTATGCTAACAATTACATTTAATAATTTTTCTGGGCACTTGTAACTTGAGGTAATTGCAATTTTAGTAGGGATGCCTTTTGTGACCTCTCATGCAAGGAAGGGCAGGGCTAGGTGTTACCTATGTATTTAGTTGGGGTGTCATGACAACAAATAGAAAACATACCACATTTAGTTTCTCTTGCATTGAGTTTCTCAGCGTCATTTTAATCAAACAATGAGTATGAGTATTAGCTACATGTGTGACCTCAAGAGACAGCCTCCCCCCTCACCGTGCCTATATGCAGAAATGAACTGGTACAGTATTTGAGAAAGTATCTGCAGTACTTACATAACATCCAGGAAATGTTTAAATTCTGTCAATTATGCCTCTGACACATAGGAACAATCCTCAAAAGTAATGACTAGAAACCATTAAAAATGAGTCTTGAACAATTATAGCCTATATTATAGTCAATTTCTAAATCGAGTTAATCTTGCACTGTTTTTTATTTTTTTTTTCATTAAACTCTCACCAGTTCCTAAACAGGCCAAAGTTTGCCTTCCATAATAAATCAAGGATTATGGGAGTGTATTTTTAGAATTGATAGAACAGACAATTTAAGTCAAAAATTGTGAACTGTAGCTGTTTTCACGTAGCCACCCAATTTGAGCAACTGAAGCCATTTGCAGTTAACTCAAAGGAGAATATTTTCTTCACCCTAAAATCGTTCATGGTGTTAAATAGACTGGAGGAATTCTAACAGAATGGAAAGGTGAGCACGGAAAGTTCTTCTGATGTGTGTGACTCTGATTCATGCAGACAGAACTGCAAAGCCTTTGGACTGACCCTGATTCTTTTTTTTCCACATACCCGGGGTGTGTATGCTTCTTATGTGGTGCTTCACCCCCCACACCCTTCCTTCTTTCGTCCTCCTCACCATTCCAGCAACTGTCAAATGGCTCTGGGAACTTCCTGAAGTCTACCTCCTCTTTGCAGAGAAAACCTGCTCTTCCTGCCCGTGAATAAAAGGCCACCAGTGCAATGGCAGGGGATAGAGGCCCAACAATGTAATTGGGTTTGGGTAGTTTTGGAAATAAGTCTACATTTGTGACCAGGGAGCTAGAGTTCTTTGCTGTCCTGTGGCATTCAGATAAAGAATAGAGCATCATGTTTTATACCCCCAAATGGCATAAAAGAAAACAAAAAAACAAGTTGGTTTCCCATGTGCAGACTGCACAGTGAAGGCCATTGTTCCCTGGGAACTCTGACTGACACACACCCGCAGTGCTGGATCAACTGGCTAGGCCTCGGTTTACAGGTATGAGGTCAGAGTTATGACAGTCCCATCCCTTGGGTGATTTTCCTCCTCGGTTACACTGAGCTATTTCCTGATGCGCTTGATGTACCTGAACTCAAAACTACCAGGAGGAAGGAGAATTCTTGCTAGGGCTTGTATCCTCAGAAGAGAGACTCTCTCAAGAGGGTCAAGCAAGCTCTCCTAAAGGGGTCAGGAGCCACTGAAAGAACAAGCAGCTGCAGCCCAGCAGTGCCTTTGGCTTGTTGGTTATTATGTAAAATTGTCACAATGTGTGGAAAGCAGTCTCTAAAGAGCTGAGCCACTTAGCTCTAAAGGCAGAGTTATGAGAAGTCTATGCCTGCTTGCTGGAGGTGCTTTGGAGAGAAATGCACATCGCTGCAGGAACCACATCGAACTAAGAATACATTTTTAAGGAAATAAGCACTTGGGTGTGCCTGCCACAGTCATATTTATTGCTGAAACCAAACAAACGAAGCAAATTCCCAACTGGGCACAAGTACCCAGTACCCCCAGTGGGGGCACTGACCATACCACAGTGGCTACTTTGTAGTGTGAGCAGCACTGAGCTTTGGGGAGAACTTTCCAATGTCTGCTTTAATTTCTCCATTCTCCGACAAACCCTTCTCTGCTCCCTCCCCCAGACCCTGCAATAAGGAAAGGGGGAAAGTGAAGGCATCATTTTTGCATTGGCCCTACCAGAGCAGGCAAGAGCACAGGAGGCTGAGATTTCTCGATGGAAGGTGGCAAGGAAAGGGTCCAAAAGTAGCATTCCCATTGGTGTTTCTGACAATACCATCAGCATAAACTTAGGCTATGGAGCTGGCCAGATAGCTCGGTGGGTAAAGGCACTTGTCGCCAAGTCAGGCAACTGGCCAGCTTCCATCCTAGGAACCCCATGGTAGAAGGAGAGACCTAAGTCCTGCATGTTGTATTCTGATCTCCACACATGTGCTGTGACACATATCCTCTCTCTCTCTTTCTCTCACATACACACAAAGGGAGGTGGGTGGTTTGAATCTTAGGCTCAAATGTCTTTGTATGTTTACCATAGCCAAGCACAGGGCCATGAACTGAGGAAGAAGATAAACTCTTTGCTCTGCTGTATGTAGTGGTCAAACGCATCGATTACACTCTTCCAGCAAAGAGGTATCCCGGGAGAACAGCGTTAGGATGTCTTAGAGGAGGATGAGCCAAAGGACTGGGTGGGTGTCTGAGAATTTGTCTGGAAGGAGGTATGACCTCCACGCTGTGCTGGGTACCTGGGTTTGGTGTCCGGTGACTAAGAACTTCAGCTCTGTGAGGAAGGGACCCACAGCCAAAAGAAGGTGCCCCTGCTGCTTTCTGCACTTGCCAAAGCTTCCCGCTTCCTATGGATGCCTTTGTCGTCATTTTTTAAAAGGAATTTGTGAAGAGTGTTGGGAAGATGCCTCACTTGATGCCTCACATGCTTCAGGCTACGACTGTGATTCCAATCACCCAAGTAGAAAGTCGGGTGTGGTAGCGTGCTTGTGAGTCCAGCACTTAGGAAGCAGATTCCGACCGATTCTCGGAGCTCAGGGGTCAGCCAGCCCAGGCTACATCAGCAAGAGCCAGGTCCTAGCGAGAGACCCTGTCTCAGAAATCAAGACAGGAGGCTTCTGAGGATAGACACATGAGGCTGATTTCTAGATTCTATACGAACACGGACTCACGCATACCACACGCACATCTATCACGCACACCAACACACACTCAAACCCACAAGAAATTTGTGATAAGGACAAGTTTCTCCATAGAAAGTATTCATAAAATAAAGATGTTTCAGGAAGCGTTTTCCAGCTTGTCAGTGAGGGAAGGCAATGGTTCTCTATGAAAGAACAGGCTGTGAGCTGCATTTGGAATTTCAAGCCCGTTTGCATTTCTATTTCAGGTGTGAAACGATAAATGTGCTCATTTGTGGCTGAAATGTGTAACTGTCATACGCCTTCCAGTGCTCCTGAACAAAGGAAAGTTAAGAAGCCAAGAGGCTTGTGCATTTCTCTTGGCGGGGAGGGGGGGGAGGAAGGCAGGCTGCTACCTGGGAGGTTCTGATGTCTAAGACGTTTGCAAAGTCAGCATTCGTTTTTGGTATCATCGGCTGCTCAGTCTTTGCTGTTCAGGTTTAGAGAACAAGGCAGCACTCTCCAGCACACTGCCATCTTTCGACCAGGGGCAGCATAGCAAGCAGAGGAAGAGGAGGGCAGGAACAATCTTTTCTGTTTCTAGCGCCAGCGCCAGCGTATTGAACAGAAGCTCCAGCAACCACAGGCTCCACCGTCAGAAGCTCCGCGAACTGAACTCAAGGAAGCGATGCTCCTTGAATGTCACAAGAATCACTCAATCTTCCTGCCCAGGCTGGGGCCTCCGCTCTTAAACCTGATCCCCTGTTAACTGCCCTAGAAGCCCTTTCATGCAGAACAGGATGTGTGAGCAGCTAGAGGGGGCAGACCTAGGCGGAAAACGGTGTGATTATATTTTAGTTTAATAGAAAACCCCTTGTCAAGTAACTTAAACTTCTGTGACTCTCAATGCTTCCAGCTATTTTCAGTGGTATTTAGTGTTCACCTCTTAGTTTTTACGTTAATAAAAACTGAGGCTACTTTAAACACTCCCGAATCTGTAAGTATCTAGGCCACTTTCTTGAACAGAGAGACATTTTCTTTGATTCCCACAATCTTGGCAGATAGAATTATCTCCATGCTGCTGCTGCTGCTGCTGGTGCTGGTACTTAGAGTAAACTCAGATTCTCACTTGCAGCATAGCATTAGAACACGGGTCTCATTTTACTGTAACTCCTAATCAGAATTATGGGATAAATCTTTACTCCGCATAGAATTATTTATTCTCTCAATGCCACTATCACATAGACCGTTGTGATGTGTATAATTATCAAACTGTTCTAATTTCAAGGCCAAGTTCACTTTTTTAATTGTATAAATAGTGTTTGTCTGGTATTTTATTTTTTTGCCATAATGCCCAGTTTTGTTTTTTGTTTGTTTGTTTTTGTTAGAAAATTGATTGTTCCAAGATGAACACTAAGCTCCATGGCTAAGAGTAAGAAATTGAACCTGTTTTATGTAGACTGGTTCATGCCTCTTGCTTGACTGAGTTTGTACAACCTTGTTAAGAGGCATCTCACTACTGCTATGGCTTATGTCACTTAGCAACCACAAAAGAACATAACCTTTTATAGGCAAAGGAAAACACTTTCTTGATGCCACTGTTATAACTGTATGGCGGGTAAAAAGACTCTCAGGGAACAAGTAAATGATGGGCCTTGAGCTTTCTTTTATTATTGAACCAGCTGTATTCTGCCAACGTTAAAACTGGAAAAGGCAAACTCCTTCCTTTTGATTGGCCAATTAAAATTAAAAACTAGAAATACTTCCAAGTTTCATGTTTGCTTTAGACAGGCTTTTGGATATGCTTTGTTTTCACATTGTTTAAGGAGCACTACTTCAGTCTTGAGTTTTACACCTTTGTCCCTTGGGGAGGACAATATTTCCTTCACGTGAACTGTCAGGTGGGGGTGACTAATCCCTCACTGTGCTTTGAGGTCAGGTCTGGGAAGCACTTTCATACTCCTTATCTTGCTTGACCCTTCTCCTGCCCTCCACAGCTGGCAGAGAAGGCATCCTTATCTTCCCTTTGCATGTGAAAGAAATGAAACTAACAGTCCTTCCATGACTTGCCAAAGCCAGACAACTGGTAAGCAGTCAAACCAAGCCTTGAACTTAATCATCGGACACCCAAACCAGCAACTCCCCATGCTGAACAATAAAAAGAGAAATAGCAAAATCACTACTACTTTGATGAAAACAAAACAAAACTTCATTTGTGTTAAACAAATTTAAAATTACCAGGTAAAATCAGTAGTTCCATGGATTGAATTATGTATAAAAATACATATACCAAATATATTGCTATAGATACATATTTGTAAAGATATATATATATATATATATCAAATGTATTGGTATAAATACGTATGTTAAAATCCAACACTTAGGCCAACAAGATGGCTCAGTGGATAACAGTATTGAAAGCCAAGTCTGACAAGCTGAGTTCTATCCCAGGAGCCCTCATGACGGAAGAAAAGAACGAACTCCTCCACATAGCACTCCAGCCTCTACTTCCGTGTGCATGCGCACACGTGTACAAACACAAGCACATGATGAACAAATAGACTGCACTTAAAATGTAAAAATGCGGAAAATGTACATACAGGCCTAGTTTTAAGTATAGCAAATGTGTACGTGTGTTGACATTGGCTTCAAGAGGGCTGATGTTTAAATCTTGCTCTGCCCCTTATTTTAAAATAATCAGATGATGTTAATTTCAAAAAGTTATTATTACTATGTTTGTGTGTCAGTGTGGGCATGAGTGTGCACTATGACATGTGTTGAAGCTAAAAACAATGTCACAAGTTGGTTCTGACCTTCTGTCCTTCCACCCTGGGATTTGAAGATTGAACTCTGGTGTGAAGCTGGGCATAGCCAGTGCCTTTGCCCATGAACCATTCCACTATCCCTCAGCTGCTTTGGGGCCAAGGCATACTAATTTGATATTATTCGCTCATTTTTCAATATTAGGTTTTAAAAATGATTTTGTTTAAAATAATATACAAACTACTATATTCAATTATATTCTCAATATGACATGAACAAAGTTAGATAAAAATTTTGATTATTAAAGGTGTGATCTCAAATTGTGAGATCTTGGTCAGGAAACCTACCCTGAAACTTTCTGTAGACTGAAGAGGATAATGGTGTACTTATAACTAGCTTGTGAAAAGGACTAAGCTGATAGTGTATCAGAGGTTTTGATTCTAGCATGTAACTGTCAGGTAAATATGACCTATAGTATATAAGGGATTTTGATCCCAGCATGCAGTAAATATGTGGCAAACATGACCTCTAATCTTTTTCTACAACTTACTGCATCAGTGACAAAGCATTGTACATGAAAATTAATATGTTAAAAAATCTTTCCTAGTATTCCATATGTTTTATCCAAATTATTTATGCTAGAAAAAGATCGAAAAGCCCCTTCTTCAGCATGAGTGTGTTGAGATATAGGCTGAATGATTTAATTCATAGAAAAGACAGGTGAACCACAGGACCATTCAGTTGCAGCAGGGCACCTGAAGTTGACAGCGTGGCTTTGACTCATGGCCCACCATCCCCACTCTGCCACTCGTGATACTGGTATGCTCGACTGTTGTGCGGGCTAGGAAAGCAGGGCCTCCTCCCCGACATGAACTCTTGGCTGCACAGCCCTCATTGCTTCCAGGAAAGAAGTAATGCAATTCAAGATGAAGAGGAGGCTGGTGACTGCCAGCTTTGATGAGACTGAAGAGCAGGCACCGGAGGAAGTGGGAGAAGAGAAGATGACAGGCAGAGAGAGGAATTCCGTGTCGAAACGCTGTGGGCGGGGCAGCGCTGAAGGATGTTGAAGTCGACACTATGTGGATGTGAGTGGGTGATTGATGTGACGGGAAGAGAGAGAAAGAGAGAGCACACTGCGCAGAAAACACTGGCGAATTAAAGAGGACCCAGAAGAATAACCAGCATTTGAAGCAAACTATCTAAGTCTATTATCCGGGGCTGAAATGGAAATGCAAAAGGCAGTCATTGGTTTCACTGAGAATCCATTTATGAGTCAAACCTCTATTTTGAATGAAAGTAAATATGCATCAGGCATCATCTGCTTTGAAATCAAGAAGCAGAGAGAGCCATTTGGGAAAA
>CM053743.1:20473290-20518445 GCA_028658305.1 Pachyuromys duprasi | reverse complement strand
CTAGTCAGCTCCACATCTGGGGCCTCTTCTGGGAACTCCCTTTAACTGGAGGTTAAACTCAGTACAGGAAATTCCTAGGCAGTAAGGCGGCTTTACGGCTTTACGGCTATAAGTCTTAAAGTAGCAAACTAGGGATAAACACCTTCAGACATAATTGTTTTAGTCTAGCTACCCAGCTGACAGGGAGCCTGAGATATTCTTGCATCAGGAACAGTCTCCATTTTTGTTACAGGAAGCTACACGCATGTCTGGGTTAGAACTGTGTATCAGCTCCTGAGATCCCAATCATATTTAATTATTAAAATTCTAATTGCACCTGTAAGACACCCAAATAATGTTGGAATGGATGTAAATATATAAGTGGTGTAAATCTTTACGTTTCATGTAAAACATACACAAAATGTTGTATATTCCTGGACATCATCTTGACTTATAGTTCTATCATCAATTTATATTAGCTAGCTCTTTTGAATGTTGGGTCAAATGGAATAAAAGTTATTAGTAATGAGCTGTGAGGTACTCATGTTATTCTCATATTGAAAAATTATTTTGCCTTCATGGGTGCTAATCAAAACATATTAAAATGATGAAGTCCTTGTTTGCCATATTTCCTTTACCTTTAAAATGAACACAGTCCATGCTCGGTGTTCACTGCCTTGAAATATTCTAGAGGTTGGGTGACATGGTGAGAACTGTAGACCCTGTTTGCCAACACCCTGTTCTGAGAGTGAGAGAAATCATCAGATCTCGTGAGTATTGTGGTAAGTTAGGACATAAGCACGAGTTGCCACGGAAGAACGTGCAAAGCAATGGCCTCATGTGGAGTACTTGTCACAAAGGGAATAATCCTCTTTTCCATTTACTCTTTCTAAGTGTGAACATTTCTCCTAAGGGATGTTTGCTCTAGAGAAAACCCGCAGGTGAGAGCCCTTCAGCCTCTCTGTACGCTTGCCAGACAATCAGCTCTCCAAAAGCCGTAACTATTGTCTGGTACTGAGAAGGACACAGAAGTGTGAGAAGCAGAGGGGATGACATGGAAAAGGGGGGATAGGAAGCTGAGACCTCTGTGTAGAACAGCAATCCTGGCCCCAACAGTGCGTGATGCGTGCATCCGCTCCCACAGGAGTGGTCAGAAACAGACCAGCACCCAAGCACTCCTGGCTGGGGAGTAATAATAAGCAGGACTCCGATCTACCTCGTGAGAAAGAAGAAAAGGAGAAAAACAAGCAAAATAGCCCATTTGTTAGCCTAGTACACTCCAATAAGAACACAATGGAAGTACAAAATGGAAGTACACATGGAAGTAAAAAGGATCATGAAAGGGTTTTATTTATTCATTTACTCAACACTTAACTGAACGTCTACTACATCCTGAACTTTATGCTAGTCGTGAGGATAGAAAACAAAAGCAGCTGAGGAGTTACTCACAAAACATTTCCTGGAAAGATAAAGTGGTCAATGTACAAATAAGAATATTAGCAGAAAAAGAAAAAAAAAGTAGGTTCAAGGCAAAAGCTAGCAATGGTGTTGGTTCTGTGTGGTTTTATGTTAAAATAACTTTAAACAAAAGAAAAAGTTCAGAGTTAAACATGTCAGAGTGTTTTCATTTGTGAGCACGGTTAGTTCTAGCCATGACGTGTGAGTGCTTATTATATTGTTGTCTGTATTCTTCTGAATTCAATTGTGCTACAATAAAATGTATGTGAAAATGATATCTGTGCATTTCAGATATGATAAGGCAATTCTCTATTGTTGCAAGGGTTTATTAACAGAATTTATTAACAGTTGTTCTTACAGAAATATGCCAACTCTAAAAATAATTCAACCTTGTGGGCGCACACTTGCAGAATGAATACTTCTATCGATGTACTTCACTCCCAAGGTTAGGAAAGGAGCTTAGAAATGGATAGGGTGTGCTGTTTGGTTATTCACAGAAGTCACTTTTATGACTGGTAGAGCAAATATAGGGGGGAAAAGGTACTCTTTCATAAACTCAAGGAAGCAGTGCCTTTCCGTGACTATTCTGTTCATGGGATCATATATACGTATATCTGCTATATCTGATATAAGTTATAAAATTTATGTCTCAAGGGACGTAGAAGAGAATATGAGGTGGGTGTTACAGGAGGAGCCTGAGAGGTCCCGGAAGCACGGTGAGTAGGAGCCACTGAAAGCCACGTTTATGCTCAGTGTGTGAAAGAGAATGCATTCTTTCACTGATCTTTTGATGGTTCCCCAGTTTCACTGTTCCTTCTGATTGTACTGGCAACAAGTTTCACTGCAGATATAATAGTTAATGACAGCCAATGGAAAGGGAAGTGGGTGTGGCGCTGTAGTTAACTATAATGACAAGAGTGTTGGCTGCTATTTATAGCATTTGTTAAACTTTCATCTCTTCAAATTGCTATTTTTGTACAGCAAACCTAAATCTCTCAGGCAACAGGACATGCAGTGTGAGATTAGCACTGTAATTTCTGGCATTAGTCAAATACTAAGGACTAAGAAAAACACCTTCCTCCAGAAAACACCACTGGTTCCCAGTGAGAATGTGAAAACAGGCATCCCCAAAACATCTCACAGCTGTGACCATCTGAAGAGGGTCAAATAGTGAGTTTCTTCTGTGTGAGGCAGTCTATGAGGCAAACTGAGGCAGGGTGAGGCTGGAACACTAAAGTGATCTTTAACTGAACTTTATTTAAAAGAGGGTTGTCAGAAAAGCAGTTCTCCACACCTAGTGAACACTATAATTTGCTCGGGACACTGAATCTGTGGGCAGAACTCCGACATATGACTTAGAAACTCTGGATTCTAACTTACCACGTGACTGAAAAAAAATGCTGTAACATTTAGCCATGTCCAGAGTCTTTTTTAGATGTGCTCAGCTCTGTGAAGTACTCAGACTCCTAAATGTGGAAGGAAAAGATGGTTTTGGGAACCATAGAATTTGGGGGTGAGGAGCAGAAGTTCTCCCTGGGAACGGATATCCCCATTAGACAGGTGGAAGCTCCCTTGGCCTACTCTTCTGTTGTAAAGATTGATAGTCACATTCTTTCTCTTAAGAGGACCTACGTTCATTGATGACTGATGCTGCAGCGTTTCTTCTAGATCTTGTGTGACTGCGTACATTCATACTAGATTCATGCTGAGAATAGCAATCCTGTGGTGACAGCCTGGAATATATGATCCTAACACAACTGGGTTCTTTATTTGCCTACACTTTATAAGCCAATAGGAGGAAGACAATGTAATGAAAACCAAGAAACTGAATGAGACTATCATAGCCCAGGTGTTCATTCATTCAGGCAAGGCTCTGGGTAGTCATTATTTCTGGGACATAAGGGGCATAGCTTTATGTCTAAAGCTGGGAAATATTTTTTTAATGAACTAAGACTGTCGCATGAGGTCTGAAGAAGTTAGATCTTTAATAACCGAAATGCATCTCATACATACACTTCCTCTTGGTGCTCCATTAAAAATACTTTTTATTATTTGTGACTAAGATTTATGATCTTGAGAATAAGGTTTTAGGTTATAGCTATGAATGATTTTTAAAAACTAACACTGAGCTTCTTTTCCACTAACAATGAAGAATATTTGTAGCTGGAGAGATGAGTCAGTGGTTAATAGCACTTGTTGCTCTTCCTGAGTACACAGGTTCAAATCCTAGCACCCACATGGTGGTTCACAATTGTCTGTAACTCCAGTTTCAGGGCATCCAATGCCCTCTTATGACCTCCACTGGTACCTGCTTGCACATGGTACACAGACATACATTCAGGTTAATCCTTATATACATAATGAAATAGATATATTTAATATTTAAAAAGAATATTCAATATGTGTTATGAGTTTAGCATTCTGAGCATTTTTAATTTCTGCTCATTTTAGTCTGGACAGCACCACCCTCAAAGCTGAAATTTTTAATGTCTATTTTCCGTATGACCATGCAATCATAAGTTCATTAAAGGTTTCAATCTACCCACAAGCAAAAAATGTGCTTATTTTCATCCCATTATCTAAAACTATAGAATATGTTGTTCATTAACTATGTATAACTTCCTAGGACAAGGGTTGGGGACCATACAATATTTTTAAAGTTACTAAATGCTTTAGAAATTAGGTTATTATCTGTGACTTCCCAAAAAATAGGAAGAAAAGAAAAAGAAAGGAAGAAAGAAAGAAAGAAAGAAAGAAAGAAAGAAAGAAAGAAAGAAAGAAAGAAAGAAAGAAAGATGAGACAAGCATGTCAAAGTCAATAATCCCTGGCAGACACTGATGAGGAACACCAAGTACTGGTGAGCTCATTAGGCTGGGCTGTTTGAGGAAGGCTTCCTGGAAGGGGTGGAGCTAGAGTTGGACCTAGAAAAGTAAACACAAGTTTGAGAGGTAAGGAGAAGACAGGAAGAGTTTTCAGGATGAGAGAATATATGTTCCAGTATGGATGTTCTAGAGAAGCCCAGTTTAAACTAGATTTAGAAACTACTTTTGTCCCCACTCTCTTTCAAATAAAACAAAATAATAGGGTTTGTGAGTCTGAATACTGAAAAGGCTTCCTTTACTTTCAGATATGATTGGAGGCAAATGCCCGAATCACTGTTTCTCTCTGTTGGCTTCCTCTCCCAGAAGGCCTCCTCTGGAGAAGGGCTCAGACTCTCTAAATCCCTGTCCCATCAACCCAGGAGTTCTGCAGAATTATGGCACATGAAACCCTAGTTGAGTCCCTTCTTCCTGATTGTAGACAGGAAAAAGAAAAGAAAGGAAAAAGAAATCGCTATGGCCAAGAGGAAGAAACACTCCTCTCCTTTTGTCTCATGAAGCCCTAGTACTGAATTATCTGGGAGATGAAATGTAAATACTAATGTAACCCAACAGATGGTGAACTGCATGGAGACAATTCTGTAAGAAAGGTCTGAGGTGCACCTGCAAGGAGAAATGGATGCTTAGGGGTCAGAAACTGAAATGGCGTACATACACAGCTCCAGATGTCCTTAAAGAAAAGTACAAATGGTTGCTTAAACAATTTATCATGCTTTCCAGACTTTTTTTAAAAAATGCAAAGTCCCATCCACTCTGTATCCACATCCTCCTTGAATTCTGTATCCTCCTGCCTGAGCCTTCACACTGCTAGCTTAAGGCACAAATGACCATTCTGCTATATCTACTTTATAAAATGATCCACCAAGCCACTCATGGAAGGAAATACCTGGCCAATACCATGGCCAATGCCCAGTCTCTCCTCCCATTGCTGATCATTCTCACACTAAGTTTTTTGGGTTTTGTTTAAGTAAATTGGGCAATGGAGCAGAGCATAGGATGGAGCCTGTGGCTTAGAAACGGTGTGAAGAAACCTTTTCTTGGGAATTCCCCCCGTTTCTGAAAGACTAGAAATTAAGTGGCTGATTCATTCCCTCATTAACAACAGGGAGAATGTTCTGAGATTCCAATCCATCCTAAGTCCAGCAGAGCCTCCCTAATGCCTGTTCTTGCAAAATGCCTCTGAAATTTCAGGGGTGTTTACTGGCATTCGTTCTCATCAAATGCTAATACACCTGTGTCATAAGAATTTGTTCATACACCATAGATGTCGGCATAGCTTGTTTGGAAGCCCAACCAATATTATTTAAGGAACACCAAATGGTCAACTAAGGCGATGTATCGTTTTGACTTTCAAAGCATACTATTATAGCTTCAACTTTCCAGCAAACTAAACTGTTATGGTGTCTTGGTTGAAACTGTGCATAAGGTTGTGCTCCTGTGATGCACTTTTGTGATCTCTGAAAAATATCTCTGGACCTTAATTAACTGAGGTGCACATACCCACCAGACTTGGTCATCTGGACAACAGGCCATGAATCCTCTTTTTACAGTATTTTCTTTTTGGTTGTTGTTTGTTTGTTTTTTTATCCCTTTGTAAATGAAGTTCCTTGACTATTTCTGACTAAATTTTAATACTAACAATATATTTTGTAAATATAAAATTTGTTCTTCAAGTCATTCCAATCTCCAGACTTTCTCTCTTTAACACATTTCCCATTAGAACTTAATCATTTGGGGCAACAGATTTTTCTAAAGTTTTCCAAAAACTCTGGTTTCTCTCCACATAAAATTAAAGAACAATTCAAAGACTATTTACATTTGTTCCAGGTTCTTGTGCTTCCTAAGTCTGTAGCTACTCCAGCTTATACTCCAATGCTCTAGATGTGAGCATTTCAGCATTCAGCATTCCCAATTCAGGTTCCTTTCTACAAAGATTTCTGGAACCAATTGTCCTCTCCTTAGAGGGCAATGACAGAGAGAAAAAGAGTGTAAAGACTCATTGTCTCTCCTGGTGGTCTTTAGGCATGACAAAGGCATGACTCGAATTTCACTCTCTGCTACTTAGTAATAAAGAATTTTCAATTGAAGAGTAAAAAAAAAAACACCTGAGCAAATGAAATTTAAAAATAATAGAACTTGGATATCTAAAGCTTAGCCAAATCTTAGGGAGAGCCATAGGGCTTGCCTTCTCTCTTATTCACCAACTATTTCTTGGATGTCTTTGAAAGCGAAGACACTTTGTAAATGTTTACTAGTTTTATTAATTGTTGGGGATATGCCCCACAAATGAAGGCCATCCAATTCATTGTCTGTGGGGATGGTATGTGTACTCAGGTTTATGCAGTGCACACACCTGTGTATATATGGAGGGGCAGAGGAGGGTGTCACATGTATTGCCCTATTGCTATATGAGATTCCCTTGAGACAGGGTCTCTAAGTCAACCTGGAGCTCTGTGGGCGAGCAGAAAGCATCATGGATCTCCATCTCCCCCTCCACAGTGCTGGCCTTACAGGAAAATGTGGCATTCTGTATGTGGATGCTGGGAATTCGGATTCAGGTCTTCACACTTGCACAGCAGGTCTTCTTACCCACAGAACCATCTTTCCAGCCCACAAATATATCATCTTTTGATTATAAATAATGACTAGCATTTATTTATTAGTATCTGCTAGGAGCTTTAACTTCCAAAACACTTCTGAGAAGTAAGTGCCATCAGCTACATTGTCCAAGTAAGAAAGAGAAGGCAACTTTTCCAAGTTTCCATGGCTGGAGAGGTAAGGCAGGTCTGGAATTTTTAACAACTGCATTATATGACTTCAACCCATTGTGGAAGCTTTGGTCTTATAAACCTTATTTTAAAAATCCAAGGTTCAAACCTAGTGAACAACTTGATCAAGTGTCATAGCCTGCCTGATATCCATGTTTGACGGTTTCCAGAACCAATATGCTCTGTAGATCATAAGTTGCATTCTACACACAAATGGGAATTCTGCCTGTACATGATCTCTTCTGACTTCTGAAGCATCTCCAATGTTACAGCCATTCATCTGAAACCACCAGTTCCTCACCATGTTGTGTGTCCAGTGGTAGCTCTAAGTAAGCTCTTCATCAAGCCAAAGGCAGTCACAAAGTTTCAGAATATATTCCAATGACTTCTCATCCATCAGTTATGTGTGGATTTTACACATAGCAGAGCTGAAGTTCTCTGAACTTTCAACAGGATTTTGGACTGGGAAGGCGGCAAACAAGGTTTGTATGTTTCTTTGACTGTACTCATGGCTCTTTATGGGTTTTTGAGGTTTGGTTTTGTTTTATTTCTGGAGGTCACAAGTTTACTTATCACTTTTCCTGTAGCATGAAGGGTGGGTGTCTACAGACTTCAGAGGAAAGACCCATGCAAGTCTCTTCATCTTACAATATATCATCATTTACCTGCATATCACCCCACAGCTGTGAGAGTCGGTGGCATTTTCTATGGCAAGAGCTGTGCACCTCCATAACTGCTGGTTATGGCCTCTAGATGACTTCATGTTTCATGTGCAATACACAAAACCTCAAATTTCAGATAGGTTCCTAATGATGACAGCAAGCCAGACTTGCCCTGATCCACAGATTTATATGGGGATTACCGTAATTACTAACTACATGGATCCACTTGAGAGTTAAAAAAACTAATTGCACATTGAAGCAGGCAGAGATCAACACAAATCAATGCCATCATGTAGTAGTAGACGCACCATTATTCACCAGGAAAAACAAACATTTGTTCAATGAGACAATGCTCCTGGTTCCTGGGAACGTAGAATCATTATTATACTGGTTAATTACCTGACCCAAGGCGGCATGACCATTTCATCTCTCTGGTTTCATTATCTTCACTTAAGAGGGGAAATTCCCAAAAACCCACCTGTGTTAGGTGATCCCAGTAGTCAAACTGTACACTATTGAAGGACTATATTCAAACAAAGAAGTACCCTTCTTTCCAATTGCAAAAATGGCAGCAATTCTAGGTACAGGGAAATAAGATGCCTAATTCAGTAGTAGAAGAGTTAATACTATTTATTCCCTCTTAGGCACCCATAAAATTTTTGTCAAGCCGATTTTTAGAAGGGTGGATGCAAAAACAGGGCAGGCAACTCAGCTACTTTTCAGACATCAGCTATGAGGTTCAAGGGACAACATTTTGGTTTAGTTAGTCTACCTTTGTGATGTTGAAGTAGCTTTCTTTTCCTGGGTTGTTGGAGAATCGAGATGTTGATTTTAGATTAGGTAATTATGACAGCTGTGATTGAAAAAAATTAAGTATTTTTTTAAGTTAAACACTTAACAGAAAATAAGGAGGGTAAAAGCAAACCTTCTGGAACTCAGCACCTACTGTGGCCAAGTGTTGTGATACTCAGCCTTCTGAAACTGTGTTCATGCTGTGACATTGGGCTTTTCTACTGAAGATCCTCTCAGTTAGCTTTCCCGGTGACAAAATTCATGTGTTTGTCAACTAACATCACAAGGTAGATGACAGAGCAGAGAAATCAAGTAAAGTCTGAACTAATAGTACTCACATAAGAGGGGCCATGACCAGTTGAAAGGAAAGACTAGGTCTATAAGGCATTTACTGTATGTGGAAGCCTGTGTAAAGACAGTTTGGAGATCTAAGAAAGTCCTACCTATTCCACATTCTTACCTGAAACTAGACATGCCGTTTAAAGGCCTAATGTGTGGATGTCACTGTTTTTGGATTAAAACCTGCCTCATTGAATATCTTATTCTCCTTTGTGACAATTGATAAAAAATTGTCTATGTATTTTGAGACACACAGGAGAATGGACCAAATGAAAGATGCATTGAAGGAGGAAATGGACTGTAGATAGTACATTTGATTACTACTTCTTCTAAAAATTTCCAATAATTAATCTTTATAATTCTCTGAAGCCAACGCTGAAAGATAATGGCAAGAAGAGCATTGTGAACAAAGGAGCGTTAACATCCTACACTATAAAGAATGCTGATAATTTTTGAGTGCTGTGTATGACAGTATACTAAACATATTTTATGTACTCTTTAATTTTCAGAACAATTGTTAACTATTGTGTCTGGAGGTTAACTATGTGTATCTGTTAAGATGATTCCAGCTACCAGAGCTAGAGTTAGGTCTAATTCTTGGTGATATGAATAACAAAAGACAGCTATTATCTCAAATAGCAAGACCAGCAGAGTTGGGTGTTTCTAAAGCAAAGTGAGTCAGCTGTCAAGGTTTCTTTCAGCCTTCACACTGCCCACATCACTCTGGTAAAAGATTTCAGCTTATGGTTATGACACCAACTTTTCTAACCATCAGTGCCTTGAGCAGGGTCCGAACAACAGAATAAAGAATATGAGCAATGGTATAACTTGGATCTGGCTGTCCTCCAAAGACTCATCTTTGCTAAAGATTTAGTTCTCAACCTGTGAGAGTATTTAGAGAGGTAGAATTTATGGGAGGCAGGACCTTTTGGGTGTCACTGAGGATATGCCCTCAAAAGGAAAGGTGGGACTCTGGTCTTTTCCTTTTTCTATTTTATTTGTGGACAGAAGGTAATGGGCTTCCTCTGCTGTCTGTTCCCATGCAGTCCTGTATCACCTCCGGCTCAAAATTAAAGGATACAACCAATGAGGGACTGAAGCTAACGAGAACTGAAATAACCTTGTTTCTCTTCAAAAGTTGTGTAGCTCAGACATTTGTTACAGTAATAGAAAGCTAACACAACCTATTTTAAGAAAGGCTTGGAAGGATGCTATGATTTTGGTGTTGAATGTCTTACATGTAATATCTTAGTCTACAGGAAGTACGCATGGGAGGGCGTGTTGAGTATCTTTAAAGGTAAGTCCCAGTTGGGAGTTTTAAGTTACTGGGGATGTGCCATCAAAGGGAACTGCAAGAATGTGCTGTCATTTGCTTTAACATGAAATGTGATTATTTCTTCTTATATGCAGTCCAGCGTTGGGTACCATTGTCCATAGTCCCCACCACAGACAAAACCAATAGGGCTACCCACTCTATGAGTACGAACTTGCCAAATTTTGAGCTAAATAAAACTTTTCTTTTAAATATATTAATTAACTCAAATATTTCAGCAAGGTTTCATAAAATCACTTATATGGGGAAGGAATAGAAAAAATATATTTCATTCTTGTATTTCTTAGAAGTATGTCTTAAAAGTAGCAGAGCTGGTGGTGACTTGTATTTGAGTTTTAATCATGTTTTTAAATGGAAATCATTAAAACACATTCACAAACACGCACACTCAAAAATACAAACCTATGAGTGCATTAGAATTATTGGGTTAATAGGTCTATCTAATTGGAAGAAATAAATACTCTTCTGGCTTTATACATTTCAGCTGAAATTAGATTTTAAAACTTGAATTCAACCCTTGACTGCTTTTCAGTAAAATTTATCAAAGTGAAGAGACTAGATTATCTCCATGCATGGGCTTTAGTTGGTCCTCAGGGGTCTTTACTGAGACTGATACTCCAACCAAAGACCATGCATGGAGATAACCTAGAACCCCTGCACAGATGTAGCCCATGGCAGTTCAGTCTCCAAGTGGGTTCCCTAGTAATGGGAACAGGGACTGTCTCTGACATGAACTCAGTAGCGGGTTCTTTGATCACCTCCCCCTGTGGTAGGAGCAGCCTTACCAGACCTCAGAGGAAGACCATGTAGCCAGTCCTGATGAGACCTGATAGGCTAGGGTCAGAGGGAAGAGGAGGAGGACCTCTACTATCAGTGGACTGGGGGAAGGGGATGGAAGGAGATGAGGGAGGAAGAGTGAGATTGGGAGGGGAGGAGAGAGGGGGCTACAGCTGGGATACAAAGTGAATAAATTATAATTAATAAAAAAAAATAACAAAAAGAGAGTAGAGATATCTTCCCTAATGCCCTCAAGCAACTGTTAAGAGGGAAACTCAGTTTTAATTTTCTTTTTCTTTCGTCTTCCTTTTCTTTCCAATCTATCTTCACCTTCACTTCTTTTCATCTTTAATTATAAGTGGAAGCCAAAAAACAAAAACAAAAACAAAACAAACAAACAAAAACAGGAGGATCTGTTCTTCAAATTGAGACTTAAAAATATTTATTTATATTTATTTTATGTGTATGTGTGTTCTACCTGCATGTAATTTTATGTATCATGTTTGTACAGTGGCCTGTGGGGGCCACAAGAAGGAGTCAGATACCCTGGAGCTGGAGTTACAGACAGTGGTGGGATTGGCATTAACAAACAGTTGTGGGATGTTGTATGGGTGCTGGGAATTGAACCAGGGTCCTCTAAAAGAACAGCCAGTGCTGCCCCATTAGAAATAGAAACATTTTTAAAACCAGGCCAGAGAAGCTAGAAATTAGAGCAGAAAATATGAGAGGTTTAACACTAAATTTAGATGTCTCATAAGGCAACCAGTGGATCCATTTTATTTCATTTTTATGGAAACCTAACTGGTTGTTTTTGCGACCATGGTGATAAATTCAAGATTGAAAAAATTTTTCCAAGTGACTTATTGTCATCAAAGTAATTTTGAATAAAAAGAAGAAAAAACTGTCATTATTATTATAATTATTATTATTGGTGCTATGCTTTTAAGGTTTCAAGGGGAACTTTTTTTAATGTAATTTATTTATTTTTATATCAATCACAGGTTAGGTACTTTGCACCCCAGGCATAGCCCCCTCTCTCATTCCCTCCCACTCTCCCCATCCCTCCCTCATCTCCTCCCCGCCCCCTCCCAGTCCACCAACAGGGGAGGACCTCCTCCCCTTCCATCCAACCCCAGATCATCTTGTCTCCTCAGGGCTGGCTGCAATGTTCTCCCCTGGGATCTAGCCAGGCTGTTACTCCCTGGCGTGTATGGGGGAGGGTCAAAGAGCCAGCCATCGAGTTCATGACAGAAACAGTCCCTGTTCCCCTTACTAGGGTCTTCAGTTGGACACCGAGCTACCATGGGCCACATCTGAGCGGAGGTTCTAGGCCATATCCATACATGGTCCTTGGTTGGAGAAACTGTCTCGTGAAAGACCCCTGTGCCCTGCTCAGTTTGGTCTTTGTGGAGCTCTTATTCTTCAAGTGGAACTTTTTAAAAAACAATTATTGTAACTATTTGCCAAATTATAGATGTGTGGGATATTTCATATTGGATAATAAATAAGGGAAAAAAATAGATAAAAATTAAAATTTTGTAGCAAAATTCAAATAGCATTATAATCCAAGGTCATCCAAGATAGCAAAATGAACTGAGTCATTGAGGCCCAGATCTTGAGCAGATCATATGGCTAAAGATAGTAGGCTTACATTCCATCCTAAAACTAATCCAATTTTCTGTTCAGTGGAGTGTGTGCCTTGCTATAACCCACAGAATGTGATCCAGAGAGAGACTATGCAGTAATCCTTCTCAGTAAGTGAGTCAGACATTGCATCTGTGCGGAACCCAAACATGAAACTACCCTTGCTGGAATATGACCTACTTCAACGTGCCACCTGTGGCCATGCAGAGGAACCCTAAAAGTCTTGGAGGATATTCATCTATGATCTTTATTCATGGTTTTGAAACACGATAAGAATTTTTAGGCTCTTGTCAAATAAAGTTGATGATTGCACTAGTTACTTTTCCATTTCTGTGAGCACATACATGACAGAGACAACTCAAGGGAGGCTGAATTTATTTTGGCTCACACTTCGCAGGATATTGTCCATAATGGTGGGAACGAATGACGGGCCAAACAACTCAGTTTACGGTAGTAAGAATTTTCAGCTGAAGCTTTGCATATGATGCTAACCAAGAAAAAAGAGAAAGCTTGAATCAGAGCTAGACATGGTTATCACTTTCAAGGCACACCTCTAGTGACCAATTTTTTCAGGCAAGGCCACAATTGTCAGGGTTCCTCAAACTCCCCCCAAAATACCACCAGCTAGTGACCATGAGTTCAAACACATAGCCATTTTACTATCAAATCATACCATTTTCCCACTGTTCCAGGTAGGCTCATGGCTAGCTCTTGATGTAAAATATAAGTCCCAGAACCCTTCAACAGTCTAACATTATAAGACTAGTATGAGATTCGTGGTAAGTTCTTATGGGGAGGGGGGGCTTCTAATGTCAAAGCAAGTTGTATACTTCTAATATATAACAGCACATACATGAAAAAAAATACACCCATTCCCAAAGAGAAAAAGGTTGCCTAGGAAGGAAACACTAGACAAAAATATGCCTGGAGCTCAGTTGGGAGAAACAGGAAACATTAAGTCTAGTACCTGATATGTGAGATTGAATCACCTGCACTTCAGAGGTCTTAGGTAGGCTGACCCATACACTTTTCTGTACTTTCCTTGTTTGCAACGTTTAACACATTCATGCTTCTTTCCTGGCCAATTTGCATGCTATTCAGCCCTTCACATCATTCTGTTCCAACACTGGCCCCTGATTCTCACTGTCAATCTCATTAAACATACCTACCTACCACCACACTACAAGCTAAATACCAAGCTAAATATCTGAACTTGCTTTTGAATTTGTGCTACAGAATGGATACTATGCTATTTTGAAATTGCTTCTGAATTCAGCCTCAGTCAAATTTTCAGCACATAGGCAGGATATAGCAAGATCATTGTTCATAATTTAATATGAATAATGTTTAGCTCAATTTCCAGTAGAGTCCTTGTTTTCTCTGAAACATGCCATTGCCTTCGCTATCTGCATTTCTGTTGGTATTCTGGGTTTCTGTACTCCCACCAGAATGAATTATTAAACCCTACTTACAGTAGTCTAGTTATTTTCTAGGCTTGGTTCCTGTTTCTCTTGTGAACTATTTCCTAGGATCTGTGAGCCAGATTGGATATAAGTTACTTTTCTCATTGCTTACATTTTGCCCTGAGAAAATAGAAATTGTGACTTGAGAGTAAGTTCCCACCTATTAAAAACTCTACATATACTTGTCCATTAATGTCTAATGTCTAAATGTCCATTAGAAAAGAGAGTACCTGAGAAGAATATCTGAAAGAAGCAACTAAAGAGGGGAAGAGCTTATTTTGGCTCACAGTTGGAAAGATTTAATCCATCATGTTGGAGAAGACATAATAGCCAAAGCAGCTTGGCTCATGGTAATGGAAGCCGAAAGAAGCGACTTTTCGTGTGGCATTGATTAGGAAGCCGTGCACTTGAACTGGAACACAAAAACAGATATCTCCAAGGACCACTCCTAGAGACCTACTTCTCCTTGTTAGGCCACAGGCCTGGGTCTTCCACAGCTTCCCCAAACGACATCACCAATTGGTGATCAAGCGTTCACATACATTAGCAGTGAAGGACATTGTACATTCAGATCATGGCAATTGTGTTAATAATCTCTTTGTTATTCTACAAAACTGCTTGAGTTAAGAAAAGGTGTATTTTGGTTCCTAGTTTCAGAAGTTGGTTGACCACATTGCCTTGAGGGAGTGGCAAGGTAGCATATCATGATGGAAGCAGGAACCACTCACCTCACGATGACAAGAAACAGAGACAAGAGAGAATAGAATCTTGAAATTCCCTTCAGAGGCACACATACAGTGACCTAAACTCCTCCTGTGGGAACTAACAGTTCCACCATCTATTCATAGTGCCACTGGTTGGGTACAAACCTGCTAACATTTGGAATTTGGAGGAACATTTATCCAAAGTATACTTACCATTAAAAAATACCTCTACCATATAAATAGGAGCTTAAAGATTATACCAATATTGGCCCCATTTGAAATAATTCCAATTCCTATGTTGTGGTTATTTACATATAAACAGGCATGTTGTCTAAATCACGAATTGTTATATATGGTCCCTAACTCTATCCGTTTCCCCCTACCCCGAAGATCCTTGAAATTAAACAAATTATTATGGACACTTTAAATATGTTGCCTCAGAACTATGGACACAAATATCTTTGCAAAACCAACGTGTATGAGAATAACCCGGATTTCTATACGGAAGTGGAAACTCAAGACCCACTCGAGAAGCACACAGTGTTGTATTTGCCTGCTGTTCAAAGTAGAACTTGGGCCAATACTTAAGTTATACAGAAGAAAAGAAGCTGTATTAGTCATTGCTTAGGGTGAAACACCAGGTTCTCTGGACCGGTGAACTCTGCAGTTGAGTGGCTGAACCGGCATGGTGTAGGAACCACGTTGACTTTACTACAAAAAAGGCTATGACTGACTCATCCAACCAGCAGTGTTTATTACATTCCTATCGTGTGCTAGACATGCTGCTAAGTGCTAGGAACATCGTCGTAAATAAGACATGCTGAGTTTACGACTGAGCACAACATAAACATTAAATTGCTGCCTAATCAGTTATATGTAACTGCAACTGAATCTTAGAAGAAAAATTACCGTAGAGCAATGCACTGTGAGTGGGAAATGTATGCATCCCAATTAGCCTGGAGTAACTTCGGTTCATGACTGCTGTCTTCAAAACTGATAGTCTCCTGCTCCCTTTTGGATGAGAAAACAGGTGGTGGTCACTTTAATAAAGAAACATGGCAATACAGGGGAGATTGCAGCGTAGCAGAGATACTAGTCCAGGAGACCTGAAACACAAAGATCAAAGGAAAAGGGATAAAGAAATAAATCCCATTCTGAGAGTTGTGAGGCCACCAGATGTCACACTGCAGTTTGGTAAGGTAGCTAGCAGTGGAGCAAACAAAGTGTATTTCTAAGTTTGGGTCTTAGACAGTGAGAAGCCACTAAGTCTTACCAATGATAGTAAGAGGCACTGAAACATAGTGGTGACAATGTTAGGTTATCAACTAACTCACTTGCACAAAAACCACTGAAGCAAGCAGGATTTTATATTACTCAATTTCCAGGTGAGGAAATTGGGACAACTGGCTTGAAGTAAGGTAGCAAACAAGTGCTCAGTTTCCAACATTGCTGGCCAGCCTCATAATCCTGGTTCTGTTAATGACCAAGTAACGATTTCTATAGCACTGTAATAAGCCCAAGGAATCCCAAGTTCTAGAATGTTCTATAATAATTAGGTAGTAATTATTGTAGAAATGGCTTATTGGTGTTGTATAAGACTGCATATCTCTGAGCATTTGTTAAAATGGAGGAGAAGAGTTATAAGAAACTTTGTGTTTTGAACTGCTATATTTTCATCCCTAGTATATATTTTTAACAACGGCAATTTATAAATGGCTGTCAATTGCTCTAACATTTTTCTTCATTAAAAATGCCAAATATTTTTGGAGCTGAATCAAGCTATTGTAAAGACAAAATCACTCTCTATCAACCTCCCCCTGTCCTGTGAGAACAGGTAGTCACTGGAAAAGACATCAAACAAACCACAGACAACATTTGTTTGAACAAGCAATTGGGTTAGTCATATTAGCAAAGTACTGTACGTTCTCATAGAATGTAATTACATCCATTCCTGGTAATGAGGGTAACCCTTTGAAGAGAATGTAATTCTGTGTTGGTCAATACACAGTGCAACTCAGCATCTAGACCGTTTTAAAGTAGAATAAATAGTTGTCAGATGACACTGAAATAAATTCTAAGGGCGACTTTTGTTTTGACTCAATCAATTAAACAATCAGGCAAGCACTTCTCATCTTTAGTGCTCCCACCACTGTCATTAATTTTAATTTAAAACACACAGATAGCATGATAAGCAGATGATTGATTGGCTGATAGATAGATGATAGATAGATTAGAAGATAGATATACAGACAGACAGATAGAATATCAATTGTTTTACTAAATTGCTGTGATGAATTTCATATCACAGTATCTTCCTTTCCTGGAAAAGATCTCAAATTATGATCCAGCTTTTAAAGAGTTTACAATCTCCCAACACTACTAAGGTAGAAATTTGTCTTTCACACATGAATTTGGGGAGGGGTATTACAGATCCTACCTACAGATGTTATTTTGCCTAATTTCCCAAGATGTTGAAGGCAATAATTTGTATTTTTCTTAAATGAATGACTAGGAAAATTAAAATTTTTATTGACTCAGACAGGGGCTACTTGCAAGAGCTGAATATCTTGGGATGAGCCTCACATTTTTAATTTCCCAGAGATGACTCCACCAACTCAAAATGTGCTTTAAGATCAGTTTTTCCCAGGACAATTAAAAATCAAAATGCCTCGCTTTTCACATCGAAGTTATCCATCATAAGAAGTTTAAATTATGTCATGCATAATTAGAGCCTAAAAAGTCTCAGCGAAACTTAGGATGTAGGACTCCGATGATTACGGCTGGATCTGGCCTGAAAGCTTCCTTCCCGTGGTCTAGCTTCCATTGTCTCAGAAAATACTAGGCAAATGTTCAAGGGAAGGAAGCAGTTAATAGTCCTACACCCTTGTAACACCTATAAACCACGACAATGGCCATTATGGCAAGGTAAAAGTGGCAGTCACGTGATAGTGATAACCAACAGCTGTCTAATCAGACTTAAGACCCACTTACAGGAGCGAAACTGCAGCTGGTGGAAACCTAACCAATTTTCCAAGGCTGAGAAGTGACGGACTTTAAAATTTCTACTGCCTCTTCGCTGGATCGGTATAAGCCGTTACTATATACACAGACTATCACAGAAAACCACAACTGGACACATGTAGAAGTGAACAGATAATGGGGAGCCCAGCCACCCCGGATACATCTACGTCACAACTCCTGCATCATGGAAGAGGGGTGAAAGGGTGTGAGACCCAGAACACCAGGATGTCTTCTGTGAAACAGTATCTTCTAGAAACACTGCATAAAAAAGACTGGACGAATGGCAGTGTCAACAGGTATGCTAATGTGTAAAGGGGAAAAATTCCTAAGGTTCCACCCCTGGACAAATGATGACAGGAAGCTAATGAATGTAAGGAGAGGGAAAATGAGCTTCTCCTAGGGATGAACCCAGCTTATTGATTATTCAGTATAAAGTAGTCAGCCCTGATACCATTTGCATGCTAACACAAACAACAACAACAAACCCAGCAGATTTTATTTATATTTATATATCTCTACATGTGCATGCATAGGAATAATAATCAAAGAAAAAGTAGAATCAATTTGAAAGCAGTGAGTTATGGAAGAGGTTGGAGGGAGAGTGCCTATGAGAGGCTGCAGGTAGGAAAGAGAAGTGGAAAGTGATGTGATCCTATTCTAATTTAAGATATAATTTTCAAAAGTGTATCAGTGCTTCTCTCTCCCCCTTCTTTCATAACTGGAGCTCCACAAGGAGAGCAACAGAAGCAAAAAAAAAATCTGGACACAGGGGTCTTTTCTGAGACTGATACTCCAACCAAGGACCATGCATGGTGATAATTTAGAACCCCTGCACAGATTGTAGCCCATGGCAGTTCAGTGTCCAAGTCAGTTCCCTAGTAATGGGAACATGTGTCTGACATGAACTCAGTAGATGGCTCTTTGATCACCTCCTCCTAGGGGACAGGGGAGAGCATCCTTGCCAGGCCACAGAGGAAAGTCAGTGTAGCCAGTCCTGATGAGACCTGATAGGCTAGGGTCAGATGGAAGGGGAGGGAGGGCGCGCTTGGGAGGGGATGAGGGAGGGAGCTACGGCTGGGATACAAATTGAATAAATTGTAATACATAAAAAAAATAAAAAATATATCAGTGTAAATGGTTTGATATTTACACAGTTCTTGGGGCTTATGTATACAAGTCTTATAATAAAATGTATGTGAACATGGTAAATAGTACTGGGGCTACATGATTGAATAAGATTGATATTTAAATTTTTTCCCATGCTGGTTTCATATACTGAAAAGGCTCAGTAATTTCATCCAGTGCAGTAAAAGGTGCATTGCCAACACCAATTACTGTTAAACATTTTTTTTTCAAACACCATTTGTAAAGCTGACAATGTCAAAACCCTGGAATGGTACAGGGTTTCAAACAGTCATTATTGGTTTGGGGCTCTAAGGACACTGCATAGAAAACCTTCATAGTTAATGAGTCAATTTACATTCTCGCTGACAGTGTGTGAGGGCTCCTTTCCACATCCTTGATGGCACCGGTGGTTTCTGTTCTTGATAGTAACCATTCTAAGTCGAGAAAAATGAAATCTCAGCAATGATTTTGATCTGAATTTCTCAGCTGGTGAATGCTCTTAAGTGTTAAATTCTGCTTCACAAACTTCACATCTTTCAAACAGTCAGCTTTACAAATGTTATTTGAAAAATGTTTAACAGTTGAAAGAGTAAGTGACAGGAATTTCAACACCATTTTTATCACCTATAAGATTTGACTGCCTAGCTCTTCAGCCATAATTCTGCCAGCCACTAAGGTCCTTTTATTATTATTATTATTATTATTATTATTATTATTATTATTATTGCATAGCTCACTTGATTTTATCTTGTTACCTGTAACCAGAATGGCATAAACAGAGGCAACAAAAGGAATAATGCCTATTGTAGAGAAATCTTTGAGACTATTATATAGGTTAGAAGTCTCTGAGAATCCCAAGCAATATGTTTTGTCTCCCAGAAAACAAAAGGGGATTGAATACAGTTTTCACAGGTTTCTGAGCCCCTTCCAAAGAGGACATTCAAAGAGGAAAAAGGACAGGCAGACAGTGCAAGATCAGCAAATACCTGTGGCAAGAACATCTTCATTTGGGCAGGATCTTTATAAAATTAGAAATGCATCTGATTCTATGTTTCCTATATGCCTTGGGTTTAAAAGAGAGTATGCTGAATAAACATAGGCATGCCTGCCTGAAGGAATGGGCTTCTACCATTACAGATTAAGTGGAGGTTGCCTCTCATTGTCCTCTGGGAGGGGGGAAGCACAGTTATTGTATTTGAGTGATCTTTGTGGGTTTTAAATTGTTAGTGAAGATACAATAGAAGAAGGTATCTCTTTCCATTGTCCTCTTGATTCTGCAAAAAGATATTGAAGGTTCTTGACTCTAAATTGGGTCAGATAAAACCGTTATCTGATTGCAACCTCAGCCACAAGTTTTAGGATACTTTCTACTCCACTGAATGAAAAAGTCAGTTTCTGAATTTTTGGCAGAGACAAAGGTACCAATTTCAATATATGAAAGATTGTGAGTGAGCCTGCAAGATGCTCAGAGTAAAGGCATTTGCTGTGTGAACGTGGCAGCCTGTGTTTGATCTCAGAACTCACTTAAGGTAGAAAGAGAGAGCCAACTCCACTCTGTAAGGTTTTCCTATGGCCTCAGAGTATACATTATGACATATGTACACAGAATAACAAATAAATTAACTAACTTTTAATGACCAAAAAGTGAGAAGAAAGATAATTTTAACTCATTTTATATGACTAGACTTTCCTTTGATCTGCAGTCATTTCCAGGGTATCATAGTGAGCAGACCACTTAATTATGTCCTTATTTTCAAAATACGTATTGTAAATTCTTCATGATGAAATGGCAGTTCACTCACACTGCTGCCGGTTGTGCTTTTGAAGAATAGACATAGAACAATGAATTAATTGGAGTTGTCACTTATTTCAGCTTCCGGAGATGTATCAATTTGAAACTTAACCATAATGAGCACAGCTCAGAAGGACAAGCAGCCTTTTCAGATCTGCAGTGTAACAATTTTAAATGGAAGAACACAACATTTCAGAGTTGAGGATGCATCTATGGACTAGGTTTCCCTTTGAACAATAATGGTTAGCCTCAAGGGTGCCCAAGGAAAGAACGCCAGTGAGAAAATGATTGAAGCCATCTTCTGACTCAGTGGTGTTTAGGCTTGGATATAATATATTCAATAACAGCAGTCAATGGCAATTTGTATCCTATTGACCAGCAGTTCTCAAAGTGTGGGTTGTGACCTCTCTGGGGGGGTCATATATCAGATGTCCTTCATATCAGATATTTTAGTAGCAAAATTAAAATTACAAAGTAGCAATAAAATAGTCTTATGGTTGGGGGTCACCCAACCATGAGGAACAGTGCTAAAGAGCTGCAACGTTAGGAAGGTTGAGAACTGCTGCATACAGACTAAAACATACAGACATTCTTCTGAGTTTCAACACACAACTGTGGTGCATTATTGAGGATCTGTCTTCCCCTTGTTGATCCATGGCATCCTTGAAGATAGTTCTTTCTCGATTTTTGTTCTATTTTGCATATGGAAACCAAATGGTAGTCATGGAAACACATTTATTTTCCATTTTACTTCTTCATTTATATTTCCAGCACTTAAAAGCAAGCTCAATCCTTCTTCTAATATCACTCCTCCAACATGTAGTAGGCACTCAATAAAGTTTTGTTAAGTAAAATTATCATTATGTTTGTCTCCTTCCCTCAGAAAAATCTCTGTCTATCTCTATCCAAGTACAGACCTTAAGATGGAAGAAACAAGAACACACTGTGATGATCTTCATTAATGCTGAAGATTCACCTCAGATAACCTTAGCAGAGACACTGGTATCCAAGAAAATACTCTAATCATATAATAAGCCCTGGGCAGAATCAAGAGTGCTGATAAAGATGCTTTTAATTGCCCTGGTTTGTAATGCTGATTTGACAGTACATTAGTTCAGCCGTGTTTTTGCCATGGCTCTTCAAACCATACACATAACTACGAACTGATTGGAGCACAAAAATCAATATGCATGTTAAAACTAGCAGACTGAGTAGTCACACAGTAAGTACATGTTGTTGATACAATATGAAAGCTGCATAGTATTTATCATGAAATATACTGTTTCAGACAGAGCAAGAAAATAACTTCATCCAGGGCAATTTAGGAGAATACATTTCCTTCACAGAGTGAAATGGAGATCATATTTTGTGAAGTAGTTTTCAAATATGCAGAGCTTACACAGCCAGCATTGCTTAGGGAGATATTGCTGCTTTTCTTCAGGGTAACTGCCTAACATCGTCAACACATTAAGGAGTTAGTTAAACTAACCACATTCCCATATGATACAACAGAAAGCTGTCTTGTTTACTATATTACTCATGTTTCTGTTGCTGCTATAATAAATTACCTCAAAATCAATGAATTAAAATGACACAAGCATAATCATAAAGTTCTGGAGGCCAGAAATATAAAATATGTCCCTAGAGTTAAAATCCTTTGCCCTCCTTCTAAAGGTTCTCAGGGAGAATGCTCTGTCCTCCTCCCTGCCATGAGCACTCTTCCATCATGATACATCCTTCATGTGCACAGCCATCACTCACATCTGTCTCCATCATGTTTGGTCTGACTACCTCTCTGTCCTCCTCTGAGGACCCTGGTGCTACACTGACTCCACCCAGACAATCCAGGGTAATTGTTTCCTCTTATTATTATTCATTCTTTCTTCCATGTAAACCAACATTCATGGGCTCACAGACTTGGACATAGGTATTGCTAGGGAGTTCTCATTCTGCCTACCACACTTTATATGCTTACTTTGTCAATTATAAAGTAAAATTTAGCATCCTTTGTGTATGTGTTATAATCTTTAGACTAGAAATTGTCATGGATCTGCATTGTAATTGTAAAGTGCATTTGTGGGCATACAGTATCATTGTATGATTGCTTGCAAATATGACAGATGGTATTCTGTTGATTACACAGACTTACAAAACTCACAGAAGTTTTAGTTCTACATTTCCTAAAAAATCAACATCCTTTATCTTCTATTTCTTTGATAGAAATTATGATATGTTTCCTTAAAATAGAAAAATAAAGAAGGAAATACTTGAAAAAGAAAAAGAAGAAGAAGAAGAAGAAGAACAAGAACAAGAACAAGAAGAACAAGAAGAAGAACAACAAGAAGAAGCAGCTTCAGGAATTTTAAACAAAGATCATTTCAATACCAAGGGCACAGTGACCCAGACACTCTCCAGGTGCCCCTGCACCTTCACCAACTGGGAGTGATGAGCAGAGATATTTTCAGTTTAGTTTGCGGCAGGCATAATCATTCCATTAGCTAGTGAAATACTTATGTACACAAAGTGGTTTGATATATACACAAGTAACTTCAAAGAAGAGCATGTCACAAAATACTGCAAACAGTGAGTGGGCCTTGTGTGGAATCCCCCAAAGAAAGTTTCTTCCCTATGCTTATTTATAAAAACCACTGAAATTTTGTTGCTTCTAAGATGTGTAAATACAGGAGTCTGCATTGCCAGACACCCACTTTTGATTCCTTCCAAAACATCTAATTGAATGTGCAATTGCCCTTTCTTTAACTTTGCCTATTAGAAATGTTTTGTTTTGTTTGGTTTGGTCTTATTTTGGTTTCTATTGTTATGATAAAGACCACGCAGCCTTGGGGGAGGGTTTTCAATTAGCTCACACTGCCACATCACATTCTACTTTGAGGGAAATCAAGACAGGAAATGAAGCAGGAACCTGGAGGCAGGAACTGAAGCAGAGGCCATGAAGAAAACATTGTTTACTAGTTTGCTTCCTATGACTTGCTAAGTTTTATTTCTTATATACTCAGGACCATGTGCCGGTGATGGTACTAACTCCACTGAACAATCATTAAACTCACCTACAGGAAATTCTACGGGATGTTTTCCCAATTGAGGTTCCTGTTCCCGAAGAACTCTATCTTGTGTCAAGCTGACAGAAAAGTAACTAACACAACTTTATATTGAATCAGTTACTATTTTTCTATCAGAGAGGAAAAAGTAGTGACTCTTTGTGGAAATGATAGTCCAACACTTGAATACTGGTCTAAAATTTTCTGCATCAATATGTGTAGTAACATGGTAGTCCTGCTGTCTGGCTAGCTTCTGGTTCTATCATAAACTTTTCCCTAATTCCATTTAAGTTTGTGCACTATGAAGCTATTTGCTCATACTCTGGAATTTTATAACTTGATTTATATTTTCAAAGAAAAACAGCTATTAAACAAATTTATTTACTAAGACACATTCTCTATTATATTTCAGAAGCACACAAAGAACATGAGAAGCAGAAAGCCTGAATTGCAATTCTCCGGCAATTTATATGTAACAAAACATTAACAGTGACCTAATAAACAACAAGTATGTTCCTTGTTTCATTACAATGACATGTCCTATAAGGACAAGTAACAAAACTAATGCCACTTATGGGAAGAGAAATATTAATCATAATGATATAATTCTAGATGAATTATAAACGAAGATGTTTCCAACTGCCATCACCTGAGAGATGGCCACTGTGTCCTCCTCCTTCCAAATATGAAATATTTACACAAAGCTAAATTAGTCAAGCTCACCTTCATGACTAGAAAAAAGTAAAGCCAAACAATATTCATATCAAGTATAGAAGAAGAAAACTGTAAACATTACAGAAATGACTGAGTATGCCTTTCATACAGCTAATATAACAACAGCTGATTCTCAATACTATTTTTTGTCATTTATAGATTTAGTGTCATATAATTATTTACTGCTGAAGATTAAGGAATCAGCTAACATTCGTGCCCTTGCTTAGTTACAATCTAGAAATAAAGTATGCTTCACTGAATCCCTTCCAAAATTATTTAGCACAAACCTGAGCCTGTGATGAGGTTCTCCTACCCCAAACTAATATACTGCCAGACTCACATTTAAACAGAAACCCTCAGCCTCTATGTTGGGAGTTGTTTTGATGCTGGCCCTCATGATCTGGTTACTGCCTGGGTACACCTATCTTTGTTGTGTAAACCTGCCTGACTGGTGGATTAAACAGCCTACACCTGTGCAGGACAGAACAGAGTAGGCATGTCTAAGGTTCCAAGGCTTTACAGAACAGGAGAATCATGGGAAAGAGATAGCCTGAAAGAGAGGAGGAAGGAGGACTGGACAATGGGTTAGTGTGGAGAGGAAACCACTTGGGGATGGATGAAGGACTCCAATAATAGCGTAGAAAGGTCCAGATGAATAATTAAAGCCAAGCGTTCATAAGATGATGGATGAAAGGTGGCCCAGATAAAGACGCTTAAGGCAGGTGGCATTGGATGGAGGATGGATGGTGAGGTTATTGAGATAGCACAGGTAGAAATATCTGCCAGTCCCAAGGTGATAAGACAATTATAAACTCTAACAGGTGTCTGTGTCTTATTATTTGTGATAGTGGGCCAAATAATACCTCCACAATAAATATAGGGCTAATAATAAACATATAATCCAACATTTTTATTTACTACAACACTTCTGCCTCCTGTGACCCTGTGTGTGTTCCTCCATCATAGACTCTAAACTTCTGGAATCATAATCCCAAATTAACTCTTTCAACTACAAGCTTCCTTGGTCATAATGATTTATCACAGTGACAGAACAAAAAGTAACACAGAACGTTTCAAGAATCAGAAGTTAGAGCTGAAGTAGCACATGCCTATAATCTCAGCACTCAGGGAAGCAGACGCAGGTGGATCTCTGTGAGTTTCAGACCAACTTCGTCTACAAAGTAGGTCCAGGGCAGCTAAAGCTAAACAATGAAACCCTGTCTTGAAAAAAATCACACACACAAAAAGAGAGAGAAATAGAAGATATGATTTGCCTCGTCTTTTCCAGGGATCATCAGACAGCTGTATTAGGTGTGGATTGTAGGAAAAGAATCATGGGACCCATTAAAGAATTCACAGGGCACATCATGTTAGCCTTGTCCAGGAAGCAACACTGAAAAGAATAAGAGATGAAGGAGAGACATGTTCAGCGGAAATCTGGTCTTTGGCGGCAAGTGTGCTTTAAAGCAGAGCCAGCAAATTTGATGTGGACCATAAAGGAGACTAAAAGGACAAGTCA
The DNA here is from genome assembly GCA_028658305.1 of Pachyuromys duprasi. Classification (NCBI taxonomy): domain Eukaryota; kingdom Metazoa; phylum Chordata; class Mammalia; order Rodentia; family Muridae; genus Pachyuromys; species Pachyuromys duprasi. The sequence goes on along the minus strand of CM053743.1, from coordinate 20,492,416 downwards.
AAAATAACTTCAGGTCCTAAAAGTCGCATCAGGTGACAATTCTGCTTGATATAAGTGTCAAGAGAATGTGAGCTGGGGAGACTGTAAGTGAATATTTCTAAGTTGTGCAAGTCATATTTTAAATGACTGGTTTCCAAATTTTTAAATTTTAACTTCATCGAAACAAAGTTTACACAGAAAAACTTCATCTCAGCATCTGTTGATTCTGGTGAATTATAGGAGCTGTCAGCTGTGTAGCTGCCAAAATAAGAGAGCAATCAAATTCCTAGAGGTGTCGTGCCCCTTTTCATTCAAACTCCAGCCTCTTCCCAGATCTTCCTTTTAAGGATTTTGCAGACACTTTGGCTTGTTCTCATTGTTATGGTAGAAGGAATGTTCTCTTGCGGCCCTTTCCGTCTTGAATGGAGGCTCAGATCTTTTTACATGGATGACAGTTGATCTCAAACATGTTGTTGCATACATTATCTTGGCTGTAGCAGTATTATGGAATAAATATTGACATCGTAAAAAAGCTATATCATTTTCAACAATCTATATTTCTTTTTTTAACATTTTTATTTTATATTAGTCACAGGTTATGTACTTTGTATCCCAGCCATAGCCCACTCCCGCATTCCCTCCCTATCCCTCCCTTCCCTCCCTCATCTTCTCCCTGCCCCTTTCCAAGTCCACTGATAGGGGAGGACCTCTTCTTCTATATTTCTAATGAAATATTTTAGATATAGATGTGTATGCATGTCCAACAGTATACTAAAATTCTTCTAAGATATAAGTTAAGTAAAAAGTGTGAAAAAAAAAACATTGAGAGCTTAGAAAGCTTACTCTTGTCAGAATAATGTTAAATAATTTTTGTTCTATTTGAAGCAGGGTCTTTCTCTGTAGCCCTTGCTATCCTGGAACTTGATATGTAGATCAGGCTGCCCTTGAACTCACAGAGATATGCCTATGTCTGTCCCCAAAGTGCTAGAATTAAAGGCCTGTGTCACATGCTATATAACACATCACATGTTACATAATTTAAAAGAGATATGCAAAGAGGAGAGTATAGTGACACTTGGCTAGCATTGTGATGCTAGGTTCCTGCACTGTATTTTGGAAAAACAATTGATTTCTCATGTAGACCTTAGATTTAGACTGTGACCTATCAAGTCTTCAGCTAAACTCCTGCTACCTAGTAAGGACCAGAAATTTTCATGGTGTAAGTTATATATGAACAATATCTGATTCTGCGAAGAAACCCACAAACAAGAAGGTAAGAGTAATTTGAAACTGAATAATCAAAATAAATGTGTTCAAGGTAATGGGCCATGTATGCATAACAATGCTGGAAGAGAAGAGAATAGGGACACCACACTTAGAGGCGAGGTAGATGTCCCATTTACCTTCCTGCTTCTGGTCTCATACAGCAAATCACAGAGACACAGGAAATTCAGGCTGATGAGAAACTTTGTGGTCACCAAATCTTGTACTGGAGGAAACTAATGCGTGGATAGGGTGGCCCATCATAGAATGCTTTACTTAACATACACATGTTTTTACTACATGAAAATGTATTACACTGGGCAATTGATGAAAAGATTCTCCCCCAAATGTTAATCACACTGTTTATAAAATAGTGCAAAATCTGAACAGTAAAAATCACAAATAGAAGCCGGGTGCGGTGGCACATGCCTGTAATCCCAGCACTCTAGGAGGCAAAGGCAGGCGGATCTCTGGGAGTTCAAGGCCAGCCTGATCTACAGAGTAAGTCCAGGACAGCCAAGGCTTCACAAAGAATCCCTGTCTCAATAACTAAATTAAAAAACCACAAATAAGTTTGTATTTTTAAAATTCAGATGAGGTCAATGACCTTACCAAATTACAATGTATGCCCTGAATTCTGTGCTTAATTTAGCATGGAGAATTTTGCAGTATTTTGTTTTGTTTTAATAATTTTTATTTTTATTAATTACAGTTTATTCCCTTTGTATCCCACCTATAGCTCCCTCTCTCTTCCCCTTCCAATCCCACCCTCTCTCCCTCTTCTCCACTCATGCTCCTCCCTCAGTCCACTGATAGTGGAGGTCCTCCTCCCTTTCTATCTGATCCTAGTTTATCAGGTCTCATCAGGGGTGGCTGCATTGTCTTCTTCTGTGGCCTGGAAAGGCTGCACACACCCCTGAGGGGAAGGTGATCAAAGAGCAGGCCAATTAGTTTATGTCAAAGACAGTCCCTGCTCCTATTACTATGGAACCCACTTGGACACTGAGCTGCCATGGACTACATCTGAGCAGGGGTTCTAGGTTATCTCCATGCATGGTCCTTGGTTGGAGTATCAGTCTCAGAAAAGACTCCTGGGCCCAGATTTTTTGGTTCTGTTGCTCTCCTTGTGGAGCTCCTGTCTTCTCCAGGTCTTTCTATTTCCTTCTTCCTTCATAAGATTCCCTGCACTCTGTCCAAAGTTTGGCTATGAGTCTCAGCATCTGCAACTGCTCACTTGTTAACTAGACAAGGATGAGGATTACAATATTCTTTTATTACAAGTTGTTGTGTTAACAAAACAATGTAGAGGTAAAGTGACTGTCAAGGGGAACTTAGATAAATAAGAGAATAGGACAGCCAGTGATTTGACCCAAAAGATCCACACAGCTTCAAAGCAGAGTAAGGAAAGGAGAGAAGAGAGTGAGTGTGGCATTGCCAGGGACTGGCCTGTTGCCTCATACCATCCTTCAGAATAATTACACTTACTAAATAGGCAGCTATGTATCTCAGTAGCTGTGCATTTCCCCCAGTGAGTCACGGAACCTCTATTTTAAAGGTATTTAATAGGAAATGAGTATGCTTAAATTTTCTAAACTCGGGTCCTGGAAGCAAGTGCTTAAAGAGCATTACTGAGGAGTGCTGTTGGGAACCATGGAATGTTTGCTCTCAGAGAATGAGTGTATTTGTTTATTAGTCATTATTTTATTAACTGAAATAGACAATAAATGTATGACTAAGAATCTGTGAGAATGAATCAGTGACTTTTATACTTGGGTGGTTCCATTGAAATTTATGGTTTTTAGATTAGATTGTAGCAATTACTTACACTCTCTGTTTGATTAATGAACGAGCTGGGTTTTTATCCAACTAATCCTCAAATCCACCCAAGGGCCGGTGACCTCACAAGCACCTTCAAAAACTAACGAAAGAGTCAATTATGTCCTGAGTGTTCATCTCATCCTTTACTGGGAGAACACAGTTCTCTGCCCCAGGCCTGGCAGGAGACTTCTATCAGGAAAGACTGATGGGGACACTAAAAATTAATGAGACCTCCACAAACAACTAATGGCTGTTTCAGGGGTGTGTGTGTGTGTGTGTGTGTGTGTGTGTGTGTGTGTGTGTGTGTGTGTGTGTTAAGGGGGGTGGGTGGGGAGAGGATCCTGCTGCTAGTTTACCAGAGCTCAAGGCATTTGAAGCAAGTTCAGAAGTAATCTTTGGAAGGAGGGCAGAAACCAACCCCTCCTTCAATAACAAGAACATTTTCTGGATAAAGCTATCTTCCCAATGTTGTCTAAAAATAACAGTTTGTAAGACCGATTTAAAAAAATGATTGTGGTATGAGATACACAGAAACCTTTCATCGGTGTCACCTTGTTAGAATTTGCATGAAATATGCCTATTAACTTTATGTTTGTCCTCAAGGACAAAAGTTGGATTCATTGTCCCCATGTAGAAAGTGAATTATGTTGCTTGTGTAGAAGCAGCCTGTTTGTTGTCTCAATGTAGAGCACTCCTTTGTATGACTATACCCCATTCATCTATCCATGGTAATATTGAAGGATATTTGAATTGTTTACACACTAAGATTATTATATGATGCTACTGTACTCTAAACATGCATGTTTTGAAATTTCATAGTGTGGAAATTTAATTATCACACATAAGGCACTCCTATGTTGAAATAATAATGTCTCAAATACTTCATAATTTTATCCAATATTAGCAGTATTTTCTTTTCATTCATTCTAGAGTTTTTGAAAGGGTGTCATATTTTAGTCTTATTTCTCTGACTTAACAATCACTTTTTGGTCCCTATTATTTTTTTGTGAAAATTACATTTTCTATAGAAAACAATTTATAAGTCAGTGTATATTATACACTTTATATTGTTATGGAAGACTGCATAATCATTGAAGACATTGATTATAAAACTCAATTTTATCAAGTAAGATAAAAACCTATTTGATAACAGTAATATCCTTCCTGCTCAAGTCAATCACGGTGAAACACAAGAGAAAACAAGACACATGGTGCCCCGATATCCAGCTTTTTGAAGATTTCACTTGGGTAACTGAGCACATTTTGGTAGAACAGGGGTGTAGCCTTTTCTGATTGTAGACAACTAGAACAACTGTGGCTGGTTTTCCCTATGGAGTCTCTTTGAATTCTATGGAAAAATGGAACCATGATTGGTGTGGAGAGATTTCAGAGTGGACCTTGGATTAAAAGTGGTGGGGATGTGTCTGGAATCTTTCATGCCAACACAACACAAAACAAGTACAGTCTAGTCTCAATAAAAGTCACTTTTACCCTGGCCAGCATATAGTTTTCTCATCTACGTAGGAGTTCACCAGTCTGGCACCTTCCCTTGACCTTGTTAGCAGGTTACCAACAAAATATTACACTGTACTTGAGTCTATGTGCTTCCTTCTTCAGTTTCTAAGCACCTTTTCCCTGTGTCAGTCAGTTCTTTTATATCAACTTTTTCAACAAAGCATGGAAAACTGATCATTTAACATTTATTCTGACCTTGTTCAGTTCTTCAGTTGACTCCTGTTTTGAATGTTAGACTCTGAGTCTTCCGGTTTCACAGATTCCCAGAGTGCATTCCTGGAAATAATCATTACAATTTTAAAAGACTATCAGAAAAATGCCAACATCCTCTACATTAGGAGTTGCACGGCAAAGCTGCACAGCCACAGTGAAGAATGTTAATCCATAGGAAGGACTAAGTGAGAGGAAGAAGCGGGTGCTTGAGGCTCAGTTACTCCACTTCCTGATGCACAGGGAGGCCGAATCCAAATGAAGTTACGTGATAACCTGACGTCTGTGACAGATACAACAAAAATTTCCTACTCAATAATTATTTTTCTTCTATTGTTTATCTAATGAGGCAAAGTCCTTGTGATTTACCAAGAAATAGAAGGTATTATCAAAAATTTTTTGAAAAGATCATAAAAGATGTCTTAACAATATTAATGGGCTCATATAGGTAGAATTGCTATTATGTGTTAGTTACATTTAGAAAACAAAAATGAGCCATATATACCAATCAGTGAATGCATAATGTATATAAAAATTTAAGAAGTGAAACTTAGTAGAAGATTAATGTTTGAAGATTTAGATATTAACACTGAAGTTCTATGTTTTTTTTTTTTAAAGTCTGTTATAAGTAGGTTTGTTTGTTTTTGTTGTTGTTTGAGACAGGGACCTTCTATGTGACACTGACTGGTATCAAACTCATGGTAATACTTCTGCCTCAGTGTTCCAAAGGCTAGGATTACAGGTGTGCGCCATCATGCCCACAGCTAGGATTTCTATCATTTGGACGCAATATCACACATCTGCTGGGGTTTTAGGAAGAGATAGAGCCTTTCCCAGTGGAAGAAAGGTTGGACCACTTGGAGTATCCTCTCAAGAAGACTACCAGGAGTCCAGCCCCTATTCTTTCCCCATTTGTTTCTGCCACCAGATGAAGTTTTCTCTGCTACACTCCTCCACCCTGATGCTCCTCCTCATCTCTAAATCAAAACAAAACCAACCAAACAAACAGAAAACAATGCTAGGAACTATTAAAAAAAACCCTTTGGTAGCATGATCCAAAACTTTTGCTCTTTTTTAGTTGATAATCTCAGGTATTTTATGAGAAGGATGGAAAGCTGACTAATGAAAAGACAATAAGGTATCTCCTAAGTGATGTTACAGACTACAGGTCTGAGGGGCAGAAACGTTTTAAAGAGGATATCTGAGATGTCTGCACAGGAAGAAATGCTCACCAAACTTATGGGTAACACGGAGAACACTGTCACAAAATAAACACTTCAAAATAGGCGCTGGAGAGATGGCTCAGCAGGTAAGAGCACTGGCTGCTCTTGCAGGGGACCCAGGTTAGATTCCCAGCATCGGTGTGGTGGATTACAACTGTCTGAAACTCCAGCCCCAGGGGATCTGACACAGTCTCTGGCCTCTGCAGGCACAAGGCACACATGTGGTGCACAGGAAATGCATGTCGGCAAAATACCCATATACGTTAATTTTTAATTATATATGCATATACTATGTATTTTCTTCTTTCTCTCACCTTCATTTTCTCCTTGCTTCCCACTATGTCTTTTCAGTCTTCAGAACCAGAATTTTGTGCTTGGTTTTTTTTTCCCAGCTTATAATAGATAGTCTTTTATTTGTAGGATCTCACAGCTTCCATTTCAAAGCACACAAGAACTCTATTTTAAAGGGCTTCCATTTCAGAATGAAACTTTGATGGTGTGCCAAAAAATAAATAACCACTGTTATCTGGTGTTAAATCTCAAATGATTTGCACTTACTCAGTAGATTGCAAAACTGACCACCAGTGTCCTGCTGCTCTTCAATTAATAGTAACAGCTTTGAAATTGAGATTATAATTTTTGAAAAGATTCCATATAGGGCATGTATTAACTCTTCAGTAATATCAGGCCTTCAAATTAACTTGATAATTAAAATGGCCTTGTGTAGCAGGAATTATTACTCTATTTTTATAGATAAGGACAATGAGGCTTGGAGAAGCTAAGGAAATTGCCCAAAGCACACAGAAGACTGAGATAATGAACTCAAAATGCCCTGGACCCATATTTCACCTGACTACTTTAGGGAATTGCTTCACACTGGCAAAGTTATGTAAAGAAAATTTAAAGTAAATACGGTTTCAAAAAGCCATTTGAGGCAGATAATTAGTTGACAATGGGGTGTGAGGATTGATGAATTTGACTACATTTAGATTCTCTTGGGAGGCTTAAGACTTATTTAAAAGACTTTTGCATGATAAGAGAGAGAGGGAGATGGAGTATCCCTGAAGACATCTTGTGTTCAACTGACCAGATCCCTCACTAGACCACTGTCTAATAGTCTCTGTACTGCTCAGTGCTGCCCACATTAGTGTTTGGTTTACAGAATGAAGAAGGCAAAAGTTATGGGATCATGGAAGCTTCAACTCACAGTTTTCAGAAGGTCTAGGAGGCTGGTAAAAATGTAACAAACTGGGTCCTATTTTCTCAGGTCTCTCAGAAAATTATATGTCAATCTGTGCAGATAAAGCCTAAGTTTTAATGAAAACCCCAGGATGTTGGAAGTGCAAAAAATGTTGAATGTTTGCTAAGGAAAGTTGCATGCAATGAGTGAAACTAGCGAAGGAGACAATTAGAAAGACCTCGGGGGTCAGGCTGCCATGTCCTTTGGAACGCATAGCACTCCATGGCCACAAAGAAAAGTGTGAATCTTTGGTGCTGGTTTTCAGTCTTTCTTTAAACTCATCTCTCCTTTCTATGGCCCTGTCTTCTATTTGGAATAGAAATATTTACTCTGTAATACTGTAAATGTGTGATCATATATTTTTATTTTATTATAAAGGGTAGACAGCTAAGATTTTGGCTTAAGCATCAGATGAGTATTTAACTGAATCTCTTGAGTCACAATGGAAAATTTAGGGCTATGTACTAAATGCATGAGGTAGGAATGATCCTTTTGAGGACTGATTGTGGAATGTTATCTTTTTAACGGACATATTTGGGTATCAAATTGACAATAGGGTAGACATCTGAAGGCTTTCATTGTCAGTTTGACTGGATTTAGGATCATATGGAGATTGAAGCACACCTATGAGCTATTATGGGATTAACTGAAGAGGGTAGCCCCAACATAAATGTGGGTGGTGCCATAGTCTGAAGACCTAAGTGGAATAAGAGAGGCCGAGGGAGAAATCCACCCAACACTAGCCTTTCCGTTTTCTCTGCTTCCTGACAGATAATGACATGAACTACTCTCAAGCCCTTCAGGCCATGATGCACTCAACATTCTAACACTGTGAACAAAATAAATTTCTCATTCTTTATGTCATGCCTGTTGAATGCTCCTGCTGCAGCAATGAGAAAATCCACTAAGGTAGTGGACAAAAGATTATTTACGTTTTACCCAGTCACCCAATGACTGTATCTAGTGAGGTAAATGGGGCATAATACTTCACTTAGTCCCCAAGAAAGATCAGAAGATGTTCTTTTTATAAAGTCAAGCTCCTCCCCAACTAAATAACAGTTCATCAAAATGTGTTTTACAATGTCATTTCTGGGTCGCACCCTGCCTCTATCCCATAAAAAGTTCTGCCCTCCTGGAGCTTTCTACGCCTGCTTGTCATCTTCCTTTCATCCCAGAGAACTGTGGATGAGTAGAGGGATTGAAGAAGTAGATACTATGTTTTTTATTAATTTATTTAATTTACATCTTGGTCATGGGCCCGTCCCTTCCCTCCTCCCAGTCCCACACTCTCTCCCATAGTCCCTCTACCCTATTCCTCAGAATAGGGAACCCCCTATCCAGACACCTCAGCTCATTTATTCACGTGACAGCTGAGTTCATCTTCCTCTCCTGTGGCCTGGTAGAGAAGTCGCATCAGGAGAAAGTGATCAAAAAGCAGGCAACATAGTCTGTGTCAAGGGTATCCCCCACTTTCCTAACTGACGAGCCCAAATGAAGCCTAGGATGTCCATTGAACTTGTCTTCTGGTGGTCTATGCATTGTACTATGCCTATCTTGTATTATATGACTAAAAATCGCTTATAAGTGAGCATACACCATGTGTGTCTTTCTGGATCTGTTACCTAACAAATAAGATCTGGATCTGTTACCTAACAGGCTCTAAGATTTACAATTAGTAAATGAAACCTCTTAAAACTGAAAAGCTTCTGTAAAGCAAAGGACACTATCAGTAGAATGAAATGGCATTCTATAGATTGAAAAATATCTTCACCAATCCTATATCCAACAAAAGGCTAATATACAGAATATATAAAGGACTCAAGAAATTTAGCACTAACAAACTAAATAATCCAATTTAAAAATGGGATACAGAGCAAAACAGAGAATTCTCAAAACAGGATTCTCAAATGGTGGAGAAGCATTTGAACAAATGCTCAAAGTTCTTAGCTATCAGGAAAATGAAAATCAAAATGACACTGAGATTCCGTATTACACCCATCAGAATGGCTAAGATCCAAAACTCGAGTGGTTAGGATGGGGAGAAAGGGGAACCCTCCTCCATTGCTGGTGGGAATGCAAACTTATACAACCGCTTTGGAAATCAGTCTGGTGCTTTCTCAGAAAACTGGGAATAGCCGTACCTCAAGACCCAGCTCTACCACTCCTGGGCATACACCAGAAAGATGCTTCACCATACAACAAGGACATTTACTCAACCATGTTCACAGCAGCTTTATTCATAGTAGCTTCCATGTTTAGGACACTGAATTTAAATGTCTTTCAGCCAGACAAAGTGGATCTGCCATGAAAGTAGCCCGCATTTAAGTTCAGTGTATATATATGGACAGAGCTGTTGTTCTTGGGATAGTGGGTGCTTTTGGCTTATCCTTTCCCGGAATGTACTTTCAATAGAAATGTGAATAGCAAAGACTGCTAGTAAGCTTTTAGAAGAGAGTAAAAGCTCTATTGGAAAGTATGCAAGGAACTCTTCATGGCACATTCTGGCAAAGAATTTCTCTACTTTCTCTACTAATAGCATGAAACTTCCTAAGAGGCTGGGTTTATTAAGTACTCTTGAAAGCACCTGGGTTTTATGGAAGTGTTCAGAGAAGCCTCGTGATTCTTCTTGGTGTGCTTAGAAACTCTTGATTTGAAGGTTCCGACACAAAGGGAGATGTGAGAAACATCGCCTCCTTAGAAAATGAAGTTGCTGGACTTTTAATTTTAAAAAGCACACTATATAAGTTTCTCCAGGGACTTCTTAACAAAGTGCTGGGTTATTTAGACAAACTCAGTTATTTAAGCAGTAGAAATGTGCTGTGTCAGTTCAGGAGGCTAGCAGTCAAGCTCTGCTGATTTCTCTAAGGGCTAGAAGGGGAAGTCTGTTCCACGACCCTCGTTAACATCTAGTGGTTTTCTTTTTAAGAATCTTTGACCATCTACAAACATCATTCTGCTATATACCTTCATCCTGACACAGCATGAGCTTGATGCATGCAGCTGTCTTCAAATTTCTCCCTGTTTTATATACACAGTAAGGTCATTTTAGAGTCCCATTGTATTAACTAATATCTCATCTTGCCTTAATTAGTTATAGTTTTAATTATGTTCATATTTTGAGATAGTAGAAGTTTAAAATTCAAGATAAGAATTTGGAAGGACATTATTTAAACCACTTAGTGAATCTCTGTTGTTGAAATGATCCAGTTTTTTTTTTTTATCTGATATGTACCCAAATGGCTTTACTCTTTATACAGAGCCCATTTGTGGTATGAAATACTTGATTGCAGTGCTGTTGTCCTGGGACAATCCCGTGAGTTTGTACTAATCATCTTTAGGACAACTTAGCTGAATTTCAGAAACTCTCCTTGCTTTCATTTTCATGCGAACTCCATAAGCACATTCTTCTTCTTTAAAGCTGCTACATTCTCTGCAAGAGAGGGGCAGTACTGCATGTCATACTCAAATCAGCACAATTGTTGCCCAGACTTTGCCTTTATAAAGCATTAATGGGCATTTTTTTTCTGAGAAAAATGTTCATAATTCTGCCTTGCTTGGATGAACATTAAAATCAGTTTAAATTCTCTGAAACCATATCAATAGGAACTGGAATTTAGAGCCAAATTATGGAAATTAATAGTAGATAGATTCAACCCTATCTAGAAAATACACTTATGCAATTACAGCTTGATTCTGTGAGCAGGTGAATTATAGCACTGTGTTAAAATGTTAAACCACTTACATCAAGGAAAACTTGATGTCAAGACTTGTAAAATGTGTACCTTTGAAACCGTTTTTCAAGATTTGGCAATTCAAATGCCCAAATAAATTTATCTTACTAATAGAGATTTACTGTGGCACTCTTTTACAATTCAAAAGGCTTAGAAATATGTCTTGAGGAAACTTCCACAATTTTGGGGGGGGGCCTGCATGGGGAAGACAGAATATCACCACATAGCCCAGGATGGCTTTGAACTTTTGCTTCTCTTGACTTAGTTTTTCATGTGTTGGGATTAAAGGCCTTTGTTGCCATACACAGCTGCCCGAATGCCATAAATTGAATTAACTTTTGTTTCTTAAATATAAAACATATATTGTTAGGATGAAAACAAAACATTTGGATCTTCCTAGACTAGCTGGTAGGGAGAGTGCCTTCTTACTTGTATCACCTAGAAATAACCTAATTTGGGGAAGAAAATGGGTCATCTTAAGAACAATTCCTTATCGTGGTGACCTTGACTCTTCAGCTGCATCTTGTCTTAATGCCACTGTAAAGGTTGTTCTTCCAGTATGCCTAAGAGCTGAGCTATGAACATTGGATGAGGGATGACACGTGAAGACTGGAGTTATCCACGCTGATGGCAAGGCATCTGCACCGTTAATGCCACACAGACTTCAGTAGAGTCGATCCAAAATTTCTTGTCTACTTCTATATTCTCAAGAAAGACCAGTGAATTGGCCCCTGGAGTATTGCGGTTTTTTTGTTGGTTTTTTTTTTTCTTTTTTACTTCTTGACAGCTTCAGAAATCAACACTGAAGAAGCAGAGTTTGACCTTAATGCTATTGTTTTTGCCATGGCCACTTCACAAAGAAGGAATGCCAACTAGAGAGAAAGACATGATTAATTACATGACTGAAGTAAGCTACATGCATTTGGGGTGGGGGGGGAGGAATCGACCCTTAAAATTATCTAGCCACAATTCCCTCATCTCCATATGTTCCTATATAATGTCAGTTCAATTCCATATGCTGTCTTCATGAGCAATGCCTAACACATTCAGTAATTGCTATTAATTCTATGACATCCCTTAAGCTCCAGTCAAAGAAAATTTACTCAGCAGTAATTAAAAGTAAAGCAGCTTTGTATGAATTTGTAGAGGAAGCTAATTCTAAATCTCACTTTATTAACTCCATAGGCAGAAAATACTATCATCCTAGTTGCCTGTTTCACAATGGATATCAAAGGTTGGGTTTGAGAAGAAAGAGTTTGCTTCTATCATAAAGAAACTGAACATGAACCTATCGTCTTCAAATATATTTTTAACAGGGCTGTGATGTGACAAGAGCACGTTCAAACTAACAACTAAACAGTCATGCATGTGACTAAAGAACCATGCTGTTTCTTTCCAGTGTCTTTCCCTGCCACTGTGTAATCAGACACGGTTGCTCACTGACAAAATGCCATGATCCTCAATGCTCACCAAAGGTTAAAAACACAACTGCCCTGGGTGACAGCAGGGGGGATCTCATGTCATAAATACCCAGGAACACATTGTCCCCATGGGCTAAAGGAAAGAGATCGTTGCTATCAACACAAAACAACACAAATTCTTAATAGTTTGGATTTTATCACTGAGATTAAACCTAAATTAAAATTTTTGGGGGGTAAGAATATATTTCATATTAAGTCTCTTCTCTACTCTCATATTTGTTGAGTTTAGTCTGTAAGCTGTGAGTTCAGGTGCAGATCCTCACTTAAAGTCTTTGAGTATGAAAGGGAAGAGCTTGTAGTCTCTTTTCTACCAGGTCAAAATAAACACAGTTTAACTTGTTCTCTGCCTCGGTCTAAAGGTCTGCCCAAACATTCTATATTGCTTTTGTTGAAAGCAAATTTTATGACCAATGTAACAACGAGGTGTAAAATGTGGCCGAGATGGGAAGCACGAGGCTTTAATAAACATTCCCATGGCTTCCTGGAAAAGCTAGGTTAAACACATTTTAATAACAAAGAAAGTAAAGCAAAGTTAAAGTTGCTAGAAGAACTGAAGGACCACTTTTAAACGCTTACCTTTTCCGAGAGTACAGGGCCAGCAACTTACTCAGACTGCAGCACGGGTCTTCCTTTAATTTTACACTGAAAAGGGGCCTGTCAGCCGCTGCTTCTGGCGGCACTGAAACTGGATTTTCACAACCTATAGAATCCTATAGCAAGAAGTGAAATCGATAGGTAATATTTTCTTTCTTATGGTTTGTTGCTTAAGCTCACGCAGCAAGTATTTGTGTTTGTTTTGTGGGGAAAGGTCAAAGGCAGGGGTCCTACCTGGGAGTACTGGGAAGAAAGTGTGATTGAGGTGCCTTCTGTGAGACTCCCAAATAATCAATAAAAATGTTATGTTGGGAAAACATAAATTATGCATATTTATATGATACTATGTGATGTCTTGATTAACACTTACACTATATAATGTTGAAGTCAGGATAAACATAACCATGGTACATTCATACCACCTATAGTCACCTTACTGTGCAATGGCACACCAAAATGTCTCACCCCTAGCTCTAGCTCAGTTCTTACTGAAGTGCATAAGCTCTCTCCATTTCTCTGCTGCTTGCCCTTTACTTATTCTGTGCCTTTTAAGGTTGACTTTGATCAGGCAAGAATTAGCTCTTCTTAGAATAATTTTCAAATGTCTTTAGTAAATGCAGTCAGAGTTGCAGAAAAATAGTAGAAAGGCCCTTGGAGTTTTCTTCCAGCCGTTCTAAGTGGCCGGCTCTTTCTGCATAAGATATTAGTGTCCTGAGAGGAAAAACTGAAAATTCTCTATTGCCATGTTGTCAAGTTCTTATTCAATAATTACTTTAAATATCAATTGAAATAACACTAATGAGAGGCTAGAGAGGTCACTCACTAGGTATGGACATTTGGCTGCGCTCGCAGAGGACCTGGGTTCAGTTCCCAGCACCCACACACCAGTTTCAGGGCATCACACACCCTCTTCTGGTCTCTGCAGGCACCAGATACGGACATGGTACACAGATATGCATCCAGGTAAAACACCCCCATAAAATAAGCCAGTCCGTTTAGAAAATACCTCTAGTGTTATGAAATATGCTAAAGGAATTGAAGTCACTTGGCATTCCCCTTTTATCTTAGAGGAGTATATGCCTGACCCCAAAATGGATCGATTTCTTTTATTTGGAGATTTTACATAATAATAAGATCTGGTTCTGAGAATTTTTTAAAAGTAAAGTACTCATTCCTTTTCCTTTGGGTGGTAGACATATAGCCTCATTTTTATTCACTGACCATCCATTTCTCATTTGAGCCTTTGCATGCAGTTTCTTCTACTTGCAGAATACTTCTTGTCCCTAAACTGAATGTAATCATTCACCCTTTCTAAGTGCCCATGGGAATAAAATTATGGTGATGCCTTATTTTATTTTTGCTTTGTCCTTAGATTAAAACCTATGTCCTCATTTTCTCTACACGATAGTGGCAGAGTTTCTAAGATAAACAAAAACAAAACAAAACAAAAAACCAGACAGACAGCTAGTGTGCCCTTTGCACAGTTATAGGCATGGCATGGGCATCTGACTGTCACCCTCACACACTCAGTGTTCACCAGCAAACCAAGAGCCAGAACAAGCATGAGAGCATTAGTTTACATATAAATATGATCTTCATTGTATACAAAATAGTGTAAGAATGCATGAGTCAGAAAGCCAGATTATGACTTCCAGCTTGACATAATGCCATGGAATCAAATTTTAGGCCTGATGAAATCAACTTCAGACTCCCTGGACACTTTAAGGAGGCCTCACTACTCAGGCTTATTGATGAAGATTCCCAATGCCACTACCAACAGGGTGTCTCTGAATATTCTTTGTTTATTTCATTTGATGAGCATTCTGATTATGTGACTTGGTACATTTCTGCTTTAACATATTATATCATTAACTTAAATCACAAAAGCAACTTTCTTCACATTGTGTCTTCCATTTTCAAACTTTTGGCAGGAGGTAATCTCATATACATATTGTAATAGTTGCTACTTTTTCAAAATTATTTTGCTCTAGTCACCTAGCCATGCCATGTCCTCATTCATGCATTTCCTTAGATTGAGCATGCCACATAGACCTTGAATATCATGAATTTATTAAGATTCCATTAGGTCACAAAATATCATTAGAAAATATACATAGACTATAAGACTCAAAAAGCATTAAAAGTATTAAGATGTGTCACCAATACCCTGGTAGTACCTTGTAAATGATTCTGTTTGATAGTCAAAAGTCCCCTTCCTTCTAATTTGTTACCCCGGTCAGTCCCTCCTTTTAAAAATTCTCTTAGCATTATAAGCTCCCTTGATCTAACCCTCTTTGCTAGATCCTTAATACTTAGAGATTTTTTTTACATTCCTTTCATCTCTCTTTCCTTGATCAATATCATTGGCCTTCAAAATGAACTACCAAATTTTATGCTGATAACTTTATTAAGTTTTAGTATTCAAAATTGTATGTATTTACCGTGTGTGTGTGTGTGTGTGTGTGTGTGTGTGTATGCTTAAGCTCACTCTATAGTGTCACCTTGAGGTCAAAACACAGCTTGCAGGAGTCTGGCTTTCTCCTCCTGTCCTGTGCATCTTCAAGACCAAACCCAAGTCCTATGTCTCTACAATAAATGCCTTTACTCACTGAGCCATCTCATATGCCATCATCATCTCATGGTGCCTTACATATTATATGTATTAATGAAGTTTGGCTTGTTATTTCTACAAATGCATACAGTAAGCAGTGGCTAAGTGCAACCTCCTCTTGGTCCATGCTGATCCTCTCCAGTCTTTAATAATCATTAGTGTATATTTGGGCTGACAATTTCTTTCTGTCTGGTTTATGTGATTTAATATAATGACTTCAGAGTTTCATCTATTTTATTTCATCACAAATAAACATGACCCTTCTTTCCTTTGTTTAATGCACTATTCATATTGATACGATAATAATCTTGTCAAGGATTAACTCTTATTGGATTTTCACTGTTTAGAGACTCTACATGATATGCTATAGCCAACACAGAAAAATCTACAGTTTCGTATCAAGGCCACACCAACCTTCCTGAAATGAGTACCTAAGTGCATTTTCTTGCCACTATCCATGACTTTCTCCCTTTGGCTTACAGTAGCATTGTTTTTCTGCTTAAATCATACAGAAAACCTATTCTTGTCAAATGTGTAGAAGACATAGCTGGTGCTACCTTCCTGCCCCATCTCCACATCCTGTTAAGCAGAGAATTTAGTGTTGAACTTCTAAATTAATGGATATCTAAATCTACCTCCAAACTTTTCAGACATGGAAGTCAAATAACTCTTTTATTCTTAAGATATTTGGGATAGACAGATTTCTGTTAGTTGCAATATGAATTTTGATAAATATGAAAATTAATCAATATAATATGTGGGGAGTACCAGAAATAAATTGGTCACCAATCAAAGATTATTTCTGAAAATAGAAACTGAACAAAACACATGACTCATGAATCTGTTGGCATTACTCAACTGTGGTATATATTGGAACAAAAAAGCAGAAGGAGTGGATAACTTAGGGGAGTATTATTGGGGGGAGATCTTATCTCTTTTGAGTTCTACTAATGTGGTTGAGTTTTTAATTTTTTAAGAGAAACAGATGGTAAGATGTCCCAAGAGAACCTGAACGCTGTTACAGTTAATTGATGTTGGCTTTCTAAGCATGAGAGTCCAGGTTCCAGCCTAGAAGAGCTAACAGCATACAGATCTTAACTGCTGTTCCTCCCATTCAGGAGCCTCCAGCGGCATTCAGTGATTGTTGACCTCATTGCACAAAGCACAGCATTTATCACTGAGCCTGGATACCATTAATCTTTCTATCAAGCCACAAGACAGGAATCATTTATATTAATAACTCCACTGGTTGCAGGCCAAGTGCTGGGCCAGTACAAACACTTTTCCAAGGAGTGGCTTCATTTGAAGAGACTGAGTGAAGCCCATCGTTACTTTTGGGTGAAATTCTATTCTTTTTCATTTAACCGTGGCTTCAGACACCCACTCTATTTACAAATTTTCATTCATAAAGAGAAACTTAGGTCATTTGTCAAGATGGAGACTTCTGTAGACTAGAGAATGCTGATAATGTTGCAATACAGCAATACAAACAGCCATTGCCTGTGAGGTATCACAGCTTATGAGAAAGAGAAGTTAAGAGAGCAAGGCCACCATCTCTTCTGCCTAAGATGTGAGCTCTATAGAGTGTTAGCACAGCTGCTGTGAGAGCCCCAGTCTGCCAGCACCTGTCACTACACTTTCTTTGGCCTCCTGGGTTCCTCTGAGCCAAGAACAACTGCTAAATGAGACTCCCCCTTTCCCCTTCCAATATCACCTCTCAGAGGGGATAAAGGGAAAATCCAAGTCATCAGAAGAGCCCTTCACTTCTCTTTAGATCTATTATTCCATCATTCTTCAGTGGCCAAGAGAAGGCTTTGAAATAAGAATGACATTAGAGACAGTTCAGCTTGAGGTACATGGGAAAGCCACATAGGAAAGGTGAAGACTCCATAGAGCTCATTTTCCAAGAACCTCTAATTCCAGTGACCTTCAACAGGCATTTTTACATCCATTCCTCATTCTCGGAGCTCCAGTGATGCTGAATACCACCACCACCAATACATACCATGTGATCCTTTTGAAATGTAGGCAATCATGTCACTTATCAACTCATAATATTCTGGGATTTCCTTTCTCAGCATCCTTACTCTGGTATAGACAGCCTCACACAGTCTCTTCCCCAGTAGGAGCTGTGGTCCCTGTCATTTTCTTCATTCTTGCTTCCCTCCAGCCTGTCAGAATGGCCCACGGCACACTTCTTTAAACATAGCCAACATGCTGAATCCCCTCCACGTAGAGCCTTTTACTTACTTTTACTTCTGCAGGAAATATTTGTCCCAAAGACATTTGCTTAACTCGTTCTAGTTTCTTCTTCAAATATCTGATGAGCCCTGCTTCCCAGTGAGGCCCCTTCTGGCTATCCAATCTTAATTTCCTTAGTCCAACTCTCCTCACTTTGTTTTGCCACAAACCAATGCAGTTTGATTAATTTCCTTTATTTGGAATGAATGTTAATATTCATTTGTAAAACTTGTATTATAGTGTAGTCTAGGAGGCACACATGAATGATACGTTTAATAAAATCAAGATAAACTTCACACACTTGGTAACAGGTATGTCTTGAAAGAAAGACAGTTGTGTTTGGAATCCCAGCTTTTCCCAGTTGAAGACAAAATATGTGCCCATGTGACAGCATGTTACCTGCTGGACAGGTTTCTCATGTGGAAAATGTGGGTAATAGACCACCTAAATAACCCACTTCCTCTAAGAAACACATAAGCAATGTACATAACTTGCCTAATACCTAACTGATTTCCAAAAGGATTCATTCTTTATTAAAAATTCTTCCACGTGTTTCCCTATTTCATTTCACCCAGGAATATAAGCTCTTTTTATCATCAGCATTAAAGACTGAATCCAAGGCCTTGATTACATGAAGAAAAATATTATCTTCAAAAATAAGAGCTTCAGAACTCCAGAACCAGAGACTCAGTGCTGTGATCCAACACTGAGCCAAAAGGTTTAAAACACATCCAACTTAGGAGTGCCTGTAGAAATAATCTGGATATTTTATTAACCAGAGAAACTGTCGATATTGCCCAAAGTTCAGTCGTTTTCCTTCTTAGAAACTTAAAAAAGAGAGAAAGAAAGAAAGAAAGAAAGAAAGAAAGAAAGAAAGAAAGAAAGAAAGAAAGAAAAAAGAAAGAAAGAAAGAAAGAAACTTTTTAGACAGCTCTTACTGGAAAACACCAGATTAAATACCATACCTAGCTTTCTCTGAGAACTGGCTGTGCCTCCAGGAGAAGGATTCTAGGTAGCTAGACTCTTCAAATATTTGAGGAGTAAGTGAAAGAATAAATAAACGCATGAATTAATTAATGAAAGCTGTTTCAGAGACTGATGAGTGTACCTGTGGTTTTGGTCTTTCAACAGCCACTTAGCCAGGAAGGAGAGCTGGGGTGGCCCACCTGTGGGCATTGTGGGTGTGACGAGTTTTCTTAACTGGGCACTCCGGCTGGACT